>JARFIW010000131.1:1487500-2687500 GCA_036346225.1 Platerodrilus igneus | reverse complement strand
GAAACTTTGTGTAGGAGTTACCGAACAAGGCGAAACTATAGCTAAAATAGTTTTGAAGTCTTGCAAATATCTGTCATATTAATTATTTTGAACAGCACATCCTGTATTTTATTGCATATATAAATGGTGCTTTAGCAGATGGTTATTTTGATTTAAGTGCATGTATCTTCATTTGTTGTGCATCCAGGAATTATTAATCTAAAAAATCGTGTTAACAAACATTTAATCCAAACGGATTGTAGGTTGTTTCCATTACACCTTAAGAAATGGTTTTCAATAAAAACAATAAAACAGTTTTTACATGTTTAGGAGGTGAAAAATTCAGAATTGAATAAAATATGTAATTTTTATAATTGAACCCCCATTTTTTTATATCTCGACATCAACGAGCATAAAAGTTTAATCAGTTATTTCGAAAATTTCGGTTTCTGCTTAATTTTCTTTAATTTTGCTTTCGTTTATGGTATTGCGGAAATTAAGGTTATACATAATTTTTTTAATAAATTAAACTCAAGTAAAGTACAAATATTTGTTAACGAATTTCATTGCTTATTCTTACTTATTATTAGTTTTTAAATTCGCGTTATTAGAGTGCACATTTTAAGAGAAAAAAATTCCTGGAAGCAAAACAATTGAAAATAGTTTTACAAACCCTAATATCAAAATAATAATCTACTCGCGCACTGCTCAAATAAGCAATAAAATGTGGAGTATGCCATTTAAAATAATGAAATTGAGAGTTACTTTCGACATAACCGGAAGTTTCACAACGTTGAAAATATCTTAGCTTAAAATGCCTT
This sequence comes from Platerodrilus igneus, assembly GCA_036346225.1. Classification (NCBI taxonomy): domain Eukaryota; kingdom Metazoa; phylum Arthropoda; class Insecta; order Coleoptera; family Lycidae; genus Platerodrilus; species Platerodrilus igneus. Next base: position 2,686,700 of record JARFIW010000131.1, on the reverse strand, counting down.
ATTGGGTAACCCCTACATGCAAAGTTTCAGTTTTTCAGGAATTGTAAGTTTTGAGATTTCTTTAATGAAAGTTTGTCGTTGGGGCATTCTGTATAGTTAAGTGTTTATATATGGTTATATAAGTTAATATCAAGTAAGCAATTAATTATACATCCTGCAGAGTGTCAAATAGAAATAAGTTTTCCACGATGTATAAAAAAAAACAAAACTTTTTGACCCACCATCGTGCTGCTTGCCGCTTGGATGGGAAAATTTATTTTGTAGCACTAGATGTGTAACCTTAATACCTGATACATTTTATATCTATTGAATTATAAGATTCGATTACCAATGTACATTTAAAAATCGTTATATTTCTTAAATGCTTGAAGCATTATGCTTCCGACTATAGTGATTTTTAAAATGTGCATTTGTGGGTATATTAAGATTGAGACGCTCAAAGTGAAAATTTTTAAACTAAATTTGTATTGAATTATCGAACCTTTTGTCCTGAATAGAAATCAAACTTTGAGCATGTGGTTCAGTTTGAAAAGTTTAGTTAGAAAAAAAGTCTGGTTCGGTTCAAAAAATCGAACCGAACTTATAACCGAACCGAACCTAGTTCGTGTCCATCACTATATTATGTTGATTTTTACATTCACGCCCCTTTTTCACAATTCTCATTCGATATCCCGAAACTTGTTATAAAACAACGTAGTCCTGTGAGATTCTACATTTTATATATTAAAACCCAATTTTTATATCCCGAAATTATGTAAATAAGCAATCCGTATAATATTACTTATTTAAAACTAAAAAAAACCCCAAAATAAGCCGCATATAATAAGAAAAAATTCGGCGGATGAAAATTGAGGAAAGAAAAAGATGACGGAAAGTATAGGCTATGCGTATACCAGCCGCAGGATAATGCATAGGAAAAGAAAACTGCATTTATTTGCGCATGTACTTTATTTATGTATGTACAGTAATTTGTAAATAAAGTTTAAATGTTTTATGTGGTATTATTATTGTAAGTGTTTTATAATAATTTTTTCATATTGGACTAATAAAATAACTAGGAACGTGCTTTGTCTGCCGAAAGTTCGAAACTGCAATACATATGAAAAAATTAATTAGTTATCGTTTTGCATCTACTTACACTATAATTTAAACAAAGCTGGTTTTTTGTAATCGGGCAGTTTTAAATATTTTTACATATACAGAGTGGTTTCGATTTATTCATAAATAATCTTTAGTGCGAGGCCACAATAATAATTAATAAGTATAATACAATAAACCAGCTCAATTAACATACGTTGCAATACTCCTTCAAATTAATTAAATATAACACGGACAATTTCTATTTCAAAGTTCTTGAAAAGTGGAAAGAAGTGAATATTACTTATCGAAAAAAAATATCGAAATTTACAAATCGGTTTAAATCAAATCATTTTCGTTTTCGATTTATTTCCATTATCACACACTTACCAATATGTGTGCAACTGTACCTGGGTGATATATTAAGAGGAGCGTTAATTATAATTTTGTTTAACAGGCACCTAAAGAAATCATTAAATGAATTTGTTTACTAAATCAATAAATTGTATATTTCGTTATATAAACTTCGGGCCGGCCCGAATAACCCGAAAAGCCCAAAAAGCTTGAGCAGTCTAGCCCGGCCCGACCCGGGCCCGACACGTGCTTGGCCCGGCTTGGGCCCGGCAAAAATTTTGCCGGCCCGGCCCGAAGCCCGGCTTGATATTCGGGCCGGGCTTCGGGCCGGGCCGGGCCAAAGCCCGGGCCCGTGGCCATCCCTATCACAATGTGGTTGAATAAGATTCCACTTCTTTGTAATAATATCAGATACTAACTCTATGCTTAGAGTGGAAATGCCACCTGATTTCTTACTTGAAAATAATTGAATATTAAACGGCATACAACCTACGTGCTATGCAAATCATGTTTATTTTTATATTCAGTTTTATTTAAAAATGGCGTTATGTTAAACTAATTATCCAAAAGTGCATTACTTCTAATTCTATTAAGCACTACCTTAGGGTATACTTATATGACTCGTTAATTAATTTTGATTGCATTTGACACCAATCACTCCTGACCACCCCAATATTCGTCTAATTACATCCATCTGGACATGCAACAAGTACATTATTATTCAGGAAACCGGTACTTCAACATCATTTACTTCCAGATTGGAATAATAATAAGAGTTATTGCAATTTGTATTTTCTTATTGCTTTAAATGCACCTGAATTACATCTGCGTGCAAAGAAGTTATTAAAATGTTTCAATGTCTGTGGTATTTAAACAACAGCGGTCACCGTAGGTGCCAATTTTTAAAGTACGTGTGCCACATAAATATTATTTATAATGCATGCTTTGTGGCAGTAGCAGCTTGTCATTATCCAGAAATTATTCTGATTCAATCTTGTTAAAAATCAGTTGTTTCTTGATTACTACATAACTCTAACAATATACCCTAGAATAACAGATGTTAATAATTTCTTAAGCAACTACATGCAAAATTTAAATTCTAGTGCAGCAATTTGCAAAATCGTTAAACACAAACTGCTGGACAATTGAACGTTGGACACGACGCGTTTACTATTTAAATGTATAAAAGGTGCTGTACTTAATTCTTCTCACTGCTAAATGAACGGAAGTTCTTGCTCCAAAAATTCTACGGACATGTCCTACTTTGTTGTTAAATATCATCTAACCGGCACTTACTAAATTTGTATTGGATCTGCCACGGAGAAGTGATAGCATGCAATTTAATTTAATAACCAAACCTGTCTTGTACTGTGATCTAGCAAGATTTACTAGACTCCTCTTGTAAAAATATATTCTCAATTCAAATTACAAATCTAATAGTAAGTACTTATAATTTAGTTGGCATAAAAATCCGAAATTTGGAATCTCCCGAAATTTTTTTTTATCTAATGCCAAAAATTATATTTAACTTCTTTTTTGGCTAAACGCCTTTAAATACTTCCCTGAATAAATAAAAAAGGCGTCGTTTAGCAATCAGTTGTTCGATTTTTGTCCAGTTCTTTTAAAGCAACAACATTCCTCAATAAAATAAACAGCAATGTAGTTCTGGGCTTGCTGAAAACATGCCAAATTACCTAAAAATACGAAAATATTTTTTGACAATTTGTTTACGTAAGTTGGTTTCCCCGTAGAACTTAGCAGGCAGTCTTACGGTGGTATCAGAACCTTACCCATAAATCGTGCTAGTAATGATATGAATTTGACAGAAAATTTTAGTTTTTCAAAGCAACCATGTGGGTCGTGCAATAGTTTAGTGTCCAACAATTCATTTGTTGTTCGCTGGAACGACAACTCAGTTGTAACAACACTTACAAACTGCATCTCTCAACAGCCACTCGTTACAACCGCACTGAAAAACGATGCATTGAAGTAAATGTTCCTGGTCCTCAGCTGTTGACTATATCACCGCGCCCGAGCTGAACACAGAGCAGACTAAAAAATTGTAGTTGACTATATCAAAGTACACGAGCTGAACACTGAACAAACTAAGAATTGCGATAATTTCCAAGTCATTTTTTGTGGTACCCAAAAATCAACACGCTCATTAGTCGAACTAAATTTGGAGATTTTTTTACACTTGAAAATCGAAATACACAATTCCATCGGTTAAAGACATCATTAACGTTTTTCAACACAAGAAGCATAGGAAATGGACGTGTATAAATATAATTGCAAATTCTTCGAAAGACAGGATTCACTTGCTGTCATTTGAACAGAACACACGAGCTCTCTTCAAATTACAACTTAGCTTAGGCTATGGCGAATAATTGTACTTTTTAGTACAAATTTATAAGAATTAATGTTATAAGAATTAAAACATTGCTCCTCTCAGGGCGACGGACACTACGAACCCGAAGCGTGCTTCGGTGACGTTTACAGACATAGATGCCGTATCAATCAGAGCACGTCGACTACGAGAAGAACATCACTCCGACACAGAGACAGAAACAAAACGGATACGTAAGACAACAGACCACACCACCGAAAAAAAGATCACAATCGTCCCTGAAGTACCATCCGTTGAGCCGACGAAGATGTCATTATCCTACATTACATGTGATTTTCCAATGCTCCACCCGAAGGTACTACACTGGCCAGGAAGCGAGTTTTTGTTACCTGGAAAATTTTGAATTTTGCCGAACCCTTGCTGTTCCAAGCAAGGTACGGATCTTTAACGTGCGTGACAACACTCACACACGGGACCTCCATTTTACCTCTCATCCGAACGAGGGTGTATTTTTGTGAAAAATGCTCGCCTAACATTTTTCAAGCGGACCGTGTCGGGATTCGAACCCGGGACCTTGGGCGTAGTAGTCACACACATACCACTACGCCACGGAGCCGCCCTTGTCATTATCCTACACCACAGCAACCTCCAATTCACCATCCACAAGCACAGCAAGACCTACAACTAGAAACCCTACAAATAGAAACAAGACCGACGCAACGAGTAACAAAATCCCGCACATCACCCTAGCAACATTCCCGGACTTTATCAAACGCGCCAAAGATATGAAACGCATAACGAAACGAGACATCAACATACGAGCAAGAGGACTAGGTGCACAAATACATCCGGCCGACGCAGACGAGTTCAGATTTGTACAGGATATACAATTGAATTCCACACATACGGACTCAAATCGGAACGACAACTCAAGGTTGTAATAAGAGGACTGGCCGCAAACATCACACCAGAGGACGTCACAAACGAACTACTAGACAAGAACTACAAGATCGAACACGTAACTAAATTACAATCCAAGGACAAGCAATACAGTAACACATTCCTCGTAATACTGAAGAACGAACCGACATCGCAGACCATCTACGACATACATAAACTCTTATACTATTACGGCGTTAGGGTTGCTGTCTTTCAATCGAGAGTGGTGATACCTCAATGCTTCGCATGCTAGCGATACGGACATTCAAGTCTAATTGTGGATACAGATCGCGATGCACTGAGTGCATTAAAGAACAAAACACATCTGAATGCATCAAGAAACGCGAAACGACACCGACATGTGCAAACTGTAGAGGACCGCACTCCGCAAATTACAGAAACTGTCCAGATTACCAACAACTAGTGGAACAGAAAAAGAAGACACACCAACCACCAGCACCTATACTGGCACAAAACACATCAGACAGCTACAACATAGACGAGGAAGAAGGATGGACTAGAGTCGACCGTAACAGGAAAATACGTTCACGCAAGGCCCCACAGCAAGCACCGACAAAACCGATCGCAACCTCTTCCAGCATGCACTGTCCACCAGAAACCGACACTTCGACCGACGTAGGCATGGACTCCGTTCCCGAAAAACGAGAGAAAAGAAGAAGCAGACGATCCACTAAAAACAAGTCGACAAAAAAGACGACATCGACTACCAGCAAAACCCTACAACAGAACCACACACCACCGAAAGGACTACTCCAGCAGCTTCAGCACCTGAAGTAGTCACGCCCGCTACAAACACCAACCAGGAAAGCAGCATCAACAGACTACTAAGCAAAGCACTAGAGTGGACACAAAGACTCATATCGACCTACATGGCTGGGGAACTTGTTTTACCGCTTCTCTTGAAGACACGGTGCGACACCTTCACGACGCTTAATGAATAATCAACAAATATGATGACAACTGCAACTACTCTCTTGAAACGCCAACGGAATCAAAAACAAACTAATTGAATTACGACACTCCCTCCCCAAATTTGACATCGACATTACACTACTTGGGGAAACGAAATTAAACCACAACCACGCACTTAAGATCGCAAATTACACAACTCACAGAAATTACAGGATTATCAAGTGGAGGAGTAGCCGTACTTATTCGCAGACGAATTACACATCACGCACTAGACCTTGCACAAACACAGCTAGATGCTGCAGGCGTGGAAATCTACGCATACGGACGACTACTGAGACTCATCTTTGTATACCGTAGCCCAACCAGAACACTATCTGCACAAGAAATTGACAACCTATCACTAGGAGACACCGCTACAATAATCATGGGTGACTTAAACGCCAAACACACTACATAGGGCTCCACAATAAACAATCGCGACGGACTGACACTTCACACTCACTCGCTAGGCAAAGATTTTGACATCACTGGACCAGACACACTAACAAAAATACCTTCAAACCCAGATCATCAGCTAAACGTACTAGACATCACACTAGTCAAGAATATGCCGTACAACTTCTCGACAGAAGTCATAGAAGACTTAAGCTCCGACTACCTACCTATAATAACTACGATTCACACAACGCCACATACACAAGAGAGGACTAACACCGTGACATCAATAAACTGGAAGAAGTTCAACGAGTACTTTCAACACAAAATCACATTTGGAAACCCGGCCGTCGATACACACGAGCAAATAGACGCAGCCACAGAATGCATCACCAATACACTACAAGAAGCACTAAATCACAGCACTACGACAAAAATCCGTAACACTAACAGACCACGACTCCCTGACTACCGTCACGACATCATCAAACAGAAAAGGAAGTTAGTCCGGAGATGGCGGATAACGAGGGACCCAGCCATCAAAACCTAACTAAACACATCACAAGCTGCACTCAAAACCTTACTAGACGAAAACAACACGCAACAGTGGACGGAACATATCAACAACGATCTCGAGACTGAACGGAACTTACACCAACTTAACAGAAGACTCATAAGGAGACATCAATCAGTCAACACACCACTAGACGGACCACACGAAAAGACGTACAACGCCCGAGAAAAGGCAAACATATTCACCACAACACTACAAGAAACATACTCACCGAACCCAACAACACACCAGCAACATAAAACGCAAGTAAACGAAACCATGGACAAACTACTACAAATGCATCCAGACCACCACATACCAATTATATCACCAAAAAACACAAAACAAACAATCCTTAGCAACAGAAACAGAAAAGCACCAGGGAAAGACAACATCACAAACCAAGTACTCAAAAAGTACTCAAAGGCATCATCCGATACCTCGGAGTCACTATTGACAAAAACCTCTGCTTTCAAAAACGCCTAGACGAAACACTCAAAAAATCAAGAAAAATCATAGGCTACCTACATCTGACGCTGACATTTAACAAGCTACCGACAGAAACACGGACCAGAATATACAAAACGCACATCAGACCGATCATCACCTACGGTTCACAAGCATGGCTGACATACCTAACCAAGACAAACTTACGACGCCTAGAAGCATTCCAAAACGCCACAAAAAAAACCAAACAATAGACGACTCACCACACCCATCCATACGAGACGTCGCACCACTACAAGGCACGCAACAAACATACAAAAAACGCCAACGCCGACTACTAGATGTGTAACATAACATCAATCAAAAGCACAGCAGACCGTAACTAGTTGGCTAAATAAAAAAACAACTAGAACACAACACAAGGCGCAGACCACTAGGTGGAAAAACAAACACCTAGAACAAACGCACGATAAAAAACGATACAGACAAGACAGCAAAAATTACAAGGTTAACGCTGACTACAAGACACACCCTGAGGGGGCGCGATCAACCAGGATAAAACTAAAAAGACATTTGTTGGTGCTCACCATAGCCTAAAGAATCATCTTGCAGTGTTCCCCATAGCCCGCAAACCCTCTAGCGAGCAGTACTCTCCATAGCCTGCTATACTTTAGCGCGCAGTGTTCTCCATAGCCTGCGTACTCTCCGACGGTGACGCTGTCCGCCGCCGAACCTAGGGCACGTCACTACAATTCATCATTCAATAGTTAAGAAACTGCATATAGACGTTAAACTCCGTTCCATTCTACACCGACAAGTCATTGTGATTGCGTATGTCACCCTACCTCCGAAGCAACACCCCCCGTAGAGTTCAACGGCGACCCACAAGACGAGTCTTAAGGCACCACTACCACGAAGCCGTCCAGAGAGTTCCAAAGACAACCGAAGACATCTGAACTCCTGTATACTTGTATATATTGTCAATGAGTAGTTTTTAATTTCACATCATTATTCTTTGCAACTTAACGTTGTCCCACAAGTAAAACACGAAACCTTCCGAAGAGTTCCGAAGACGTCTGGACCTCTTCAAACTGTAAATATTCTCTAACTATCATTGTTCAAGTTCTCACTGGGTCTTATAAGCAAATTCTGAAGCCTCCCGAAAAGTTCCGAAGACTACCGAAGCCTTTTACACCGCCTTTAAACATCCATTCAATAAGTGTTTAAGTTAATTTTGGTTCCACAAACAACCACGAAGCTTTCCGAAGAATTCCGAAGATTACTGAAGACTTCGGAACTGCTTCAAACTGTTAAAATGGTTCAATTTTAACTATTTCACTTTTATTTTATGTATTTATGAAACTTATAATAATTTTTACTTATACCTATTGAACAAATAATCAAGCCAAGCCTACATGCTTTCAGACACCGTCCACTCGAACGATAACATAGCATATTATAAGAATACGGACGGAGTTAACTTTTCAGACCAATTTCTTGCAACATACCGAACAAATATAAGAATTAAAAAATGGTGGTGGGCATTTTTTAGTTGGGCTATAGATATTAGTTGCGTCCACAACTGGTTACTTAACCGCAGGAAAGGGATGACATTGCCGCTTCTTGATTTTAGACGCCAATGTGTTCTTCACCATTTACTGCCGTATGGAACCGTCTAAACAAGGATCGAGATCCCTAACATTTTCACCAACATTAGAAGATATGTAACGCGATCTAATTGGACACAGTGTTGTAAAAGATACTGCAAAATATCGTAGGTGTAAAGTTTGTGCAGGAAGAACTTGCTATGGATGTTACAAGTGTTATGTACATTTTCATACACAAAATTGTTTTCATATATTTCATTTGTAAACAATCAAATAATATGAAGGTTTTAAAATTTTTAATAATATTATAATTAATCTTGAAGAACCACTATTTTATTGCTTCTACTAACAGGTGTTTCAAATTGCGCGGGTTTTTTAAAGAATAAGTAAAATATAGATGGCGCACTGAATTCGTCTGGGTATTTGGACATTTAAGAAGTGTGATGTATGACATTTAAAAAAATGGCTTCGTACACGATACAACAACGCGTTCAAATTGTTGAATTATTTTATGAATATCAGGATTCTGTGAAAAGTGTTTTTAGAACACTACGTGAATTTTATGGTTTACATAATCGTTCAGCTTAAAGCACTATTGGTCGAATTATTAAAAAATTTCAAAAGACCGGTTCGGTGGAAGATCAAAAACGTGAAAAATACAGTCGTAGCGGTCGTTCACAAGAAAATATTGATTTGGTCCGTGATAGTGTTGCTGAAGATTCTAAAATGTCCATTAGACGACGTTCACAACAAGTTGGACTTAGTGGATTAACAACATGGCGAATTTTGCACAAGGATTTACCTCTGAAGGCATATAAGATTCAAATAACACAGGCACTAAAGCCATAAGATCATTTAAAACGTTGTTCATTTGTCAATTTCAGCAATGAACAGCAGGCTCATTTTTCTCAAAAAATCATGTTTTCCGATGAGGCATATTTTCAAATTGGTGGCTGTGTTGATAAACAAAATTGTCGTATCTGGGGTGAGGAAAATCCACGAATTATTCATGAGGACCTATGCATTCTAAACGAGTTACTGTTTGGTGTGCATTATGGTAAGGTGGTGTAATTGGACCTTGCTTCTTTGAAAATGCTGCTGGTGAAGCTGTAACTGTCAATGGTGATCGATATTGTCGGATGATAACTGAATTTTTGTGGCCTGAATTAATAAATATTGATCTGGAGGATATCTGGTTTCAACAGGATGGCGCTACATCTCACTCTGCACAAGAAACAATTGCTTTCTTTGAGAGAAAAATTTCCTGGACGTGTAATCTCAAGAAACGGTGATGTTAATTGGCCACTGAGATCATGTGATTTGACTCCATTAGACTATTTTCTTTGGGGTTATGTGAAAAGTCAGGTTTATAAAAACAATCCACAATCGATTCCTGCTTTAAAAGATGAAATTATTGTTGTCATTGGTGAGAGAGAGCCTCAGTTATGTCAAAATGTCATTAAAAATTGTAACAAAAGAGTGGACCTCTGTGGAGCTGCAAGAGGAAGCCATTTGGCAATATTATTTTTCGCATATAAATGTCATTAGAGATACTTCAATTACCAATAAAAAATTTTTGAATATGAATGCAAATTATGTGTCTTATTTATTGGTAAAAAAAACGCGCAATTTGAAACACCCTATACTTACCTGCAACTGCAAAGCACAAGTAGGCAATATTCTACTCTAACTGCCCACCGGCTAATTTATTGCTCTCCTTGTTTCTTGAACATACTGTAAATTTGAGGATTTCAAAATTTGATAAATTAATTTAGAGTATTATTAAGTCAAACTTTTATAAACATCAACTCGTCAAAAAGAAAAGCAGTAATTTGGGCACTAGTGGCGATGTTTGGTATTTATGTTAGTCGACAGCGAAAGGAATTTAATTACTCTAAAAAAATTAAAGATATTAACGTTCTTCGATTGTAGCTGAAGGTTGAAAGAAGGATCTATAAAAAGATGTTTCTCGAAAATTGGGCAATATGGAATACAACGTTAACAACCGCAAAATATTATAACGAGTAAATATTAAGGAAGAATGACTAATGTAGTTCCTTTATTTTCGGCTGCAGTAATACAAAATGAAGTGATTGCTAAAAGGTTGCATATTTATAACATAAATTGAAACAGAAATATTTTATTCAGTTCGGTTGTTAGAACTATAAAATTCTTAGAAAATTTTCATTGTTTTTTTTTTGTTTTCGGAGAATTATAATAAAAATATCGTCTATAATCTCTGTCTTTATATGACTTCCGATTCTAGTACGTCTCACAGAAAAATGTGTCACCGCACACGAGAAAAGCCTATCTCCTGGACTACTAATTAAATATACGATTCTCTTATTACTTTATCTGCTTGAAGAAATGCATGCTGATGAGAATGCTTTGTGACGATTGATTTAGAGTATATTATAGTTAATGTAAAACCGATTGTTAAAATAAAGAAGGTTTCAGGTATAGCTTATTAACGATGTCGCTTAATTAGTCATTCACTGGCGCATATTACTAGGTGGTCCTCATTTCCAACTGTAAACGACTAAACATTTACGGAACTAATTATTGTTACAGAATAATTGGTAACGCTAATGTTATTCTTACTAATGACCAAAATTTCGATTACTTCAACTTGATACGGAAATTATAAAAAAGTGTCTGGTTATATAAGGTGTTCCTGGTCGTATATTCCTGTAAATAAAATAAAAAGTATTTGAAAGATACATTGTTGTAGATTATCTCACATGACGTTCTATTAAAATAAGAAATTGTCATTATAATATCCTCCTGTAAAGGTGCGGTCACAAGAAAACTAATTGATAGCCTTCCCTTTTAAAGTTTGTCCGCTCAATAACATTGAAAGTTCATCTTTTCAATACAACTTAGGTACTTAGGCTAGTTAAGTTTACTTAAATTAACCACTCAATGAATGCATTGCAGAGCGCATGAAATATGCGAGAATTTTCTACTTTAGAATTTTGTTAAGAATAATTAGGAGATAAAAATACTAAAAATCTCCGCCCTTGCAAAAAGTGCCAAAGGCGCAAGGATGTGAAAAAATCTAATTTTTTGTGTTTTGTTTATGTTTCAGAAACGGTGCACTACAGAAAAAATTTTAAGTAGAAATGAAAGCTAATTAAATTTTCCATAAAATTATTTCTATACATATTTGTAGAATTTCAAATGGTTTTCGAGATATATGTTACTGAAAATCGATAATTTAAGCGTCGTCTCGAACAACGTTGTAACCTGCGTGTAGTTATTTTTCAGCAGGCATAGAAATCTAAAATTTATTAATTTTAATGCCAAACATCAAAAAACGTTGTATAGCACTTATGGTTTGCAACCTTTTATCATGTGTATAGTAAAACGATTTTACTTAATTTTCCTACACTGTATCCAATAATGCGTTTTAAGCATAAATAACGTGGAATAACGTTGCAAGCACAGGGTAGGTTACAACGTTCTTTAGATGTTGTTCATTTATTTCGGTACAATATAGCAAGCTAAAAATATTAGTGTTGAAAATATGTAATGTAATGAGTTTTATTATATTCATAAGATACAAGAAGAGATTATGGGTAAGACACTAAAGTATTATATTATAAAATATAAATATACAGTAAATAAAACTAAATTACACAAGCATCAATCAGATATCAAATTTTGCTAGAATGTGTGGTAAATTTACACATATTGATTAAATCAGCTTTTTTAACTGCGAAAATAGATAATATTCCAACATAGACTAAAGGTAAACTGTCCATTTTAGCAAAAAAGGCATTCTGATTGTGCTTGTTACGTTTTTTTTTCGTGGCAGCCACGTTGGGCGCCAAATTTATGCTACGTTGGCTCGTAGCCGTGCGTAACACAAAGAAAACCCAAAAAATGACCGGGCTCAATCGGAGAGTAGGGGGTTGTAGAAAGCAGACTCACATATAATGTATGCGGCGGTAAGGAGTTAGTAACAATACCTGCAAGAAAATTAGTTAAGCAAACCTGAAAAAAAAAGAATAAGCATAGCAGCAATGAAACGTCTAAGTTATTCAGTATTTTGTAGAATGTAAATAAAACTGTTTAGATAAACTATATAATATAATAACGGTAAAAGCAATACAGAAAAATGTTTAGTACACAGTGAGGTAATATTGGGGAGTAGCAGAAACGTTTCCTCACACACCAATTAAACATAAATCAGATAAAATGTTGACAAAAGATAAATAGATAAGACACAATTGGTATGAGTAATTCAGTAGTATTGATTTTTCTTTCTTTCTTTTTTTTTATGTTTTAAAATAGCATGCAAGTCTATTGTAAAAGGTATCAGAACGACAAAGATATGGTAAAGCAACGAATAGATATTTAAAGTAATAACCAGTAGGAAATAGTTCAACTTACAAAAGTCCTTCAGCAACGCTTCCTTGCAACTGAAGTGTGGGATTCAACGATGTCCTACACCAACGAAGCACTTCACCCTTGACTGTGGGGGTGTTGATGGAATTTCTTACACTTTACACTAATCACACCTACGCATTTCACTAGTGTTAGCAACAGACATTATCATGCTGATGGAACTATGCAGCATTGATAAATTTCTTGGTAATTCTATTTCCTAAGACAATAATTTCGAAATATTCTGTAGCACTAGTTTAATTTCAACTGGGACCAAAGGTATATTATTTTCACAAACATCCCAAAAAGCAGTGAGAAACTTCAACCAATACCTTTCTAAACCGGTAATCTGTTATATTTCACAAATAACGAAATTTGCGCAAGCAATGATCTATTTTAGATTCTTTGTTGTTAGAAAATTCAGAAACTACAGTATCACTGTATTTAAATAATCCAATGTATGCGCTACTCTGAACAGAAAAGGACCGCGAAACTAGATCGCACACACAGTTTAAATATCAAAAGACAAAACAACTAAAAAGAACCATAATGGGTAAAGCACGTGTATCACTCAAGCAAGTCTGTCAAAAGTTCCTTAAAACATTTATCTCACAAGATAAACAACTAAAAACAATTAGTAAAATTATCCCGCATTAATTCTCACTCTTTTCAAAGCAAAAAGAAAACAGCATTTTTAACGTAATTATTGGAACAAAACACAAACTACAACTCCTAATCTGTTTATATCAACTCGTTGCTATACCAACCTTTTATCGTCTATTCTCTAAACTTGTTAATAACATAAGGAACATCCAATAAAAGAATGCAGCCATCATATCTACTCATTAATTACAGCGGTTTATCATTTCCGATAAGTTGGAAAGTAATTTACGAATAATCCTATTTAAAATTCGTTCCTTGCAATTTATTTATTAATTGAAAATCAAATATAGAAATAGTAGTTACAGAAATGTATTTACTATTTGAGAAAAAGCGTAAAATGTTAAGCTATTAAAAATGTCCGTTACATGCTTACGAATATTTTTAACGATGGAATATGATGCCCATGGACGTAGTGTGTTTTGACTAGCTCGTGTATATAAAGTATTGATATCGTCTGAACTTAATTTATTCCAAAGAGATTCAGTGAGTTTGAATTTAGGATTCTTGTTAAGTGATGTTTTTAATCTTGAAAGATCTTTAAAATCTTCTCTTTGCATGCACACTACGTTAAAGGGATTGCTTTTTTGCGCTTGAGATATTACTTCTATCCACTCATTTGGTATAAATACTTTGGCTGTTTTCCACCCTTTTTGTATAAGAGAAAATCTCTTTCACATGGCAAGAAACTGTGACCTGTTGACAGAAGTTTTTGATTTTGGTCAATACATCTGTCAGACCATACAAAAAGTTTGATTTCACTTGATTGCAATGGCTGGAAATGATCTTTTTCAACGACTGTTTTGGAACGAGCCTATTTTAGGTGTGTTTTTGATAGAGAAATCTACTTACTACATTCTATACAGGTTTTTATTCTCGCACTCGTTGCTAGGCAAGTTGCTAAGCAACCAGTGCGGGAATGTTCAATTTGCACGGTTGCGCTTATATTTCTATTAATCAAGTAGCCCTGCACTTGCATCTTATTTCCAATGACGGCCGAGTTTTCAAAGGTGGGCTATGAAACAAATAATAAACCAACAAATGTCAAATAAATAATTTCATACTGTGAAAGCGTTTAAAATCTTAAAGTATTTGCAAAGTCTTTAAAAAATAGCTAGTGATAGTGAAAGCGAACTAGAACCGACGCCTTCAAATATTGTGGAAGCTGCAAATGCATCTACATTAAATATATTACCGGAAATTTCAAAAAAAAAATATGAGACTGCTTATAAATCGTTTATGGATTGGCGAAGAGATGAAAAGACAACATCTTATTCTGAAAATGTTTTAATTGCTTACTTTAATGAATTATCTAATAAGTATAAATCTCCGACATTGTGGACGCATTATTCTATGTTGAGAACAAGTCTCACCATCTATCATAATGTAGATATATCAAAGTATGGAAAATTAAGAGCGTTTTTCAAACGGAAGTCAAGCGGTTATAAATCGAAAAAATCCAAAATTTTTACAACAAAGGAAATAAATAAATTTATTACTGAGGCTCCGGATCAACAGTTTCTTCTGACAAAAGTATGTAATATTAACTTAGGAGAATAATGCGTGTTTATAGCTATTTTTACATTGTTATAGACTGCATTAATTATGGGAATTATGGGTGCTTGCCGCAGACAGGAATTACATCAGATGAAGATTACTCATTTCACGGAATTGGGTTCTGCGATATTAGTTACAGTTCCCGACACGAAAACAAAAATTATACGCAGCTTTACGATAACGAGTAATTTTTATGAAATCACAAAAATACTGGAATCTACGTCCATCAAATGTTTGCGATCCTAGTTTTTTCTTAAATTATCAGAAAGGAAAATGTACCACACAGAAAGTGGGTATCAATAAATTTGGTGCTATGGGAAAGCAAATTGCAACGTATTTAAAACTACCCAATCCGGAATTATATACTGGTCATTGCTTCCGGAGATCTTCCGCCACTATTCTGGTAGATGCTGGAGAAGATATAACATCTTTAAAAAGGCACGGTGGCTGGAAATCAACATCAGTCGCCGAAAACTATATAGCCGATTCTTTAACAAATAAGTTGAATGTAGGCAACATAATACAAAATTCAATTGATAGCACATCAAATGTTCCATCAACGTCCAAAGACAAGAATTTCCAACGTCAAGAAAATTTAGTTTTGGGAAAACACCTTCTACAATGACGTTTAATAATTGCAATGTAACCTTTAATATTGTTAATAATAATGAATCTAAAACTAAACTTAAATCAATTTATTTACTTTTATTATGATAAATTTGTACTTTTCTTTGAATTTATGTATATTCACAAACGATAATAAACTTATGATATTAATAAAATGTATACTCCTATACTTACCATGTATTTTATAATATTAATAAAAGAGGTGTCACATTTAAAAAGTACGTACTACAGTCGTAGAAAAAGTATAGTGCACAACACGCATGGAATGCCCATTTCTCACTCGTATGATTTGCAGCACTCGCTTTCAGCTCGTGCTGCAATTTATCATACTCGTGAGAAATGGGCATCATTCCATGCTCGGTACAATATACTATTTACGTATCGTAAAATACATAGTGACATTTCTACGGATCCTCTTTTCCCCACTGTTTCATTCCACAACATCATACACGCATTATTAGTGCCGCATCAAGTATATCTAAGTTATAGTTTGATAGTTTTCGTCGATAAAATATAGTTGAGTGATGTAAAGTAGGACGAAATAATACTTGTCGTAAGTCAACTAACAGAACAAAAATGGTGGATGGATTACATTCTGCCAACTCTTTATCTTTAGCAAGTTGACTGTAACCTGCTTTGGCGCGTGTTTGATGGATGTGCATATCACGTAGTATTATCTGACGTTTTTCTTCAGTATCAGCAGCACATAACTGAATGTAATGCTTATCACAAAATGTACGTGTATCAGAGCGTGGTAATCCAAATTTTAAATTCATTTTGGAAAATACATCCTTATAAGTTCGAATTGATATGTTTTTCAGCTGTGGATATTTTTCGACAAACATTCAATGCATCTCTTGTAGATTAAGATCTACAGACAACAAATTGGTAGTAGGTTTTGATCTAGAGTAATGACTTTCTTGTTTAGGAAAAGACAAAGTATGTTCTTTTATCGTGTCTTTGGTGGAACTACCAACAGCATGTGGGCGATTTGCATGCGATCCTCGAAGATTTTTAAGATTGACGTCATTTTTTAGTTTTTTTATTAACAATTGCAATCTACATAGTGTTACTGCAAGAGTGTGCGTTATTATTTTTTAACAAATTTGAATTTTGTTATTTTTAAAAGGTTGGCTTGATTTTTAACTTTGGATCTTTTTGGTTCACGCAATTCAATACATTTATGAGCTAACATCAAATTTTGTTCGTTGTACGTAAGCTTTCTAAATTTTACAAAAATGTTACGCATATTACCAACTCTATTGCAGCGGCAGACGGCGTTCTGTAATATAAAAAGCTTTATTATAATAAGAATAACATCCAACAAATAGCAAAATATTAGGTTAAAACAAATGTTGCAATTTCAAAATACTTCATCATTTTGTTATGATATTATGAGAATGGAATAATGCAATCAATCAGCGGTATTTTATTATCATATTGCATACCTGCTGTACAACGTTGTTCAATTTACCTCATTTGGCTGAACCATTGGAGGTACTTTTGCTTATGTACTATTCGCCGCGCTATCTTGCTTGTTGTGTTTTTTTAGCAGTTCCACCCAGACATATTAATTTTACATTTTTTTTCCGCGATTTATCGTATTTTGTAACGCGGACGACAATATGAGAGACGACATTTTAAAAATACTACCTCTACTGCAGTCAAATAAGCTACTAGTTAAAACGTTTACTCCCGGAAATCGTCATACCTCTACTAGTGAAATATTTATTTGAAAGAAGAAAAACTGGGTATTGGCAGGTTTTTTAAGTTGCATGGATGGATTATGATCTATAGAACGTTATTCCGTCGAAAACTAGTTTTTGGTAAAGATGCAGCTTACAACGTCTGTCACGGAAAATTCCAGTCAAGTTAACGACTACTAGAAAAGTGCTTAGGTAGCGGTTTTTGGGTTGGGGGTGGTGACAACTTTTGCTCCGGCTTAGTCAGAGTGAGATTCTAATTCAGGGTATATCAGAAAATGTATTGCATAGATTATATTAATTAAGGGGTAGTATTGAATCAGAGCATGGACAGGGAATGCCAAGGCGCCAGGAACTGATAACAATTAAGGAGCGTATGAAACCTAAAGTCCTAGTTCTAACAGACTTCGAAGGAATCCCCTTCCAGATCATAAATATAAAACACGCAACTTCACAAAATAACTATCTTTAATATCGTATCAGAACACCAAAAACAATTAATGACAAAAATTTTCAATACCAGTTGAATTTCAATATTACCTCAATTATGATTAACACAAGCTTAGAAAATACAAAATTTGTAAATGTTATCGTAAGTAACCCAGCACGAGTGCATATCAGGGAAAAATAACTTTTAATTTTACACTCACTTTAAAGTTACTTATTATTCATATACTCTTGGCCAAGAATGCATATAGTAGTACGTAAAATGCACCATAAATTAAGTGCTCGGTGTTCTAACCTCAATTTCAAATAAGCACCTCGTGGGAGAAATCTCTAACAATAATGTAAATATTAGATACCTTGATGTACTGTTGAAATATTTCACTAATTATCTTAATAAATCACCCTAGGCAGTAAAAAGGGTGCCTAGAAATATACTAAAAATTTGTTTCAAATATTAAATTTTGTACATCAGTATTACTAAATTTTGAATAAAGTAGATGTACTCCTTATGAACAGCAATTGCTCAAATTATTAATACTAAGTACTAGTAAAAGAAAATAATAAAACCACAATAGCACAAAATAAACACAAACACTAACGAATAATAATACATGGAATAATCTTACTCAATGATTAGCTTCTGTACGCAGTTATCTCACATCAAAGGTCGTCGAAGTCCTAGGCTGCTGGAACGGTAACCCAGAGTAACGACAGCTGATCGGCTACGCCAATAAATAAGAAATAATAAAGTTGATAGTGCGACAACGTTCTTGAGATAAAGGAGGCAGGAGCGTAAACAGAATGAGGAGCATACGCCAAACAAACACAATGACAAAAGGCGTAGGGAGAAAAAAGAACCCTGAAATTTAACATTAGAAATCAAGTTGCAAACACAAATTGGGATATTAATTACCACGTAGGTGGGTCAATTACATGTGCACTAGCTGATTTAGAGATAACAGGACGTTATATTGTTGAGATTTTAATAACAAACATCTGCACGTACAAAAATTAAAATAATAAAATTTAATCTATTTTAATTCCTACCAATTATGAACGATGATGGTGAATTTAAATCCACTACAAGTGAAAATCGAAGGCATAATAGAACCATATAACCAAAATTGCCAAACTCCAATATTAATTTGTCGGTTCTACCTAAATCCGTAATTAATACGATGATATTGGGAGAAATCCAACCTTCATCAACAACGATCGAAATAAGAATGCCTCTTATCCACAAGGACAAGAGCAAAGTACGGCTTATCATCATATTTGTAATTTTAAATGCAGATAAATAACGTAAATTTAAGTACACGGTAATAACTTGTAATTATGAAGGTTAACACAAACGAAGCGCAAAGGTAACAACGATAAAGATAGCAAGACAATGCTATTAACAGACAATTGAATTTAGAAATATTATATAAATAAAATGCTGACACAGAAGTGTCAACCGGCAGGTTACACATTGTTCAAACCGCGCTTCAGTTTTTGAAAAAATCATTTTTACCTCACTCCCTTTGTCAAACATTCGCTTCTAATACCTCACGCCATCGTTTCTCAAAAAAATGGTTAGAAACAAGGTTTTAGAACCTTAAATTTCCTTCAATTTGCTATATACTTTTGTCACTGTAGCTTCAACCAATGTAAATTTATAGAATTTCTAACAATTTCAATGTTCGTTTAAAAATGAGTACGTTGAGAGCCTGTTGAGTTTTAACTGCTCGACTGATAGTAATTCAAAAATGGAGAAAACATAAATTAAAGACAACATCTTGTTTTTTCTGAGGCGAAAGGGTTGAGGCTCATTTATCTTTGTCAGTAGTGGAGACGACGTCTAATGAGACTAGTACAGTATCGATGTCGTTATTGCCATCATCTTTCTGAATTAATATTGCGACATTGTCCTTGCAATTCGGACGTCCCACAGAGCACTTTTCTGTAATTATAGCTTGTACAAAATTATTACAAATCAACGCAATGAAAGTATCTACTTCGACTAATGTAATTCAAGAAAGAAATCAACATGGCCGGTACCTTACGCCCGAGAAAGGGTGAAGAATGAGGAAGCCACTCAAGGAACAACAAAGCCGACCACGTGGATTCTTCCATAGAATCTGATGAGGGGTTTCCCACTTCCTGTTTTTTTATCTGCAGTTCACTCCAAACCTTCGTCGAGCGTTGTAGAAACGGTTTTTGTATCGGTGTTACGCGTTAGTTTTTCGTGAATTTGTTTAATTTACGCGAATGTTGACAGTGTTGTGCACACAACGGGTATCTTTCGACAAAGCAAGTAGAGAAAGGGGAGATGGCAATAGCTCCTAGTTTGATATCCTTCTCATTCACACTAAATGTCAAAAAAATACACAAAACCGCAGTCGATCAAGGTTATTTTAAGGAGACAGGTACGTTCAACGTCCTCTGAACCATCTGAACCTGCAGTTTTGAGAACCAAACAGTTCAAATTCGTTTTCAAAACAAAATGTTTCTTTTATGCTGAAAGTGTTGAGGATGAATAAAGGAGGCCTAAAGCGAGACGTAAAAAGATATTTTTAGTTACTAATATCACAAAAGGACGCGACAAAACAGACATACAAGTAACCAAAATGGATGCTGCTCGAACTAGACTAGATCAACAGCAAAATATTGGGTTATCTTTCCTCCATAAATGATTTAGTTGTGGAGAAGCCTGTGTATCACGATGAATGTCGGTTGAACATTGTGAAGCCGTTATACCAAAAACCCCCAACATTCACGTAACAACACTATGTTTTAAACGCAATGGACCTGGTTAGTAACTTACTAAAAAAGAATAGTGACTGCCAGTTTACTGTAAACGAAATTGTGGACGCTATTACTGGGAGAAAACCTAAGTAAAGAACTATCAAAGCAGAACTATTGAAGAGGTATGAGCATTGCATAATTGTAATAGCAGGACTCAGCAGATTCAATGTAACAATAATTTGTTTTAGAGACACCAAGCACAACTTGCTAACTATCACTTGGTATGATAAAAAGGAAAATAATGACAAAGAACAGCGACCCAGAATCGTTCGAAAAGCTGCAGAGATAATAAGACAAGTTATTTAGAGTGAAGTGTACAATTATAACAGTTACTGGCCTTTCTATTCCTCAATCCGTCTAAACCTTTCTTGAAGAGGATATATTGAAAAGAATTAAGAAAACTGAGGAATCAAAGAAGAAGTGTGCTACTATTGTCAGACTTTGTACCTTCTTGTCACCAATACTGACAAACATCTCCCTACTGCTCCACAGGAAATATGCGTCAAAGAACTCGACTGATTTTTAGCAAGTCTAAGTTTCAGCTCATCATGCTGCGAAGATTGAATTATATGCGATTACCCACGCTCAACTTGTTTTTGATAACGTGGATTTCAATGTTTGCACCATAGACGGACTTAATACCTTCCACGCTACGAGCGGAATCAAATGGGTCACTTCATTCATTCATATCAAAAGAGGTTCAGATATACCAAGATTGATAACGATGCCTACGTCTGTCGAACCTAAAAAACTCGGAATTATTTCGCTAGAAGTATACACTGTGGGGAAAGTATATCTACAAAATGTAACTGTGGTACCCATTGATATACCAGTAGAGCCATTACTTCCTGCGCCACGTGATATCTTGTAGTTTGCTGTTAGAAAGCAAGGTATTGCAGTCCTAAAATAGAAGGCATACATGCATTGTATAAAATGAGGAAAACCAAGTGAAAAGACTCGAGTGATTATCCAACTTTTTATAAATGCACCACTCCTTCTCATCAGAATATAACACAATTTATACAGCGCTGCACTTTGCACGTAAGTTGTGTAACGAAATATATCAAAAACATGTAGTCGTACCTTTTGATCAATTTCTTTATTGGAAAGCTAGGGATATTGTTGCAGCTGCAACAAATACATCATATTCCGAGATGTCAAGTTGTATTGTACGTCCCAATGGATTTCATCTGCTGTTGTTATTTTTTCATGTGTAGTGTATCTCATGATGGAGTTGGTTTGAAAGAAGTATTATCCACTATTTATGCACCATCATCAGTGGACAAAATACTAAACGGGCGCGCCTGTGCCAAAGCAGTGCGGGGTAATTTTCTTGTTAAAAATACCTTGTCAAACGTAATATTAGATAAAGTCAAACTTTCGTAGGAAGAACAGACACGCATCAGCGCCATTGTATCAGATTTCTTCTCCGCGCCTCCCTCATCGACTTCTATGAACCAAACAAAATACTCGAATCAGTGGCTATTTAATTTGGAAAAGCAATTAATAGTGTCAGTTAGACCCACTGTGATGCTGTGGATTCAATACTCGAAAATGGCAATCTTGATAAAGGAGTACATCCATGCAGAGAAGTCTGGCGACTTCCTCACTCACCTGAACTGCTGTAAGCAAATAATACCCTATTTTCACGCTGCTAGACACTTCTCGTATGCCAAGTCTTACCACTTATTTGTACCGAATATGGAGATCTTCTCTACTCTATTGACACCGGAGGAATACGAAAAGTTCGTGTAAAGGCTACTTCACTACGAGATATGAGGAATGACCGGTTCTGGTTCAGTATGTAATCAAATATGAATATCGATACAAACTTGAAGCGGTTATTTTCGAACCTAACTGGCATTACCCGTGATATAGGTTTGGCATATAGTGGTCTTAGTAAATAGATAATTAAAATGGTTGCAACAATCGAAGAAATTGCGGTGGTTTGTTTTCATCAAGTGAGCAGCACAGGGGATTTGGGGAACTCCCCAATGTTGAGACGTAAATGACACTGACAAGTTTACATAATGGTTCGATAATTATCCTCTTTTTCTAAGGACCAAAGAAATCATGTCAACAGCAACAGGAGTCGTGCGAGCTGATACAAACTTAAGCCATGATGCAGTTACAATTGGTAAAGGAGCAACGGCTAAAATAAAAACTTGCCATTCACAAATATCAAACCATCACGGAAAGATCGCGCACTTCCTCTTTCCTCGATGAATTCAACAATCAAGACTGATAAAGCAAAAGCTGCAGTAGATCCATCCTTGCTCTTTGAGCGACTCTGTTACCAAGAAATCAGACGAAGACTTGAAGAATTATATACAATATGAACTGGAATTAAACCCTGGACCTTGGACTTAGTGATTCCACGCAAACCAACTAAACTATGTTGCCGTCTGTGCTAACAAGACCTCTGAATTGGTTAGAAATACAGGCTTCTTTGAAATAGAAGGAAGCAAAGTAAAAGAAGCAAAGTAACTAATAATAAAAACGAGATTGGGCAGGAGATAAACTGGAAACAAGGAAGAGCGTATAGAAGAGGCCGCGATGATGCCATTTTGTTACAAGAACATTGAAGCGTATATGGAGTGAGTATTGTATCAGACAATTAAACAACTTCCTGACCCAAGACAAATCTTGACACAGATGAAAACCAAAACAGAAAATTTCCAGACAAAACCATCTACGTCCCTAAAGATCAGCTATGATCTTAGAATCGAATATTATGAAACGGATATCAAAAAACAAAGCACCTGGGTATAGTGCGATCACCAATAGGGCTCAAATAAGCGCTCCACCAAAATTCAATAACAAATCCCATAACACGTACTAAATAAAGTTTCCAATTCCACGAAAATTTTCGTGCTGCTGTAGAGTTAAGTGCGTTTTTCATTGAATATTTTAAAAGGTGTTTTGGGCGACAACTTACTATTATCGGTTGTTTTACTACACTGTTTGATGGGTGCTAACTACCTAAATCTTTAGAGAACATAATGTGTAAACTTTTACATACGTTCCTTTAAAATAATGTTCCTCGGAGTTTGGCGCACCTTTCGTTTGTTGTTACGAAATATTCACTTCAAACTTTTGGACAAAAATGGCTAGGAAGATGCAAACTTGCATTGTGGCCTACCTCATACTAAACCCCTTTATAGTTTGGGACTATTTGAAAACTTACGTGTACACTAAGTCAGTAACTGATCTCGAGAAGCTGTAAGAAGTGGATCAGTTATGCCAAGGAAACAGAGTCAACGTAGGAGCTTCCAAAAAAGTTCCATTGGCGTTGCGACAAAGATGTCGCAGCTGCTAT
Organism: Platerodrilus igneus; assembly: GCA_036346225.1. Lineage (NCBI taxonomy): Eukaryota > Metazoa > Arthropoda > Insecta > Coleoptera > Lycidae > Platerodrilus > Platerodrilus igneus. The sequence continues at coordinate 2,662,519 of JARFIW010000131.1, read as the reverse complement.
AAACTGGAGAGGGGACTTTGAACATTTAATTTGACTTTTCCACCAACTTTTCCCCAACTATTGTCTATTTGCTTGATTATGCGTGTTTAAATAAAGTGGTGCAAACGCACAAGGTTTTAAATTTTGACAGGTTGTTCATTAAGACCTTTTACTTATTTTTGGACATAGTATCTCCTTAACTACCTCACGGTTTCTGACACTTGTAAACATATTATATTTGCGAAACGTGGGTTGGGTCACTCTTCAAATTCCACATAGTAACGACACATTATGCAACGCTAAGCTAAAATATTAAAATTTCAAAATCAAAAACTTTGTTTGCTTAAATCAATTTAATCTTTAAACTTGTAAAGACAGCATTGTTGGCGTAATAAATTCGGTTCATTCTCAATAACTACAGGAAATAATTGGGGAGTACTCCATATCCGTAATCTGTAAGTTACAACAGAACTAGTATATTTTACAAAATTTAAACTACCTACTCCAATCATATATTGGCGAGCGTAATCCCCCACAATAGCCATAGCTACAAGGATAAAGTCCTCCATAACGATATATCAGAGGGTTAGGTTCTGCGGCTGGTGCAGCAAATGCTACAGTTACCGCAAATAAGAAAATAGCGACCTGTACATAATTTCATTAGCAGTTATTTTGAGAAATAAGGTACTTACAGATAAGATGAACTTCATTGTTGCTGTTGAACTGTTTTCGTTTGACTACAATTTGAATTCGGAGAGGAATTCCTTTTATACTATTGATAAGCTGTTAAAATCCCGATACAATCACTTGTTGGTGAGAAACGATCTTGTATCATTAGTCAATTAGTATCATATGATTAGACTGGTCCTAGATAAATTAACATTCACCGTAATCGTTCTGGATTTACCAGTTGCGCGCCTTTTTAAACCCAATTGAGAAGTTGATTAATGTTGTAAGATTACAAAATAAGTGATTTTCAGATTGTGCGGTATGAGGCAAACATTAATGAGCTGATAATACGTGTTTTCAGGCTAAAGCATTTACTTAGGCAGAAAATACATTAGTTTAAACGCTCATAAAACTATTAGGTATCGATATCATAGCAATAACACCTAAAGTATTTTTGTAATTAGGTTTTCGATAAGATAGTTCTCTGCAAGTAAATTAATCTCCATTTACTATTGGGATTTACCAATAAAAGAGAATGGGCTGCAGGGTAACTCGATGTAAAATCAAATTTTTTAATTTAGATGAAGCATACGTTAACTGGATTTGAAATAGCATAAAAAGAAAAAATGTGTACAATTCTAATCCTCCAGCGCAGTTGTGGTTGAGATTGACTATTACAGTTGTTTACCCATGAACAAAATCTTTACAATCCCAGTTCAGCCGTACCATCATTATTTGAATTTCTATTGTAAGTTAAATTTGTATCACTTGAACCAACTGAACAATATAGGCTGATTTTCAACTACCAATTGTCTTTTCTAGTCTATGTAAACGGGAAACAATACGTTCTGCAATTAATTTCCCTAAATTTAAATAAAAATCTGCAAGAACAAATGTGGTCCAATACAAGGTGATACATTAATAAGAGGCAGACAATCTCTAAACTGAGGCAGCTTTTTGTTAACTGGGTTTTGCCAGGCAACGTCAACAAGGAAATTTGCAAATTTTTTTGGAGCCCACTTATGCGCTCTTGCTAAACGTATTGGTATTGTCCGTCCAATCGCAATCGGTTGCACTTTAAGAAAATTACATTCCAAAATTGCAGCTCATTCTATAAAAGATGTTGCCTACAATTTATTCTATCCGCTACAGTTAGGCTGTTATATCCCAACGGGTGCCGAGGGAGCAGTTCACGCCGTTCGAACTTTTTGTAGTGAATTAACTAATAATGACGAAAATTTAGATGATGAAAATAAAAAGCGCCTATTAAAAATTGACTTCTCAAATGCTTTCAATAACATTAGCAGAAAAAATATTTTAATAACTGTTCAAACTCACTTCCCAAATTTACTCAATTATGTTGTATCATCCTACTATATTTCTTCATTTCTATTTCATGAAAAAAAATTATTTCTTCTGAAGTTCAATAAGGAGATCCAATTGGTCCCTTATTATTTAGCGCAACGATCCATAATTTGTTTAAATTCTTAACAAAGGAGTTGAATATTTGGTTTTAAGATGATGAAAATGTGAATTAATAAACCTTTCTCAGGCGCCGTTATTTGAAAATTTCTTATCTGAAAGTCCTAGAATAAATCTCGACGAGCTAGCTGCACCTTCAAGGGTCGCCTATAGGAGAAAATGCAGTAATATTGATCTTTCAAACAAAACCGAAATGTTGTTACTTATAGGCGAAAAATTTCTTCTCATCATGGATATTGGTTGTTGATATATTACTTTTTACTTCCAAAAGTTCAATTCCTTCTCAGAAGTCCGATTGTTCAAGATAACCCTATTTTATCAGAATCGGATTTACATCTAAAATTAATCGTAGAATCGATTTCAAATATTTCTCTTGAAAATATGCTACCAATAAATCTTGGCGGGTCTAAGTATTAAATTTCCAGTGTTAATTGCACTTCCATACTCCTCAGCTTCATCTCTATGCGCTGAAAAAATCATGTATTATCAAACGTAAACCTTTTTAAAACCATAAATGGGCTAGATTTGACAGTGCGTCGTTGGCAAGAATTATTCTTTACTATACCGGTTAATGTTGTGAAACAGAAGGAATGGAGTAATCAAGTTTCAGAAAGATACATTTTTGAACTAAAAAAGTCGATTCCGTCACCTACGGATAAGGCAAGACTTGCCGCGCTTTGCTCCAAAGATCCTGGAGCGTGGTTAAACGCATTACCTAGTTTCAAGTTTGGTTTGTTACTTCATAGCGAACAATTCAGAGTTGCAATTTTAATTAGACTTGATTGTTTAATGTATGCTCTTTACCGATGCAGAAGTTACCACGCAAACGTTCCTTCTTACAGTCTTTCGTGCAGATTTTGCGCTGGTAGATTTTCTCGTCGCAGTGAAATAAATGAAATACTTGCATATTCATTAAGGAAAGCACAAGTTCCTTGTACACGTGAACATGTCAGTCTCAATCTCTCCAATAGTAAAAGACATGATGGTATGGCCATGATCCCGTGGAAGATTGGCAAATGCGTAGTTTGGGGCTGCACTTGCAAGGACACACTCAATAAATCTAATATCCCTTATACGTTAACGTCTCTTTCATCCGTAGCTGAACACACAGAAACTGAGAAAATAAAGAAATATGCAAATCTATATTTTTCATACCGTTTCATTTCAATAACAATTGAAACATTTGGTCTTATTGGCTCTCAGAACTTTAATTATCTAAGAGATCGTTGCAAGAGATTCGTCAGTCTTAGTGGCGATGAAAGGAGTTCGAATTTTTTAATGCAGAAAACAGGGATTGCCCTATAGCGAGAAACCATAGTCGGTTTTTTTGGAAGTTTTCCTGACTACTAAAATCAAATCCAAAATAAAATTAATGATGAAAAATGTAACATTGGAGATAGTTTTCCAACGGCATTTGCATTGAAAAATAATAGTCTTCATTGCGTCAATAAATTAAATTATCAATTCGATCGTGAAAATATTACAAAAGCTAAACATTATAATAATGATTGTAAACATAGAAAACCAATACTAGAAATAAACAAGTCAAACTATGAGTATAAATTAGTTACAACTTCTACGGTCCATTACACTACCCCAATGAAAGGAAATACAAATGACTTAACAATTGGTGAAAATATCAAATAACATTTTAACACAGCCTTTAGATGGGGTTTTTAGGTGGTTAGCTCTGGATTTGTCTACTAATTAAGTATTAATTGAAGTTGAACTGGAAGAAAACCATTCTGATATTTCTTTAACATTAACAGATGGTACTCATAATGGTTAAAGGTATTTTAAATGTTCAAAATAGAAGGGAATATCTTTTCCATTAGGTCAATGTCAAAAAGATTCTAGATTTACAAACGGATCTAGTATGGTTTTGGAAAATGCTCATGAACAAGGATTTGGAAAAGTGTTGGAGTATCCTGTTATAAAAGGATCAACAGCCCAGCCCCTCTGTGTTTCCAAACTGGAGAAGACGTTGAAACAGTGTGTGGATAATTTACAGGTATTCAAGGTCAAGATATGTTATTTAGATACAACTCTTTTTGCAATGTTTAGACCAAAAAAACTAGATAACATTGATTGTTACGAAAAGATACAACAAGTGTTAAGAGAAGAAATTGTTAATCCATTACGAACTAATTTGTTTGTAAGAGCAGACAGAATAATGAATTTGAGAAAACTATTAGATTAATTTAGTTCCGTTTTAGGACTAACTACAGAAGAAAAATAATCCTGAGGAATTCCTACATTCCTAATTAGCCGATGTTGCAAAAGTAAATCCCTTCCTAAAAGTGAGTTCTGGTCAAGAGGCTTACCACTATCAACTTTTCCTTAAAAAAAAAGATAATATGTTATTTCCGTCCATGCAACATTTATTTGAGCGAAGTTTTCTATCAAGTAACATAGAATTAAAGTAAGTTCCATATTGTTTAATCATACAAATGCAAAGATTTGGTGAACATTATAAGATGTATCCCTGGATTTTTACCATCTCAATTATTAAATGTCACTGATGTTATTGAAAATTTACCTTCTCATTACACCGTTTCTGGAAATTTAGGTTTAGAAAACAAAATATTTTGCCCTAAAATTTTTGAAAAAGCTAATACACATAAGAAAGGGGATACACATTTTCAAAGAAGATTCGTTGTGTTTCAATACGTTTCAATTAATGCAGATGATTGTACTGTCTCAAGACTTTCTACGGAGATATTTGCTTTTATCTGTATTGAGAGTTTACATTATGTAGTATTTGTTAAATGTGGTGCAGGTCACGTAGCTTCTTGGTGCTTTTTTGATCAATGGCAAACCGTAAAGGTAGAATAAGTAGTTACAATATACCTGAAATGAAAAGATGTCTGATAAACAAAGCTGTAGACTGTTACTTGGGAATGCATACTCACGTAGGATTTTACCTGAATATGCACGAAAATTATTATGTCATACATACATATGTATGTATCAAAATCCATATGTTATGCTGCATTACCATAATCATGCACACTTATAACATTTTCACATTATTAATTGTAAAACAAAAATTGAATTATTATCTGTAATAAACAAGAGTGTAAACTGAAGATTCTAGATGTCAAATTATGGTGATTGAATCTTACATGTATCATCAAGACGTTCTTGGTTTAAGAGATACAGGAAATATACAGGAGTGTTTGAAATTGAAATTACATTTTAAAATTTTTAATATTAGTCACATTCGAACCAACATACTTAATCTTATTAATTATTGCACTTATTAATACCAGATCTTCACAACAACATAAACGCAATTGTAGTATCTCAAGAATTTAAGGTGAAGGTAAATGCACCAATATATTAATTGTTAATAAATCTGCAATACAGAAATAAATAGATTACGTAAATGCCAGCTATCCAAGTATTACTGGACCGAAACTTATATGTGTTACAAGTGTAGTCGATTATCTCCTGTGTGAATTTTTGCAGAGGATCACTTTCCTGATCGTGGGTTCTGGTATTGCCTTGTTATTTCTTGTATAGGTTTTCCATAGATATTCCCGTATTTCGAGATTAGGTGACGTCCAAAATAATTCCTGATTAGGACAGATATTTCCCACACGATAGTATTCCAGTATCCTATTCGAATACTTACACCACCCTTCCCACTGATTTAGTCGACAACTATTCTTGTACGCACAGTTCAGGCCTTCGATACTTAATCAAAATTCAGAATTTTAGGGAGATAGCTGCATCGAGTTTCTCTGTTTACTACTAGCTAGATTTTCTAGGGTTAAAACTGTATGTAATATTTGGTGACCTCCGTAACCCGATATATGTAACTGTGTACGAGTTTTCAAGTTTACTAGTAGCTCCACAGACTTAACGGTATCTACTTTAAACCACTTCATGTTGTTTCACGTGCATTAAAAACAACTTACAATTACGAGAGTATTCAAAGATTGACATAAGCAATTACAACTGCGCCAACGATCTGCACTTTTCTAACCAAAGCGTTTAGACAGGGCTAAGTAAAGGTTAGTTGTACAGACAGTAGAATTTGAAACGTCGCACTGGGGCAGAAACGCTTTAAAGTTGACGATAAATACAGAAACGCAAATAATATTTATAAATACTAGACAGTAACCCTTTATTAGACTACATATCAACATACACTTAAGGGACTATTAAAATCCTCGGCAAAAAGCTTTCAAAGTTACAGAAATTGTAACAAAGCACAGAAATAAGTTTTATTGGATAATTATCGGTAAGGTCGTATTATTTAGGCAAAAAGTTAAAAAAAATATATAATGTTAGGTAAATAGAAGGTGCAGTGTTTGATATCATATCAAAATGAATCTATTTTTTCATCACCAGCACTATCGTCACAGCTGTCGTTTTTACTGTTATCATCATCGTCATACTCCTTGTTTACAAATATATTGACGAATGGTGCTTTAAGTAAATATATTGCTCCTCTTGGCAAATTATTCATTTTTTGTGTGTTGTCTTTTGTTTGGTAGTGATAACAAGATCCGAACTTATTAAAAATATTTAAAATGTCAGCTTTAGTTTTGGCTCGAAAATGTTTTCTAGAAAAATTCTTTCTGTATCTTTTAAAATCTTTATTTCTGGTCTCTTGCACTTGCTCGGTCAGTTGTCAAAATCGAGTAGAATTGCCGAATGTATGACTTAAGGTCCATGGATCAGATACTTGTGCAAAGTGGGAGGCATATTTCACCAAGAATACTTCGAGACAAAATACGTGGCTGTATCATCAGCGAATGCACGATATTTGTCTACATCTATATCAAATCCACTAACTACTACAATACCATTTGATTTGATAGAGTTAACAAGATCCTGGCATCCACATTTCCACCACGAGCATACACCATTTACCACGATCAACATCTGGACCAAAAGTTTTTTCGACTAACCATTTTCATCTTTCAGAAACCGTCTTAAATTTTATGTTTCGAGATAAATAGCTCCAGCAATTTCCAGCACACGAGAAAACCTAATTTTAAGATTTTTACCGCTAACATTTGACCTAAATCATTTTCGACTAACCATTTTTTATCTTTCAATAATGAACCAAAAGTTTTTTCGTTAGCCATTCATCCTTTCGAGATAACCTACAACTCAATACAGATTTCGACATATTCCTGTAACGCCCCCCTCAAGTTATCACGCACCATTTAAAATCCGATACTTCTAAATTTTACTCTTGCTTTATAAGCAAAACTAACAATTTTCTTCGTCTCCAACGCATCTTCGAGATAAACCTATCTTGTTTGGTATCAATTAATATTAGAATTTTCAGCCACCCGATTCTTTAGATTTCTTATCTCAAGATCACAGATTTTACATTGTAGCGATTTTGATTCCTTCTGACACACTTAAACATTTTTCAGCAATTCCCCCTAATCTGCAAACAGATTTAAACATCGCCACGCCCAGCTTACCTCTTAAACCACCTTTACCTGCTATTTAACCAAATTTTCATCCTTTTCAGTACAAACCATGTTTCGAGATTAACACCTACATTGATGCGTTCAATCGAAGCGTTGATAAACTGAGCCACCCGAATCATCTGCGACGATTTTTAGATCGCACGACCGACGCTACCACCAATTTAAGCATTTCTTCACCTGTGATGTTGATCGTTCTATAATTTTTTTGCGATACATCTTCAGCTGCCAAATTTTGCACGAATCTGCAAACGATTTAAAATCGACCCGCCAAATTCCCCAAACCTTGTTTTGCTCGTCATGACATGTTTTAACCAACTATTTCAGAAAACCGCAGTATTTTAGAAACGAGTTTTCAGTATTTAAAATCATTTTTCAAACAGAATTTATTCCAGAAGGCAAAACCCAGATTTCTGTTTAACACATGACTTGCCAAATTTAAACACAGACAAGCAATCGCTAAAATTTGACGCGGTAGCCAAAACAACCAATTGCTAATTTGACGCAAAGTAGCCCTTACAACCACGGTAATGGCCAGATATCTTCGATCCACGTTAATCAAACAACCCAATTTTAACAATTACAATTTTAATTTCACGTCTATTTAGAAGGCTGAATATTTCACACCGGCAACAGCCACCACAATCACCATTAATTTCCCAACACCGTTTATAATTAAATTTGGCACGTTCGAGCTTCCAACCGTAGCGACCACATACCGCGCGCCACCTTCTGCACCGTTGCACTCCTACGTTAGACTGGGCAAAGCACCATTTTATTTTTAGCACATCGCACTTCGTATAATTTTGCTCTAGTTTACACCGCAGCGGTTCACGGCGATTTCAGAACCGGTACACGATATCCTCCAACGATAGAGCTCGATGTCTGTCAACTTCCACCTTGGTAGGGTCAATCATCCAGTTCGACGCAACGTTTTGATAATTTCCAAACATTCGAACGCAATGGCCGAAATTTTAAACCTCCGAGGATCAATCGGACAATCCGAGCACGCGGCCCTTTTGCAGCAACCGCATAATGCCTTCGTACTCTATTCTGGTCGTTGCAGTCGCCCACGCAGGCACCACCATTTATAAGCACATCGCACACTTTGTCCTTACACCATTTCACCACCATTTAAACACTACGACGATTTTACTACCATCACCACCGTTCTTGATCAACGATCTTTCCACGCACAACACCGACTTCTTATTTGTTAAACAAACCACCGGCACATGTGACGTAAACAGATGGTGGAGCACGCAGTAACACAACATCATCCAAACTTTTTAAACCCCACAAAACGCCCAAACCTGGGGCCCAGGGAAAAATTATTTGGGCCCCAATCAGTTCCACCTTTTTAAAACCCCTTAAAAGCCCTTTTTAAAATTTTCTTTTAAATTTTTACAATAAGGACTTTTACAAACCCAAAACCCCACCACAACCAAAAAATTTTTGGGGTTCAAAGCAATTAAAACCAAAACCAAATTTCCGCCAACCCCAAGTTTCCTTTAAAACCCTTCTTTAAACCCATTTAAAAACCACAATCTAAAAACAAATTAAAAAATAAATTTACAAAACAAAAAGGGGGGGAAAAAAAAATTTTAAAAAAAAAGATTTACAAAAATTTAACCTATCTTTCTTTAGCAGATTTTTAGAATGAACCGTCTCCCCTCGAAAACCTTTGCGCGGCAAACGTTTACCCAAATAGCAACACACCACCAAATAGAAAACCGCCACCCCGCCTGTACCTGCCGCCACCCCGCCCACCCAGCGCGCACTCGCCACCGCGCTTTTCCACTTTTCGGGTACGTCACAGTTTTTATAAAAAAGAACAATATATATTAAAAAGTTTATTCGACACATAACAAATTTAAAACAACCAAAACAAATCAAGCCAGATTAAACGAGACAATAAGTTTGCAGTTTAATCAAACAAATTTATTTAAATGAACTCTGCAAAATGAACATGTCGTCACATCAACCAATTGAAGTTCAGATTACACCCAATTGAAGATAACACAGCCACATACATCAAACGACTCATTCTTACTGCATGGCCGATTAGACGAGCAGTTCAGCCAACACAACCATCGAGATACCAAATAAATTATTCAAAACCGACAAGGATTATAAAGAACGACAAAACGTTAATGCAACATTTAAAAAATATTTATTAAATTGCAATGCTGCATTGCATTTTTGAACAGAAAATCATACACAGAATTAGCGGAGAAACGTTTACCAAACACCATCAAACATTTAACCTGTCTCACACTCTGGAACACAAGTCCATACACGCATGCGAAAGATCAAACAACCAAGTCAACGCCAGAAAAAAATCGACAAAGATTTACACTGACAAACACATATACGCAACATCGAAACCAGACACCCATACAGAACTTCAGATCAGAAATGCGCAACAAGTATACAACAGCGCAAATTGTGTGTAAAATAAAAATATAAGAAAAAAAAAAAAAAAAAAAAAAAAAAAAAAAAAAAAAAAAAAAAAAAAAAAAAAAAAAAAAAAAAAAAAAAAAAAAAAAAAATTTTTTTTTTTTTTTTTTTTTTTTTTTTTTTTTTTTTTTTTTTTTTTTTTTTTTCAACTTCCAAAAGGAATTTAACAAAAACGCAATCAAAACCCAAAAGTTTTAAACCCCAACCCCAAATTTTCAACCCCCTTTACCCAAAAACCTTTCCCATTAACCCCAGACCAAAATAAAATTTTTCATTGAACAAAAAAATTCACCAAAAACAAATTTTACCCTACCAAAAACTTTTTCCATTATTAAAAATTTTTACACCATAAAACCGGGTTCCAACGGCAAATTTAAAAAACAAATATAACGAATGTTAACCCAAACTACCCAATTTAAAAAAAACCCAAATTAACGCACCCGATCAAACCACCAAACACACCCCTACCCATCATAACTTTTAAATTTTCCCTTCTCAAACCGTTTCCCTTTTAAACTAAAAATAAAAACACATTCATCCCCAACTTTTCAACGTAAACATTTTTTAACAATTCACATTTCCCAACCATAACCACCACGAAAATAACAACACCAATTATTTGCACGCAAACCAACGCATTTACGGCAAATAAAACGCCAAACCATAATTTAAACAAAATTTTCCCAGACGCCCCGAAAGAAAAAAACCCAAAAACCAGCCATTAAACATGAAGCGTATTTTCAAATTAAGTTTTGCGTTTCAAATAAATTGAAGAAAAAAAAGACCAGGTTATTGGCCCAGGTTATCACACCCAGCGTACCCAACCTAAATTTTCCTTTATTAACCAGGTCCACACTTGGTTTTTAAATTTTTATCCCTATGAGAGATTCCTATTTTTGCAAAACCCGAACATAACAATCCAATTATAAATCTATTAACAATTTCCTAAACGGATTATATTCAAACATAGAGCCATGTATAATACTATTGATAACTGCTTAAATGAGGAGTGAAAGCGCATTACTTAATATCACCCATTTACCTAATGCGGGAAAGCTTAGTTTAGTTCATAATATATAATAACTAATTTACGCTGTAATTATCTAGGAATATTTCGGGTTAGTAATAATTCATACGAGTAGGTTTATGATTTTCATTCTCAGTCTATTTTCTGCTGTCTGCTGCGAAGGTTCACCTTATACCAGTATAAAATATAGATTGTGAGTAGTAGTTATGAATACCGAGCTAAATAATCGACTTATTGCGCTATTTAAATGCCCTATCTGTTATGACATTGCATTGCCACCCATTATGCAGTGTATGAATGGGCATATACATTGTAATAAGTGTATAAAAAATAGTTTCATGCGCTGTATGTAGAGTAAGTTGGGTAAGGTGAAAAGAGGAAAATGATTTTATAATATATGTATTTTAGGAAATGCTCGAAACTTAGCAGTCGAGGAGTTAGGAAGATATTTAATATTTAATTGTGAAAATACAGAATTTGGATGTCAGTTTGTTGGTGAGCTTCAAGATAAAAAGGAGCATGAAGCCGTTTGTACGTTAAAACGTTATAAATGTCCTCTATTGGATGAGGCGTGCCAGTTAGAGGTATTGTATAGGTGTAATATTATATATGGTGTTTACTAATTATGATAAATGAATAGGGTAGTTTGGAAGATATATATAATCATTTCCAGTCTAACCATACTGATTGGCTGTTCGTCATATAAATATGACTGATATAATTGTAAGGTTTCACAGTACCGGGTATCGGTTATGGACCGTTCTGATGCGGTGTTTCAATAAATATTTTATAGCATCAATTTTAAAAACAGTTAACAATGATCAGAACGAATTTGATGTATATTTTATAATACGAATGCTTGGTGTAGGAGGTAGTTTTAATTATAGGTATGTATGCATCGATAGATTATTTAATATTTTTATATATTTATTTTTATTTTAGTGTTTTAGGACCCGCTCGATTATTAATATATAATGGAGATGTGTTGTCAACTGAGGATTCTATAGATGATATAATTGATAGTCCTCACAAAGCTAAATTAACTTCAGGTGTATTAGGAAATGTTGGTATACCGGTGGGTATAATAGAATCTTTTAGTTATAAGCGAGAATTTACATGGGTGTGAATAAGAATAAATATGTTAGAGCACATACATCTTGTTTAACATAATTAAAATTCAGATTTTTTTTTTTTTATAATATTCGATGATGTACTTTTATTAGATGATAATACAGAAACAATTAATTGTATTCTGGTATATATCATGCACTATTTCGGTATGCTAACGCAATTCAACCCTCCCCAATATATAGATGATGAGTGTTTTGTATAGGTTCTGCTATCTTGATTTGTTTGGTTAGCATAAAAAGACTATTTTAGGGTGTAATGTGCTCAAACGGTTAATAATAATACAATTATCTTGAAAAGTAGCTGGAATTTGTGAAATAACGTTGAAAATGTTGAAATATTTTGCCCCAAGTTTTTTAAAATTTGTTGTTGCGTATAACTTTTGTGATATTGTAATAATATTAAACTATTTCTTTATTTGCATAATCGGATTTAGGTCTGGTTGTGGGGCGTATTAATGGTAAAGTTCCTCGAATTTATCTCCATCAGAATAGGGTGAAATTGGGATTTAATCCGAGCTAGATCGGATAACAAAACTATTCCTAATCAAGAGGATGTAAGCGATATGAGGGTGTCCAACATATGCCCTGTCATCATAACTGCATTTAATGTAGTATGCGAAGCTATTAGGGTATGGTTATGCATATTATTAGTGAATGAAGTTGAGGTGTCTGGAGCAACAGAGCGAATACATTCGGCATTTTTGTAACTACTTTAGATTTCGAATATTTTGGGGTTTGGTGAAATTTTAGTAGTTCTGATTTAGAAAAATTTTAACATAAACTGGAAATTTTATACCAAGACCTCTATCTCGTAATGTGCCCCTACGCACCCCTGACCATGCCATCCCTGCGCGCGCACCCCTGTATTTTTATTGCATCCTAACAATACCATTATATTTAAATAAAACCCAAAACGTTTGAAACAATATTTATATTTCAATTCAAATACTTAACAGGTACACTTCACATAGAAATATATTTTTATTCATTAAAACTAAACACACACAAACAAAAGTCACTTTTTCCTCCTATTAATTGGTAAATGTGTAGTATACATATCCAAATTTTGCACACGATTTTCTTTTGATCTGAGTTCTGTATAGAGTGTAGCTCGTGGAACATTGTAGATTTCGAATGCTTCTGAACCAGTAATCCATCCTTTGTTTATTTCGTCAAGGGCTTTATTTAAATCCTCTTTAGTATACGAAAGTTGTCTTTTCTTTTTCTGTCAGAAACGTCTGACTTGGAGTCTATGTTCTGATCTTTCGCATCAACATTATCATGTGTAGGTTTATCTTGCACTATTTTAGTATTTACCAGAGATTCATTAGACATACCATTCAAATGTTTGCTAGTTGAATTGTTTGATAAACTTGTTTTCATCTCCTTGACAACTTCTTTAAAATTTTATAGCATCTAAGGATATAATTCTTTCCCCGCTCATCTTATTACGATGTTTACTTATCAAAATGCAAATGCAGACTATTCCAATTTTACAATTTCAATAAATATTTTATGTATAAATATTTACCCCCATCTAACTTTGTTGTCGTTCTATTTTATAATCCCTTTTTGTCGAAGTTTAGATATTATAGAGATAATTTCATTTAGGTTATGCATATCTCGATGGTTGTGATAATCAACAGTAACTAGCAACTGCAGTCTTTCAATCAGCCCATGCACATTAAAGTGAATATACGTCGGTATTTTAGTGTCCTGACTATTGCTTTCCTGTGTTGAATCCTCATCTTCAGAATTTGGAGTGTAATCCATAGAACTTGCTTCATTTATTATTTGCTCTGATAGTTTATGACGAGCATGTTCATTATTTTTTGCAGAGTTCATTTCCTCAATATTAAACTTTTGTTTTGCATCCTAAAACTTCTTTTACAAACTTCTTTATCATCTTTACCATCTGAGTAGATAGGTGTTGCTGTACATCTTAGAGTACTTCCTGTGCACATTTCCGCAGTTTGTAAATTAGTTGTTTTTTAAATTTGTTATGTATAATGTCAGAATAAACATTTTATAATAGTATATAACATTGTTCTTTATTTATAAAAGGCTGTGACGTTACCACGAAATAGCAGTCGCACAGAGAGGGGTGCGCATGGGCAGCGCGCATGGGCAGGGGTGCGCACGCGCAGTGGGCGCGCATGGGCAGGGGTGCGCATGGGCACAGGCGTGCTTAGGCGTACACGAGGGATGCGGAAGTTAACAGTTACCAAGCATCCAATTCTTTATTTGGTGTGGAGTACTTGTCTGCGTATGTATCCGGAGTAAAAAATACGGTTTGCATACGCAGCTTATTAATAAAATTAGTTTATCGAGGGAAGATGACAAAAGGTACATCATTCCTAATAGTACAACAATCTACGCATGGGGGCATAAAGATATAAGATAGTTGTATAGATTTTGTAAATCTATTGTATATATTAGTTTTTAAATTCCATAATTTTTAAGTTCCTCGCCCACCTTCCAAATCCTTCCTCTGCTTCTATCCTGGTTGACAGAGTATACGTGTTATCTCCACGCGGTATTCGCGGGGCACATCGGTTTTAGATTTCTAGGGGAATGGTTAGTTAAAGCATATGTCTTGGTTAGCGAAAAAAGGGTTTTAAAGATGGCGTTAAATAAAGATGTGCAAAAATTAGTCTTTAAAAGGTATAACTTTGTATGGGTTGGTTCTATTTATAATTTATTTACAGATTTGGGGTTCCTAGAAAAATTTAATATTAGTTGATACCTAGCAAAATATATTTATCTTAAAAGAGTGACTACCCTGTATAATAAATACAATATAACACTTCGATAAAAGTTGTAGGAAAATTAAAGACGTATTTAATGGGGGTCCAGTATTAGAATTTGTTGGTAGTAATGTTAAGTCCTACTGTATTGTAGGCGAGAAAGATACGATTAAAAAGATTAAAGGGTCTCACGAATTGTAGTTTAAAACCGAGGGTCTTACAACTTATAACGAGCATATACCTCCAAAAGGAATGGACATGCAACTACGTAGCAGTGCGCGGGAGAATAAGAATTCTCCAATAAGAAATTAAAGTTTCCATGTACGTAGCACCAGCCATTGGGTAATGGTCGAAATGTGGGACCTATAAAGGCGATTATTAATTGTGGTTTAGAAAATAGTAGTTTTCGTGGACTAAATAAAATAGCTTAGACTGGTTAATGTATATGGTTACATACTCGACACATCCACAAACATCTGTTTACGTCCACAATGGTGATACCGGTGGTTTTGTTTAACAAATAGTAGGAAAGATACGTCAGGTGTTAGTGCGTGGAAGCCCATAGGATCGTTGGATTCAAAAGAACGGTGCGGTGGGATGTATGGTGGCTCCCGTTAGAATAATCGAAAGTGGTTAATCGGTCGTATTAGATGTTTAAATAAGCGAAAGTGTAAAGGCCTACATAAACAAAAATTTAATTAACTGACAAAAAAGTGTGCGATGTGCTACACTTATAAATAAAGTATGGAATGGTGCTTTTAGCAACCCTAGCAGTAAAAGGGCGACTGACTTTTCCAAGCAACTACAAGAATAGCAGTAGCGCAGAGAAGGGTATGCATGTATTATACAGTTGCTGCAAAATATGTTAGTTTACGCGTAGCTCGGATGTGTAATTGATCACGACTTAAAGATCCTCGGAGGTTTAAAAATTCTCAGCCCATTGTCGTTCGAAAATGTTTGGAAATTATCAAAACGGTTGCGGGTCGAAGTTTAATGGATGATTGACCGAGTTTTTCTACCTTTACGAGGGAATTGGAAGTTGACAGACATCGAGCATCTAATTCTCTATTTGGAGGATATCGAGTACTTACCGGTTCTAGAAATCAATACGTGCGGCCGACCGCTATGCGAAAGTGTAAAAGCCTACAGAAGCAAAATTTAATTATCAGACGAAAAAGTGTGCGATGTGCTATAGAAAGTATAAAAAATGGTGCTTTGCCCAGTCCTAACAGTAAAAAGGAGAGTGACTTTTTCTAGCAATTACAAGAATAGCAGTAGCGCGGCGAAGGGTATGCATGTATTATACAGTTGCTCTAAAATATGTTAGTTTACGAGAAGCTCGAACGTGCACAAATTAAATTTCAATCTATAATTAACCACAGTCGTAAAAATAGGAAATTAATGGGTAATTTTAATAGTGCTAAGCATATACTTTCGCTTGGTGATTCATTTGGAAAATATTCAAGCCCACCATTTCCTAAAGTATGACGTAGAAGTTATTTAAAATTAAATTGTTGTAAGTATCCTGTAGAATAAAATTGTTGTTAATTGACTTGCATTTAACGTACTTTCCTATTAGCATCGAGCATATCTATTGTATTTCTCAAATCATATACCCGCTAATTAATAAAAAGAAAGGCTACTTTCACTTTACGTCACATAATTGTAAAGCAATTAGTTTGTCCTCTACGCTACTTTCACTATACGTCACATACTTGTAAAGCGATTAGTTTGTTCTTGTCTATGTATTTTCCAACAATTTAGCATTGTGCATGTAATTATGTTAAAACCAGAAAAAATTTTAAGTCATGGGTTTTGCAACATTCTGAGAATAGCACATTACTGTTTGAAAAAATGATTTTAAATACTAAGCACTTATGGCTTATAAAGAACTCGTTTCTAAAATACTTGCGGTTTTAGATTTCTAGGGAAATAGTTGGTTAAAGCATATGTCATAGACGAGCAAAACAATTTAAAGAGGTTTGGGAGCTTTAAAGGGGTAACTTTGCAGGGCGTGGTCCGATTTTAAATCTGTTTGCAGATTCGGATTCTGTGCAAAATTTTAGACTAAGAAGATGTATCGCATGACTAAAAAAATTATAAGAACGATCAAACATCACTACAGGTAAGAAATCTTAAAATTGGGGTAGCTCCCTTGGGGGTGATGATATCTAAAAAATTCCTAGAGATTCGGGTAGCTGAGAAAATTCTAATATTGATTGATACCAAACAAGATAGGTTTATCTCGAAAGATGCGTTGGCTAGACAAAGAAAAGTATTTGTTAGTTTTGCTTATAAAGCAAAGAGTAAAATGTAGAGGTTTGGGAGCTTTAAAGGGTAACTTGCAAGGCGTGGCCTGATTTTAAATCTGTTTGCAGATTAGGGTTGTGTGTAAAATTCTAAGCTAATTTAATGTATCCCATGACTAAAAAAATGTTTAAGGATTGTCAGAAATCGTAGCAGGTAAGAAATCTTAAAATGGGGGTAGCTCTCTGGGGGATGGCGCAATCTAAAAAATTCCTAAAGAATCGGGTAGCTGAGAAAATTCTAATATTAATTGATACCAAACAAGATAGGTTTATCTCGAAAGATGCATTGGCTAGACGAAGAAAACTATTTGTTAGTTTTGCTTATAAAGCAAAGAGTAAAATTTAGAAGATCAGGACTTTAAAGGGGTATAACTTTGCAGGGCGTGGTCCGATTTCAAATCTGTTTGCAGATTCGGGATGTGCATTTAAACAACCTATTAATCTCTTTTTTGTTACAGGTTAACCTGCTTGGATTCGGCTACACAGGAAATACTTTGTAAAAATTGTAATTAGTTTATTAAACTGTAAATCGGATAAAATAAATTATTAAACTTTTGTGTTCTTATTATTGTTGGTTAAAGGATTCTAGATGTTGAAAAGGAGAGGTGATTAGAAATCAACATTGATAAAAAAAATCTTAAAATTGGGGTAGCTCCCTTGGGGGTGATGATATCTAAAAAATTCCTAGAGATTCAGGTAGCTGAGAAAAATCTAGTGTTAATTAATACCAAACAAGATAGGTTTATCTCGAAAGATGCAATGGCTAGACGAAGAAAACTATTTGGTTCAGATGAAAGATAAAAAAAAATGGTTAGTCGAAGAAAACTATTTGGTCCAGAATGTTAGCGGTAAAAATCTTAAAATAGGTTTATCTCGTGTGTGGAAATGTGGATGCTCATTTATCTCGAAACATAAAAAAAATTTAAGATAGGTTTATCTCGAAAGATGAAAATGGTTAGTCGAAGAAAACTTTTTGGTCCAGATGTGTGTGGAAATGTGGATGCTGGTGGAAATGTGGTCACAGGATCCTTGATTATACCCTACTGATGTGCAACCTTTTTATCAATCTCAAACCTACACCTGTGATCTGAGCAGCTACTTCCGGGTTTTGGAAAAAGCGCTTGGCCGCGTTGCCATCGTTTATGTTTCCAATTCTTAGTTTAGGCTTATCAACAATCAAACCACAACGACCTTTAAATTCTTTTTGTTTTCTATTCCGAGCTACTATTAGTTAATCTTGAGTTCCACGAGCTTGCCATTTTTTAGAGGCATTTTGTATGACAAATGTAATAAGCATTCGAACATTCAAACCAGCCATGCTATACAGAAAGACCAAATTTCAAATTCTTAGTTACTACTTTTCTCAAAATTATTTCATCACAATTGTTGCACCAGAGATAGAACATCTCATCGTAGAAGTTGTTTCACTGAGCGCATTACATATTTTGCCGTCCACCATAACAAAGATTAATTTGTAATTTACTTTGAGCTGCCTCGATTGAATTATTGTGCTGCTAACTCTAAGCTTTTTTATTTCATCTTTTATTTTATTTTTTTGCAATAGACACATTGGTAGACTTCTTTATAAATTCGATTTTGATAGACCTGCAATATATTGTTGATCCGAGACGCAGATTTTGCCATTATAATAATTTTTCCAGAAGTTAGTGGACGTGGAACTAAACGTGCGATGAATACAGCTGAATCGCTGGCTTCAAAGTCATAGAATGCTTGCTTATATGAACTGTGTCCCAAAGAGCTATCAAAGCCCCATTGTAAGAACAAACACAACTGATCCATTTCTTCATTTTTAAGATGCTCAATTAAAGACTTTAAATTTAAGCATTATCCTTCTGTGGTATGATCTAACAGAACCTGTAATTTAACGAAAACACCAGTTTCAGCTACTGTTATATCTTTTGGATAGCAAAACTTTTTAGCAATTTGTAGAGTTTTGTAAGAAGGAAATTTTTCTGGAGCATTTGTTCTTATTATATTATATTGCTTACGAGACAGCATAGCGTCAATCAAAACTACAAGAGCATATTCGCCTGATAAAAGATTTATTTCTGAATTTAACAGTGCTTTGTAAGTCTTTTAATATTTGATAGCTCGCTATGGGCTTAAGGTAGCAATATTGTTTAAAACATTCCAGCCTGCATTTGTGCCTCGGCTCTTAAGCTCATTCAAGCGGCATATGATAGTAAAGATGCAGAAGCGGTTCCCTGGAACTCTTTCTACTTTAATCTTTTAGTCCATTCAGAACACAAATTAAATGGAATTGGCGGTCGACGGCGTTTATTGTTTGGGACACGCCTTGTAAAGTGCAGAAACGAAGGCGATGTTTCAAGCCAACTGTTATTGATTTGCCGAAGTTTTTCCTCGATCCTACACGCTCTTATCCATCTCGATTTAAACTCTGACTTAAATTTCGACAGATTACCCTTTAAATCAATAAAATTACTCTTGTCATAATTTGTCCGCTTCTTCAGCTCCTCTATCATAAAAAAACTCGCTTCCTGGCTAATGTAATACCTTCGGGTGGAACATTGGAAAATCACATGTTGGTATGCGTGTGACTATTACGCCCAAGGTCCCGGGTTCAAATCCTAACACGGTCCGCTAGAAAAATGTTAGGCGAGCATTCTTCACAAAAGTACGCCCTTGTTCGAATGAGAGGTAAAATGGAAGTCCTGTGTGTGAGTGTTGTCACGCACGTTAAAAATCCCTACCTTGCTTGGAACAACAAGGGTTCGGCAAAATTCAAAATTTTGCAGATAAAAAAATTCGTTTCTTGGCCAATGTAGCACCTTCGGGTGGAGCATTGGAAAATCACATGTAAGGTATGCGAAGGGGGTTAAGCAGCCTGTGGCTGCCAAGGATCCCCAACACTTAGACATTTGCCGTATTAAAGGTTTTCCAGTAAATCCTGTCGCACAATTAACATTAGTTGAGGAAACACCTGTAGTTGTTTATAATAATCATCACGTTTAAGTACAGTTATCTTTTTGTCAATAGTTTTTCCATCTTGAGACTGGTTGGATGCACACCTACATTCATTTCTATTCTAAGCTAGCCTACACATTTCCTTGATATTCTCATATCCTACATCTTTCACTATCTGTATGCAATAGTCTACCCTAGGTCTACCTTTAGTTCCCTTTTTTCCTATCTCTGCTTCTAATATATTCCGCACTATTCCCTCATGTCTTAGTATGTGGCCTGTCATCCTATCTTTCCTATTTTTTACTGTTTTCCACATAGCTCTTTCTTCCTCTACCATTTCTAATACTTCTTTGTTCTTAACTTTGTCTGTCCATGGTATCTTCGTCATACGTGTGTAACACCACATTTTAAAGGCTTCTACTTTTTTCTTGTCTGCTTCTTTTACTGTCCAGCCTTTACAGCCATACGGTGCTGTGCTCCACATATATGTTTTAAGCAATCATATCCTTGTTTCTATGTTTGTTGTCTTTGGACACAGTAGTTGCTTTTTGCTGGTAAATATAGCACGTCCTTGTGCTAATCTTTGTTTTATATCTTTTGTGCTTTTTTCATCTTGCGTTATTTGGCTTTCTAGGTACCAGAAATCCTTAACCTCTTGTAAGTTCTCGTTACCTATTTTTATTCTTGTTTTTAATTTACTTTCTTCGCTTTTGCATACTAGAACTTTAGTTTTATTTTAGTTAACTTTCGTACCGTATCTTTTTGTTA
Source organism: Platerodrilus igneus (assembly GCA_036346225.1). Classification (NCBI taxonomy): domain Eukaryota; kingdom Metazoa; phylum Arthropoda; class Insecta; order Coleoptera; family Lycidae; genus Platerodrilus; species Platerodrilus igneus. The sequence continues at coordinate 2,641,546 of JARFIW010000131.1, read as the reverse complement.
AAACTGCTCTTATTTCATAAAGAGCAGCTTCTAGCTCTTCTTTGCTGGATGCTAATACCGCGATATTATCTGCATTTCAATCTCTTGTCCCTGCATAGTAATTCCAAATGTCTTCCTGCATTTGACAGTATTCATTGCCTCTTCAATGTACAAGTTAAAAATTAATGGGGATAAATCACATTCTGTCTCATTCCTTTTCTAGTATTTACTTCTCTACTTTCTTGCTCTAATTCTATTACCGCTGTTTGCTCTTTGTATAAGCAAAGTACTATTCGCCTATCCCTAAAACTCATTCCAATTTTTTTGAGTATTTCGAACATTTTTTTCCATTATACATTGTCGAATGCTTTTTCCGGATCTACAAACCCTATATACAGTCTTTCCACCTTTTTTATTGTTTTTTCCATTATTAATCTCAGAACTAAATTAGCCTCCCGTGTTTCCCTGTTTTGCCTAAACCCAAGTTGATCTTCTTCTAGTATTTTTCAGCTTGTTTTTTAATTAGTCTTTGTACAATCGTAGTTGATATTTTTGAAACGTGTGCTGTCAAACTTATTGTTCGAAAATTTTCATATTTATCCGCGCCTCTTTTGTTTTGATATAATCACTATAATATTACGTTTGAAATCTTTGGGTATCTCGCCTGTCTCATACATATAGCTTATAGGTTGGAAGAGACGTTCTATTACTGCTTATCCAGCGGCTTTTAGAGTTTCTGCTTGCGCCTTATCTGTACCCGACGCCTTACCATTCTTTAGGCCCTTTAATGCTAATTCAAACCCATCTCTAAGGAGAGGATATCCAAAGTCATCATTTTCAGTATCTGTTTCCTGTACTAATGCTGCTAGTTCCTATCCTGCATATAAATTACCTTATATTCATGCTATTTAACCACTTTCTCTACATTTTCTATAATGACGTTTCCTCCTGCGTCCTTTATATTTTTGCTATATGGTTGTATATCCCTAAAATTCATTCTAATTGGTTTGTATGCTTCGTCTGTCTTTCCTATTTCCATTTTAGTTTGTACTTCTTTGCACTTTTCATCAATTGTTCTTCAGCTTACCTGCAATTGCGAATAATTTCCCATTGTATGGCTTTATATCTCTGTTTTCCTGTTTCATTTGATTTATTTTGTATTTTCGTCTTTTTTTTATTAAATTCAGGATATCTTTTGTTATCCATGGTTTCTTTTTTTTTGTGTATACCCCAGAATATTTCTGGCAGCCATGTCTAAGCTGAATTTAATGGTATTTCATTCTGTTTCTAGTTTTTTAGTAACAGAAATTTCTTTCCTTCCCTCACCTACTACTGCATTAAAATCCCCCGTAATTATTAAATTTTCATGTCCTTTTACTTATCTTAGTATGTCTTTGATATCTTTGTAGATCGCCTCTACCTCTTCCTCACTGTAGCTAGAGGTGGGCATGTATACCGATTTAGATTCTAATCTAACCACGAGTACTCTTTCATTCTTTTGTAAGTAGTTTTCTACAGGCTTTTTTCGCATAACTATTCCCAATCCCGAATTTCCTGTATGAATCACCCTGAAGTATCCACTCGAAGAATCCTTTGCCTCTGGCCAGCGGACTTTACTGATACCTACTATGTCTAGTTCTAACCTATGCATTTCGATTTTCAAGTTCTCTAGCTTACCTACTTGCTTCATACTTCTAACATTCCACACTCCGACTCGCAGAATGTTTACTGACCTTTTTTATACTTTCGGATCACATCCCCAAAGAAATCCCCTCCCGGAGATCCGAATGGGGGACTATTTTACCTCCGGAATTTTTTACCCCAGAGGATGCCATCATCTTTACTAACAATTTCTGTACGCAGTGTACTTGGGAGGTAATAATGGTTTTTCATTGCCTTCCACATCGTATTAGTGTATCTTAGAATGTCATACCGATCCCTATGGTCTCTGCCACTCTAAGTACCGAAAAAGCTGCTTCCTTTTTTTGGGGACCTGTCTTAGTCCGGTTCCTTACTAAAGACTCCACTCATTTGGTTAAACCTATAGTTCGGTTCTTTAGCTGATTGAAACACGCAAGCCATTATACCCGTTCTAGTATTTTAGAACATCGTCAAGGTGCAGGTCGTTCAGAATGGAGAATATATCTTAATTGTCATGTAAATTTGAGTCATTTTGCTTATGCAAAATATTGTAACAGTTGTTTCATGCCAAACTAAATCAAAGTTATCAAAATGCAGCTATATACCTGAAGTTGTAGGCTCCATAGTTTAAATTGCTTATTATCCAGTAATTATGTCACAATCTCAAATCTAAATCAATAATAAAAGGATTCAAGCCGTTTCACTTTTTGATTCCTTCGATACACTACTACAACAGTGCACTCCAGTTACGATCGCTTTAAGCGGTCAAGCATTCCAATACTGTTTAAGTGTACCCGGATAAATAGACTAATAAAGGGCTATATCCTAGTATTTATAAATCCTATTTGCGCCTCTATAATATTGCCAACTTTCAAGCATTTCTGCCCTACTGTGCGGCGGCTAAAAGCTGTTTACTACCTTGGTACAAGTAGGAGTGCAAGTACACATTCGTTTACTTGAATTTGCTTTTCAAATTACTTCAGAAGTAGCTAACTTATTTACTATACTAATGCCAATGCATTCTGAGCGCAAGGTGGGTTTTTGATAACAACAAATCATATTTTATAGTTTCTCATAATGATACTAGTTTGTTTTGGTCACCTTTCCTTCTGAATATATTGGCAAAGTCATCAAACTTGATTCCAAAATTTAGGATTAAGTAACACTAACACTGTATTTTCTTATATTAGATTAAATAATCCAAATTATTATTCATCTCCTTATTTAGATAGAAGACGGTTACGTGTATTTAAATTATTTAATCTTTAGGTATACTGTATCCCAGATCTGAGCTATAATTACAAATTTATTGCTTTACATCCCTTAGATAAACTCTACATAACTTTCGAGCGCCAGACACATACTTCTCGTAAGAATTACTAGAAAGGTATTATATCCTGCTTTCTCAGTTTATAGTATATGTATAGGAGTGAACATTAGAAAATTGTTCTAGTCCTTGCAGACACCATATAATATTCATAAGCACTTACATTTATAGTGTTTACCATAACTACTCCTAAAAGCAATTTTGACTTTAAGATACTAGTTAGAATATAAAATTACTGGCGCTTCTGTTGAAATATAAGTTAATAGTTTGCTCGAAAAAAAGACAACTTTCTCACTCTTTTAACGTCTACAGCAAATGCTAGTAACACACACTGTTTCGTCGTTAATGACTTAATTTTTTCAGCTATAGTTCCAATGAACGTAAAGCTTTTGGTACATAAAGATCAACAAACGGGATGGTTTTGTAAATGAAAAAAAAATATGTTCAAAAATTCTAACTGATGGAAAAAACTGTTTGATTAATAAATAGTTGTAAACTAGTGTTACCAATTTACAAAGAAAATGTAGGATATGATTAATTTTATTTCTAACGGTTAATTCAATTGATTTGGTAATTTATGGAATGAAGTAGACATCGATAAGTACTCTATGTAAGGGAAGAGATACTTTTTGCCTTGAAATTTTGAATTTTGCCAAACCTTTGCTATTCCAAGCACGGTATGGATCTTTAACGTGCGCGACAACGCACATACGGGACCTACATTTTGCCTCTCATCTGAACGAGAGCGTATTTTGTGAAAAATACTCGAATAACGTTTTTGAAGTAGTCCCAGGACTTTGGGATAAACAGTCATACACTAACCTGTCTGGTCCACGGAGCTGCGGGTAAACTACAAATACATTTGATTTTCCAATTCTTCACCCAAAGCTACTGTGTTGATCAAGAAGCGAATTCCTTTTTTGCCTGGGAATTTTGAATTTTGCCGAACCCATGCTATTCCAAGCAAGGCGGAGATCTTAAACGTACGCGACAACACCTACACACGTTACCTACATTTTACCTCTCATTCGAATGAGGGCATATTTTTGCGAAAAATGCCCGCCGAACATTTTACAAGCACTTCGAGTCAGGAATCGAACCTGGGAATCAACAGTCATACACGAACCTGTCTGATTCACAGAACCGCCTGTGAATTACAAATGCATTTGATTTTCCAAAACTCCACCCGAATATACTGCATTAGCCAGCAAGCGATGTTCTTTACCTGAAAATTTGGAATTTTTCCAAACCCTTGCTATTCCAAGTAAGGTAAGGATATTTAATGTGCGCGACAACACTCACACGCGGAAACTACATTTTACTTCTCATAAGAACGAAGACGTATTTTTGTGAAAAATGCTCGTCTAAAAGTGTTTCAATAAGTCATAGTCCGGAATCGAACCCGGAGCCTTGCAATCAATAGGGATACGCGAACCTGTTCTATCCACGCAGCCAGATAGGTTTTGGGCCTTTGGGAGCTTCATTTTAAAAAGCGTTTGATACCAAAATCACTTCTATCAATTTTATTTATACAGTAATTACAATAATGATTCGACAACTTGGACGTTATATTTATTAACCTCTTAATTTTAATTAACAAATAATCAAAGTTATGTTTTAATATTTACCAATCAGTAGCCGAACTACCAACAATGTTAAAGTTATGAAGTTCGAGACTGACTGGCCATCATGGGCTCCTCAGGGTATTTATGTAATCCATGCTCTCACATCATCTTGTGGGAAATTTCAGATCCCACATCGACTGCTTCTTGATAAACATACAATATATTATTCTTAGTAATCTTAATTCTATCAATTGTTTTCTTAGAGTTCATTGTGACCTGTACCTGCAGTATCATGTTGCGTCTGGAATACAAAGTAGTTACTTCCGTTCTCACGTTTAATTATGAACTTTTATTATCTTTTTATAATGTTATTATACAATGTAACATTCTAGTTCTTAAGACATAATAATAGCATTTAAATATACATATATATTAATTTGGGAGATATGTAACTAGCCGCTAGTGATATACAAATACATTTGATTTTTAATGCTTCATCCGATGGTGCTATGTTGGCCAGAAAGCGAGTTTCTTTTTACCTAAAAATTTTGAATTTTGTCAAACCCTTCCTATCCCACGTAAGGTAGGAATCTTTAAACTGCGTAACAACACTGACACACGGGACCTACATTTTACCTTTCATTCGAACGAGGATGTATTTTTGAGAAAAATGCTCATTTCACATTTTTCAAGCGGTCCGTGTCGTGAATCAAACTCGAGACCTTGGGTGGTGAAGAGTCACATTTGATTTTCCATTGCTCCACCCGAAGGTACTATATTGGTTACAAAGCAAGTTTTTTATCTGATAATTTTGAATTTTACCTTCTTACTATTCCTCACAGGGTAAGGATCGTTATCGTGCGTGACAACACTCACACACGGGACCTACATTGCAGTCCGCAATGAGAAATAGTATATAAAATAATATGTATCTTACTTTGTATATATATATATATATATATATATATATATATATATATATATATTGCTGTGTACCATGGGATCAAATCGACAGTGTAAAAAAATATTCGAGGATTTTATTAATTTACCAAAATCGTCATACATTTCACACAATAGAAAAATTTTTCAAAAATTAACTTCTTACCCAGATTCCTCTCTTCATCACCTTAATTCTTCAACCGCTTCCCTGGCTAACTCAGTTGGGCCTCCTCTTGGATACCTAGATTCATTATCATACTTTTTATCGTTCACGCACACTCTCAATAAAACCACAAAATAATACAACAATCATACAATATTTATTTACCACTATTTACAAATAAAATTCAAGATTATCTACATTTCAGTGCTCAAGTTACAGCTCAATAAATGTTAATTTTGGAAAGTCCAGTATTTTAACTTGAAATATCAAACACATTAAAAGTAACCTGAGTAAATGGGCCCTGAATAATACCTTAATTTTCTTTCTCTATTTATAATTAATTTTAATTAGGGCACTCTGGAGTATGGTGAGCTCATGATAACCCAGTTATTTTTTTATGATTAATGAATGCTTTTTACTTAGCATACGCTTACTGCAAACAAAAAAAAAACATGTACTCGTAACAATAAAAATTTTAAATGCCTGAGGAACGTTAATAAGCTTTATATACACCTTTAGATTTATATTTAAATACCATAATAAAGGTTAGTTATACGTATTATTTTTAATACGCAAAATAATGCAAAATACCTTCATAGTTCACTCTCACACACAATAATTTTCATAATTTTCATAGTTTATCAAAAACAACAAATTCTAAAGCGTTACCTGAAATTTCTTGAAGATCCCTACTCCGTTGACGATGTCGTTAAGTTGTTTCGCTCTCGGTTACGTGGTTCTGCTCTGCTCGACGCCTCCAGCTGTTTGTAGATGAACACCCTCTAAGTTGTGCTGCCTGCTCTGCATTCACGATGCATCCAAATCCAAATCCACGTATATTACACTTCTTTTATAGTTGCTTAAATTAATTTACGTTACTTTACGTCATCTCACGAGCTCGTTAAATTATATGTTGCACCTCAATAAATTTAGACTCGACACTATCCGCGTATCAAATTATGAGGCCAACACTGTACTATTTAATTTAAACAAATTTTATATACTTACAAGCTCGTGGTAACTTTCTGTACGTAGTCTGAAGCGATGAAAATACTAAGAGAGCCCTATTAATTTTCTTAAAGTATTTATACACTTTGAAATGCCATCTCTCGGCCGCTCTTCCCGCAAAATCCTTCAATTAAAATAATACTTCTTAAAATTTTGGTTCAACCGTTTTCGAAATCTTCAAAATTTAACTTGTCGTTATTATATTTTCCGAAAGGCTGCATTCAAATTTTCTCGTGTTTGTCTGTTGTACTACTAACTATATAGACCAATAAGATATTCAGTGACGTCTTAAAACCCCGCCTGTATTAACGCTATTCCTCTCTTATGCATATTCTATGTTTCCTTCTAACCTTGTTTGAGTGGTAGAAATCGATATTACTGTCCGCGTTTCAAACTAACCCATGTGGACTAAATACGTGCGTTTTGAAATGAACTGCTATTATGCCTGTCTCATTCCGAAGCATCTCATTGATCGTCCATCCCTTCTGCACTTTAAGGAAACTTTTAGTTAACATTTATGCGAACCGTCCGACCGTTTAACAAATATACCTCGAATTATGTCTTTTATCTACACAAATAAGGGGAACATGACATTTCCAAAACCTGCAGGTGTTCAATTAACGATCGTTTTGAAACAACATTTCTACGAGTTTTACGTTTCGAGGTATTTTATATTCAACGGCTGTTCGTTTGTTAGCAAAGCGTTTCACCTTGGTATTATCGATTTTTCAAGCTCTTATGCGTATTAGACGTAATAACCCTTTCAACTAAACTCAACTGAATTAATTAATAATTTGCATTGGCTTCTACAATTTATTTTCTTTACGAACCTAACTAAATTTTAATCACTACTTGTAAAATTTTGTTAATACTTGTTACTTTAAATTCACTAAATGAAATAAATTTTGCACGTAAATTCTGGTTGTTTCCTTTATACAGGGTGTTTGAAATTGTCTTGTTTATACTTAAATTTAACCCTTTAAAACCACTACAATGTATATATATATATATATATATATATATATATATATATATATATAAACCAGTTTAGTTTATGAAATACCTTGTCAGAATTGTCAAATCTGTTATGTTGGACAAACAGCAAGATGGCTTTCAGCCAGAATAATTTCACACAAAAGTGATTGTAAGAGGAAAATTAACTCTTGTGCTCTTACCACTCATGTAATTGAAACAGGACATTCCATGAACTATACAGACACTAAAATTATTTTCAGAGAACCAAATTATCACAAACGTTTATTTTTAGAAATGATTGCAATATCAATAAATGCCAACACACTAAACAAGAAAACGAATACACAAAATTTGAACAATATTTATTCTTATGCGTTTCGGAAGCGTATATATTTTAAAGGATGCGTTTTTTATCAGGACACTATGTTATCTGCTTTCATTATCGCTTGTTTAATGTGAATTGAATTATGATTTTCTAGGTTTTTACTGCATTTAACGCTTATTAATATATAATTTATGAATATTTTTGGTTTAGGACAAGTTTAATTGCGTGTAGAGTTATTTCTTTTGCTGCATGTGTGTTTATTGTTAAATAACATGCTACTCGGCATTAATTAAAGTCAATTGCGATCCTTATACAGGGTATTTAATGTTTGCTCTTTGCATAATATACAAATTACGTATTTTTAATGCTAAATAAATGCGGTTTTGTAGCTCCTAGTACTATTTACATGTATTGGGTAACCATTATGACTCAATATACCCCTAAATAACCCCCTTATCAGAGCATTTTATATACATATATATGTATATATATATATATATATATATATATATATATATATGTGTGTTGCTACGATGTTTCTACAAGCCTGAAGATATCTGCTTAAAGGTTCCACAACTTGGGCGCCATTAAATACTGCGATCTTTGCTTAGGGTATAGCCCCACGATTTGGGTGCCCATTAATTGCTACGAACCTGCCCGTAAAATACAAAAAGCTCCACGTGCAGGGTGTCAAATAATTGCTGCCTGGTCGGACTACAAGCTCCACTCTTCTGGTGATGTGATGTACCTATTTTAACTACTACTTATGCATAACGAAGTTTTCTACGGCTGCTCAGCTGCTTCCTGAAATACAAAACCAACTACTCGACGCTTATACTTTAACGTAGCTCTCGCCCACGATGTAATCTCCGGGTTTACATCCAAATTCAACACACATGGTGAAAGCACAGGCAGGTGTTTGTCCAGTGCACGGTCCGCTTGAAAAATGATAGGCGAGCATTTTTACAAAAACACGCCTTCATTCGGATGAGAGGTAAAATATAGGTCCCGTGTATGAGAGTTGTCGCGCACGTTAAAAATTCTTGCCTTGCTTGGAACAGCAAGAATTCGGCAAAGTTCAAAAATTTCCAGATAAAAACTTGCTTCCTGGCTAATGTAGTACCTTCGGGTGTAGCATTGGAAAATCAAATATTTTGTCTGTCGATTGCTCTCATGAACCAAAAACCGATAGATCAATAAAAATAGATGTCTCTCGGATGTTGGAAGACCACATTGGAAAGGTACTTGCCCAATGTGCGGTTCATGCGCTCTCTACCATAACATCCAATTGTGGATGCAATGGTGTTGTTCTGGTTTTTCTCATCCTCAGCAACCGGCAAACTCCTTGGAATAACGTTTATTCAAACTTTCTGTCCTGATCGGTGTGCAATTCCATTGGAACTCCAAAACAATTCGTTCACCAGCACGTCGGCGACGGTTTCAGCTTCTTGGTTTGGTGTAGCATGCGCTTCGGTCCACTTCGTAAAATAATCCATAGCCACTAGGATATACTTATTTCCGGAGTCAGTCTCAGGGAATAGACCGGCAAAATCGACTGTATATTCTGGTTAGAGGTTGACTAAACGGCGCTACAATATTTTAAAGCCCATTCACAAAATTTTATTGTGGCAAAGTTTAAATTTTACTAAGGATTTTGTGTGTACGGATAAATTTATTTTATGGATTCGTTCTAAAAACTAATCGCAATGGGATCTACAAATATCGACATTCTTACTTGAGAACTCTATCATCTGTTAAAGTTTTAAGCCCATTATTTACTTTTAAAATACCATCCCTCAAGAGCGCGAAGGGAATGAAGTATACGCATTAAGGAGGCAGCGAAGTGTAATGGAACTGTACGAAATAATTATAGACTGTAAAGATTACGACACAATTTTCCAGAAAACGAATAAGCACATAATTTACTTTAACTAAGAGATACACCCTTAGTTGTTTTTATTACTCACAAGAACTCATAAGGAGGAGGAAATGCTCAACCCCTACGTTAGCTTACGAGACTGCATTAATTATGTAAAAGGTTTTCGTAGTACCCTGAAAATTCGTGGCGCATGGGGTTTTAATGCAATACAGATATATTAAATAGCACAGGAAAATATATAGGACGTAAGTTTCTGTTTAGGTGTTGTTCATGCTCTAAGATCGTCTTAATGAGTTTACAAAACTATTCTGGAGTATCATCATGCTTAATTTTTAAAAATAGCATGGTCCCGGCAACTCACTTAAACTTTTTTACCCATTTCTCAACAAACTCACACCGCCCCTTGATAGAAATTGCTTCTATACACTGTAGAGTTCTCTACACTGGCGTGCTACAGAATTTTTAAAGAGCCTCTGTTGAAAGTAACAATTAAAAGTTTTTTTGATTTTAATACATAAATATTATTTTCAGAAGTTAGAGTAAATAAATTCCTACTAATCAAAATCAAATATGTATCACTTCATACATAGACTATGAATTTTTAAAGAAGAACTTTATCGGTTCCCACTACGTGAATAAGCATAGGAAAAGGAACTTTGTCCTTATTAATAAATTACATCCTTATTTTTATATTGGTGCTGTGTAGTAGAAAAACTTGAAAAAAAGTCTTGCTGTTTGATATTTGTTTTTAAAATGATACATCTAATATGAGCATTAGAATTATTAATTTTAAATACTATTTTCAGGCGCGGCAATTATTATCGCGTAATATTTTAACAGTTAACTAGTTGTTATTATAATCCTTGATCAGTCCAGCTCAAATTGTCCAGCGTCACATGAAAGAATCTGTAAGGTGATCGTTTCTAAATAACACACTAGAGCGAGAGGTAAAAGAAATGCCAAATGTACTACGTGCAGTATTAACGTTAGTTAATGTTAATCTACAACAGAAACGTAACAGTAAATAATAAACCAGCTAGCTTTCAGTGGTGAGGCATGAGTTCTATTATAGCAAATTCAAAAAGGGTATACGAATTGTAACACTTTTCACTAAATACTCTTACCTACCTAGAAAGCTCTTTGAACTTTGTCTATTAAAGCTTGATTTCAGCTCCCTAGAAGATACGTTCTACAAGACGAGTTGACAGTTTTTAATGCAATATAGGTTGATGGAGTCTTGTGTACACGTTTTCTTACCATCTACTAATTTTAAAATAATCACAAATAATAGGAAAGCTCCAAGTATTGTTCGATTAACCTACATTATCAACATGAATATCAGAAAATAATATACACAACAAAACAAAAAACTAAGCGTTATCCCTATTGGCTAAATATGCGCGTATCTAAAACAAAAAAAAATCTCAAGTTTATCATATAGGTTTCCAACCAAAAGCTGGTACATATAAACTATGTAGATACAGTTATGTTGCTCTTCCATATAAAAATTTTTGGTTTACAATACGCTTTAACTAAGCGTGCGACACGGTAAAAATCTCTTATTAAAAATATGTTCTATTTAACTAGCTATTAAATATACAACAACATGAAATGTGTAGCAGGTGGAAAGCAAAAACAGGTAATTCAATATTCCAACTTGGTGTTGAAGTAAAGTGTCTAACACAAGGGTATTTCCACCTGTAACGGTAATCTTTAAATTCTGCGTTTATATTCGCATTTAGAAATTGTTTCTTTAACAAACCTGAAGTCTTAATTACCGTCACTTTGGCTACTTCAGCAACGACTTAATCTGCACGGCAATGATAGCACAGTTCTGTTCTGTTATTTGAAGATAAAACCTTTTTTCTCTTATGATCCGTCGATTTATATACATAACAACGTCCCCGGATACTACCCAATTTTTCTCGTACACAAGGATTATCCATTCTGAACGGACCCGCACATTGAAAAAATTCTAATATGATCGGGTGGAATGGCTTACGTGTTTTAGTGAACTAAACAGCCGAACTATAAGTTCAACTAAATTAGTAGGGTCTTTAGTGAGGAACCAGATTAAGACAGGTCCCCGAAAGAGGGCAGCAGGTCTTTCGATACTTAGGGTGACAGAGGTAATAGTGTCCGGTATGACATTCTGAGATACACTTTGCGAGTGGAAAGCAACGGGAAACTACCACATTACCTCCCAAGTACATAGCCTACTTAAAATGTTTTTAAGTAATGGCATTATCTGGAGTAAACGATTCCGGAGTTGAAATAGTCTCCCATTGGAATTTCCGGGAGGGAACTACATAGGAGGATGTAATCGACAAGTTTAAAAGAGAAGCAGGAAAAATTCTTCGAGTCTGAGCGTGAAATATCGAAGCAAGAAGCAAGTACGTAAGCTAGAGAATCTAAAAATTGAAATGTATAGATTAGTAGTAGACATAGTAGGAATTAGCAGAGTTCGGTGGTCAGAGGAGTAGACAGGATCAGAAGAAGGAAATACGGATGTGGGGATAGTCAAGCGGAAAAAGATAAGACACTGTAGAAAACTACTTACAAAACAACGAAAGAGAGTACCGAAAATTAGATTAAAATCTAAACCTGAAAAAACAGTAATAATACAAATATACGTACTCACCTCTAGCTACAGTGAGGAGGTGGAAGCGATCTACAAAGATGTCGAAGATATAGTAAAATTCGTAAAAGGACATGAAAATTTAATAATTACGAAGATTTTAATGCAATGGTAGGAAAGGAACCGCAGTAGGTTTATTTAACTTAGGCACGCGAAACGACAGGGAAATGGAATGGTAGAATTTTGCGACAAAAGCGATTCAACTATGACAACCAACATCATGCTGGAAGACGATATACGTGCAAGATGTCAGGAGATATAGGAAAATATCAAATAGATTACATTCTTGTTAGACAACGGATTAGAACTCACGTAAAAGACTGTAGAAGCTACCCAAAAGCAGTTATAGACCCTGTCCACAACATAGTAATTAGGAAAGCCGTGCTTAAATTTAAAGATTTGAAAAAAAGGAACGGAAAAAGGCACTTTGACTTTGAAGAACTAAGAGATAAAGATATCCACAAAAAATTTGAGAGGTCAAACGAATTGCTCAAGGACATTAGACACATTTTGATACTAGTAACGGGGTTGACCTTTCGTCTAGAAATGCAAAGATGTTTATGCTTGTGTCTGGCCCATATAACTTTACAAAAACAACTTGAAACAAATATTGAACAGGTGATAAATGATGCAGCTACACAGGGTTGATATCAGCGTTAATAGTATGTTGATAGGATGACTGTTGTACAGGAATATGCTTTACTGAATCGTGAAGTAATTGATGATATTTGAACAGACAGTCGTTCACCCCACATTTTGCCTGAACTTTATAGTTCTTCTAAAAATGTTTACAAAGGCATTTACGACAAAATAGCACTTGATAGTTTCCCAACGTTTGCTCACATTCTTGTCCTTGAACTAGAAACAGTCAGCTGGTTTGTGGTCAGCATCGGAACAAATAACACACTTGGCATTAGATACAGATTAATGATCTTCAGAGTGCGTATATATCTGCTCATTCTTTTTTGTAGATCTGCCTACAGTTTTTTTCTACTAAATTGCGAACCGGTTCTGATACATGTGGCATTATTGTACTAACTTTATCTGCTTGCATTATTAACCAGTCATCAAAGGTGGACAGAGTTTCGGGTACGTCAGACTTATCATAATGGTAGAATTTAAATTCGGCCCATTCGAGTTTTAAAGAGCCGGGAAGTTTTTGAACCAACTCATTTAGTAGCACAGGATTTATCAAATGGTTCACCATCCCACAAGCTTGCACAGTTATGCAGATGTGTTGTACGGCTATAGATAAATCTAGCAACGTTTCATGTTTCTCAAAGTTTACTCTAGGTAAAGAACTAACTTGTTTAATCATGTTGTTAATAATTTGTTCAGGTCTGTCAAAACGAATTCTTAAAGCACTGATTGCTTTAGGAACAGACTCTTCGTAAGCTAGGTAACCTTCTACCAAGTTCAATGCATCACCTTTTAAACTCTTTTGTAAATGGCACAGATTATCATAGTTTGTTAGATTTAGGCCCATCGTAGACCTTATATAACTTGATATAAACATGGGCTACTGGCTTGCAGTTCCGCTAAAACTTGGCAAATCGGGAATTTGCTTTGAGCCTTCTTTGTGGTTAGAAGTATAACCTTGACTACTATCAATAAATTCTTGTTGGTTGCGCACAACCATGGCAGTGACTTTACTATTGGACCAGGTGGTGCTTCAGTTGCTGCTAGCCTAGCTAAAAAAGTTTTGTCAGTATATAATTTTCCATTTTGTACATTTGATGCAGGTTTTTCATTTTCCAAAAAAAACTTTGCCTGTTCTCGTACCCATTTCTTAACAGTATTTCTTAATTCTTTGTTATTGTGATCTGATTCCTCACTAGAATTTCCGTCACTCTCCTCTTGCAGTTGGTGTATGTATACCTTTTCTCCTCTAACACTTCCAATAGTTTTAAATCTTTTAAACGTTTTAAAGATGATTTCGAACTTATAGTGCGTGCTTTATGTACAGGTTCTTCAGGCTTGTTTAAATGTTCTGAGCTTTTTTTTTGATTCATTCATAGCTGTTTAAAATTTAGGAGTTTGGAGACCTTTAGCATCTGATTTGGTTTTGTTGCTATCTACTTTTCCCATTTCTTTACATTTGACATACGAAAAGCATCGAGTCGAAATGCTATCATGATTCCAGCCAAGACGCTTATCACATTGCACCATTTTCCCATCCTCTGATTTACCGCATATATTGCAGCAATCATTATCTGACATGTTCATTTAAGATGCTTAACGGTTCTTGAGCGATTGCTATAAATTTGAAGTTTTACTGGGTGAGAAATCTTCAAATAGTTCAAATAGCAGATTGCGTAAGTATACAATTTAATTTTTTAGAATGTTGGCGATTGCAGGAAATAAAACGCAACCCTTTTTTTTGAGCAATTCGCGAAATTAACTAAAACTTTAATAAAAATTAATGTCAGAACTTTCATGGACCACATACAATTAAATTGTGAAACCTTACAATATTTTTCTCTTCTTTTTCCTGTTACGCACTTCTAAAACCAGTAAACAGAATTAAGGGAAATTTATACCACATAAACCATAACAAGTTCTTTAAATGTTGTATTGTCCCTTTTTTAGATTATTGACATGCCAAAAACCAAAAACAATTCTTTCTCTCTCGTCCAGTCCATGCTATTCTAACTTTTCAGCGTTCATGAGGGTAAACTAACTACGAATAATAACAATAACTAATTATAAACACAACTATTTTCAACAAATGTTCAACAACTTCTATATAAATTTATTTAAATAAGGCAGCAGCTGCTTATTATTTCCAATAGTTCGTTTTAAGAAACACGTTTGAAACGGCTACATAATAAAAAGTATAAACACTTAATGGTTTGTACTGAGCATTCTATTTCGTTCAGATGTTTAGCACGGACGAGTTTATGGGCAGTAAAATCGTCCCCTCTAATTAATGCATTCCCCGTATTGTGGAGCGATAATAAAATAAATCACTATTAATTTCTTTAAGTTAGGCAACTCATTATACGTTTCTTTGTATAGTGCTGTGGGGATGGTTGCAAAAGTTACCTGACCATTATACAGATGTCCATTTCCCATGCGGACAACAAAATTCAGTGGAACTGATTACCGTATCATCGAGGCCTTTTGCTGTCTTTATTACTTGCCCTTTAGGAATATTTTGCAGCTGTCGTCTGGAATAAATTTTTGCTTGTGGTCGCAAAATATTTCACACAATATCAGTGGGAATGGTTTTTGATTGTTTACCCTTGGCGCTCTCAATTTGTATAAATACAAGCTGAGGTTTTAAGAGGCTCTCTTCTTTATTCGATTCTAATTCTATACAACGCCCTTTGAGTACAAAGAAGCGTTGCAAGTTGCAATTTTAAAATGTGTTGTTGTACTTAGTGTTCTAATGTAGTTAAATTGGGTCATCCGGCATACAGTCTATCGACAAAGGCAGGCCACATTTCCTAATTTTAAGATGGTACCAGAGTGGCACACAGCTGGGCTTAAGGTACAGTTCTCTGTTTTCTTTACTTTTGCTGCCATTTTGGAAGATAGACACTTCTTTGGTTGATTCTGTAATTTAGTGTTCATGATCATTTAATAAATTGCAGACTACGTTACCCAATTCACATTCACAAGCAATTATGTAATTATACTCAAAGTCGCTACTAGTTAAACCAAAGCTTGCGTTAAAGCACTTTCTACCGTTTCCTTTTCGTTGTACATTAATGTTAACGTCTACAACTTGCGTACCAAATTAGTTAATACTTGATTCATTTAAGTTAGGGTTATGTTATTTAGGTTTATTGTTACGTTCTGATGCTTACGAAGTGCATTTTCCAAAGCAGATACCAATGACTATATATTGCTGTATTATTCTTATATATACTTAAGATTGGAAAGATTATGTAAGTATGTATACGTTATTTAGATTCTAAGATTTTATAATCGATATTTGCTTACATGCACATGTTTATATTATATTATTAGTAAATTGACGTTTTATTTACATCACGTTATAACAGGACGATCACGTAAATGTGCGTTTTTGAATTTTGTAAATACTTTTTTGGGACTGTATGTTTAAGTTACTGTTTGTAATATAACTATTTAATTAAGAGGATGGAGTGGTCAAATGCATCAGATTGGAAGGTAGTATACTAAAAAAATATTCTAATTGTAAGCCGCGAAAGGTTGGTTCTAGTTAGAATGTTTGTTAGGTTTACTTTTAGGTTAAAGGGTTGGCAGATTTTGGCAAGGTCACAATAAAATTTATTGGTGATCCTTTCCCGATTTTTTAAACGTGAAAAGTAAGAGACTTTGTCAGAAATAGCGATAAAGTCTATGTAACTCGAGAAAAACCAAAGACTGCCGAAAGGAGTTACGAAGAACCGAAAGGGACCGAGAGGCACCAAGATAAAAAGCTGCTTTAAAAACATTGTATATTCTACTTCTGATGTATATCTGAGATTTTACCATCGATCTATGACAAGGACATATTGTTGTTTAACTCATTGAGCGTTCAATTCTTGTACGATTTCGTTAGCTCTCCAGGTACATGATATACGCTAAAGGGTCTTATTTGCATTATAGTTTTTAAATAAATGATTACATTGAGTTTAAAAATGTACAGATGTAAATTTGTCTAGTCCAAGTTATTAAACTTAAGGATTCTACGGAATAATTTGTGTAGTCATAATGTAGACCGAAAGGCATTAAACACACACCTTAGTTCTTAAGGAATTCACCTACTACGCAACTATTCCCATATTATTTAAAATTATTGTGTCGTTTATTACTTCCAGCTACTGTAAATTTTAAAGCTACTAAAATGTGTGCGGGAGTAGATTGGTAACTTCCTCCGTTCAAACAAGAATTCGTAATTACAAGGAAACAAGGAATATACTTTCTAGTTTAAATGGAATAATTTGATTATTCGTTTAGAGGAAAGTTTGCAATAATAATCTTTCACAGTCTATAATTACTTCTTACAGCTCGATTCCACTTCGCTACCTCTTGATGCCTAAATTCGATTCGCTTTACGTTATTTGAAGGACAGCATTTTAGAAGTAAATAAATGGCTTAGGACTACAATTGCTGATAGGTTCTCAAGTCGATACGCAGATACTTATAGTGTCCTAATTTTTCGGTTACAAATACTTTAAAATATTTTAAGTCATTTGGAAATTTTTAATTTATGAAACTCTGTAGTATTTTGCAGTATATTATACTTTATAATAACTTCAACAATAGAAATCTAGAAAACGCTTTTAACTTTGCTACTAAATGACATTTGTCGTATGGTTGTGTTTAAATAGTGCATCGCTCTTTAGATCAAAGGCCCGAAGCGTATAGTTAGTTACCTAATGTATACATCATACGTGAAGTATATGATTATTTGGAGATAAATGGCTCAAATTATACATATTGAAAATGTAGAATCATTTCACACTAACCATGACATTAGAAATTGTACTGAGTCAATTTATTTTAAAAATAGTTTAAATATGAGTGAAGATAAAAAAAATTGAACGACTGCGGTTTTCTTCAATGGATGATCTAGCCCTTCTAAGGGAGGTACTTGGGCAAAACCCATTTGAAGATAGTTCTAGGTGGAAGATAATTCATAAAAACATCGTTGAATTTTCTGCAAAAAAATTTACACCGTGCTCTCAAAGATCACCTGGAGCTGTTACTGAGATTATTTAAAAGAAATGATACAACAAACTTAAATAAGTAAATGAAAGTTGCAAGTGTTTGTTTAATAAGGAATCTTGATTTGTTATTTAGATCTAGAACAGAAAAAGAATATTGAGAGAAACGAATTATATTGCAAGAGATGTATGACTTACAGGGAGAGTTTCTAAAAAAAGTGACAACCCCAAAAGATTGTAGCAGAATTCGTGGTCTTCAGGTTCGAGACTTGGCTGCTAAAAGCAAATTTGAAGAAGGTATAAAACTAGCTTTTAATAAACATTGTAAATAGATTACAATCATGCATATTTGTAATAGTTATGTTGAGCACTCCTGCTTTAACCGCATAGGAGGAGATTGCAGATGATTCGGGCAGGATGCAAATAGTTCTGAAACCATATCGATGGCGTTTCCAGTGCCTGGGCTGACACCCACAATATTAAGTAAGGCTGAAGCTGCAACTATTCTGCTATTTCCCTTTCAATAATAGGTATTTTCACTTAATAATGTGATATATTTTCTTTTCACAGCTCGTAACAGCGCTACTCCAAAACGAAAGGCAGATACTTCCTTAAAAGGCTCTGTCTTGGATTTTATAAAGCAGCGACATGTGAATGACACTCGGTTGTAATTAGATGAAAGAAAAATTGCAATCGAGGAGAGACAAATGGCTCTTGAAGAGAAAAAGCTTGCGCTGGAAGAAAAAAATTCGAACACGAACAACAAATTCAACAAGAAAAACATAAAGCTGAAATAACAGAAAGGGAATACCAAGCAAAGCTACATTTATAGCGGCAAAGTTTGATTGAATACTTATTTAAATCGCAGTAATAATTAGATTTAAAGTTTAATAATATGAAACATAAGAATAGATTTTTATACATAATAAAAGCTACTTCTTAACATAAGTGTATATTTTTGATATATAAGTGTAGAAGATTAGAATTGACCTATTTATAAATGTAGGTAATTAATTGCAGTAACTATTTTGATTGAATTATTTAATTGAAAATGGTCTGTCTAGTGCATGGTTTAAGGAAAAGCGATTTAAACACGAGATACATTTTAAAATGCCATTTAAAATTCACACAACTGTGTTCCGGTTTTTAATTTCGTGAAATAGGGTCCCTACAATTCCTTACATAACTATGATAACTCAAAAGTACAAAAAAATATTAATATCTATTCAGCTAATTTAAGCCTAAGTAATTTTCTAACATCGGAGGATTAATATTAGAATAACTACTGGTTTGGCTGACATACAACCATGTATGACAATTTGTTAAAATAATAGCAGTTTGGTACATTTTTCCAATATCTTGTAAAAGTAGTTTTTGATTTTTCTTAAAATCCAAAAAAGCGAATTCAGAAACTACTTTTCCAAATCCCCATTCCACAGTTTGTCGAACTACCGTCATCGAATTATTGAAATGTTGCTGTTCTTCCGTAAGTCGTCTGTTGGAATATGGACACAACAACAATGGTCTAATACGATACGCTTGAGCACCATACAATACAAACTCTTCATTGGGAAAAGATGCAAATTCTTCTAATTGAATATTCCCAGATCATGTCGCCTGCCAGGGTATGGACCAATCAAACTTGCAATAATACCATCAGAGCCTAGGACAGCCTGATATTTTACACAATGAAACCGGTTATGTCCTGAAAAATATTCTTCTTGGTTTATGGATGGTTTAGAAATTGCCCTTGCAGTACCATCAATAAAACCTCAACAGTTTCCTACAGCTGCACCCTTTTGTGAAATAGCCTGTAACACTATGTTTAGTATATTAATATAACAAACCGGCAATTTACAAATCTGTGCATACCAACGTAATCATTAAACATATAGGCATCTTACATTATGTAGGTTAGTTAATAATGCTCTATGGTTATCAAAAATTATATTCATAACAGCAGTACAAATATCCGATAAATTCGGAGCTGACCGACCCAAAAGAGGCTCTAAATTTGACAACCTGTTAGGATATGCTAATCTTCTTAGATATATGCAGAGACCTTCCATACCTGTAAGTTTAACACTAACATTATTATGCAACACTACAGCATGCTCATCATCATTTTGTTTTCGACCTTACTTAAGGTCGGTTTGACGCAGCTCTAAATTCTTTTCTATTCTGTGCTAATCTAAAAAGCTCTACATACCCTTCACAACCTAAATTTCTAATAATTTGACTAATATAGTTTGGTCTAGGTCTTCCTATATCCTTCTATCTTTTTCCTATCCACCTGGCTCTACATAGATATTAGCAACCTGATGGTTGTTAAACAACTCTAACATGTTTACATGATTACCATTTATAAGGAAATGAACTATAACCTGGTTATCCGCTTCAAAAAGGAAAAGTGTTAAATTATATGTTATGGTAAGGCTTAAGCAACGAAACGCTACCAACATGCCAAACCGCTAACTAATTGTGAGTTATGTCATAGTGACATTTAGTTACCTGATTTTTATTTTTTTTTTTGTTTTGTTTTCGAACTTACTTAAAGTCGGTTTGACGCAGCTCTAAATTCTTTTCTATTCTGAGCTAGTCTAAAAAGGTCTGCATACCCTTCACAACCTAGATCTCTAATAATTTGACTAATATAGCTTTGTCTAGGCCTTCCTACTCTATTTTTATTTGGTAGTCTATAATCTAAGACTTTACTAAATAGTCCCTCATGTCTTAACTGGTGCCCTATCATTCTATCTCTCCTGACCTTTAATTGTTTCCACATACAGGGTTCCTCACCTATCCTTCTATAAACTTCCTCGTTTGTTACTCTATCTGTCCAACTAATCTTTAACATTCTCCTATAACACCAAGTTTCAAAAGCTTCTATCTTTTTCTTATCTACTTCTTTAATTGTCCAAGTCTCACTACCATATAGTAGAACGCTCCATACGTACGACTTTAAGAAACTTTTCTATTATCTAAACTAATACTATTAGCTATTAGTAAGTTTTCTTTTTAAAACATTTTTCTAGCTTGAGCTATTCTAGCTACTATATCCCTTCTGCTACGTACATCCTTTGTAATTATACTACCTAAATAGCAAAATTCATCTAACTCGGTATTACCTATTTTTAATTTTGGTTTAGAACTGAGTTAATTCTCATACTATAGTTACTCTGTAGTATCTCATCTAAAATATTTAAAAACTCTCCTAACTCTTTTCTAGACTCTGCTATAATGGCTATATCATCTGCAAAACGTAACATGTCTACTTTTTGTCCCTGTACACTAATACCTATCTCTTTCTCTCTCTAGCTAAGTTTAAAGCTTCCTCAATATAAACATTAAAAATCAAGGAGACAGTATACAACCCTGTCTAACACCATTTCTAATCTTAGCTTCCTTTTCTATTTCATCCAATCTAATTACTACGCTTTGGTTTTATATAGACTGTAAATAATTTTTCTATCCCTATGAGAGATTCCTATTTTTGCAAAACCCTGAACATAACAATCCAATTAACCCTATCAAATGCTTTTCTAAATCTACAAACGCAAAATGAGTCTTTTTATTTTTTTGTAACCTTTTTTCGATAATTACCCTAATCATTAGTATCGGTTCTCTAGTCCCTCTGTCTTTACGAAAACCATATTGGTCTTCGCCTAAATAATTCTCAGTCAAAGCTTCTACTCTATTTTTAATTATTATTGTTAGTATTTTGGAAGCATGAGAAGTTAAACTAACCGTTCTAAAATTCTCACACCTATCAGCTCCTGACTTTTTTGGGATTGGGATAATAATATTTTTTTCGAAATCTATTGGAACCTCACCTGTGTCATATATTACTTTTATTAGTTCATATAATCTATCTAAAGTTTTCTGACTAGCATATTTTATTAATTCTGCGGGAATATCGTCTATCCCTGGCGCTTTATTTAGTTTAAGATTCCGAACAGCTCTTTCAAATTCCTCTCTTAATATTGAGAACCCTATTTCTACATCCTCTTCATGGTCGTTCTCTAACTCATCTATATCGTCTCCCTTACATAAATCTTCTAAATATCTTTTCCATCTATCTGCCACCTCAACTTTATTTATTAGAAGCTCATTATTCTCGTCTCTAATACCATTATATTTTTTCCTATCTTCCCCAAAAAACTTTTTAACTGCCCTGTAAGCCCTGTCTGTCTTACCTACTCTCAAATCATCTTGTATTCCCTTACAATTCTCCTCCATCCATTTATTTCTAGCTTTTCTACACTCATGTACTATCTTATTTCTAACTGTATTATATTTTTGCTTACTTTCACTATCCACTTCTCTGAAAGGTTTAAGCTTTCTTCTATTCTCTATTAAATCTAATATCTCCTTTGTTACCCAGGGTTTTCTCGCTTCTATTTTTTCTTACCTATAGTCTGTGTTGCTGTATCATGTTCAGTCAGTTTTATTTCTTTCCATCTATTTTCTACATTCCTCCTACAGCTATCTCTTTGCTCTTATTATCTAATACTTGTTTATATTCCTCTTTACCCTACTATCATTAAGCTTACCTAGATCCCATCCCTCTCTTTTAACTTTTCTCAATTTTTGAATTTTAGTTTACACTTCATTTTAACTAAGTTATGATCGCTATCTATGTCAGCCCCTGGATAACTACGACAGTTTTAACTTGGTTTCTAAATCTTTGTTTAACTAAAATATAATCTATTTGGTATCTAGCCCTATCACCTGGCGCTTTCCAGGTATATCTTCTCCTAACATGTTGTTCGAATAGGGTGTTTACAGTTACTAATCTATGTTCCTGGCAAAACTCAACTAATCTTTCTCCTCTATCATTTCGTCTGCCATACCCAAATTTTCCTACCATTTTTCCCTCACTACCTTCTCCCACTGACGCATTAAAATCGCCCATAACTATTAAATTCTCATCTCCTTTTACTTTTCTCACTATACTATTTATATCCTCGTATACCTTTTCTACTTCCTCATCCTCGTACTGAGTTGTTGGCATGTAAACCTGTACTAAAACAGTGTCTGTGGGTTTTGTACTCAATCTAACCATAATTATTCTATCACTAAATTGTAAGTACTCTTTAACTTTATGCCCTAATCTTTTACCTAACACTATTCCTACCCCTGCCTGTCCATTAGTTGAAGAAGTTGTAATTATTCTATAATTATCTTTCCAAAAGTCATTACTATCTGGCCATCTCACCTCACTAATACCTAAAATGTCCAGCTTTTCCTTTCTCATTTCGACTAATAAATTCGTTAACTTATCTACTCTAAGTAATGACCTAACATTCCAAGTCCCTATCACTAAATCGAATTGTTGTTTTATATTCTTATGATAACGAGCCCCAAGTACCCCCTCCCGGAGATCCGAATGAGGGAGTATTTTACCTCCGGACATGAATTTTACTTGTGAGCTCTCCATCATATGTATTTCGTGTTTTAGGCCACGCACATCTGGGAAATATTGTGGTAGGCTCCCATATCTTTCCACAACACAGTTTTAAAGATTTTAGCAGAAAGCCGTATCCGTCACGGCCAACCCCCAACAAGCTTGTAAATTATTGAGGATCGCCCGAGACCAATCGACCCTCCTCCAATATCTTTTAGCCAGCAAGGCTGCTGCCCCTTGCTGCGCCTTTTAATCGCCTTTTACGATAAGCAGGCTTACTATAGTAGTATTCTTTATCCCCTACTATAAGGATAACAGCATGCTACCGGTGACATATTCCTTTTATAATATTTCCAAAATATTATCTTCAAACTACATCTTACTATAAATATACGCACCTGCCACTGCATGCCTGTCAGGTTGAAACGCCCTGTTTTATTTTGTCATATTCTGATATTCATTGCGTATATTTCAGTATACTTGGTAACGCTCCTGTTATACTTATTCCCATTGGTACTTCATTCTGTACGAATTAATGTTATTCGTTGTTACTCTGTGCATTCTGAGTTAATGTTATATTTGGTAGCATCCTTCGATTTTCTCCTCTAGTTAGAATATTTTAGTTTGATTGTCATTTCATCGGTATATTTGTTGGTTATTGATCTTGACCCCTGGGTTAACATGCATACGCCGATCTTGCGGTTGCTATTTCTAATGCAATTATAAAAGGTGGTTATATAGTAATTTGTTCGCAATGTTATCAACACCTGGATTGATATTGAAGAGGCTTTAGTGGGTTTGCTGTTGCCAACGTTTATTTCATTTGAGAAACGATATCGTAGTGGATGTACTTCGTATTTGATTGTATGAAAACACTTTATTATGCGGTTTTAAAGATCCACTTGGGATTTAGTTTAATTGCTTTATTTGTGTTTGGCTTGGTTTAAGGTAACGCTTTTAGTGGATTGAAGTCGTTTCTGTTGGCGAAGATTTTGATTGTTAATTGCCTGCATTCTAAGTTGCTTTGTTACCCACTTGTAGTGGTAAGTATAATTTTGTAGCACTTCTTTTCTAATTGCCGTGTGTGATTTTAGGGTCTTTGTGTTCAGGGCATAAACTTGCGTGTGCAATAAATATTTGTACGCCTGGATTCGTGATGTTAATGGTTATTATTGTCATTGCTGTTAATTGTTGGTGCGAATTGCAGTTAGATTCTGTTTAAGTGTTGTCCTTATTAATATTTTTAGTGTACCGTTCCTATTTAGAAAAGCCTTCTGTCGATTACGTTTAATAGAAGCTTCATCACAACGTTAACCTTATTTATTTGAAACCTGTCAAGTTTTTAGCATAAAAATTACCGTTCGTGGAATTTATTGGATGCTGATACTTAATCACCAACCTTGCTGAGTCGTCAGTAGTTAACGCTGCCCTATTGTAAGAAGTCTTGAAATCCCTGGACCCATTTCAATTGTGGAGCTTATATTAATCTGGTCGTATGATAATTCTAAGCATATGTCATGCATGTTTAATAGTCAACTTAATTGACATCTGTGAAATTTAATAATTCAACTATCCTTTTATTAAATTAAATTTTACTGTATCCACTCGTACACTTGTGCCGGACAGTGGATTGCCCTTATTGACTAAAATTGTAGTAGTTGACACCTTTTTGCTATTTAGGGTGTCATTTGTGAAGGTATAATACTGTGTGCTTTAAAAGTTGCTGCAAATTAATAATTTTGATTAATTATATATGTAAACTGTGGTAACAAGACTACGATAGCTAACTAGAACAGAAAAGTGGACTGTATATAAAAAGTGATAGTTTAACAAACAACATATAATTAATGTTTTTAATCAGTTCAAGCGTTTACTCAAAGCATTCACCTGTTGATTACGAAGCCGTGCCAATGAAAAAACGATGTAACATCTACTCTACTTTTTGCGGGTGTAGCGAAGCACATTTATGTCAATAGCGGTTCTGAAGAAAAGCGGTTCATCTAATTAGGAGTTTTACGTAGCACGTGTAAAACAGCGATGCGGTCTGTTCAAACGACAAATCGATTCTCTCTTGCTTCGTGGATTTTCCAGTCAATACTGTTCTTGCACATGCGAAATAACACAGTTTTATCACTCGCGGCACTTGTTGGCGTGTACTTGTAAACATGGCAATTTACTCTAACAAATTTAAATATACCGAGGCGAACGTAAATAATTAACAAACTCAATAGAAAATAAAATTTAGCTTTAATTATTTACACTATAAACGGAACAATATATGTAAACCTGTTTATGAGTTTGAGTTTGGGAAATTAGTAGGGGTACAAAAGTTACCAACCATAATGCAATTCTGTGATCATAAATTTGTGAATGTTTATTTTGCTTGTTTATTATTTACAGGATTAGATGCTGTATCCTGTGAGCTCGTGTCCAGATATTTAAGTAAGTCATTTTGTATATTACTTGTGCAATAGTGCCCCTTCCATATTATCATTGTGGATTTTTTTATATACTTGCATTATTAATTAAATTTAGGTACTTTATTAAAGGTAAATTTTTAGAGGCTTAACCTCTATAGCTATATTTTGTGATTACATTTGTGGTAACTTGTTGAGAAATAAGTTTGAGTCAATAAATTTAGTAAAGTTGTACTTTAAATTTGGTCTGATATATTGTAGTACTTTAGGGTTTGTCCGAGAACTTGGAACAATTCTCGCAGCTACTTTTAACTCCAGTTCCTGGCGCCCTTTTATTTTAGCTCCTGCTAAGAAGTTTCAGTCGTTCCTTAGTATTTACTTTCTGATCGTTTTGAACCTACACCTTGAAGAGTCTTATTCGAGCTAGTCCGTAGCAACTTATTGTCAACATACCCCTAGGAACGCCTTGTATTATTCAAGCTGTCCGGATCTTTGCAAATCATTTCTTAAAAACCGGAAATTCAGTTTTATTCTTCGTCGCTCAATTGCATTAAATCCAAACGACCACACTGCAGTGTTATATTTCTATGGAATCGTCGAGGATTTAAAATATTGTATAAGATACCATCTTCTAAGTCTACTGCAAAAGCATTTAATAAATCTTCCATCATATACCTAAAGAAAAAGAAACTTGGTGTTTACATATTCTTTAATGAACAAATATAAAAGTTTGTCTGCCTATCGCAAAATGTATTACTTACGTGGGAGTGTATTTTATTATTATTACTGCCAGACAACAAATACTGAGTTAATAAAAGTTATACAGCATAATACATACTAATTTGAAATTATTAAACCTAACCTTTGTGTTTTAGAGTAATACGCTATGCGAAAACTATCTTTTAGAGTGTTTACCTTATACTAAATAGCGTATCGGGTCACGTGATTTTAACATTTACGGTATGAATAGCGTACAGCTTGCGAAAACTCTCTACTGTGATAGTAGAAAACGCTAAAGTCTATTACAGTAGAATTGGACCTTCCTATTTTTACTAAGTGAGAGCAGCAACGGACATATTAAGATTGCATATGCAATTTACTGTAATTATTCTCTCGAAGAAAAATTTGAGAAAATTAAGGTTATTGTATCGCTGCACAGGAGTTTCCATTTAAAAGCTTAAGTAACCCTATAATAGGAAACCGCTAGAATGCTATATACATAATTCTGGTACATTTTCGAATTAATCCAAAGCAATTGGGTAAGGTATAAATTGTCGGTAGGGGTCTTGATGTTTAGTTCTAGTTAAAGAAATCTTTTTTCATTTCTAACCTTTTAAATAACAAATAAAATAAAAATTAACATTTTAACTTATGGAGAAGATCACAAAATCTGTAGGTATCACCCATTTCTTTAGCGTCGTTATCGTTAATAAAACAGTCGTGATTCAGGTTGGTGAATTTCTGTTTTAATATTTTCAACAATGTGGCTACGTGTATAAATAGAACTAACGAAGTTAACATTTCTCAGGGTAGACTATGAACTTTTATCTAGATTACTTGGAGTGATAGACGTAGTTGCTGTGATGGTCAATTCGTCATCAATAGAACCATTTTAAAGATTTGATATCTTTTTGTCCATATTACCTTCTATATTAGTATTTGAACCATATTTTGAACGATTCTCTTTATCTTTCTCGGTTTGGTTAATAGTAATCCAGTATCGTTAACTTCCATTTGATCAGGATATTTTTGTTCGTTTCCGTGTTCTGTAGTCACGAGTTTTTCTTCCTTCATTTAATGTGATAATTTATTTTTATCTGATTGTTCTTTTTTGCACCGTATTATTGGAAAAATTTGTTTTGGCGGTATTGGCAAATTCAAATCAAGAAAAAATTCATCTTGGAGTGATTTAAATATTGACACTGCAATGTACTAACTAAAATACCATGAAAAACTCGTTCTGTTGATGATACTAATTCAGAAGGGTGTTGCTCAAAAGAGTATAAATTTTTTTTATCTATTTTGACACTTAATAGATCTGTTTTAGGGCAGGATTCAACTGTTTGGTACTTCCCCAAATAGTTTTCGCGCACTGCTTCTAGCAAATTCCGTAGTAATTCATGTGGATCATGTTATTGGTTTCCAGTAAGCGTGACATTCTTTTTGTAAGTCTTGAAAACAGCATACTGGGATTATATCCGTATGGTTTACTATTTGTAGTTCCTTTAACGTTTGTGCTAAAGTATAATTTAAAGGTTGTTGTTCGACTAGGTTTCCGTCAACTGAATCTAATATTGACGAGTCTTTGTCATCTGATAGTTGATGATATTGCTCAGACTCTAAAGATTGGTGGAGCACTTGTAATAAGTATGACGTTTGTCCAATGCATTAGATAATGGAACTGAAAAAGCAAGTATTGCTTAAATTTGTTAAACAACATGTCCTTGATAAATTAACATTCAATTCAGTTTGTTTTCTGTAGTATGTCCTTTCATTTTAAGGTCTTTTTTGAGTTATATGGTATATAATCTCTATTGGAAATGTCAACGTTTTCTTTCAATTTGTTTGTAGTAGAAGATATATGATTATTACTTTGGCTTTCCAACAAATCTGAATTACCCGAACAACAAAAGTCATATATGTGATTAATAATTGGATCTTGTCAGTCGTCTTTTTTATTGATTTTGTAGTTTTAGAACGTTGTAAGAAACTACAGTTTAAATTTTTATTAAAATGATTGATAATATCATTATCAGAATTATACTTACTATCTTTTTTATATTTGTACTTTTGAAAGTTATTGCAAGGTATAAGATAAAATTTTTCTAGAAAATTTTAGGGTGGTATTGTACCTAGAACTCAGGCAGCATTTCCTCGCTCAACTGCTATACCTATTCTTTAAAACAAAAAATTTGTAGCTCTTTGGTCCGATATGTTTTCGGTTATTCGTATACCAAATTGTCTTATAAAATTTTATCCGACTGATCCAATTACATCTAGGGTTTCTTTTGCAATGGAGTAATGTTCGGTTAAGTTAGAGTACTTTTTATATTTTAATTTTTCACTATTTCGGTCTGCTGTTCCAGAAATATTTGAGCATTCAATAACATGTGAAGTGGCAAGAGTATCATAGCAAGTAAAATCCCAGATGGCCGCTTTACTACAGAAGAAGTGTAATTTTATCTGAACGTTTTCCGTCATCTCTGCACAAATGGTTTGGTTCTACGGTAAGAGCCTTAGCTGAAACTAAAACGCAACGAATTATATCGTTTAATGTTGTATGTCTAGATTGTCGTCCCATGCTGAAGCGGTAGCTCAGACCATGTGTTCCCAATTCATATACCTTTGCTTCACAGATACAAATATGTGGGACACGTAGTGTTGTACCAAGCCGTAAGCCAACATCAATCCTGAACGAATCCTTATCCATAAACGTACCCGAAACCAATGCTGGAAGGGCGTTCAACCATGCTCCAACATATTTTGAACGCACTTCTTGAATGCGAGCTTTATAAGTTTAGATTGATCTGACTCAAGCAAATTTTTTAAAATAATGTCTAAAAGTGGGCGATCTCAATTTTTTGGAATATATTTTGAATGCTCAACTATAGATTTTTGGGTTTTTAATAACCAAAATTGTGTTCTTTTTAAGTAATCTGTGTCAATTAAAATGGAATTACATTTTGACACAACTTAGTTATTAAATGCAAACTTTCGTTAAAAGATGACAACGATGAAGGCAAATAAAGAGATTTCGCAAAGCATATTCCAAGGCCTCCTCTATTTACAGGAAGTGTTGCTTGCAACCATTCTGTGTCCTTTAATTTAACAATTACATTTTTTTCCAAGCAAGTGCGTAAAAGACAATCAAAATATTTTAGTAAATTTTCATTGTGCCAAGTATGGTAACATCATAGAATATATAATAATTTTGGAATTGCTAGACAAGTTTTTAAAAAAATGAAATATGAGCAGGTATGTTAATTGAGATTAGTCGAGATGAAAATAAATGTAGCTTTCTTATTTTTTTGTTAAAGCATTTTGAAAATGCATTTGTAGAAAGAGGTGAGCCAAATATGGTACAATCGGACTTATTACATATTTTGATGTTAGGAGCAATTTCATTGGGTTGTGAGATAATATCTAAATTTTGTGGAGAACTGTATTTGTCACTACTATGATGCAACACTTGCTTTGCTTCTTCGAACTCCAAACCTTGAGCTAACACATCATTTAAGGTCTTTGGTCGATCAAGCCGAAATACTGGTTAGATCTCTTCCTCGTGTATCCCGTCAACAAAGGTCTGTACTGCCAGTTGTTCTAGAAAACTACCCGTTGCTGTCGGGTAGGCTAGCATCGCCAGTCAAGCAATATCTGCTTCAAGTTCTTGCAGATTTTCTTTGGTCTTTTAATAACAGTTCTTCACTTGAATAATTGAATAATTGGTACATTGAATAATTGGTAAATACATATTTACAAGAGGTATTTAATAACCAAATGAATGTCAGCAACGTGCCATATTTTTGAAATGACCTCGTTTTACAGACTTGCCTGTTCTGGATTATTTAATGGGGGAAGTTAACGCACGGTTTTTGTATACAAAGAGTATGAGATGCATTTCATAATTTGCCTCGGAAGGCCACGCATGATTAGTTAATTTTCGGAGTGAAAAGGGTTTAAGGTCAAGGACCAAATTTTTAATATTGGTTAATATAATTATTTCTTTTGTACTGGGCTTAGGTTTTTATAATTAGTTTATTACATATTCTGAAAGTGATAAACAATTTAAATAATCTTCGCTTAATAGTATAAGCGTGCCAGCATGATAGTTGGTTGCTATTTTCTGACAAGTAACGTGTATTTGATAATTGTTTTCTGATGCCGTCATTGACAATCAAGAGCAACAGGAATCCAAGGCTGTATTATTACAATACATAGAAAAATGTTCAATAGCGAATATTTCGAGAACTACAAATTTTTGCAGTAAGCATCCGTACATAAAGATACCCTTATTTTAATGCTGAATAAAATAAAATAATAATACTTTGGAGTTCCCATTTAAAAAGAAACTTTAATAGTTTATTCAATTTCACTTTCGTATTTTTCTTCGGTAGCTTCTGATTAGTAAATGTTTTCATGCAGATAGAAAGTGATGAGAGGTGAAACATGCATTAATAATGGAAGTTAGAGATTTGAGAATGGATGGACTAATATGAAGGAGCATAGAAACCGATATTTCATTCACACAAATTGTTCGGACTTGAATGACCTCATTGCTACTGTTCACTTAAATCAATTTTAGTTTTTCACAAATGTCTAGATGGTTAGTTATAGCGTAATTTGATATAGAGTGCGTTGCAACAGAATAATATAATCAGTAGTAATGTTAATTCAAGTTCTGTCATTTTCTTTATATACATTAATTTTGCTCCGGTATTATTAGAGATCAACGAATTGTCGTGAAATTTCATATGAAACTTGGAAAAACCGGTACTGAAATTTATCCCCATTAAAACAAGTATATAGCAACGAACCCCTATCATTTGCGAGGGGTTTAAGCGTTTGCAAGATAGCCGACAATATATTGAAGATGATGTACGTCCGGTATGCCCATTTACATAAAAAACGCATATTGAAGGGGTGAACTATCCAAGTTCTAACCCCTTTAAACAGTCGTAACGACGATAATTTCGCACAACACGTAAGCTGACAATACCTTGCCCGTGTAAGTGTAAGTGTAAAAATTAGCCACATACCGCGTTTATTATTCTTGCGGTAATATCTATATTTACTTTTCCTTGAAGATGTTTCCTTCAACGTTACTTTTAACTTAACCTCGTATCAATCTCTAACCCAGCGGTCACTTCCGTCTTGTTGCATCTTCATATAAACAATTTCGATGCTTTTTAACGGTTCACAAATAATTAATTCGTTTTTCCGACGGATTTAATTGTCATATAGTTTCCACCCTCTTTCTTATGTTCTGTCGGGAGTTCTGTCTTATCACAATTTTCCTATTGGATTTATGGAATGAATCCCAAGAAAGTACATGTGGTATCGTGTGAGTTACTTATATTAACGTTTGTGTTTCCGTATCTTCAGCAATATAAAATAAATACATAGTATTTTATTAAAATGATTAAGTTATATCTGTAATATATCCTCTAATTTCCCCTATGCAGCGTCTGTGTTTTTACATTGTATTGCAACTATGTATTGAAACTATGTGACATTTATTCTAATTTATCTTACTAAATTTTGTAAAAGTTCTTCTATATTTGGAATAAATATGATATGTAGCATGCCTAATGGTCGTTTCACTGATATTAAATTTAAAGTTCTAAAACTTTCTTAAAATGATATGATTCCACTATGAAAATTTATGATAGATAGGTGGTTTTGTGCAAGAAAACTTATAATTATTTTTTATTCTGCAAACGTCTTTTTTTATATCAAGTTTGAAGTGTGATCCAAATGATAGACTTAGATATAACCTATTGTGCATGGAATCTATTTAAAATTATACGTAGATTCCAAAATTTAATAATATATAGGGTATCCTATTTAAAATAAGCAAGTTGATATTACGGTATGATCGCCGGTACAGAGTTATTAAAACTATTTTAGGTCAATGGCCCCTATCTATCGACATTAGTATGACACCAAATTTTCCTGAGAGACACTGTATATAGGTGGTATTCACTAATAATAATCTAATCAAAGATATTGTTTATTAGTGTAAGTTCTTTTCATAACAGACTTTACTTTAAGGCTGAAACGAAATTTTTGAACATTGATCACAAAAATCTGATGAATAATGTTTCGTTCAATCGTTCTCATACCTTGCACGTAAATTGCCGATGCCATGACCTTATACGATATTCCTTAGACATAACATAAACAAAAGTAAAGTTAACAGCCAACTTATGCAACGTCCAACATAATGTGGTCAGATTTTTAGAGATGTATAAGGTGATTATATTACGATTCTACCAAATTTAATTATGCACACCAATTTGTTTTGTTTCAAGTCATGCCAAACTACTAGTGTCTCATATGCGAGGAGAGAATATTGCTATATCAGAAACGGTAAAAGACACAACGAAACGTAGTAGGTGAAGATTTGATGACACCATGCTATTCAAAAGCATTTCCCTTTTCCATTTTTGATATTTTTTCAAGTAGAATTGATTGCCCCCATAAACGAAAAATTACATTTTTCGTTTTCTCTGTATAATTTGAGAACAGTATGAAATAGTGTCAATTTTTTAAGACCATTTCAATATTCTCCAAAATAGGCAACTTATTCCCATTTAACTGACTCTGTATCTCTTATTGTTTCGATACAACAATGTTATGCCTTCGCATATAACACACTCTGCATAGCCCACAATTACCAATTTGCTAGAAACTTACTGGAGAACGCGCGATTTGCGACAAATCACCCAATATTAGCTAATGCTCAACATGCACTTTTACTACTTTCTGTTAATGAAACGGTATGCTAAAATCTGCATATTTAAATGACCCAGCCTTAAACTTAGTAAATGTACGCTTTCTAGAAGAAATACAACTTTTAACTTATTTGCGCCACCCAGGAAAGGTCTAAGTATCAATCATTCGCAGATTTTCGTTTACAAGCAGTTGTTTTATAAAAACTTTTATACAATTTAATTTTTGATATAAAATATGGTTTAAAAATGCAACAACGCTTTCTGAATCTACTTGTATTGCTATATAAACCAATTCAATTTAAATTACTATATCATCATAACTAACGATGTATGGTAGGAATGTACTGGATAAATTAGCTGCCCTCTCAGGCAAAGCCTTCAGGTATATTAAAATCATATATTGGCCATATGAGATCAATCTATCATACGTCACAATATGAATTAATTCAAATTGAAGTTTGTTTGGAATAAGTATGGTAGATGACTTTTCCTACAGTGTAAAATAGATTCAATTTCGTACAGTAATCATGTTGACTATTGAGAGGAAATACTTTTATCACACAGAATTCGCTGAAATAAAGGCGTACTCTGCGCTTTTTAATATAAATCCCTTTGTGGAACTATTCTTGCGACAAATCTCATTTGTTTCATCACTCGATTACACACTTTCTGTATATTTCAGTTACAACACGAAATGTTCCACAATTTCCCTTACAAAATTGCAAAGATTTGCGTCACCACTACTTTCATAACCGGTAGTCCAATATATCATCTAAGATGAGCAATGTCATGAAAATAAAAACCAGGAAACAGGGGCGCGGATTCATAAATTGGTTTTGCTAAATGCAATATTATTTTTATTATACGTGATGTCAGATTTTGTGAGGGTAAAACATTGTTAGAAGGGAGAGCTTTAGGCGGTTTTCGAGGAACACAGAAAGATGCTTTCGATGGCACTTTTGTTAGCATCGATTCTGGATTATTGCTCTTTATGATAGTGATGATCCCAATATGGGATGTACTTCCAAAGTTTACTCGTCCTTTATCCTTTACAATGACGGATTTTAAAAGTATTGAGAAAAGAGTTCACCCGCCTGAAGTTACGTAATATCCACAACAATATAAAGAAGCTTTAAACCTCAACGCATAAGAAATAATAAATTCTAAGTAATGTTTTTGAAGCTCTTCAATTATTGTTTTACTTTACAATTTAAAAATAAATTTTTTAAATTGTATAGAAGAAAAAGCTTATGGTTACGGTAGTCTAGAAAAATCATCCCTTAACGACCATATTAATCTGTATAACATGACTGGTTTTATAAATCCAATTCCAGTCACCGATCGAAAGGATGTTGAGAAACGAGAATAGACGGATAGATATAAAAACAATGTAACAACAATCGGTTTAGGTATTTACTTTTTATTCAATACTACCAGAAAGCATTCATCAAATAAAATTGTAACGAAGTGTAACTACTTCAGAAACTTTGACCATTACGTTACAAATGATTGAAATTGTTTCCATGAAATAACAAATTTACATTTGTAAATTGCAGTAGGTCGATAGCGAAAGTACACTATCATTGTTTTCTTTGTACAATTTGACCCATACATAAAACGCCTGCAATACAGAAAGTATAATACTAATCAGAAAAGAGTCACGGAGAATTGACGTTTATTACAAACCGTATATAAAGCAATGCTGAAGATACGGAAATAATAAACACTACATTCCAAACTCAAGAAATAATGACTCTATTAGCTAATAAATTCACATAGAATTAATAAATAAGTACTGAAGACGTTTACATTGCTAAAAATAAAGTGATTTTAATTTCCCACACTAAGTAGGATATTTTGACTGCAGAGTATCGTAACTCAAAAAGAGATGGGCGTCATAAAATTTCTTCCTTATATAGCAAAGAGCCGAACAGGATTCTCAATCAACGCTGTTACAAATAGTATAAATTAGGCAACCAATAATGCAGACAAATTCACTTTAGCGACAGTACGATTATTTACGTATGTTACTATGATCCATTTCATAGTTTGAATATTTTCTGTATTTTACATTTTATTCCCTGTACTGATACGTATTTGCTTTCATCTTTTTGAAAATTGCTCAGTTGTACGAGCCATCTATAATTCGTTAGTGTTACATTGTAGTTAAATGACGTGGTCTAATTGTAATTAGATAAAGCCAGTGTGTTAACTTTCAATACTAGAAATATGCTTAAAGTTATTTCCATTCTATAGTGGGTTTTCCGTGGGTATTGTTAGAATACAATTTTATAATACGTTTGTTGAACAAGAGATATACATTTCAAATCTCGGTTTGCGTGGGTTCATTTGGACTAACTGTTATAAACCCAACCGGGAAGTTAAAACGTTTATGCAGTTGTAGTTTTTTGAACCAATTCTTGCTTGAGGGTGACATAGAAATCTCACATCGCCGATACAACACATTACGTCTGGCTGCCGTTGCGCGCACGTTAAGTTATGATGAGATAAGTTCACAGCAGTCACCAAACACCCTTAGCAGCCTACGTGAGGGAACATATTATAACCTACAGATAGCGATTGCTTTACTCACTTAAGGTACGTGGGTTTGCTTGTATTATATATAAATGTTAAAAATTGTTGTGCAAAGTCTTGTTGATTATTTAATACTGTTATTATTAGAATATGGATTTAGTGCAGGTTTTGTGTAATATTGTCTTTATATTGATATATAACTGAGTTAATTGGTTTTAAAATAGTATATAGACTTGATCATTATTAGCTGTGGTATTTGATTAGTTATTGGTGCTTATTTGTTGATTGCGCCTAAGTGCACTATTGTAAATATTTATTTTGTTTATTATGTTTAGAAGGTTCTATTGGTGGCGAGTTCGTCATCGTCAACGTAGTAAGCATGGAGTAAGATTCTTGTAATATTTATATTTATAATAAAATAATAATGATAACAATAATAATAGTTGGTTCCATTTTTTAAGATAACTATAAAAGGAATGAAAGGTTGATAACGTTGATACAATATCTTTATACTTAATGCTATTGTCAGTGGAAAATCGCAAGGCATTCGTTCAAATGGTTACCAAGTGAAAGTTCTTGCTCTTCTCCACCATTTGTTGTATATTTTGTAAATGAAATTGTTAAACATAAAAAATGATAATAACAAATTAGAACACTGTGGCACGATATATTTTAAAATAATTAATACTACATTACCACAAAAAAATATTGTTAAAAAACTAAATACGTATTTCGACCACCATGTGGTCATCATCAGTAGTAAACTTAAAAGCGAAATGCATTAAAAATTAAAAGTTGTTCAGGAAACCCTTCTGAGGATATTCTCCTCACCACGTAGACTGAAGTGATCCTTCCTAGAACAATTTACTAAGTAGGCTGGTGATCTCTACAAAATAAAGTGAATTATTGCCTTAATAAACCAAACCACTTAATTTATACTAAAATTAAAACTTTTGTAGCGGAACAAAAGTTAGTCATGCGTTCCCCTTGGTTGCTAACCTAATAGAGAAAGCAATCCAAATGACGCTATTGGACCTTTGTCAGTATTTAAGAAGGTCCTTTGTGTTTAACTATTTTTTGACTCATACGCATTTAGGCAGGAATACGTTGGCACCGCATTCAACAGTTTGACATCTCCTAGTTTAAACGGGTAGCTGGTTTCAAAAATATGTTTGGCGACTTGAGATCTATCATATTTACCATATTTGAAATAATCAATTGGTTGTTTAAATCTAGTTGTAACATTTCTCGTAGTCTGACCAATATATTTTTGAGATATCCTAATCCCGAACAGCTAATCTCATAAATCCCCGACTTTTGCAACTTATCCACTTTGTCTTTTGGATTACCTAACAGATCTCTAATTTTATTAATATTATTATAAAGAATTTGGAATTGAATTGTTTAAATATTTTATGAATACCCTCAGTGGTACTGTAAAAAAAAAGTTTGACAAATTTGATCAATTCATTAGTGGTGCTAGGTTGCAAAGTCGTTGATTTACGGATGTAATTTCTATTCTTACGTTTTCTTAGAATACTATCTACAATAACCGTGAATCGCTATTTGTTTAATAAGTGCAAGCTCCTTATTAAACTTGTCGCTATTTAAAGGAAAATTTAATTAATCTGTTTACCAAAAAATTGAAAGCCGCCAGTTTATGTTGTAAACTGTGGTTGGAGGAGGATAAAATAAAACCAGCCACATTAGTTTCTTTCCTTGAAATATCAAATTATCTTTATTATCGTTTCTAATTGCTAGTGTATCTAGAAATGGCACTCGCCAATTATTCTCTAGTTCGAATGTGAATGTTATGCTTTTAACTTTTGAATTTAATTCATTAAGGAAATCATCAACATTTGATTTGGAAGTGTCAAAAACAGCAAAAATGTCATCCACGTACCTAATCCATATTCTTGAGAAGTATTTGGAATTGTCTTTAAACTGAGTTTCAAAGCGCGACACAAACAAATTAGCTCTCAATGCTAAAAAGCCGTTTCCCATTGCTGTCCCTTTATATTGTTCGAACAATTTGTTGTTAAAATGAAAACAGTTCTGGGTTTAACAGCGTCATCTAGATTGCCTCCTCTATTAGCTTAACAACCAATAGGAACGCATGATTGACTTTGGTTCCGCTAAAAAAGTTTTAATTTTAGTATAAATTAAGTGGTTTGGTTTATTGAAGCAACAATTCACTTTATTTTGTAGAGATCGTCAGCCTACTTGGTGAGGAGAATATCCTCAGGTGTTCAAACCATATTTTAGTAGATTGTTTGTTGGGAAGGATCACTTTAGTCTACGTGGTGAAGAGAAAATATTCAGAATGGTTTCCTGAACAACTTTTAATTGTTGATGCGCTTTATTTTTTAAGTTTACTACTGTTGATGACCACATAGTAGTCCAGATCCGTATTTAGTTTTTTAACAACATCTTTTGTGCTAAAGAGATATTAATAATTTTAATTTGTATCGTGCCACAGTGTTCTAATTATTTTTATTAACCATGACTTCCCGGTCTTCAGAACTTAACAAGTATCGTAGTTTAACTCTTAGAATTAGTTTTATTAGAGCAGATATTAGATTTCTAAAAAGTTGTAAAAAGTTCAACGTTTTTGCACATTTTGTCAATGTAAAAGTTAGCAGTAATTGTAAGCGCGGTAATGCAATAATCAATTTTGCTAAGGTTAAATGGTTAAATTTAGAAATTTAGAAATCTGTATAGCAAACTTAGAAGTTTGGAACTGGAAACGTACAAATTGCACCTAGCTTTGACGCAGAAACATTCTTTAGAGGCTAACAATCATAAATTGTTAATTAGATTGATAGTCAAAATGCCAAACTAGAAAAACTGCTAAAGATTCACAATAAACCTCCCAAAAAAAAACAACTGGAAATTGCTTCACCTCCGATAGATTCAATAGTGGCTAGCTAACGAGTCGTCAAAAATCTTGAATAATGAAGAATTTGCTTTCTTTGATCGAGGCTAAAAATGTTGGTTAGAACATACAAAAACCCCTCTAGCAGATATAATTGATGGGATTGATAGGTCTATTTCAAGGCTAGATGGCAAATCAAAAAATTTTAGTAGGAACGCGTGCAAAATTCAACTTGCGTTTTCTCCGTAAGAATAGTCTCAGAATAGACAAGAAAAGACCTTCTGATTATTAAAAAGTTACGACAGGAAGATTGCTTTTATTTAAAAGCGGCCAAGAGTAATAGGCTGGTCATTCTAGACAAACAGGACTATGTTGATAGAGTAGAAACTTTGATATCTAAGTGTTCTTATAGACCAATAGTCAGACAGGAAAAATTAGATTCCTTTGAATAAAATGGTAAAAACAGCAGAGTCTGTTTTGAAGGAATGCCCAAACCAAATTTCACCAACATTAAAACTAAAATTGACAGTTTCAAATCCTGAAATTCCAAAAATGTACTGCTTGCCTAAAATTCACAAAAGAAATAAATCGATAAGACCAATTGTTTCTGGTATTAACTCACCAACTCGGTTATCACAGTGGTTGTCAAATAAATTTCAGAATTTAGAGATAAATAGTTTGGCTGTTCAAAGCTTTTTATAGTTTATTAATGAATTAAGGATATCACATTAGAAGAGAACGAAATCTTAATTTCATTTGACGTCAGCTCATTAATCCCTAGTGCTCCTATACCACGTACCTTGACATATTTAAAGGATGTTCTTATAGATAGTAACGTTCATGACAATAAAATCGAAGAGTATATCAAGCTTGTTTCACATTGCATGTCCAGAACTGTTTTCAATTTAACAACAAATTGTACAAACTACATGAAGGAGCAGCAATGGGAAACAGCATTTCACCATTCATAGCTAATTTGTTTATGTCACGCTTTAAAACTGAGTTTAAAAAGAATTTCAAGTACCTCCCAAGAAAACGGATAAGGTAGGTAGATGACATTTTTGCCGTTTTTGACACTTCCAAATCAAATGTTGATAATTTCCTTGATGAATGAAATTCACAAGTTAAAAGCATAAAGTTTACATACGAACTAAAGAATAATGGGTAAGTGTCATTTCTAGATACACTAGTAACTAGAAACGATAATAAAGATAATTTGATAGGAAAGAGACTAATGTGAATCGTTTTATTTTATCCTCCTCCAACCACAGTTTACAACGTAAACTAGCGGCTTGCAATTTTTTGGTGTACAGTTTGATTAATTTTCCTTTAAATAACGACAGGTTTAATAAGGAGCTTGCACTTATTAAACAAACAGCGATTCACAATGGTTTCTCTGCGGTTATTGTAGATAATATTCTAGGAAAATGTAAGAATAGAAATAACATCCGTAAATCAACCACTTTGCAACCTAGCACCACTAATGAATTAGTCAAACTTCTTTTTCACAGCACCACTAAAAGTTTTAATAAAATATTTAAACAATTCAATTTTAAAATTACTTATAATAATACTAATAAAATTAGAGATCTGTTAGCTAATCCAAAACACAAAGTGAATAAGTTGCAAAAGTTGGGGATTTATGAGATTAGCTGTTCGGGACCAGGATGTTCTCAAAAATATATTAGTCAGACTAAGAGAAATGTTACAACTAGATTTAAAGAGCACATTATTTATTTCAAATATGGTAAATATGAAAGATCTCAAGTCGCCAAACATATTTCTGAAACCAACCACTTGTTTAAACTAGGGAATGTCAGACTATTGAAGGGGGTAGCAACTTATTCCTCCCTAAATGCATATGAATCAATTAAAATAGTTAAACACAAAGGACCTCTCTTAAATACTAACAAGGACCCAATAACGTCATTTGGATTGCTTTCTTTATTAGCTTAACAACGAATGGGAATGCATGATTAACTTTGGTTTTGCTATAACAGTTTTAATTTTAGTACAAATTAAGTTGTTTTGTTTATCAAGGCAACAACTTACTTTATTTGGTAGAGATCACCAGCCTACTTAATGAGTAGAATATCCTCAGGTGTTCAAAACAAATTTTAGTAGATTGTTTGTTAGTAAGGATTACTTTAGCCTACGTGGTGAGGAGAATATCCTCCGAAGTGTTTCCTTAACAACTTTTAATTTTTAATGCGTTTTATTTTTTAAGTTTACTACTGATGATGACCACATAGTGGTCGAAATACGTATTTAGTTTTTTAACAATATTTTTTGTGGTAAAAGGGTATTAATTATTTTAACAAAAAAATAATACAGATTTATTAACCGAATAGTTTAAAACCATACTTACTGTCTTATATTAAACAAATGCGTACACAATTACGGAAACTGACTATGATCCTTTGATCTATATTTCTAAATGGGTCAGATATTAATGGTGACCTATTAGTAATCATTTTTATAGTGTTGTCTGTTAGTTTCAGTAATACTACTTGGTTTTTGCATTATGAAGAGGGTAAAACGCCAAGTTCTTTTGTAATCTTGTCTAGTAATCCTCAAATAACTCCAATAGTGTGGTTTGGTAATTGATAAATTTTATAACAGGAAATAATTTTGTATGTGATTCATTTCGCAATAGTAATGTAACAAAAGCACGCCTCTTATGTCCGTTGCCCAACTATATTGTTTTATTTCAGGTGCTCCGCACTCCTTTTCGATTACCATGTTTACACATAGAAGGCCATATTTTTCGCTGGGGGTTTCCAAGTTCTCTCTTAGAATACATATTTTTTTACCGGCCTAGAACTTGGTGGCGCATTTTTTTTTGGCGTTATAATTTTAGTTTCTATAATGTTGTATAAAGTATATCTTTTGAAAACCCACGACTGTGTCTCATTGCCCTACCTTGAAATATAATCCCTAGCTACGTCGGAAACTGCTTTTCCTGTAACAACTTGTTTTAGGAAAGGGATTTTGTAGTTTGCCACTCGCGCACAGCAAGGTGAGACTGAAAATTTCTGGAAAATACTCCCTGTATGTTTGTTGTGGTTTGTATAGCAGTTTTCTTAATCTTCTTTGGGAATTAAACCACTCATAGTTGTTAAAATAATTTTTATTTACGTTTCGATCTATTGTACTGTGTCAAATTTTCACGGTTCATTTCAATAAAATTTGCTATGCGTTAAAAATATGTATTCAATGGAAAACGCCACAATAAATGTATCGGCGCTGCCAATGTTGCAGATAGCTTATACTCCCCCCCACTAAGACAGAAAATAACACGACCATATAATACATAGTTTCGAGGTCCTGCTTGCCAGATGTAGTCAAAAAAGGTGATAATAACTTCGTGCAAGAAAGCACGAGAATTTTGTGTTTGGCGTGGGCAATCAGAATTGCCATTAAATATTGGTGATGTGCTGTTATAATATTATATAGAAACAAACACATACTTTAGTTTAGAATTGGTTGGTATAAATCCATTGAAACAAGATTATATATACAAATTTGTTTTTGTGAGTTATATATATTTCTTTGGGTTTACGAGCCGATGCGAGTTTTTTATCGGCTGACATTGCGACATGCGAGACATGCGAGCTTTGTTGCAAGTTTTGATGTCTTTGGAATTTATCCTACGAAATTAAAAATGATATGCTAAAAATCCTCCGTTCTTGTTAGTTAATGCAGCTATTTGGTAAAGTTCGACATATGTAGTGATGGATTCGAACCGAACCGAACCGAACCTTGCCCTAGATTCGGTTCGGTTCGAAAACTTTTTAGTCCGGTTCGGTTCGAGGTTCGGTTCGAACAAAATATATTCCGGTTCGGTTCAGTTCGGTTCGAAAAAAACGAACCGAACCTCGAACCGAACCGAACCGGTTCGACATTTTGATGTTTTAAACAACTAGTACGTTCAACTACGACAATTTAAATGTTTAATGTAGTTTTTATATTTAGTAGCTGATATTTTCAAATAAACCCAACATTAATATGTTTTAGATTTTAGTAGCATTAATCATATTAATACTATTTGTCCAGGTTTGATTTTTCAATACGTACTCTCTTTAACAAAGCGTAATTACAATTAGGTTAATAGTGAAAGCACCTCTAAAATTTAGCATGTGTTAATAATTGATGAATTTTACTAATGTCATTTTACCGTGAAAGAACGATATCACACGATCTTTGCGATTACTTTTATTTTAGTTTTAGTTAGTATAAAAACAAGACAATAAATAAGGTGTTGCTGATTTTTTATACAGTACAAACAAAAAGCTGTTTGTCAGTTTATCTTTATTATTTTTTTTTTAAAAGACAATATCAGATGGTTCTCGGAAAGAATCGTAAAACTACCTCAAACATTCTACGTTTTTCATAATAAAATATAACAGCATTTATGGCACGGACATTATGTCTGCTTATTATTTGCATTATAGTGTGTTATTTTATGTCGGCATTGATTGAAAAGTTTATGCCCCTATGAGTCATAAACTTCAACCCTTGGTCGTGAGAGAAAGTTTGGGGTCGTTCTTTTGGAGTATCGGCTACTTTTAAGGACGTTGGTAATGGCCAGAATAAATAAACCGTAAATATTATCGTACAATGCGTTTTGTAACACCATTTGTTGAGCGATTATGTACAAAAGAAAAGGAGATTAGTTTTTGCTACAAGGTCACATTTTTTAATATTAATAGAGAGCTGGTTTTCATATAAAAGTAAAAATTTCAATATGATGGATTAGTAATATATACTTAATTAAAAATTAAATTGTTTCGTTTATTCTGAAAACTTCTGTAGTCTCTAGACCGTGAACTCGGCTTGTATATGTTTAAGATGGTTTTCAACACGACTTCTGTTCATTGAATAAAATAAACTTGTTTTTAAAATCAAATTTTCAAAATCATTTCGAGTTTCTCCAATATCTAATACTAGTTATAAACAAACAACAATTTGAAATAAGGAGCATTAAACAAATCGAACTAATCTAGAATTTTTTGATCTACAAACGTGGCTCGATGACAAAATTTATTAGATATGTATCACCAATACCTATTACATTATTTACCTATTGCCTTAAAACTCAATGACCATGTACATTAGAAAATCGTTCTAATTCTTATATGCTTGCTACTAGAGATTTTTAAAATGTGCGTTTGGGAGAAATTAAGATTGACATGTTTTTAGTGAAAATTAAATTTTTAAACTAGATTTTTATTTTAAAAAATCGAACCTTTCGAACCGAACCGGACCGAACCTTAAGCTAGGTTCGGTTCGGTTCGAAAAATTTGCCGGTTCGGTTCGAGGTTCGGTTCGAAAATAAAATGACCGGTTCGGTTCGGTTCGGTTCGAAAAATCGAACCGAACCTCGAACCGAACCTCGAACCTGTTCGGTTCGTGTCAATCCCTAGAC
The DNA here is from genome assembly GCA_036346225.1 of Platerodrilus igneus. NCBI lineage: Eukaryota > Metazoa > Arthropoda > Insecta > Coleoptera > Lycidae > Platerodrilus > Platerodrilus igneus. The sequence continues at coordinate 2,597,352 of JARFIW010000131.1, read as the reverse complement.
ATATGTAATATTATTGGTCGTTTTGACATTTAACAGAAGATTTCACATTCGTTAAATGCAAGGGAAATTAATGTTTTGGTCCGGAAGTATAAGGGCTAGATATCAGGTCAAGGTCCGCTTCTATTGCGACGTAGGTAATATGTCTACACCTATACCCATCATAAAGAAGAAAGTTTGGTGAGTAGAAAACTATTTTTGGCATGAATACTTCATCGTTTACTTGGTAGAGGGCAGCCATGTCATTGTGTTTAGAAATTACATTTCTATTAAAAGTGCCGAACTTTGCAATTTGTTTGAAACTTGAATTTTGAGATGTTAATTATTGCCAATCCGATAAATTTAAAGTCTTTAATATAAGATGCATGCAGTTCGTACATTTCATTAACATCCTGGATTTATAGAAATAAGTAAATTCAAAAGCAAATTCTATTTTGGTCGGCTAATAATTGTCAATTGATGAACTTAAATTAAACATAAGCACATAAGAAATCTGTTTGAGAAATAGCTTTAACAATATTTACATATATTGCGCTACTTAGATATTTTTTAGTTGTGTGCACCCTTATCAAAGATCTTTAATCGGATAGATCCAATAATTTTCAGTATTTCAGTAATAAATTAGTAGAAAACATTACTAAATTTGCATAAAGAGTTAGTATTTGTATTATTTAAGTGTATGATTTTTTTAGTAAGTATTAAAGGCAAAGAAAGTTTTGATGAACAGCCCAGTGGTATAAAAAAAATTGTAAATAAATATATCAAAAGGAACCATTAAAGTGGTAAAAGGATTAATTCCAGTTGTATATAACAATATGAAACATTGTAAAAAGTAATTGTAGATAACGATAGAAATTAATAGAGAAGCATTAAGTTTGCGTGTTTATCTTCTTTTGGATTCATGTATGAAATTATTCGTACAAAGGTCAAGTGATTTGCTTATTGATGACATCATCGAATAAGGATTGGCTGTGTTTTGTTTGAAGACACAAAAAGTGCTCCTATTATATTATTTTTCTATAATTATAATCATGCATTTATTACAGGTCCTGTGGTAATAACAGCAGTGCCTTATTCATTGAGATTTGTGGTTTCGTAAAAAGAAAATATTTGAGGGTTTTCTGCGTTCTCCCTTAAATAATCAAATATTTGGATCAAACGCAGTGGCGCCATAAAGTTTTATGTCAATCAGGTCAGCGGTATATTTCCTTAGTATGTTTTAGATCCCGCTCTGCATGTTTCATACCTCTGCGGGAATAGACCCCGAGTTAGTCAGAAAGGAACCTCTTTTTAGTGACCTTCAGTCACAGAAAGAAGCCAGTGTAATTCCATCCAGGGTAACCGCCCCCATAGGAGAAAATAACAGTTTAGTATGACCTAAATCAAATAATCAAAATTTCAAGTTTGACATTTATGACATAAATTAAAAGTGACTTTGATTTATTAATGTTTGATGTATTTGATTTGAGTACATTAGGGGAAAATTTTTAAGTTAGGAGTGACATCAATTTGTGTTGCGCCCACGGCGAGACTTTTAGGTAGCCAGTACGTTTAACGTGAAATCAGCTGATTAATTTTTACTGTTTAATTTCATATAAATTCAATAACTTGAGGATTAGGAAACATTTTTAACGTGTTTCTATTTATACAATTGAGAGAATGATTATTAAAGAAGTGTGCGATTACGTTACCGTAAGACCTAAGCAGTCGTTTTTTTATATTTTACTTGAAGGGGAAAAACCTCATTATAATTTAGGCTATCTCTTTTGTTTTGTTTACGCATGATAGGTGTGTACAAATGAACTTGTAAATATACGTTGTAATTGGTTCATAGAGCGACAAAATTAGTTTTCTTTACATCTAAGCAAAATATTTTATTATTTGAAACGCAGTTTGAAAACTTTGAAACGTAAAAAAATATGTGCATATTAATTTAAACGTAAACTTTATTTGTAGGATATATTTGTTAGTTGATTTTTTTGTGAAAATTTAGTATTCTAAATGATCATTGGAATATCTGTAGCAAAAGTTGGTATTGCGCTGTTTGTTTTGGTACTGTTGTAAAGGCATTGCCAAATAAATAGGATTTAAAATGTTGTATAGATAAATTTTGGCAACAAGAACAATGAAATGGTAGAATTATTTACGGAATATGTTTTTTAAGGGTCTTTTTTAAATAATACCTGCACAGTTGGATGTTACATTAGGTTTGTTTTTGCTTAGGTTAATGTACGTTATTTATATTACCACAATATACTGTCAATAGAGTTTAAGCTTAGATGGAATTTTACTTGGAGTTATTTAAAAAAAAAGTAAAGGTGTTCATTGTGGAAAGATATCCAGCTACCCCAGTGATAAAGTCATATTTAAGAGACCTTTTGTTTTCAAAATTGCTTAATTCGACAGAAAGTTGATGAGTGTTTTTAAGGTATTGGCAAGAAAGGCGAAAGACGAGGTAACGAAATTTAAAACCATCGAAATCCAAAAGACTTATCCGGATTACTTGTTTTGCCGGTAGCAAAAATATTGAATGAATAGCTAGGATGACGGTTTGCCGCTGTTATGTTTGATAACTAGTAAAACCCCTCAGGGTACGTGGTATTTGTAAAGTAGTTGTGAATTTTGACTATTTTATATTTTATTTATATTATTTTTATTATTGTTTCCATAGAAACCCACTCCCGCAACACTTTAGTTAGCCGGTGCATCCTTAAAATTATTACGGTGTTCGCGCCGTTTCTGAGCAAATCAAATTTTGTAACGTAACGTCATTTTTACGTGTAACAGATGCTCTAATTGGGCAATTCTGTAGAAATGGCTATTATCAATGACACAAATTCTGCTGGACGCTTTGTGCGCACGAAATATTTTTATACTGTTTAAAAATCTATTATTTGGTATTTATGGTCAATTTCTTGTGTGATCCGACTAAAATTAAACAGTCAGTTTTGTTTTTATTATGATAGATCTTAATTTTTATAGTTATAGTTTCTATGTATAATATCCTATAAATGCGAAAATCGTATATTCAGTCAGCTGCAGCGATTAAAACTTTTGACAAAAGTTTCAAAATCTATACTCTTTACTTTTCGCTACCAACTATTCGTTTTTAAAGTTTCGAGATATACAAACAGGAGTTACAAACTCTTCCATTAAGTAAACGATTAGTTTTTCTTCTCTAGTTCCAATATATACATTAAATAGACCCCCAATCCGGCAGGAATTTCATTATTGAATAATCTTCGATCAAATTAAAATTATAGACAAATCGATCTGATTTATCTACAATTTTAATCTAATGAAGGCACTATAATTTAGCAATACCGATCTAATTACTATCATATTGTTCTATTAATCAAGTAATTATTAGAAGGTTGAAATACCGTTCTAGAGCAACCATAACAAGAAGTTGCTCGATTTCTCATGCATGCGGCATCCCAGCTACTTATTTGTATCATAATCAGAACAGGTACGTAAATTTAATTGACGAGTTCTAAGATAAAACTTGAACCAAGAGTTCAGTCGCATCAAGATCAACTAGTTTATAACCACAAGCCCACAAACCGATCACGTTATACATTCGAAACTCCAATACCTTATATTAGAGCAAGAAAGATAAATAATTATTAACTGGGTGTTGGGTTTCGGCAGAAAACTTATAACGTTAACCACGTTGGTTTCAGTAACATGGTATTATACTAAAAATTTGGGATATAATTTCATGGTGGTTGTATGAGCTTGTTGTTCATGTTCTTATTTTACCTTTTTAATGACTTGCACGTAATTTTTGAAGAAAATCGTGCTCTGTTAGTGTCACAATAAAGTAAACAAAGAAACCCAAAGCTTATATACCTTGCACAGAAAAATCGTTATCCAAAAATTAAAAATCATGCTATCAATATTTTTTGTGACTGATGTTAAAAGTATGCTTTGGTCTACTCAAATCAAACTTCAAATAGCATTTTGACCACTAGAATGGATAAAGTAATATTTTAAACAGCATATGTGGAGACAGCATTTTTGTAAATTAAAATTTTGATCTTAATTTTAATCAATAACATAAAGCATTTCATTTGCAAACCTGTCAGTTTTGCTACTGAAAGTCAGCATTTTGACCATGGAAGGGCGATCAAACCCTACAGCTTTAAGCTACATGGGTCCAGGACCCCAATGTCTAAATCTCATATGCACACGCACGCTCCTATGTAGTGAGCAACAATTTCCTCCCGTCTTTCACAGGTGGGGCATCTAGACCCTACTTCTATACCAAGCAGTCCAAGGTATCTCCGTATCCTACAAGAACTATCGAGGATTCCCACCAACACGTTGAGTATTTTTTATCTTTATTTAATAGTCATGCATTTCTTTCATTCTTCTCACTCATTTGTTGCACATTTTTATTAAAATTTAATAAAGGAGCCATCATTTTAGATTCCTGAGTCCCGCCCACACTTTGTTCTTTTTTGGTCTCTGAATTCTCCTTTTTCTGTTTTGCCAAATAAACACTTTCCTGAGAACCAATTTCTACCCCTTTAGCTCTCAAACTCTCACGAACTTCTCTCATTCTATCGGCCATACTCGAAATCAATCAGATATTTTACAAAGAAAAAACTTCCACAAAATCTTAGAAGACAAGAAACTCTTTTTTTCAGAGGATTTAATCGAGCCATTGGGACGCCGCTAATTTTGCTGTTACTAAGCTGCCTCGCGTTGTGCGTCGCTAATTGCTGTGACTCGATTCTGCGTCGTGAAAACCCAAATTAATATCGTGACTTAGTACACCAAATTGTATTAATAAGGATGCAAATATGAAATTACTATCCTACCGTGTGTCCTTTTCCTTGCCTGGCTAGCTCAACAGAAATTATGTGTGGAATTTAGAAAAATGAAATGAAACACAGAAATCTCAAGATGCATCTATGAATAATCTTCTATGCATTTAAAAACATATTTCTTTTATACACATTATTTAAAGAAACTCTTACATTCAACAAATCTAAATAGTGCTTATAAAGTAGTTTACATTTTAAACGTATACAGAAAATTATTTTTAATGGAAAATAATCCTCACCTATATCCCTGTCAACAATTACAAAATAAATACCTCTTCCCTGTGAGTTTCAAAATTTTTCGGGATAATTTCTTATCCTTTTTATTTCCCCGACTGTAAGAACGCTTGGTCAATTACGCTTCATAGATAATTTAGTAAAAGTCAAAATGCTTTATGCTTTGACCTCAAAATTTGCTGGAAATAATCTCCTAACAACTAATTTTTATGAAATTAAGAACTTATCCTTACTTAAGTGCTAATATCTAAATATTCTTATAAGTTAGAAACAACAAAATCCAAGATTTATACTTGCTCTTGTTATTGTCAAATAGCGCTTATCAAAATCTCATTTCTATTGTAATTAATCGGGATTAAATGCTTCCCGGTTCCATTTCAAATTTACATTTGACTTTACAATATCAGTTTACTAAGTGCATCTATTTTAATCGAATATTAATCCATAATAGTCAGCAGTCGCTCTTGTATCGAAGCTCGTTTAATTTTTGTAGTATTATTAACAATAATTATACTTTATAATTCAAAGTTCTATTTTACATATTGCATGTTGTTAAATGAATTATAAATTACTTGAACTTATACGTTCAAAAGAATTAATGTTTACTCAAAAGTTATATGTTCGATGTCGTAAAATGAATGAATACTGAACGAGTCGTTTGAATTAAATTCCGGTTTATATAATAGAACAAAATTAATACGTCATGTTCGCAACTCGTCCGGCTCTGTTTCGAAGCATGATACACCCTAGACGATGCAATCATTTACGACGACTGCAAATTTTAATGAGCCAATTAAGTGCAGTAGTAAGATTTATGGTTCTCATAAAGCGTCGTCTATTCTTTTCTAATGCACAAAGTTAATTTTCGCGGTCTCCTCTCTGTAATGCGTAACACAATTAAAACGCTTATCTATTTTATGACATGCCGATAGTAGCATTTCTTGGAATTGGGGCTTTATTTATTGATACAGGATAATCATCTTATTTAATTGCTTTTAAAACAGTTCTTAGTAAAATGATGTAAACGTTTATTAATAACGAAAATTCTTGAATTAGTTTTTTTAGAATAAAGACTAACATTTATAAAGTGGTATTTTAACAAGCATAAATTTTTCCTTTTATTTTTAAATGGTCGATCTACACACGAAATTAATTACAGCTTGCAATTGCATTTTTAATGATTGATTTGCATTCCAACAGGGTATAGATTATAGTTTCCCTTATCTTAAAGAACATAGTTTAGAATCTAGGTTATTTTTAGTATTTGCAGAGTAATTGTTTATACACGTGGCTGAAATAAATTCCTTTACTTACACTGATTTAAACTTGTTTCAAGATATTTTCTAGTATAAGAATTTAACATTAACACACGGATTTGAATAAATGTTTATTTGGTTTTTTTATTTTATGTGCTAATGAAGTACGCTTATATTTATACAGGATAGAAGGAAAATAAAATACAGAGAAATTTTACTTTTCTCCGCATTCTTCTCCTTGGGTGAGCCTTTCCATAGACTGCGGGTGTTTAATGACCTTTCATGACTTCAATATCACAGCCTGAAGTTAATTTTTCAATCATCTCTTTAAATTTCCTTCCATTCTTGCCGCTTTCTAATTTTAACTACTGAGTAATTTTATCAGACTTCCCATTCATTTTTCCTTGATACATTTCTTACCCATTTCTTTTATACATTTTACATGTTTTCACTCATTTTCTGCATACTTTTATTTAAATTTAATAAAAGAACCATTATTTTTGATTCTGGAGCCTTTCCCACTCTTTGTCCTTTTTCACCTATGGATTCTGCTTTTTCTGATCTTCCAAATAAACTTTTTCCTGAGAACCAATTTCTACTCCTTCAGTCTCAGTCCCTCGCGGACTTCTTTCATTTTGTCAGTTATACTGGAAGTCGATCGGATACATTACACAGTGAAAATTTTCACAAAATCCAACGAGACCAGTAACTCTAATTTTCAGACGATTTAATCGAGTCTCTACGTTGGGATGGTACTAAATTTTGCTGTGAATGCTAGCTCAAGCTGTCCAAATGTTGGGAGCCAATAAACTATGCTGTTAATGTTAGGATACAGCCGCCCTGTTCAATAAAAACGCAATGACCATTATTTGAAAGCATAAAAATGATATTGTGTGAATTCTTACCTGAATTTGCTCGCATTATTTTGCCAGCTCGGCTATAAGTACGCTATAGACTTTAGGAAAACGAAATAGAACATAGAAAACTCAACATTCAATTATAATCACATAATATTGTTACGAACAATTTTTCAGAGTGTTAGTCGATACCTCCAAACATCTTTCACCTACACACATTATCTAAGAAGAAATTTTCTTACACACAAATATAAATAGAGCTTATAAATGCTATTTACAACTTAAGTCTAGAAACACACAACATTTCATCACTACTAAACAAAAATACAATCTTTACCTAATCCTTGTTAATAATTAGAAACCCCAAAACTTTTCATATGTAAGTCACAAATTTTTCTTTAAAATGAATATGTATACTTGAAATATTCTACGTTTATTTCGTCTCAGTATGACTGACTATTAACCTTGAGAAGACCTTTTGTAAGGGTCAAACCACCTCAAGATTTGACCTCAAAATTAAAAGAAAATTATGCATTCATAAGGAGTTTCTAATACGCCAAAAATCTTATACTAGCTTAATCTACTTAATAATAACAAAAATGGTCTCTGTAAGGGCTCCAAACAATGTTATACTTGCGTTTTGGATCATCAAATTTTTGCTGGCATTCATGTCCCCATTGCAAGATGTTTTTGATTATAATTGCCATCTCAAGTACGTATTCATTTAAAATAACCGCATCAAACAATTTCCTGTTCCAGTTTAGATTTCCACTTTAAATAAATCTTTATATGTCAAAGTCCACTTTATCAATTTTTGTATTATAGAATTTCTTCAAGATGCAGGTCCATTCAGAACAGAAAATTTAAATACTTACTCTAAAAAAAGACTTTTATAAACCACTCAATTGAATCAACGTATTTTATATTACCGTTAAACATCTTTTCGTTGTTGGTTTATTTCACCAGCGTTGACTCTTTCCAACGTATTAAATACCACTCCTTATGAAAAACTGTTAAATCGTTTTCATGCAAATTGATATATTTCTGATAAACATCAATACTAAATCATTTAAATCATATATGTCCAATACAATTAATTTCCAGTTTAAGTAAATTTTACTACAGTTTTAATTAATTTTAAATTTTCGATGTTCCAATTCAATATAATCAAATTAATCATTGGTTGAAAAATATTGTTAATTTTGCGTACGAATTTAATTACGTAACATATCTAGACCATTAACGGCAGTATGCTTGCGTTGACATTTCAACTAACACTGATTCTCCCGGCTGTCTGCAGTAGGTTTTAAATAAGCCTTTTGACGTCATTATTCTAGGAGGTTCTAGCAATCTTCGTCATTGAACACGTAGTTTCCATAATGTCAATGCTCCAGTATATTCTAAAAATATAGGCCATTCACCTTTACATTTGATATGGAACACGCTTCTTAATTTAATGATTTAAACTCTTATATACTTGAAATTGATTAAATTAATACGGTTTTTAATTAGAAACACGTTCTTTTGTTATTAATTATTAATGAAAATACTTTTTAAGATATTCACGCATGCGTGTTTGCTATTATTACATATAGCTGAATTTCTTTGAAAGTATTTATATAGAATACGGTTCTTAAATTATAATACGGATGAAACTTTTTTTATTATCACGTGTTTATGCGACAAACGTTAATTAATACATTTATACATGGCGTTTCACAAACATGTTCCTATACAAATAACTGTTTAAAGAAATTGGTTCTTTCTCGCATTTTCTTTAATTTATGTAGTAGAATCTTTGTCATACGCTGTAATTTAATCTTGCAGATTTGTGGCGTAGTTGGTATGCGTGCGATTACTATACCCAAGGACCAGGGTTCGAATTCCGATACGGTCCGCTTGAAAAATGTTAGGCAAGCATTTTCCACAAAAATACGTCCGCATTCGAATAAGCGGTAAAATGGAGAGCCCTTGTATGTGTTGTCACGCATATTAAAGATCCCTATCTTGCTTGGAACAGCAAAGGTTAGGCAATATTCAAAATTTACAGGTAAAAAACAATTGCTTCCTGGCCAATGTAGTGCTTTCGGGTAGCACATTGAAAAATCAAATGTAGTGTAAAGGACATGTGCGGCTCCGGTGCTCAGTTGGTATGTATGTGACTACTGAACGCAAGGTTCCGTGTTTGAATTCCGTCACAGCCTGCTTGAAAAATGTTCGGCAAGCATTTTTCAGAAAAATACGCCCTCTTTCGGTAGGTAAAATGAAGGGTTCGTGTATGTGTTCTGACGCACGTTAAAGATCCCTACCTTGCTTGAAACCGCAAGGGTTCAACAAAATTCAAAATTTTCAGATGAAGCATTAAAAAATCAAATGTAATGTAATATAACCTTTTTATCATCTTGGTAATACGCTGTAATATGACCTTGCTGTAAACTTTAATCACTGTATATATACTACATTCGGCCAGTACAAAATAAAAAGTTGTAGATGTTTTATATAAACCGCCACAAATTAAAAAGTGTCACGTTGAAGCGCGAAAAATAAACGTACTTCAATTAAATCTGACTTTAAAATTAATTAATTATAAATAAAATATATAAACTAAAACTAATGTTGGGGTTTAAATTATGGTATCTCTATCATTGACCTTGGAGTGTGTATGATCAACAAGACCCTAGCAAAATTAAAAATGGGAGAAGGATCCGCAATTCTGGATAGCAGCCGCCAGGTATGCTCACCGGTGCGACCTGAAAGGTCATCTTAAAACTTTCCAAATCCAGTTAACTGGTATTTACTAATGGATTCAAATTTCTAAGTATACGCCAAATTTATTAATAAAGAATCCCGCTATTTGTTCTTGCACTCTAAATTTATAATATTGTCCTCCATAACCTAAGAATTTTATTCTAACTTCAGCCTAAATTCGTTCGTAAAGTTCCATATCGTTCCCTAACTGACTTATATTCTAATTTCTATTTACCTTCTTATAGATGCTACGACGCAAAACTAAACAAAACAAATTAAGCCACAAAACAATAAAATATACAAACCTACTTTACAGGCACAAAATATAAATATCTAAATAAAGCAATAAGCATGTAACAGTACATAGAATAGCAAAAAAACATCATCCAAATTATCAGGTGCACTCGCATAAACATTATGTCGGCGAGTGTCATCACACTAAAAACGTGCTCGTTCAAGATTACTGCAAAATCTACTTATTAATACAAATCAATGCTTATGCAAGTACAGCCGCCACAATATTTATACATACTCCGTATATAAATATATAGTGCTAAAGGGAGGTGGGTATGTACTGCTAAAGTTCTAGTGGGTATGCACTAAATGTGTTGGAGGTTCACAATCACTATCACTTTTAAGTCCTGGGGATGTGCGGTTTTACTCTAGTTGGTTGGTTTAAGTTAATTAGGGTTTGTTATTTATTAGCTTGACGTTTACAGTTTTATTTAATATTCGATAATCCGCGCGTTTTATGCGAGATAGTGATTGATTTATAGTGGTGTTCGTCGTGCATATTTAGATATTTAGTTGTTTTGTTTTTGGTATCTGTTTCTGTATTTGTTCCCTTTTCTTTGTTTTCTAAGTTGTAATCACGCTCAAATATCATGCCAAGTCCAATATTCTATTTTTCCAATCTCCCCCATTTTACAGGCGGTTCTCGTCGTCCAGTCTCTTAACCCTTCTTACAAATTCCTTAGAAGCTACCCACAACGCTTTCTGGTTTGCTACTTCCTGGACTTCATCTAGACTCTTAGACCATTTTAGTCATTCAACAGCTAGTTTCCTATTTGCTAACCCTCTGTCTGTCAACTCGAGTGGGTAGTCAAATAATACGTGCTCGGTGCTCTCTGTACACTCGCCGCATTCGCAGCTGTCGTTCTCGGTCAATACGAATCTTCGTAGGTAAACTTTCAGAACCCCTGTGTCCTGTTACTAGCTGCACCATCTTGTAATCGAGTTTCACCTCCATTTTATCTCTAACTTCTATACTCTGTATAAATTTGTGCAACAACCTGCCCGTGGCAACGCTGTTCCACTGTCGGATTGACGTTTCTTGCAGCTTTTTCTTACTTAGCGATTTCGGTACCGATGAATGCTATGTAAGAAATTGCCCTGTTGCTGCTCTGTCGTTTCCTCGAATGCCGTCATGCGACCTAACCTAACAAAACTTCAAATTTCGAAACCCAAGTGTCGTGTACGCAATCCTCCAAACGTCCTCTTAAAAATCTGGCGAGGTGTTCATATTTGCGTGAGCATTCAGGGCCGATTTGCTATCGCTGATGATAAAGTACCCATCTGTGCCTAAGTGGTTGATGGCGTACTCTATTGCTTCCTTTGTAACTACCATATCGCACTGAAAGATTGTGCTCTCATCAGCAAGTTTGGTTTGGAATCGGAACATTTCGCTCACCCCCTTATACATAACGAACGCTACTCCTGCCTGCCTATCGTTCATTCGCGAGCCATCTGTATGGATCCTAATCCCCGTCGCGTTTCAATAGCCTTCACCAAACTCGGTTCCCTTGTCATCAGGAGACTGACCTAGCTCAGAAACAACAATATTTCTTTCGACCTCCCTACTGCCATTACCAAAACATACAACAACTCCCGCCTTTTCCTTATATCTACGGGTCTCCGAACTCTAGTCTCCTTTATGACAAATTCGATTGAGAGGATCCTACTAATCACCAAGACTGCAGTTATGCACGCCAACTGTTTGACTTCCTTGACCTTACAACCTTCCGTCAAAACAGATGCCGCATATAGCATCACTGGTTCTATTGCTCCTGCGTAGACTGTCCTCAACAATTCGCCTATGAATCCTCAGGTTATCTTAGCTACTGCCATCATTCTATTGGATATTTCGCTGCCCTTACTTTTGACATATTGCACGTGCGTCTTCCAATTCAATTTGTTGTCAAATTGAACTCTGAGGTATGTAATGGTTTCCTCGAACGGGATCTTTTTTTTCTTCTAGCTCTAGCCTAAGGGATCTTGTCTCAGTTTTGATCCGAAATATAGCACCTACGACTTATTTGTGTTGAATTTCAACTTGTCCTTTCTCGACTAATCATACAACCTGATCAAAGATTCGTTCTATTTTGTTCGCATCTGCATTAGCAATCTCGAACTGATGATCGTGCGCAAAATCAACAATAGAGCATTCTAGAGATATTCTCATACAACAACTTCCAGAATGTGGGTTCATAGCATGACCTCATGCGTACAACCCTTTTCCACCGGTCGCAACGTAACAGCCTCGGAATTTCAACCCGTGACAATCGTCCCGAGAAATAACTCTTGATTAATGACATCAGGTTGCGCGGACAATTCCTACGCCCCAACTCCCAAACGATAGATTACCGCCAGGTTGCATCAAGTGCCCTTGAAATGTCCAAAACCACGACGACACAATACTCCTATTTTTTCCTCGCTTACTTGATTGCTCTCAGTACCAACTCCAACGCAAATCCAAATTATCTATTATTAAAACCGCCGTTGCCTCGCACAGCGTACCCAACACGCACGGTCCTGACTCTGTCCAAAGTTTTTCCCAGTACCGATAGCAACTTAATTGGACGATAACTGCCTGGGTCTGACACATTCGCCTTTTCGGGGTTAGGAATAAATTTCACGTTCTAGACTTTCCAGGAACGTGGTAACACGCCCTTCTCCAAGCAAAGATTAAATAACTTGGCAAAGAAACGTGGTGCCAACAGGCACGCCTCTAGAGCTGCGTTTAAGGTGATTCTGTCGTGCCCTAATGCTTTCTTAAGATCCATCCTCCTAAGAGCTCTTACGACCCGTGACCAAGAATTGCCTTATCGGCATCTATTCCTTGCACCTCTGTAGTACACCGACGTATCTTGTCGTACAACCCCTCATGCTCCTCTGGATCATCCGATGGGAAAATTTTTTCCAACAAATGGTCCGCCATCGTTTTAAATTCATCCATATACTCTCCATTATCTTTTTTGACGTTACCAAGCGCGATCTTTTGTTGTTTACCCTTATTACGCAATACGCCGTTCCCCAGGGTTGTTTCCAGAACCGAGCGTGCAGAATTCTATAAATTAATTTTTTTAAATTAGTAAACATCTATTTATAACCATTCCTAGATAGAAATTCATACTGGTTAGTAAAATGTATACAGTTTAAATGAAATACACGTAGGCAAATAAACGGTGATAATTTCAAAATGAGAGTTATTCTTTAAAGATGATGGTTGATCATGGTGTGTGAAGGTCTGCGGTTTTTTGATTTTCGGTGTGCATGTCCCTTTTTCGTCGCAGTGCCTGGATACTTAATGTAGGGGAGTAAGCAATGGTGTTGTGCAATGTGTAGAATGTGGGCTATGAGGTAGGTTATGTATTAGAGTATTTAATTGTCTTGTGTTTAGGATGTCGGTAAGGAATTTGTTTAGTAGTTCAGGATTCTGCGTGATGAGGTGTATTATGCTAGGTAGTGGAGTGAAGGGTTTAGGTTTAGTGCGGATTTGAAGTTTGGGAGGTGGATAAAAGTGAACATGTATAGATGAGGTGGTTAGGAGTCTCAGGTGAGGAGTTGTTGCAAGGACAATATGGGAATGGGGTGATGTTGAACGAGTGAAGTTTGGATCAAAATTTGCCGTGAAAGATTAGAAATTGTATCGGTTGAAGGCTAGAGTGGGATACATGTTGTGGGATTCCTAGTAGTTCGGGTAACAGGTCGTATGTGTATCTGCCGGATGGCGATGTGGACTAAAGTTGTTGCCAGGAATGGTTTAACGAGGAACGAATGCGGGTTTTAATGTTGGACTTAGGTAGTGTTCTGTAGTTGTTAGGAGTTAGGATGGTATCATTGAGCTGGATTGGAAGGTTTCGTTTCAGATTTCGGAGTTGTAAATTTGTAAATTTATTTGTTCACGTTTTTTTCAATTATATTCTCGGATACGTTGGTTATAATCAATTCTTCTTTGTTCTCTTATTTTACCCGTCGCGCATTAATAGCGACGTTTTAGGTTGCGGGTTTCTGCATGTTTAGTTGTTGACTCCCGGTTCCACTAAGGTTTGCTGTCTTTGAATGTTTTCTTCCACAACATGGAGTACTCCGGCACGTCTACCACCGTGTTGTTTAATTCTTTCGCGAGTGTTTCTATGTGAGTAGCTTCTCAACAGTTTACTAATTCGTTCTCGAGCGGAGGATGCTTTTTAATTTTTGATTAAACCGCTTCCAATTTTGTTTTATATTACAAAACTGCGGGAAGATAGTAATTTCCTTGTTTACGCGTATCTCGACTACGATATCTCATGTTATTAATTATGAACATAAAGCGTCACCTCGTCCGGCCTCAATTTCCAGTTGGAAACGGTCTCCAACATAATGTGAGAACTACATTGACCTATTCAATTCTATTAACAAATCAGCTACGTGCGACCCCCTGTCGTCCTCTATTGGACTGCTGCATAATGTGGACTTGGCATTAAGATCCACGCAATGATTATCTTTTGATTTCTCCGTTTGTCTGCAGCACATCTTACAGTTCAATTATTAATTCTTTGGTCTGTGGGTTTTCGCGTCGCGAATCGACCGGTGGGAAATACATGCTTATCTAGTTTTTATTTTGGGCCGCAGTTAAAAAGTTGCTTAGCAGGTTATATAATACAATCACTGCGCATGTCTCGCGATTAATTAAGTCGCTGCGAGGCTGCTCGCTGTTTGATTGTAAAACAGTAATCCCCCTCTCAAATCCCATTATCTTATGGTTATGCAGGTGCGGTTTCTGTATGCACACGATGCCGATTTTATTTTTCCCGAACAGTTTTATAAACCCGGTAGTCGCCCCTTTACGTTTCCCTAATTTAATTGGGCGCATTTAATATTTGTTTGCCTTTCAATATTTGTATGGGGGTTTACATTTCATAAGGATGTTACGTATGATGGCGTTCTTCAGTCGTAACATTGTGGGGCATCTACGGCACTTGGTGTCGACGCGCGGATCGACTTTCGCGCCACCTCTCAATCTGTAGTTTGCCCTTGCGCACACTACACAGCACGGGACTGCCTTCAAGCAATTCTTGAACTCATGCCTGAGCTCAGCACAATTACCGCACCACTGTACCTTCTCCCTGCAGTCCATCGATCTGTGGTCGTACTCGTAGCACTGGTGACATTGCGTTAACAAGTAATGGTTTCAAACTCACACTTTTCGCCACCTGAGGTTAATAATATCAGCTAGTATACGCCTTCGACGTGTAGGGGACACTTAGACAACTACGTTGGCGAAGGGATATCTAGGGCTCTTTTCGCCAAACCTAAATTTCTGTCTCAGGTGGACTTCTAGCTTCAAATCGCCAAAACGGGGATTCTGACTCGCTATCAATCGACAAGCTCTTCTGTCTTCACCCAGTTTCGCCCCCCGGGAGATCGATTCGTGAACGCCTCTTCTCGATGGTGAAAACAAGTACATCTAACCCGCACAACAGTATAAACCACAACTGAGAACTGTCGTTCTTTGAGATAAATGGTTATCCAATTCAGACTAATATAAGAGTGACACCAATTTAATTTAGCAGAAACCATTCAAGTTCTAGTTGTGACATTATATCTCACAAAAGAATGCATTAGTTGCAAACGCTAGCGCCCAAAAACGTGACAATTACAATATTTAAACTTGTATTGGTTTTCTCGAGAGGGTGTAGTGCTTCTTGCAGAGAGGTATAAAGTGCTTAATATTTTTAGTTAAAACGTTTTACTGAGACCTAGATTAAGCTATAAGATACAACAAAAAGAGTTTAGAAGGGGAGGGGCGTTTTAATAATTTTAACTGATTTTGAACCAACTTGTGTGAGAATTTGCTAGTATAGGTGAGTTCATTTTATTCAAGTGGAATATTCATACGTGAGGTCAAGGTCTTAGAACCCACTCACTACGGCATTAGAGGCAGGCCAGATGTACTGGACGTCGCGATACTCCACCAAGTGACGCTAAATACAGAGATCCGAGCCGTTAGCGACCTCAGTTCTGATCACAACCCGGTACTACTCAATCTCATAGGGAAACGAGCCCCGGCCACCAACGAAACTCGTAGGGATTCGTGGCCGGCATTTGCCGCCCGTCTAGCAATGTCGACCGAAGAGATGTCAAACGACATCCCGACAACTGGCGCGCTAGAAGCGCAAGTGGACAGCCTCGTGGAATGCATACAGACTTCGGTCAGTAGAGCTACTTCTACGAGACCGGTAGCGGATAAGAGGGACATCCTCCCCACTGCACACCCGCAAGCTCACACGAGAGAAGAACCGTGCCAGGCGTCAGTGGCAAAGAACTTGGGATCCTGCGGAATGATTCCGGTATAATCGATTGGTCGCCGAAATGCGATTAGCGATTCGGCGGCACCGAAACGAAGCCTGGGAAGCGAGACTAAAAAAACTGCAAGCCGAAGACAACCCTCTGTGGAGGATGTCGAAAGTACTGAGGACCCAGGTGTTTCCAATGCCCCCTATCTATGGCGAAATAGGCTTAGCCTATTCAGAAAAAGCAGAAGCCTTCACAGACAGCATGGAGCGTTTGTTCGAGCTGAACTATGCCCACGCAGACCTTCGGCATATCGAACAGGTTCACCGCGACGTCCGACGGAGGCTAACGGACGACGACCCTCAGGAAATCGACCCCACCACAGTTGAATAAGGACCTTGTCAAGACCTTAAGGGTCAGAAAGGCTCCTGGACCGGACGGAATTTCCAACCGAGCTTTGAAAGCGCTGCCCAAAACGCCCTTCGGGTGTTAACCGGAATCATCAATGCCATGTTGGAATTCCGCCACTTCCCATCCACGTGGAAGATGGCGGACATAATAGTGCTCCAAAAAGCAGGCAAATTTGCGACATTTCTACAGAACTACCGACCAATTAACTTGCTGTCAGTGGTTGGGAAGATAGCGGAAGCCGTTTTTCTAAGGAGACTCCAGGCAGCGATGTAGCACACCACGTGATTCAGGACGAGCAGTTTGGGTTCCGTAAGGGGCATTTCACCGTTCACCAGATACTGCGAGTGGTGGCGCACATCGCGGAAGGCTTCAACTGGCGATAGTCAACAGGCGCTGAGTTCCTTGACGTGTTTAAAGCTTTGGACAAGATTTGGCAGTATGGCCTACTCTACAAGATGCTGCAGAGGGGGTTACCTTACATGTGATTTTCCAATGCACCACCGGAAGGTACTACATTGGCCAGGAAGTGAGTCTTTTTACCTGAAAAATTTTATATTTTGCCGAACTTTTGCTGTTCCAAGCAAGGTAGGGATCTTTAACGTGCGTGACAATACCCAACGAGGGCGTATTTTTGTGAAAAATTCTGGCCTAACATTTTTCAAGCGGACCGTGCTGGGATTCGAATCCGGGACCTTGGGCGCAGTAGTCACACACATACCAACTACGCCACGGAGTCGCCAAGAGAGGGGGTTACTCTCGTCCAACTGACGAAATCCTATCTTCACGATAAATGGTTTTGCATCAGGCTGGACGGAGTGCGGTTAACGAGGCGGAGAATCAAGGCTGTGGTCCTCCAGGGCTCCCTCCACCCGCCAGCACTCTTGGGCAGACACCAGGATGGCACTACACGCCGCACCTCATCATGCAGAGACTGCAAACGGCGATGGACGCTTTCGAGGAAGGGCTGAGACTGGCGAGTCGAAGTCAATCCAGAAAAGGGCACGGCAGTTTTCTTCTCAAAGCGACGTCACCGACCTTAAGATGATGTCGGAGCATTCGAGGAACCGATACCTTGGCGTTCAGACGTCAAGTATCTAGGGGTGATTCTTGAATCGAAGCTCACTTGAAAAGCTCACATCGTGTATGCGGCAACTGTTACACCCCTTGATCAATCGCCAAAAGGCTAAACGCTTCAAACAAGCTTAGGTTCTACAAGGCGATAACCACAACGTTTGCATATGTATCAGCGGTGTTGGGCAACGCAGCGGAAACGCACATGCGTAAGCACCAAGTGATCCAGAACAAGGCCCTAAAAGAATTCTTCGGAGCTCCCTGGTTCATTCGAAACGTTTAGCTTCACAGAGAGGCAAACCTGCAGACCGTCAAGAAATGGATCCGGTCAAACGCAGAGAGGTTTTACGGCTCTATAGAAGATCACGAAAACCAGCTCATACGAGCCCTGGGAGTCTATGAAGATGTCCTATAGCCACGATATAGACACCCCAGGAAGATGCTCCGGCAATGACCTTTGCTGCGATTCCATCAGACGTTCGAAAGGAATAAACTGCGCGTAACGCCAAGTTTCTTCCAATTCGCGACGGCAGTGAAAGACCTAGTCCAGGTACGCTAGTCACGGGATCCCTATAAAGTCTATGATAAGGGATCTCGAGTCCGACACCAAAGTGGATTTTAGTGGGTATGTCCTTGCTTCGGTAAGGAAGAGTCCCACACAGCGGATATAAAATCTTTTAGCACTATAAAAAAAAGGGATATTAGGTTCTCTTATGCGCGCCTAGAATTCTTATACAGCAATTTTACATTAGTCCCTTTTTAGTACGTTTAATGAACCGCTTGTTATTTAAATTGTGATTTCCTATAAATCAAACAAACCAGACCTATTGCCAAAGTTAAACATATGCAAGTTTTGCTACAATAAACACTTAAAAAATTTAAAGACCTAGTTTAGAGCAAAACATATACTTGTGGTGTGCGTCAAATTATACCAATATTTTTCTTACCGTGTCCCAAAAGTCCCTAAACCTATAATTTACACCGCTAGATGGTCACACGACGTTATTCTAATGCCAATTTTATTGTTTTGTTGATTTATGACGATGACGTAAATTCTGAAACAAGAAATAATTGTAGTGTGTTTATTTGCCTCACATTAAGCAAGCCCATTGAATGCCCACTGGCTGCAGACAATACAACCAAAAAACAACTTCATGTTTCAACATATTGCCTGCGGAGTTCTAAAGTAGCCATTTATTACGCTAAGCTTTAATTTCATTAACCAGGAACTCTTGTTCTTCGAATATAATCTGTCCTACCTGATAACCTTTAAATGTGTTCCGCTCTATTAAAAATATCTTTGTTACCTTTTTAAAACGTTGAAGTAGTATTTATCCGCATACCTTTCGAACAATCTTCTTCCTCTGGTAATAATTATGGGTAATAATCGGCTTCTATGTGATCAACTACTATTTAAAATTCTATATTCGTGTTTACATTAAAATACGTTTAATACCGTAGATTATAGAATATATAACAGGTATTTTATTAAAATGCGTAAAACCTTTAAATAACTCTGCTGTAAGTGCGTGACCAAAGCAACATACGTACAAAATCCTTGTATGTTGAAAACAACCTTGGAAATTTCATATGTGAAGTAAAATATTTATCTATTGCAGGAGATGTTCTGCGGTTGCATTAACACTTGTGTAAGAAAAGGTGAATACTTGGAAATTGAAATAAGATCTACGGACTTTTCTTGTAACCGCACAACAACATAGCCACACGCAATAGGAACATCAAGAGTAAGCGGAAATGATCCCGTATTTCAACTTTTATACAATAAAATTTTTTTGCTGGTACGTTTATGAGTAGCCGTTGCTCTTGATTATACAGGTTGTTTCTTCTAACTGTTTATAGGTAAGATATCATGCATTTAAATCTCCATGGAAAGTCAATTAATAATACATATTTAGGAATTGCTTTACTTATCTTCGATTTTCAACTGTCCCGTACGCGTGGGTGCGATATTATCGCACGCGTATTAGAAACCTATTAAATGCACTTAAAATAGGTAAAGAAGTTAATGCTCAGAATAGCTTTATTGTTCCACTAATTGAGTTACAAATAAATGTTTTTTTCGTCAACAAATGGTGGTAATTCATAAAACTTTAAGACTAGCCATTCTTCAAGAATTGCATGTTACTCACTTTGGCATATTAAAAATGAAGCAATTAGCGCGTGGTACTGTTGATGGCCGGTAATATCACACAATATGAAAGCAATTTGCAAAAATTGTGAAGGTTGTAGTTAACTAAAAATAACCCTACAAAGGTTGCTTTTCGTTCCCGAAATACTCCAACAGTACCAATGGAACGAATTCATATCGATTTTGTACGTCATTTATGAATTCATACCTGAAATTCCCGTAGCCAAAGATATGACTACTATAGTAGTCCATTCAAAGCAACTTTAGGATGACGTCAAATGTAGTAATAAAGTGTGGGTAACTGTATGTAAATTAATACCCAGAATTACGCTTGAAGAATATTGTCATTTAAGACAATAAAGATTGGTAGCTCTGCATGGTGTTGCCACCAATTTCTCTTGCAAATCCAAGTATTTAATAAGGGTGGATGATTACCATCCTATTCTAATCATATCTATTAACGCGACAATTGAGTCAAAACAATATAGCTTTGCTGGTCCTCAACTTAATTTTAAGCGTGCAAATTATGATCTTCGTTATAATATGTTGAATGCTATGGATTGGAATTCTATAAACCTCTTCTCTGACGTTGATCAAAAAACAGATCGGTTTTATCACCTCTTATTTCTAGCATTGGATGTAGCTGTATCTAAAACAAGGCAACATAAATATAACTACCCCATTTGGTTTACACCCGAATTAATTGCTAAAATCAAATCAAAACATCGCCTGCATAAGCTTTGGAAGCGTTACAAGAAAAATACTGACTATGAAAAGTTTGATCAATTGCGTAGAGAAATAAAGCTTGAAATCAAACACTGTCATCGGAATCATGTGGATTTAATTCAAAATAATATTAATAATAATGCTTTTTCTTTCTGGTCTTACCTAAAACAAAAACGCGAAAATAACGTAGGCAATTCCTTTCAGTATACTTATTTAAATTCCGATTTAAATACGCCAAAGGAAGTGGTGGATGCATTTGCTAACTATTTTAAATCGGTATACAGTGTCAATTCACCTAACTATACATTTGCGACTTTCGATCCTAAAGAGAATTTTACGGCTGACATTTTAGCTATAAATGAAATAACATTGAATGATATACAGGAGGCTGTAAAGCGGTTAAAGCCCAAAAGGGCTGCAGGTCCAGACCAAATTCCACCTTAAAGTATAAAAGCCTATTGGCAAATCTTGAGTTATCCGTTATTGATAATTTTCAATTGTATTATTAAAACACAGTCATACCCATCAAAGTGGAAAGTTACTAAAGTTTGCCCTATCTTTAAGAAAGGCAGGAAAAACGATGTTGTAAATTACAGGCCGATATCAATATGTAATTCAGTGCCAAAAATTTCTGAAATTATACTATACAACAAAATCTTTTTACATGTTCAACCGTACATCTCAGTGCTACAGCATGGTTTTATGCCGCAAAAATCAATAGAAACTAATTTATATATATTCGTTCAAGAGATAGTACAAGCGCTCGATAATAATATTCAAACAGATGCTATCTATCTTGACTTTGAAAAAGCTTTTGACAAAGTCTCTAATACACTACTTTTAGCCAAGTTGTATAGTTTTGGGATGTCTCTGCAAATTATTTCTTTCTTATCTT
This sequence comes from Platerodrilus igneus, assembly GCA_036346225.1. Taxonomy (NCBI): domain Eukaryota; kingdom Metazoa; phylum Arthropoda; class Insecta; order Coleoptera; family Lycidae; genus Platerodrilus; species Platerodrilus igneus. The sequence goes on along the minus strand of JARFIW010000131.1, from coordinate 2,575,621 downwards.
CAAAGAAGGAGACAATATGTTGTTTTTTTAAATGAATCATCGGATCCGTATTCTGAACACTCGGGTGTTCCACAGGGTGCTAATCTTGGACCACTGTTATTTTTAATCTTTATAAATGACCTACCCAATGTTTTAATAAAAAGTAATGCACTGTTGTTTGCAGATGACCTTAAAATTTGGAGAAATATTTTTTCAGTTAAAGATTGTACTGAATTGAACGATGCTCTACAAAATTTAGTTGCTTGGAGTAACAAAAATGAATTATATTTGAATTATACTAAATGTAGAGCAATTACATTCAGTAAGAAAATCAAAATTACTAACTTTAATTATTCAATTGACCAGCATACTCTACACAAAGTTTCCCAAATAAATGATTTGGGGATTATTTTAGATAGTAAACTTACATTTACTTTTCACTTACATGCGATAGTAAATGAATCTTACAAAATGCTGGGATTTGTTATGAAAAATGCTAAATCTTTTAAATAGCGTTCAACTTATGAAGCCCTCCACAATGCTTCGATTATTTGCTCCACTAAATACAATAATTGCATAACGAAAATTGAAAATGTTCAAAAAAGATTTCTAAAATATTTGATGTTTCATGAAACTGGAATTTATCCACAATTTATGAGATATTCTGAATTAGTGAGTAGATTTAAATACTTATCTTTAGAACGCAGAAGATTTTTAAAAATATTAATGTTTGCTTTTTCATTCGGAGTTTGATTCTAATCTGAATTTTATTAGTAAATATTATTTTATAGTTCCGAGGTTGAGTAGTAGGTCTTTTGAATTAGTGTACACACCACAAATACACACTGACAATATGATCAATTCCCCTCATTAAAAAATTTATAAAGCATTAAATAACACAAGTTATGCAGTTGATTGGTTTTTGACTGTTTCAAAAGCAAAGTTCAAAAATGAAGTTTGTTTACTGTTATCGTATGAGCAAGACCAGCCTAATTTAAATCACTTGTTTAAGTACTAGATTAACCTTGTAGTCCAAGAGCCCGTGAACGCCAGACTTACGTCATAGTATAAAAGCTGAATTTTTTTCTGTGTGAAGATACTATAGTAGGTAACAACATTTGGCTACTATGAACTTCGAGTCGTGGGCCTTCGACAGGTAACAGGTAGCAAAGGTGTGAACAATCGCTACTTAATTACGTCATAGTATAAAAGCTGAAAATTTGATATGTTGTAGGGATAATTATAACAAACCACCATCCCCATTGCCAGACACTTTGCGTGGGCCCTTCCCTCCGCCAGACGCCCTTGAAGTTCATTATGACGTAATTGTACTTACGTCATAGTATAAAAGCTGAAATTGAAATATGTTACTTCAGCAACTATTTGAAGATGTTCCCCAAGCAGCCAGACACTTTCCATGGTCCTAAAGCCGTGCCAGACACAGTTAAAAAAAGACTCAAAATTTCTTTGTATTTGATTTTCTGGAAGAACGGTAGGTCGTAGAGACAAATTTTATGAACAAAAATTGTAGAGAACAATTATATCTACAATTTATCTCGTAGAAACGTTGAGCTGCGACCAAAATTGCACGAACTAGAGGGCGCTGGAATTTCTAAAAATCACTTTTTTCGTTTTTTTCACGCTAAAACCTGATTTTTGAGGTATAATTTGAATGGGAAAGTTGTAGAGCTAAAAATATCTACAAAATCGTTCATATACCTTTTTCCCGTACGATGCACCATTACAGAGATACAGCGTTTTTATTTATTTGTTCATTTTTTTCATGTACCATCAGTGGTTTTTCGTGAGTATCGACTGAATAATAAAGAATATAATAAAAAATAGTATTTATTCATATATATATATATATATATATATATATATATATATATATATATATTGTTGTGTTTCCTCTCATATCTTCAGGAACTGGCCCTTTCAAGAAAAAAACATTCGAGCCCCACAGATTGGGCGTCAAGAATGCTGTGATCCATGTATTATAATCGAGCCTCACAGATTGGGCGTCAAGAATGCTGTGAAACCTACAAAAAGCTATTAAATTAACTGGGCCGTTGACTTTCTTCTGTTAATCGCCTCTTTACTCTTTTCCGCCTCGGCTGCTCACCTAGTTAAAACTTTCATCCTCAATCATAAAAAAAAACAAACACATTCCTATCACAAACATCAACGTTAACTCTATTTACATCAATATTCATAATACATTAAAATTTCAAAATTAAATTTCAGCATAAATTGCAGTATCAGAAAACTTCAAGATTAAATTTATTATCATTTTAATGTGCATACAGAATTAAAGTCCTTGTAGGATGCCTACTAATTAATAAAACAATATATGCAGACCTGAGTCTGAGTACAAAGGGAGCATCTCCCACCCCTTTACGTTAATTAACCAGGTTCGTCTAATTGAGCTCAAAGACATACCCAAATTTTCATCATAATCAAGAACATAAATACTAAATACCCCTTTCTACTTAAACAAGAAAATTTCACCTTAAAATTAAAATTTTGTTGTTAGTACAATTTCACTTCTGTCCATTTTAAGTAAATAAATTATAAAGTTATTCAACACACACCAAAACATCAAAAATCGAACAACAAAGCATAAGTTACCTGAAGGTTAATGCACTCGTGGCTTCAATGTACATCGTCCTCTGTTAATCACACCAATCCAACTGGGTTATGTTTAGGTCCTTGGATTACTGGTCGCCCTTAAAATTTTCTACACCACCATTCATCTAAAGTTGTTTCAGTGCTTTTCCGGAACTCATCTGTGTATATATGTATCTTGTTTTGTGGATCCAGTCACGTTTACGAACCATTTAATTATTAACACCCCCGAAAATAGCAAAGAAATTCATACTTCTTTCACGCTACACGCCAAAACTGCCTACTTTTGTGTATTCATTTGTCGTTGCAAATTTGAATAATTGGTACAGTGATACTAGACTTTATTACCTTGCATCTTCTTTTCTAAGTGCACTAAATTTCTTTCATTGTAGCACGTAAAGAACAAACTGTTTTAAATCACCAAAATATACGAGCAAACTGTTTAAATTATTCAATCAAAATCGGAAAACTAAAAAGCACTGTTTAACGCATTGAATCAAATCGAAAATCTAAGAGAGAGAAACTCATATTAACCCGGGTATATATAGTGGTTAGCCTGTCTGTCGGTTTTGTCCTCAAAACGGCCAGTTTCTAGAATTTCGTATACTATGTTCCCATCTCGACCGCCCGTGTGTCGGTTCTTATTAAATTTGCACTCGCACCAGTTAAATCTCAGAAATTTCGACACGGCTCGCAACGTCTGGGAATAACTAATTAATTTTTATACAGAAATGTTATTTTTACCTCTCCTGTTTGCCTCTTATTTTCAACCAATCGCAACCCAGTGACGTTGCTCAACTCACGCCTTTTACTATATGTGTCTCTGTCTTGCGCATATTATCCGTCTCTATCTACCCTGTTCCGAGTGGTACAAATCTATATTCTTTAGTATCGGTTATTTTCAATCCATGTGGACTTGTGAAATAACCCACCTTATTAGCATTTCCCGTAAATATTAAGCGACGGTTTCTCCAACATTCTCTGTAACCATTTGTTATCTGCCAAATTTACGCAGAATGAGCCTTTTAAAAATACGCAGGTGTTCAAACATAATACTTCTAAATAACACTTCTACGATTTGAATATTATTGGGTTTTTACAAGCTTTTTTATACATATTATATGTTACTAATGGTTCAATTAACTCCAATTAAAATAATACCCTTTAATTTTTAGTGAATCCTAATCAAATATTCAATTATTATCTGTAACTTTTGTTTAATGCTCGTTACCCAAACTTGAATCAATTAATATAAATTTTGCACGTAATTTCCATTTGTTTCTTTACTCGGAATAATTAAATTACACGTTGAGCATTTTAATACTGCTTCTTTTTATAGCAAGCGTCTTGTAAATAATTTAACTCCTTATTTTTAATGAAACGAATGAATTTTTATGCTTCACGGTTTTAATAACGCGTACCTTTTCCCAAAGCTTCTACACGGTACTTAAAATTATTTGATGTGATTATTTAATTTTCTACCCTGATCTAAATTTGAGTAATATATATGATTAATCATATGAATAATCAATATTTGTACTATTCATTGCATCGAGGTTCTTCGTTTTCCTCGTCACTACTATTCCAACCCGTCACTTCATCATTTTCTACATCATCGTCTATATCAGTTTCTATAAAAATATAAACATATTATGTAAGATAATAAATAACTATGATACAATTTTGAAGTTACTTGAAACAATCACAAAATACCTAATAATCTATAGGAACACTGTGGCACGAATTAAATAAAATTAAATAAAAACCCTTAACCACAAAAAATATTTAAATTACTAGATACGTATTTCGACCACTATGTTTTTTGTTTTGTTTTTTTTTTCCTACTGATGATGACCACATAGTGGTCGAAATACGTATCTAGTAATTTAAATATTTTTTGTGGTTAAGGGTTTTTATTTAATTTTATATAAAATACCTGATAAAGTTTTCAGTGAATCACTGACAAAGTTTGGTAGCTGATCTCCATCGAACCATTTGAAATAGTAAATATTATCTTTCTGTGTCCAACCATTATTTTCTGGTTGATATATGCTAGGAATTTTTAAATGTGCATTATTCCAAATAGCTGCTATATAATTTGCCCGCAGGAATTGTTGTAATAGCTCGCTTTTACATGGTGGTAGATTGCTAGCATCGAAGTTCTGTAATTTCTTGATGTTAAAAGCTTCGTTGACATCTGAGACCGTATATGTATTGATGAACATATGGAGTCGGGCAGTATCAACATCAATAATTTCACCAACATTATATACATCACATATAAATTTTTGTATAATATTAAAGATCTTCTGTTGCTCGTCTTTATTTCCAAATAACTCATTATTTCCAAGTTTGATGAAAGCTTCCTGGTATTCTTGTTTTTTTTTTAATATTGCGTAAGGTTTCAATTTTCCTTTTCTAATAAACGCAGGATTATAATCACATCCTGTTATGGCATGAAATCCAGGCAAGCTTTTACATATAGTTTCTCCCAATTGTGCGTGGATTTTTGTTAAATCTACATATCTTAAGTTATTCCCTGTACCTGCGAGTATCCAAACATGTGAATCATTTTGTAGGTGATGCATATGACCAAGCATTATTGCAGAAATATCGGTATCGACACTTCTGATCACTATATTTGCTTGAAAATCGATTTTACATGCATGATAGATCACTTTGGTATCTGCCTATTCATGTTCTTGGCATGATAATTCTTCAACAACACTTGATACTACGCTCTTTGAATCATTAACAGTGAAAGAATGACACTGTCTGAAATTGACGTGGATAGTTCTATTACCAATGAATGGTACCATTTCATCAGTGCCCCAATGTAAGATGAAGAAATCAACAAGAGCTCGCTTAAAGTTTGAATTTTTCAGTTCTCTCGTAAAATCACTCGGTCGAACTTGATCAGGTCCAGTTATAGTATAGTCCAATTGTGGTGATTCAAACCGTCGTTCTCGTTCATAATCTTTGATCGATGGTGTGAAGTATTGATCAAATATGACATCAATTCTCGACGCATGCAATTGAGTAACAATTTGTAACATTTTCTTTGAAATAGATTCGAATTTTTTTGGAACATTTTTCATAGTGTGCAATAGAAAAAAATCATCAATTATTAGTACATCGATATAAAGTGGTGGCTGATGCTCAATTTCTTTTTCTAAACACTTCATCAAGACAGATTTATCAGTCTTGCAAATACTACCATCTAAATGGCACATTGACAAAGGGTACCACAAAATTTTTGAAATATCTATCTATCTAATCGATAGAAATTCCGAGCATACGTCCAAATAGATCTCGTTGAATTTTCACTTCTTGAATTTTACCACCTACTTTAACAGTCTTTTTTTGATAATCTTTTGAAAAATTATCAATAGATGATTTTTTAATACTTTTTTCAAATCTATTTATATCTTTTAAACATTCATAAATAAACGTTCTACGTTTATCATCGCCATTTTTTTCAATATTAAGAAGGAATACTTCTACCTGATCTGACGCAGCTTCACCAGATGAAATATTAATTAATTTATCTTTCGGCACTCCCAAACTAAATGGATCTATGAATTGATCAGAGGTAGTAATGAATTCTTGCAATTGTTTAATACTATTTTTAATATTATGCGTATTCAAGTCTGCTGAAACATCTTGGTTAATTAGTAATCCTAATTCTTGATAAACCTGACTTATTATTGTTGACCTGACATCATGGTTTCGGGACCATCTTTGACGTGCCGAAATTGAATTGGTGAAGTTTATAACACCTGTAAGTCTCCTAGCCGCATCTGCATTTATTGTCTGCTCCAATACCAAGTCAATAGGTTGCCTTGAAAACGGCTTAGAGGTCCTTTTAATACCAAAGCAACCTCGTTTAAATGCTTCATATAAATCAGGATGAGTTTCTGAAACTTTCAGCAAACTATCATAATACTTTACGGTCCATCGAGCATAATTTTATTGATTGCATATAAAAAATATACTCGTAATCTTAGGCAATACTGATTTGAAAAGTTCGAAATTTCCTAAACGAATACTTCTTGATAGGGTTGATGTACAAGATTAATGTAAATCAAATAAAATTGTGGAGTTTTGCCAAAATCGCCGTTTAGAGTTTGTTGTTTGTATATACCGTAGTCATTCATTAATTCTTTCAGTTCTTCATTTTCTATTTGAAATGATGATATTTTACACTTCTGTAGTCTTTTCAACTCTGTTATCACATCATTCGTTAGTGTTATATTTTTGAATTGTAAAAATGATTTAAAATGTATTATTTCTAATCCTAATGCTATTAAAGGATGCAGTCTCTTGCAGCGGTTGAAATGTTTTCCATCGAGAAATCCATTCAACGAGCCATTTGCCAGCAAATTACTCTCAACCATTATATTTGTTAAACCACAGTCACTTATTACTTTACCGATAGCTTTAAAGTAAGCCATCATTATATGGAATGTAGGTTTTTCGGTTGCGTGAATTTGAAAGGCTACTTTTGCTATCGCGAGATCATAAGTAACCTGTATGGAAGGTTGGTGTAAATCTTTAGCTATTTTTTTACTTTGATTCATGGTCTCCACGACTATAGATATGTTAGTTGGTGATGCATTTATTGGAGTTAAATAAGAAATAAATTGTTGCGGACTATTACTATCATCAATCTGACTATTAAATCCAACCCACATAGGAATATCAGGTAATTTTAATGCATGACTAATCATCCAAATATTATCTAAATTAGTGTATAACTTAAAGTTAGTAGGAGTTATATTTTCTATTTCATCAACTGTTAATTGCAGATCATCCGTCATCTTTGGTTTCTTAGGCTAAGGAGTTTCATCTATAGATATAGCTTCAAAAGCTCTTCTTTTTCTTTTTTTTCATCTGCCGAGTTTATTACACTATTTGGTACTGGTGTTTCGGGTAATTCGGATTCTTCTGTAGTGTTCGAGTCAATGTCTTGGTAAATTATTCCTACCGTATCGTGTAACGTATCCTTACCATTTTTGGTTTCCACGAAACGGTCGAAATTATCAAAGGCAACACCAGTGCAAAATTCAGCTGATTTCTTAATCTTTTCTGGGCATAAACTAGATTTTTCTATAGAATTATAAAATGCTTCTGTTTCTAGTTCTTCAACTCCTTGATAACTTATACAGTGGCCATATCTATTAATAATGTTAACAATTTTTCTGCTACTTGTTAAACTTTTCAAAGTGATGCCCAACATAACGTGCTTCGACGTCTTTACTTGACCATTATGTATTCCATAAACTACATCTTGACAGTAAGAATTAACTTGACGGGCACATTTTAAGCTACCTCTCCGTCTTTGATTAGAACCTCCGAGAAGAGTGAAGTAAAAATCTAATAATTGTTGCGATTATGATGCTTCTCCCAATATCAAATGTGTATTGAAATATTCTTATTAGGTAATTTTTTCTTTTCTATTTGTAGTATTGATTTTCGTAAAATTAATGCAGCTTTTTGTAAAATATTTTCTGATTGTAAATTCTCAAATACTGTATCATCTATTGCTTCTAGACATATTTTTTTTTGTTATGAATAGTAAAAAATTTTATTTCTCCATCAAATTCTTTCTTTATTTTATCTTCTAAATGCTGTGCTGTATAAGTAGCGTCCATTTTCATAGAATTTTCTTCAAAAATTCTTTCCAATATATCAATATATGATTCATATATATAAACTAATGAATAACAACGCTTTTTCTTGATGACATTTTCCTTAATGATGTTACTTATTTCATTAAAAACTGTTTGATGAATTCTCTATGGTCATGCCAAGCACTTTTTCTGAATTTTTTGCTTAATAAAGATATTTTATTATTAAAACTTACTTTACATTCAGTATGGTAATATATTTTCGAGCCAGAAAATTTTTCTAATCTATGAAATAATTCTTCATACTCTTTAAGATTTTTTATGATAGCTGTTATATCAGATTTGAATGGCTCTTTATCAGTCTCATGAAGTGGAAGCCTCTTTGATCGTAATTTCTTAAATTTTTTATCACAGAATATACATGCAATATTATACTTATCAATACTAATATCGCTTTCGGTGGGAGTATTTACTTCGGAAGTTAAATCATTATTTTCACTTACTTCTCCAAATCGCGAAGTGTCGAAATTTACTAGAGAATCTGTGGGTTGTAATTCTATTGACTGATGTATTAAAGTTGGTTTAGGCATTGGTAAAGATTCTGTGCATGAAGACTGTGAATGAGATTGCTCTTCGATCGACTCACTTATCAACGATGTGGCTGGAGATGAATTTTCTTTAGATGCACTTACTGATTCATGTAACACAACAGTTTTTTGAGAACTTGCTAAGTCAGAAGTAATATATTTTTTCATGAGTCCTGTGAATGACTTGTAACATTCTCTGTGATAGCCACTTTCTGTATATTCGGTTGGTAAAGTAATATCGTTGTATTTAAGATTATGTTGCTTTCTTAATTTTAGAATTGCTTGACATTTTTTCAGTGTCTCAACAGAGAATAATAAAATTTTGCCACTACTTTTCTTGCAAAAAGCACAAATTTGTATATCTCCCATTGTTATTATACTCTTTCTGAACCCAAAACTACACTAATAAATGCGAAGACGCATGTTAAATGATCGCTGTCTGATCATGAACTAAAAAGAAATCTCGCAGGACATGGAGGATACGCGACAAAACATGTTTATTCGTGCTTGTTTACATATTTGTTGCCACTGCGCTCGCACCATCAGTTGACCTATAACTATGCCTGAGACGGCTGTATGAGGATACAACTGTCTGATTGTTTGGAGAACATCTTCGAATAGATGTTGATTGTGATGGTGTTTCGGAAATCGAATCTAAATACATCTCGAGTTCATCACCTTTTTTAAGAATAATATAGTATAATGAAAATGATTTTAAGTGAAATTTGTACATACTTTTATGCTCTACAACTCTTTTAATATCTCCAAAAGTTGTTCAGAGCATAGAAAACGACATATTTACGAAAAATCGTCAAGAGATTGGTCGATGGTACATGAAAAGAATGAAAAAATAAATAAAAACGCTGTATCTCTGTAATGGCGCATCGTACGAGAAAAAAGTATATGAACGATTTTGTAGATATTTTTTAGCTCTACAACTTTCCCATTCAAATTATACCTCAAAAATCAGGTTTTATCGTGAAAAAAACGTAAAAAGTGATTTTTAGAAATTCCAGCGCCCTCTAGTTCGTGCCATTTTGGTCGCAGCTCAACGTTTCTACGAGATAAATTGTAGATATAATTGTTCTCTACAATTTTTGTTCATAAAATTTGTCTCTACGACCTACCGTTCTTCCAGAAAATCAAATACAAAGAAATTTTGAGTCTTTTTTTAACTGTGTCTGGCACGGCTTTAGGACCATGGAAAGTGTCTGGCTGCTTGGGGAACATCTTCAAATAGTTGCTGAAGTAACATATTTCAATTTCAGCTTTTATACTATGACGTAAGTACAATTACGTCATAATGAACTTCAAGGGTGTCTGGCGGAGGGAAGGGCCCACGCAAAGTGTCTGGCAATGGGGATGGTGGTTTGTTATAATTATCCCTACAACATATCAAATTTTCAGCTTTTATACTATGACGTAATTAAGTAGCGATTGTTCACACCTTTGCTACCTGTTACCTGTCGAAGGCCCACGACTCGAAGTTCATAGTAGCCAAATGTTGTTACCTACTATAGTGTCTTCACACAGAAAAAAATGCAGCTTTTATACTATGACGTAAGTCTGGCGTTCACGGGCTCTTGGACTATTGTACCTAATATAACATAATGCACTTAGTAATTGTAATGAATTGGAATACTTTGTGCTAGTTATTTTAAAAAACATGGTTTATTTGAAATTTGCAATTTGTAGTTTGTATATTATTCTTAAGTTTCTTTGTTTTTTATTTAGTGATTTATGTGCTGTAATCTAACATGTTACTAACGTGTTTGAACTGACATTCGTCCGCTCCCTTTATGTTAAGCAGCCTGTTATTGGAACCTATATTCTGTTGGTTGCTATGTTCAATAAATAAATAAATAAATAAATAAATTTATCATTCGACATCTTGCCATTTTATTGTCCTACTGGTTCTTGTTTATTTTTGGTTTTATCGTTTACGTTATTGGATATTTTATAAAACAGTTCTTTTAAGAACTACACTATCTACTATCTCTATAGTAGGGAACAAAAAATACTACTATAGAAAGCCTGCTTATCGGTCTCGGGCAATCCTCAATAATTTACAAGGTTGTTAGGGGTTGGTCGTGACAGATACAGCTTTTTGCTAAAAATCTTTAAAAACTGCGTTGTGGAAAGATATGTTTGTTGGTTTGTTAACGACTTTATTATTTTCAAAATCAATTATTTGAATGCAAGCGATAAGCGAGATTAGGGCCAAACGGCCCTGTCTTACATCTAACTTATAGCCTGCTGGTACATATTTATATATAATATTGCATTAAATGGAAAAACCACAAGGCAGATATGCACAATACACAAAGTATAATACATGCATAAACAAACTATACTACACAAAACACACACACGTTCACATTTACGCATGCATTCGCATCAGGCAGAAACAAGGTAGACCGTAGAGTTTTAACAAATTCGTGAAGGGCTGTTAGTGTCTTCGATGAGATAATCATACGATAATTCACGGAATTTTGTTTTTGACTGGGCATTCCTAATATTTTGTGGAATAGAGTTCCAGAGAAGCGAACCTGTGACGAGGAACGAAGAGTGGTACATTTGAGAATGGTGGATAGGAATAGATAGTATATCCATTTGCCTGGTATTGTAAGTCCTGCTTGAAAGTGCGGAAAACTGCGATGATAAATATGACGGCGACTGTTGTATCAGTAGTTCATAAATAAAAATAACTAGGTGAAGTTTGCGTCTTTCATCAAGCTTAAGCCAATTTAATTGAGAGTAGAAAATGCTAACTCTGGCGTAATACTTTAAATCAAAAATATAACGAATGCATGTATTTTGTACGCGCTGTAAACGCATACAAAGGTCTGAACATAAATTTGTATAGATTAAGTCACACTAATCAAATTGGGGTAGTATACTAGCTTGAACTAGCATCTGTTTGAGTTTAAGTGGTAAAAATCGCTTTAGTCGCTTAAGTATGTGAAGAGTTAACAAAACTTTTTTGCAGGCATCAGATATTTGAGCGTGCAAGGTTAAATTAGAATCTAAAAGGATTCCAAGATATTTAACGGTAGAAGAAATGGTGATATTGATTTATCTAGCAGTAGAGGAGAAACATCATCAAGATTAAGTTTGGTTAACATTTTTTCTGTCCCCAGGAAAATTGCTTGACATTTTACTGGATTTATGGTGAAGTTTATACATGCAGTGAAAACAATATACATTTGAAATGGCTGAAATACAAACCAACTTACCCAGAAAAGCTTTTCGATTGTCATAGTTAAGGGGTTCCAAATTGTCTTGTCTTAGCAATCCCTTTCGATATTGTTCCTACACGAAAGACGGTTATTCCGAAAAGGCCTCTTTTAATTCTGGTTTTCTAAATTTTACCACATTATACGTTACTTTTCTACAATATATTAAAAATATATTGTGGTAATTAAACAAATTCTGGAAATCAAGGCCTCTCTCAAATACGACTTCATCACTGGGATGGTTAAATACTCTTGTACAAATTTGTCCATCTCTCTTATATTATAAATAACCGCACATAAAATTTAACTAATACTTAACCAATATTGACACTAAATAATTGGAATATAAATACAAACTCCTTAAAAACCTAGTTTCCTAACATCAAACTGGACAAGTATTACTAAAAGGAATCCTAACAAAAAACATTAATCCATAAATCATCATACCATACCACTTGTTTTAGTTTCCAGAATTAATCTATACTATATTTAAATTCCATTTCTGGAATTGCTCGTTATAAGAACACATAGAAAAACAGCACAATACCAATTTCTTCATTAAGTATTTCGATATGCATAAAAAATACTAAATTTTTATTCTTTTGCCAACAATAATTGCAAAGCTTATTTTTAAAATCAATATACACTAATTTCGCGCTAATTTAGTTTAACAAAATAATTACTTTTATGATTTGTTAATTTCCAATTACAGAAATACAAACATTTACCGTTTAATTTTAAAATTCGCATGAATATAATTCTAAATCATCAACATACAAGCTCATTTTACTCATGGTTTGTTAAAATTCAAGGATGTTCAACAACAGAAATCCTTATGTAATCAAGTACTTGAGTTATACAACAAACAGCAGCTCCCTTAACACAAAACAAAATTCAACTGGTTGTAGGGTGAACTCGTAAGTTTCTTAACCAGCTTACCTCAGTTGTCACGTTCAATTTATGCTTCCCTGTGTAAAGCCTACCCTACCATTGCAAGCGTAGTTCAACTTTATATCTCGCGCCGCGCATGTTCACTGGGGGTATCTATATTAACTTCTCAAAGTTATGCTACTTTCCACTTCTTTGTTTGAACTTAACTTTATTTTACTTGACAGGTTTATTTGTTACATCACGGTCTACTTTCTACAAAATCCTGTTAACAATTTTAATCTATGCTTACGTTTAGGGATTTTGTGCGTCAACTGTTTATTGATAATCATCTTTTTCTGGAAAACGCAACCGTAGCGCCTTGCAACATTTAAAATTGTTTACATTTGTGGTATTAAAATAGCCATTGGTCTGGATTATTACTGTTATAATGTATTTGAAAAAAATAATGTTTCACCTTGTTAGCTAAATTATTTTTATAGAATCAAAATTTTAAAATACTCCCTGAATTTATATTAATTATTCCTGAAATGTATTATACAGGGTGCGCTAACGTTAAATTACAGTGAACGAAATAATATTTGACCTTAATGCACTAATTTGTTATTGATGTACACTGTATAACGTTAATGTTTATGTTAAGTGTTGGAAAACAAACCTGCAATGAAATCCGTAAACTTAACATAAACTTTAAAAAATAATATTAATTAATAATCCTTTAAAAATTAATAAAATTAATTAATAAGAACTGTATACAGGGTGAAATGATTCCTTGCTGTATCTGAAAAAATATTATTAGAAAAAACCTGTCACACCTAAACAATGGTGTAACTTTAAACTTATATAAACAAAATTTATAGGACAATCAATGCTGAACTATTATCTAGTAAATACTTTACTAATAATAGCTGTCACCGTAACATTTCCTACGAGTGGAGTGAAGTAAATTTAATTTCACATTGCAACATCTCCAATTGTACGACGAGTAACCTTATAAACTTACAGAAAAAGGATACGGACCCATTTTTTATGAGAGGAGTCAGAAAAACAATCCAAAAAAGAAGCAGCAAGCCTCACAGTTGATTATGGTGTTCCTGCCTCAAACTCATCACAGCGGAGTCTTGAAGGTTCTGATAAGTTACAGTTGAGTCACAGTAACTTTTTATAGTCGGAATTCGTTGGAACACATGGCACTTCATACTCTTAATTCGAATATATACGATTAATCACTTGACTTAATAGGAAAATACCAACACGTGCATTTATTTATCTCAAGACAAAAGATGTCAAGCGTCCACTTCTAGGTAAATGACAAAATAGAATAATTCTAAATTGTAAAAAAAATGAGACGCTATGTAAACTTAAAATACCAATGCCATCCGTCAAGGGTATCGCAGGAAAAACGGAACCAATGGTCCCATGATTTCTACGATTTCACTTCAGTGTTCTTTTACTAAACCTTACACGAATTATAGTCTTCCTTATTAAAGGAGATAGAATATTTCTAATTTTTCAGAAACGAATTAACAAAAATTCATACAACCAACTTATTGCTTCTTTCTGACAAACGGAACTACTGTCAACACTCGAAAAATTTTGTTAATGCCTTCTCCACATGCAGGCACGGTACGTAACAGGGTATTGTCTCAACTTGGGTCTGAGTTAAAATCCTGTGATGAAAGAACTATCCAATTAAATTGATCAACTAGAGGTACTATTGGTGTATTTTACCCAGTACTTCTAATTTGATTTGTATGTCTATTTCAAACATTGAATTATCCAGTTTAATTAGATAATGTGGTTTACCTACCATTTTAGAAATCCGATCAAATTATCATTTGTCACAATGAATGTAATCGCGGCATTCCATTGTAACTGTAATAATCCAGACCAATGGCTATATTAATACCGTAATTGCAAACAATTTTAAATGTTGCAAGGCGCTACGGTTGCGTTTCCCAAAAAAAGATGATTAACACTAGACAGTTGTTGCACAAAAATCCTACACGTAAGCATAGATTAAATTTGTTACATTGTATTAACGGATACTAACAGCAATTAACAGGACTTTGTAAAAGATAGATCGTGAGGTAACAAATAAGCTAGTCAACTAAAATAGAGTTAAGTTCAACGAGAGAAGTGGGAAGTATCATAACTTCAAAAAGTTAATATAGATTCCCTCAGTGAATATATGCGGCGCGAGGAATAAAGTTGAACTTTGCTTACAATGGCAGGGTAGGTTTTACACACGGAAGCGTAAATTGAAAGTTGTGACAACTGAGGTAAACGGGTTAAGAAACTTACGAGTTTACCCTACAAACAGTTGGATTTTGTTTTGTGTTAAGAGAGCTGCCGTTTGTTGTATAACTCAAGTACTTGATTACATAAGGATTTCTGTTGGTGGACATCCTTAAATTTTAACAAACCATGAGTAAAATGAGCTTGTATGTTGATGATTTAGAATTATGTTTATATGCGAATTTCAAAATTAAACTGTAAATGGTTCTGTAATTGGAAATTAACAAATCATGAAATTTTGTTGGACAAAATTAGAACGAAATTAGTGTATATTTATTTTAATAATAATCTTTATTAGTGCAATTATTGTTGGCAAAAGAAAAAAAATGTAGTATTTTTTATGCACATTGGAATGCTTAACGGAAAAGTTGGTATTGTGCTGTTTTTATATGTATTCTTATTACGAGCAATTCCAGAAATGGAATTTAAACGTAATATAGATCAATCCTGGAAACTAGAACAAGTGTCTGGTAAGATTATTTATGAATAAGTTTTTCCTTAAGATTTTTTTAGTAATACCTGTCCAGTTTAATGTTAAGAAAGTAGGTTTTAAGGAATTTGTATTTATATTGCAATTATTTAGTGTCAACAGTGGTTAAGAATTGCTAAAATTTTATTTGAAATTATTTATAATATAGGAAAGTTAAGTAAATTTGTAAAAGAGTATTCAACCATCCAAGTGATGCAGTCGTATTTGTGGGAGACCTTTATTTCCAGAATTTGTTAAATTAGGACAAAAGTAAATAAATGTTTTAATACATTGTAGAGAAAAGTAACGTATATGTGGTAGAATATAGAAAACCAGAAGTAGAGTACGCGTATTCGGAATAATCGCTTTCCGTGTAGGGACAATATCGAAAGGGATTGCTAAGACTAGGGATGGACTCGGGGTTGGGCTTTCAAGACGGCCCGACCCGGACCCGACTCGGATTCGGGTTCGAATCCGGGCCGGGCCCGGGCCGGGCCTATCTTTTTTCAGACCGGGCCGGGCCAAACGATTCGGGCCGGCCCAAACTTTTCGGACCGAAAAACGCACAGTAGATACTTCACCGTCCTTTCACTTCTATTTCACATTGAGTAAGTAAACGTTCTTAATTATATTTTCACGTAGTGTCTTCATAAACCCATTAATAATCAGTTTTTCGTCTTGTTTAGTGTTAAGGAGACACGCTATTATAACTAACTTCTTATCCGAATATTTTTTTCTAGTCCTATTTAATGTTTTTCATGTTGTACTTTAGGCAAGTTAAAAATGTTTAGGAACATCAAACTAGGTGATTTATTCATAATTCAAAAGTTTGCACGATTTATATTATGTATATGTATATACGTCAAGTTTCAAGCATGCGGCGAACGTCGATATTATAAATCGCGTGTATAGTTTATGTCTACCACCTAAAACACTATAAAGTTATTGCAACCTTCATTTTATCAAATTTTTAATAAAGTTTTCGCTTATTTGTCATTTACACATGCGCAATTACATCTTTAATGTTTGTACTTTGTTAAAATACAGGACACTTTTATTTAATTTAAATACAGGCAAGGAATGTTTTTATATAAAGAGCCTTAATTTTGACATATACCAAATGCCTAACGTAGAAACTTACATTTAATTGTCTGCTTTCTGTATAAATATTGAGAAATTAAATGATTTTTTGCACTGTTGTTTCCGCAATTTAATTTAGAGATATAATGTCCAAGTTTATAATACGAAAAAGAGATAAAACGTCAACGCTCTAAATACCAGGATGCTGTTTTGTAATGCTTTTCCTAGAAGTAAGCTGTAAAGATCTTTTTGAAAACAGATATGCCATATGCTTGGGAAGAAGTAAAAAAGTGTCTTGAAGTAAACTCAAAAAGTATTCCGTCAAAACACTTTGACAAAACATATAAATGTTTTCAAATCAGGGGGAAATGAAAGACTCAAATAATATAAAAAGATTCATTTTTGTGTGAATACAGTTTTTTGATCTTTTCCAATATAGTTAAACATGTATTATAGGTCATCTTATAACAAAAGAGATTAATTCTTTATTCATTTTTAAAACATAACCTATAGATATAGAATACTAAACATATATGTCAAAATAAAGAGTAAAGGAAAAAACACTTGCAATAACACTCCTTTAAATTGGATGCAAACTTTTAATAAAAGATACTTTATTTAAAGATTCTTTTAATAAAGTCTGCTTGGAATGAGTTCTCAACAACTCTCTAATATCAAGTAGGTAATTTTAGTAAAATTCCTTGAAGTAGGAACGAGAAAATAAAGCGGACGCAAATTTATGATAAAGGTTATAAGGTACGTTAACCCTACACTTTCATACACATTGAAAATTGCTAAACATTTTGTACTTTTGTTACATATTTCAAGGATTTTTTAAAGAATCAAAAATCAAATGATATACTACAGTATGTTCTACAAGTACCTTGATTGTAATTCAAAATCATTATACTTTTGAATCAAACAAAAGAGTGATAGTTACTTGTTGAATACAACTGAAAAAACATCTTCTCATTCGCTGAATGAAAGTCGGGCCGGCCCGACCCGGCGGACCGGGCCGGGCCGTCAATTTTTATTTCGGGTCGGGCCTCGGGCCGGGCTGGTCACTTTTCTGTGTCGGGCCGGGCCGGGCTTATTAAAGCCCGGCCGGCCCGGCCCGAGTCCATCCCTAGCTAAGACAAGACGGTTTGGAACCCCTTATTTATGACAATCGAAAAACTTTTCTGGGTTAGTCGGTTTGTATTTCAGCCATTTCAAATGTTTATTGTTTTCACTATTTTTACTATATCTTCTATAGGAACCCACTTCTCCACCACTGTAGATAGTCGTTGCATTCTAAAATTATTACGGGGTCTTCGCGCCTTCAAAGCAAATATAAATTTATAACGTAACGTTCATTTTACACGTATCACGTTTTCGAGAAAGTTAGGTGTTTCCAGACTTTTCTTTTACTCTGTATTGAACAAAACGCTGTTTGCAATAGAACCAATCTATAAGTGAAATCGTCGTTTGTTTAATAGTTCAATCTTGTTGGGAGTTTTTAACGCGGTAAGAATAATTATTTAGACATAAAACTGTACACTTTTATGTATTAGTAATAAGTACAGCTTGTACAGAAAACAAATGTAGCACCACCCGTTTTGAAAGTCGTTTCCCTATTTATATAGAAACTTCAAAACCTCCTATAATAGTTGCACGTTGTAAGTATAAAGGATGCCATAAACTTTTAAGAGCATGTTTAAAGTCAACAACCAAAATTAATATTTACGAGTTATTACAATGTATGAGGAAAAACATTTGACTTGGCACGTGCTTTCCTCCTTTTTACTTACAGAGTTACTACACTCGTCCATTTTCGAAATAAAAATAACTACAGGATTTCCTCGCTGCATAGAGTACAAAAGGATGTCGTACATGTAATTCAGTTGCAGCAAGTTTAAATATTCAGATACCGAAGATTGTAGCTGTTGTCCATCCACTAAATGGATAATGTATTCAGCGCCACCGTCATGTAATTGACATTGAACGCATGCTTTACTAGAGAGAGCAAGCAACGTTAATTGTCACGTTGTCTGTAAACTTCAGCTTAGTAACTAAATTACGTTTGAGGATCGACAATACCCTTCATTATACTCTCATATTTCAGCTAAGTAAAACGTGCTTTATAGTTTGTGAAAGATGTCGTTTAGATCTATCACAAGTAGAGTTTCGACATGGACTTGAAATTAAACGTGAACCCTTTGGGGGAACATTCTTCAGAAAACTGGGCTATAAATATGCAGTAATAGGATCCGTAGGATGCTAAGCAGGGTAGAACATTTCGAAAGCAAATTTATTGTCTTCTTTGAGAGTTATTTAGGTATACTTGTAAGCTAGAAATAGAGCTGTTTAAATTGCATTAGCACGTGTCATTCAAATAATGTTGTCTTCTCGGGTATCTGAATAACTTACTACTGTAAATTGTAGAACTATTGTACCTGGACCTGATTACACTATTATTGGTAAAGGCATTTCGTGTAACAGAATTGTCGATAACTGTTTAGGACACGCAGTTTTTGGTTGTTATTTTAAAGCTCACGTGTGTATTCGAAATTTAGAACCCGACAAATTCTGCAAGATATACTACCCCTATATATTTATAATATTTATTAAAACGCAACTTTAAAGTATAAGCTGTGCCACACAAATTAGCCGTTTTAACGGTTGAAATCAATTTATACATGGTTCAGTATGTACCGAGTAGACCATATGACTTAGCTAATCCTAAAAGGAAAAAAACTAAACTATGTAGGTTTAAGGGAAATAGATATTGAATTACATTTGGCACTCTGTTATTGTCTTTATCGTACCATTGACAATTAAAGCTTCATTATGTTAAATCGTTTTTGATAATTATTAGTATCATAATACTACATCTGAATTCATAAAATGTTAAATACCTGTTACAGGCAGAAAAGCTACTAAGTATTTTTTTTTATTAAAATTATAAAATGGGGGCGACCTGTAAAACAAAAATAAAAGGGGGTCACCGGCACTAGCTAGCGGAAAGTCGTGGATCGTTTAGAGGGTTAAAATTTTGCAGAAAGGGCTAAATTAATATATATTATACAACAAAAAAAAATGTGTCACTTACCTTTCATAAATATTGTGCCTTAAAAACAATTACCAAGGGCGCCAGACAAGTCGAAAATGTCCAAATGTTCATGCAAAACCTTGAGAGACTTGTCATCCCAATGAGGACAATCGTTTTTTTTAATCAATTCTTACCTTTTTGACTATTTATGCAAATTCCGTGATCAAAAATAAAAACTATTGACTTAATCAACGGCAAACAAAAACTATTTAATCAACAGAGCAATAAACGTGAACCTCTTACATTAGGAAATTCATTGATTTAATTTAGAAATTTAATAATAATAATAATAATAATAATAATAATAATAATCAATAATCAATAATCAATAATCTTTATTCATTTTTATATAGTACATTCACCTTAAGCTAGCCGTAGCTGCTTGACAAGGTGTACACATAAAAAAATAGTATCTATTTACAGCATTGTTGCTTTCCTATTCTTACCTTTGCAATATTTTGTTATTTTTGAAAATGTGACAATTGTGTGTTTTGTAATTAAGGAAAGCATTACTTCTAAATTACCAATTAATAATACTAACTATATTTAATTAACTTAACTAATTCAGTATTTTGACTCAACCCTCCTATGTATATTACTAGATCTAAATATAAACCCAAGAAAAAAAAATATAATACATTCTTCTATAAATCGTAATTTAACGATTTAATTAATTGAATTTCAGAAAAACTAAACTAATCCAAACAGAACTGAACTAAACTCAACTAAATTAAACTACACTAAACTAAACTTAACTAAACTTTACTAGACTTCACTAAACTTAACTAAACTTAACTAAACTTAACTAAACTTCACTAAACTTAACTGAACTTAACTAAACTTAATTAAACTTAACTAATTTCACTAAACTAAAACTA
Organism: Platerodrilus igneus; assembly: GCA_036346225.1. Lineage (NCBI taxonomy): Eukaryota > Metazoa > Arthropoda > Insecta > Coleoptera > Lycidae > Platerodrilus > Platerodrilus igneus. Next base: position 2,554,857 of record JARFIW010000131.1, on the reverse strand, counting down.
ATTAATCTAAACTAGATCAGACTACCCTAAACAACGATAATCAAAACTAAACTGAACGAAACTAAATTAAACTAATTACATAAACCTATAGAAAGATGTCTCACATATCAAGAAATACGTAAATAGAGAACAGAACTATCTAAATTACTGTAGTAACTGTATTATATACATGTAAAAAAAATTTAATAATACTAATAATAATAATAAAACGTTAATTGTGAATAGTAAATTGTAAATGAATTTGAATTAAGAACGTGGTATATAAGTAATATAAGTATCTACAAGTAATTGTTTAAAATCAAAAAATATGAAAATAAATAAATAATTAATAAATATTTAACTCTAACCCTAACAAAATATCCTATCTAATAACTATTTGTCTTTAAAGCTATCCAGAATCCATAACATAAATTCATAAGATGATTTTAATCTACTATAGAAATATATCAATTACCAATTCTCTGTATCCAATAAAAAATTCCTATCCTATTTCCAAAACATAAGTTGATATTATAAACCGCTTCAAACTTTGCTTTAATTCTTTCATATTAGTAAAGCTTTTACAATCAGCTGTTAGTTCGTTAAATAATTTTGGTATTATATAGTTGTAGCAGTTTTCGCCATTTCTATTGAACACAGACGGAATACAAAATCTTACACCTCGCAATTGTATTCATTTGCTTTTAATTGTAGATATTTACTATCAAAGTAGTTTTCAAGCAACATTTTATAGAACAGACAACCCTTTTGCTGTTAGTGCATTGCATTCATACAATAGTTCTGTAAACGATTTTTTGATTCACTATTAAATATCAGTTTTAATAATTGCTTTTGAACTACGTTAACCTTGTTTAAATAAATATCAGATGCAAATCCCATGCTTCTATACCATATCTAATCATTGATTCTGCAAGTGCATTATATATAGTTTTTAACTATTGGTGGAAACAGACGACGGATATAATACATAAGTACCAATACGATTTATAGTTTTTGGGAAACTTTAGAAATGTGTTGATCCCAACGAAAATAACTATCTACCGTTATTCCTAAATATTTATATGTATAGCAAGACTCTACATCCCAACAACTACTTGTACATAAGTCGCAGTGCCTTTTCTGTAGTTGGAAACATCTACATGAATGCACTGTTATTTTTGCATTTTTTTATTATGTATGGGGTTGTAATGTGCATAATTTTGGTTTTGTCCTTATTAATCAATAACTTATTATCATGCGACCACCTAGCTAAGTTATCGGTATCCAGCTGTAGATAATGTTCTGCCATTTTTAACTTTTTATGTACTGAAATTAGTACCACATCGTCTGCAAACATAAAAACTTTACATTTTTTAATTACAGCTGGTAGATCATTAATGTATAGTATAAATAACAATGGGCCCAACACAGATCCCTGAGGTACTCCAATATTAAGCTGATATTCATTGCTCTCTGTGCTATTTATTTTTACTAAAAATTTTCTATACCTTAGGTAACTCTGCAGTAGCCTTAATGACGGTCCCCTAAATCCGTATTTTTCCATTTTATTTAACTGAATATCGTGATCTATTGTTTCAAATGCCTTTGCATAGTCCACGAATAAGCATAAGATGTTCATATTATTATTTAATTTTCCATAAACCAGCTGAGAAAACTGTGCTAAACAGCTACTTGTGCCTGAACCTTTAATAAAACCAAACTGTTCCTTAGCAATAATCGCATGAGTTTGTAGAAAGTTTTCTATTATTTTAGCTAAATGTTTCTCAAATATGTTTTCAATAACAGGTAGTATAGAAATCGGTCTATAATTAGCAATTTCTGATAAGGAACCTTTTTTGTGTATAGGTCTGACGATAGATATCTTTAGTTTATCTGGAATTTTTGTATTTTGAATAATAAGATTAATAAGCTTTGTTATTAGTAAATACATTTCCTCTCCAAGCACAATAATGTCTTTGAGTCGTATTCTATCATACCCAGGCGATTTGGCGAGTTTCATTAGAGAGAGCTGCTGTTTTACAAAACCACTATCTACCTTTATTAAACGAAAACTACAATTTAAACAATTTATTAAAGAATAATTTTCCAAATGCTGTATATTACAGTCATGCCTAAGTTCGTTGACACTCTTATAAAAAAAATCTGCGAATTTGTTGGATAGTTCCACATCGGATTCCTTAGGCATTGCTTGCTTTATAATCACATCCAAAGAATTTTTGCTCTTTCTATGTAACAGTTCATTTAAAGTATTCCAAATTGTCTTATTATCATTAAATGGTACCTTAAATTTATTTTTATAGTGTTCTTCTTTTGCTTGACGTATCCTTAGCGTTAACCAATTTCGAAAGCGTCTATACTCCTCCTTATGTGTGTCTAATTTTAAATGCTTCCATTTTTTATATAGCTTATCTCTTGTATCAATACATGCTAACAATGTTTATGTCATCCATTCTTTCTTAAAATTATTTATTACTCTACTGTTCTTTACCGATTTGTTTTGTACTGACCTATAACTATTACTATACATTCTTCCAAATTTATTTGTAATTGCAGTATATAAATTCTCGGCTTCGTTTATATTTTTTAAATCATTAAAATCAAAATTGGCAAGTCCACGTTTAATGTATTTCTCATCAATTATAATTTTTATTTGTTCTGAATAACGTATTCGTTCATTAAAATATATCCTGGCGGCTAACAAATAATGGTCAGAGATTTTTACTTTTATTACACTTGAAAAAATCTTGCAGTAGATGCCCCGAATAAATAAATGATCAATAATTGAGCAAACCAAAGAATTATTATAAATTGCCTCCTGGTATACCCCTTAATACATTTGTAAAATCCCCTGGTGTTTAATTCCGTTTCGTAATTATTTACTAAATTCTCCTGCTGATCCATATTTATATTGATATCCCCACAAAATACAACATTTTTATAGGTACCACAATTTTCTAGTTGCATTTTAAATTCATTTAATAATAATAATAATAATAATAATAATAATAATAATAATAATAATAATAATAATAATAATAATAATAATAATAATAATAATAATAATAATAATAATAATAATAATAATAATAATAATAATAATAATAATAATAATAATAATTCAATTCAATTCAATTCAATTCAATTTTATTTACAACTTTGTTCTCTTTTCACCATAAGCTAACTCCATGAGTTGCTTGACATGGTGTTAAAACTATATATATACATTCGTTATAATCTAGAATATTTCAAAAGTATATAAAATGATTAATTAATAATACATAATATATTTGTTATATAAACTAAATATCACCTAGTAAACGAATGGTCTTCTTTTATTACACAGTATAACTTTAGAACTTTCTGCGTATAGTTCTTGTTCTGACTCAACTCTCTCTTTATTACCATTTTCTACATTCAGTTCTCCTGCATTTCTTTTGTTATTTATTATCCATTTGGCATACATATTTACAATTGCCTTTTTATAATTTTTATTAGAAACAGTTCAGGATTTTAATTTAACAATTTAAAAGCTGAAGAAAACTATTTTAAAATTTAGTGTTTTATTCCAAAATGTTGTTTAAATACACTTTTACTTCTTGTTTTAAAGTTTTCATATTAGTAAAATTTTTACATTGGTCTGGCAGTTTGTTCATTAAAGTAGGTACAAGATGTGCTAATGTCCTTTTTCCATAGTTATTTTTTACCTGTGGTATCTTATATTTAATTTCCCGTAAGTTATATATACTTTCCGCTAGTGTAAGGTATTCACTGTTAAAGAAATTATTTATTATTATTTTGTAGTGCAGTATACCTTTAGCAGTTAGTAATCCAATGGTGTTAATTGAATTTCTGCATTCATCTTTTTTCTTCCGTCCGTTAACCAATTTCATTAACCTATTTTGTATTAGATGTACTTTTTATATATGTGTCACTAGCATGTCCCCAACCTTCTAGACCGTACCTTATTATAGATTCCGCTAGTGCTACGTATATTGTCTTCCTTACACTAAACGGTACTACATCAGTAACATAGTATAGTTTAGCCATTATAGGTATTAATTTATTACAAACAGTTTTATTTGTTCGTCCCATCTGAAGTAGTTATCTAAAGTAATCCCCAAATATTTATAGTATATACATGTCGCAATTTCCTTGCAATTATTATTATCGCATTGTATTCCTATTATTTGCTTTTGAAAACACGTACACGTATGCAATACAACCATTGGTTTTCTTGTTTCTTTATGTATGGCGATGATATATGCATGATTTTGTTTTATCTACGTTTATGTTTAAATAATTGTCATGCGACCATAATACGACCGCGTTCATATCGCTTTGCATATTTTGTTCCGCTGTTTTAAATGATTTGTGGTTACTTATTAAAAGTATGTCATCGGCAAACATATATACCACACAGTGTTGAATGACTCTTGGTAGATCATTGACGTATATATTAAATAAAATAAAATAGGCCCAAGGATTGACCCTTGTGGTACCCCGATATCTAAACTCTTTTCGTCGCTGATGGTGTTATTGATTTTAACTACAAACTTTCGACTATCAAGATAGCTTTTTAACAGGGCTAGTGCTGATTCTGTAAACCCAATTTTTTCTAACTTTGCTATTAAAATTTGGTGATTTATTGTTTCAAACGCCTTTGAATAGTCTATAAATAGACAAATAACGTGATTATTGTTATGCAAATTTGTATAAATTTCGTTAGTAAAATTGGATAGCAATTTATTAGTGCCACGTCCTCTTATGAAACCATATTGTTCTTTATTGATTTGAATACTATTATTTATGTGTTTGGCAAGATGTTTTTCAAAAATTTTTTCTATTACTGGTAGTATGGATATAGGTCTGTAATTAGAAAAATCAGTATAACTGCCTTTTTTAAATATCGGCCTTACAATCGCAATTTTAAATTTTGTTGGTAATAATAATAATGACTTCTTTATTGAGAGCTTGTACATTTCCACATGTGTGCATGAAATAGAAAAAAAATAATAAGTTAATTACAAAGTTCACAAATGTTGAATTTATCGCCAGCTGGCGATTTTTTCCAATTTACCATTGGCGAAACCTCAAGTTAATAAACAATAGAAAAATTAACTTAGTAATCGGATTTGTATACCTATTATTAAATAGAAATGCAAAGTTATTTGAACGTTAAACGAAAAACATAGAGGGATGGGGAAGGACGGAAACGGATGGGAATGGGGAACAATAGGAAGCATATCACATGAAAGTTAGGTCTTGTTGACGAAATACAGTTTAATTTTATTTTTGAAAATACTAATTGAATTAGATATTTTAATATCTATCGGAAGCAAATATGATATGTGGGATCAGAAGATTGAATGAATAAATTAAGAGAAGAAACAATATTCTTAAGTTTGACAGCGCGGTAGTCATTTTTTAGATGGCAAGTATTAAAATCACCCATGATAATACAGTTTAAATATTCAGCACTCAACTGCTCGAAGATATCCTCAAGAACATCAAAGTAGTTTGCTTCTGGCGGACAGTAAATGACGCCCACAAGTAATTTGAACTTTGGAAGCTCAATAAATAGAAACTCAAACGAATGTTCGTTATTTGGATTTGACTGAACAATAATTTTAAATTCGTATGTATTGCGAAGATAGATAGCAACCCCTCCACCTCTACTAGATAGTCTATTAAACCTAATTATATTGAAGTTATGCACGGATATCAGCATATCTGGAATAGATAGTTTCAGCCAGGTTTCAGTAACAAGTATTGCATCAATAATAGAGTTCTCAAATTAGAGTTGAAAATCTACTATATGGGCAGGTAAGCTCTGAATATTTATGTGGTATAATTGTAGATAGTTTGGGAATTTTGCTAACTCAGAAAGAGGCTCAGAATTAACGCGGTGTTTAGATTCTTCATCATTAATCAAGGTAGATGTTTCATCTTCATTATGCTTAACTAGGATATTTACAGAAGAATTGGATATGGAAGTTGGACTAGCAGGCGGGGGAGACCAAAATACGGATGACATTATATGCAGCGTAAAATTATATAAGTAGAAATAATAGCTAAGATATAGCAACTAAATTCCGAATAAATACAAAAATAATAAAACTAAGTTCAGATTATAATAACTAACTAGGCAGAGGTTCAGCTACGTCGCTTCCAAACCAAGAAAATTAAAATTTATTTAAAAAGGAAAATGAACAATATTGTTACGAGATATTGAGTAAATCATGTCTGACTACTGGATCTTAGACGATGACTAATCGGCTCTTTTGAAGGTGCATTTTGCTGATCCATATAGACTCTATTAATATCAACAGCATTGTGGATGCAAAACCTTTTATTATCAGGGAGTTCGGCAACAATTTTACCATTGAACGTCCACACACTTTTACTGCCAAATTTAGCTTTGGCTGCTTTTTAGAGTTCATTTGAACGATTTGTTAGTGATTCAGTAATTAGAAGTTTTGTCCCTTTTAATTGCTTTTTAGCATTCCATATTAAGTTTCGGTACGAATAGGTAATAAAGTTTACTACGATCGGTCTAGGCGCAGCAGAATTACAATTTTTTCTACTAATACGATGACAGCGGTCCACCATTTGCATGGAAAATTCAGATGGAAGCTTTAAATTATTTTTAATAAATTGAGATACTACATAATTAATATCCTCTTTATTTTCTTTCACAACTCCGTGGAAAACCAAACAATTTCTTCTACTATACGCCTCCAGTGCTTCAACCTTGTCAGATAAGTTATTAATATGAAGCTTTAAATCAGAAAGAAGTTCCATTATTTCAGTTTTAAATAAATAAAAATCACTGGAAAGTGCCTCAAGTGTGGTCACACTCTTCATGCTATTGCCGCTAGCAACTCCTTGCAGAGATTTTTCAAACACCGTCATTCTATTTAGAAACCTCTGTTCCAAGGAATTGATAGCAGAATCCATTTAATCCAAATAATAAAGAAGTAAATGCACAACTTAAAATACACGTATTAGCTCAGAGTAACGTCGCAATGTGTAGAGAACGCGATAAGTAACCGGAATAGTTTGTTTAAATTGTTGCCTTTTACAAATACGATCGGGATTGTAAATAAGTTCAATATAGATGTCTAAAACTAGTATCTATCACAACCTTTTAGATAATTGGCACTATAAGTTTCACTACCACTATTTTATTTGGTTTAATTAATTAATAATCAGTATTGTTCATGTGAAATAGAATAGTTTGCAGGAGCGATTTAGCCACGATGTTTAATCCGCCATGGTTCGAACTCGTTATGTTTAATTGAATTTTAATTGAATAGTTGATATGCAATTATGATAATTTTATATACATTAACAATTCGCAAACACTTTATATGGAAGTAAACTTATACTATAAATGTCACAGTAAATTAATCCTACGGTTTATGGCCAAAACGTCTTAACAATTAAATTAACTAAAAATTTGTCATGCTAGCTTAACTATAAAAACTTACTAAAAATCATCAATTGTTTGATAGCTTGCAAGAACAGCCCTTAAATTGGGGGGAGAGAATCTCGTTTGTTGTCCTTGTTTTTCGCAACTATTCAAATAATTCAATAGCACACGTACCCGGCAGAATCTTATTGATAGCTTAACTTGTACGCCACATGCGCACAAGCCTTTTATTATATAACTTAATATTACTTATAAATCCGCGAGCACACGGGCATAAACCCTCGCGAACTGGATGAGTTAATTACTCCTTTCCACGTTTACTATCCTGATACTAAGTGCGATATCATATCTACTACACCGGAGAACGCTACCAGCGAACTTCTCTGGCTACGTTGCTTTCTACGTTTTTAAAACTGAAAACCCCATTGGAATCTCTTCTTTTTTAATTAAAGCCTTAAGTTATATATGAACCCTACCCTTAACCATTATTTACGTTATATTTCTGTTATCCATGACTATTAACAGAACATCCCAAAAACAAGATTTCAGAAACCAAATCCAACCCCTTTCAAGATAAGTGCCACGGATAGCAATTATTTTTCTAACGGTTTAAATATGTTGTACATTCTTAAAATTTTAAGTACTGAAATTGTTGACCATATCTATTGGCGACAGTTTTCTGCCATTGACAAAAGACAGAATAGCCGAAATGGATTTTAATACAATGGGTGTCTCCAGACTACTTAAAATTACTTGCAATCTTTGAACAAATCAAATTGGAAAATAGTTTGGCTATTTGTAATGTTTCGTTTTCTACAAACCCTTGTCAATCACTGAAGTATTAAGAAATGTAAGTTTAACAACTGAAAATTGCTTTTTTTTGTTTACGTTAAAAGGTAATATTCTATTTAAATTTATCAGATTTGTGAATCTATAACCGACATAAGTTTTAAAAGGGTATTGTATTGGGTTTGCAAGATAGGACCTTTCAATTATTATGGCAGTCGCTGGAATTTATAATATTTAAGAGTACAGCTATTTCTAAACCTGAGGTCTTTATTATAAGGGATGCTTACTAAAATATAACGGTAATTTATTATGAAATTTTGCTTATAAGTAATACAAGTTAATAAAATTTAATTAATTAATTAATCTGTTAATACGTTAACATTTCAAAATAGTGCTACATACCTTACAACCCATTAGTTACGAAATCATATTACAAGGGTGATTTGAAAAGTTCGCGAAATAGAGAACAGATGACTGCATCAGTTTGAATAAAGTATATGCAATTGATGGATCCAACTATCTAGTGCGCAGATGTTAAATTTGACATTATTCTGTCAAGTAGTATTAATTTGATGCTATATGAAGTAAAATTAGTTTTGTGAGTTTTTCAAAATGGATAAAACTAAAACGCGCGCTGTTATCGAATATTTTAAAAAAGGGTTGGAAACCAACAGAAATACATAAAGATATGTCGAATACATTAGGTGATTCCGCTCCATCATTTACAAGTGGGTGACGGAATATAAACGTGGTCGTGAGAGCTTAGAAGATGACCCGCGCAGCGGACGACCAAAAACTGCCACCACGCCTGAAATCGTCCGACGAATTAATGACATGGTTATGCAGAATCGTCAATTAAAAGTCTCCGAAATTGCTAAGGGTGCAGGTATCTCAGATGAAAGAACATTTCATATCTTAACTGCGGAATTAGGTATGAAAAAGCTTTCGGCAGGATGGGTGCCGCGCATATTAACAATTGATCAAAACCTTCAGAGGAAGAGAATTTGCCAACAGAGTTTAGACCGCCTTAACTCCAATAAAGCCGATTTCGTCCGACGATTTGTTACGACAGATGAAACTTGGGTTCACTATTATACTCCTGAAACCAAGCAACAATCTAAACAATGGAAACATAGGGGTTTTCCACCGCCAAAAAAAGCAATGTTCGTGAAGGCGGCTGGAAAAGTTATGGCATCAGTTTTTTTTGGGATGCTAAAGGTGTCCTACTAATTGGCTATCTTACCAAGGGCCAAACAATAAACGGTGAATATTACGCTAAACTTTTAGGCCAACTGGATAAAAATATTCGTGAAAAAAGACCTGCATTGCGTAAGAAGAAGATCATTTTCCATTAGGATAATGTACTTCCACACACAAGTGCAGTAGCAATGCAAAAATTGAATGATCTTGAATACGATCTGTTGCAACATCCACCTAATTCGTCTGATTTGACTCCTTGTGCCTTCCACCTTATTGCGGTTTGGGTTTAGAAATAAGGGGCTTCAAATTTTGGAACTTCTCTTAAATGACGTTGTACTGGCTCATTGTTCTGTTTATTTATATTACAAAGCAGAAATTTATAAGGGTACGTTGAATAAAAGAGATGGTGGTGTTCAAAATTTTCCTAAAATTAACAATATAAACCTTTTGCATTAAACAACAACATTAAGTTACACTTGTGCCCTTTATACCTATTTTATGGAATTTATATACAACAAGTTCTTTGACAGCTGTAATTAAAACTTGTCACTCTCAATTTCTTTTCAGGGCCAAGCGTATAAATTATAAAATAATCAATTAACAAGCAAGCTACTGTGGGAGCTGAACAGTTTCAGTAACACACCTATTTCCACGACTAAAAGTTTTCTTTAGAGAAAAACTATTTTCCACGGACGAAAAGTAAAAGCAGCTGTCGACGACTATTTTGGAGGCCTTGAAGAATCGCACTTTCGTGATGGAATAATGGGTTTGGAACATCGCTGGATGAAGTGTATTCAACTTGACTGAGATTATGTTGAAAAATAAACTATATTTTTTCATTTTTCTTTTCGTTTCGCAAATTTTTCAAACCATCCTCGTATACTAGTTACAAAACCATATTTTTCCCCCCTAAATTAAAGCGTGAGAACCCCTCTTTGTGCTAAACTTGAGAGGTGCAAATCTCGATAACAATGTTGAAATAAGGGTTTTCTCGGAAAAGATTAATTTGCAGCGACGTATTATCCGCGTACGTGTTAAAAAAGTTAGAATCCCTCGAAATTTTTCGAACTGAAAAGCCGAACGAGCTGTGTAACGAGGCCCACAACACATCGGTTAGCGTTGGTGTAATAGAAAAGGAAAATCGGATTGGTTTCCAAAATTTGTATACAGTCTCTAAAAAATATCTAATATACAGTGCTTCCCAAAAGTAACGGAAATATTCGATTACATGATTAATTACAATTTCTGAGTAAAAAGCTCTGACACGTTGATTTTTATTTTTAAATTGTCATTTAATTACGTAATTTTTAACCCTCCACCCTTCAAAACCCTAAGCGCTAGCAACTCCTACTTAAAAATTTTAAATAGCAATGTACCCCTTGTGATACCTCAATTAATACCATTTTTCATGCAGAAATAAAATTTTACCAAAAATTCTAAATCGGTTGATAAATAACTGTTTTATTCAATAAAATCGGGTATGCCTTGACAAACAAAATGTTTGTAAAGTGTCAAATAAGTTTAGTGAAAGTACGTTAGTTAAGTGCGTGTTGCTTGTTTAATAATAAGTCAGCAAAATAAGACTTAGCGAAACCGAAAGGATTGAAATTTTAATGATGATTGGCTTTGGAGATAGAATTCGAACGCACAAAAAAGTTCGAATTTTATTCAATGAAATTCATCCCGACCTCCCTTCAATCTCGCAATCAACGATAAGCCGAATTGAAAATAAATTTCGGAATATTGGACACGTACGAGATAAATCTCAAGATGAACGTCTATCGATTTTAGATAAAAATTCAGAATTGAATATCTTGCTATTTGTGCAAGAAAAATCCACATTCAAGCGTTGTGGGAGTCGCCTCACAGTTAAATGCATCAAAAAGTGTAGTTCATAGATTTCTCCGTAAGCAAAAGTTTCACCTTAACAAAGTGCAATTAGTGCAAGAGTTAACACGATGATTTTGATAGGCTAGCGCAATTTTGTGAGACAATGATGGAACTTTGCAATCAAAATCCTAGATTGCAAAGAAATATTATGTTTTCTGATGAGGCAACATTTTATTTAAATAGTACCGTTAATAAGCAGAATTGCCGTTATTGGGCTGATGAAAATCCGCATTGGATGATGGAAGCAAATACACAATTTCCACAAAAGTTTAATGTTTGGACGGGGATAGTGGGTAATAACGTTATTGGACCGTACTTTTTTGAGAGAACAGTCAATGGAGAACAATATCTAAATTTTCTCCAATTTGAATTACTTCCGGCTTTAGCGGTACTACATCTGAATGCAGAAGATCCTGATTCACCTCATCTCAGTATTTGGCTACAGCAAGATGCTGCGCCTCCCCACTATGCACGTCCAGTACGGGAATATCTCGACCAAATATTTCCTATGAGGTGGATTGGTAGACGAGGACAAATTGAATGGCCCGCAAGGTATCCCGACTTAACCCCTTTGAATTACTTCCTCTGGGGTTATTTAAAATCTAAAGTGTATCTGAATAGGCCTCAAAACGTAAACGAGTTAAAGCAGAGAATTCGGAATGAAATTCGCTTAATTTCCCCTCAGATAGTAAACAAAGTTCAACAAGAGTTTGTCTCTAGATTAGGACACTGCCCAGCCGCTAACGGACAGCAGTTTGAACATTTAATTTAAATTGGGTTTGTTTTTGTTTTTTATTTAAGTTCTGTTTATTGAATAAAACAGTTATTTATCAACCGCTTTAGATTTTTTTTGTAAAATTTTGCTTCTGCATGAAAAATGCTATTAATTGAGGTATTACAAAGGGTACATTGCTATTTAAAATTTTTAAGAGGGAGATGCTAGCGCTTGTGAGTTGAGAGGGTGGGGGGGGGGTGTTAAAATTACATAATTAAATAACAATTTAAAAATAAAAATCGACGTGTCAGAGTTTTTTACTTAGAAATTGTCAATAGTCATTTAATCGAACATATCCGATACTTTTGAGAAACACTGTATATACCAATATACACTATTTATATCCTAAAACCTGAATAAATTATTAACAGTTTGCGAGCAGGAACTATGGTATTTTTTAAAAACATTTACTATAATTTGTCTAATGAATTCAAGAAACGCAAAAACAGGTTACGGATACTGGAGTAGACGAACGAGTAAGTACCTTTAAAATCTATGACAAATTTTTTATAAAATTTCTAAAATTTAAACTTATAAAATGTCTAATATTCCTTATTAGTACCGATAATTCTTATATACGCGTGTTATTTTTTTAGTAAATAATTAAATATTAAATTTGACGTTACTTTACGAAGATAGCCTAACGATTACAATACGGCATGATATGTTCCGAAAACGCTATATCTTTTATGTGGCAATTAAAATGCAAATATACATCTAACAGAATTTCAATACGCATCGCCTCGGTATCACAAGGCTAAGAGCTACGCCGACCATTTGCAAGTTCGGGGTTGGGTACCCAGTAGAATTACTTTTTTTTATATTTTGTATAGACTTTTTGAACAACCAAGAGCATTTATTAAACAATATGCACACAAAGAACTTAATCTTTTTTCATATGCTCCAGTGCGGTCTACAATTTTTAAATTGTAAGCTATATTTACTCCAAAACAATTTGCAACACTTTCCTTTTTGTGGAATTGTCCAACTTGTAGAAATGTATACGCTTATGTGTATAAAAAGAAAAAATCGTTTAATATTTTCCGTTCTAAAAACCCAAACGCGCGGTGCGACACAGCCAACATGTCCATCTGCGTTGCTACGGGAGAAAAGGAAGATCGACTTGGTTTTCAAAAATCGTATACGGTCTCTAAAAAACATCTAATATATACGAACAAACACTATTCGCATCCTAAAACCTGAATTATTAACAGTTTGCGAGCAGACACTATGGTATTTTTTAAAAACATTTATTAAAATTTGTGTAATTAATTAGAGAAACATCAAAAAAAATTTTACGAATACCGGCGTAGATAAACTTCAAAATCTATGATGACACATTTTTTTACAAATTTTTAAAATTTAAACATAATTGTCTAATTTTTCTTAATAGTACTGATAATTAATTACTATTGTGGGAAAGCATGGCATTTTAATATACGCGGACTATTTTTTTAAGAATAAATTAAATAATAAATTTGATGTTATTTTACGATGGCGCCCGAGCGATTATAATGTGGCGTGATTAGTTGGGAAAATGCTTTATTTTTCATGTCGTTTTTATATGCCAGTATACGACCGACGGCATTCTGATAAACATCTGCTCGGTATTGTAAAGTTAAGAGCTACGTCTACCATTCGCAAGGTCGGCGGTTTAATGCCCTGTAAAATTTCTTTTTGTTTTTTTTTAATTTCTGTCGATTTTTTAAACAACCAAAAGCATTTTTATACACAAATAATACCCCAAAAAATATTGCAGCTGCTTTATTTAACAATATGCATAAAAAGAACCAAAGTTGTAAGTTATATTCACAACTCTGCTTTCTCTGAAATTGTACAACTTGCAGAAACGCATTCGCATATGAGTTAAAAAAGTAAAGATCATTAAAAATTTTCCGATCTAATAATCCAAACGCGCGGTACGACACAGCCAAGAACGGGTTGAATAGTGTTGCTGAGCGAGAAAAGAACGTTCGAGTTGGTTTCCAAAATTGGTATACGCTCCATAAAAAATTTCTAATATATGCCAAAATACAATACCTATATCATAAACTCTAAATTATTAACCGTTTGTACGTTCTACAACCTTTATTGAAATTTGTATAATTTATTCCAGAAATGTGAAAAGCAGGTTACGAAGAACGCCGTAGAAGAACGAATAGGTACCATCTATATCTTTTTTGACACACTCTTTTACAAATTTCTAAAATTAAAGCTTATAAAACATCTAGTATTTCTCATAGTACTGATAATTAATTCTGATTATAAAAAAGTATCGCACATTAATATACGCGGTCTATTTTTAAAGAAATTATTAAAAATTTAATTTGACGTAGATGGACGAATACACCCGAATAACTGCAAATCTACGTGATTTATTCAGAAAACGTTATATTTCTTATGAGGCATTAACTAATACAGGTATACAACCAACGGTTTTCCAACAAAAGGCAGTTTGGTGTCGTATGGCTAAGAACTCCATCTACCATCCGTAACCTCAGTGGTTCAATGCCCAATTACATTTACTTTTTTTTTATTTTATGTTAGTTTATCAAGCATCTAATATACGTAAAAATACCCAAACAAAATTTGTAACCGCTATACAACGGTCTACAATAAGTTACTTTTTCTTATTTTCATTAACAGTAATAATTGACTAAATTTACATTACCAGCGTTTTAGTTTTTAAGTTGTTCTGTATTTCATTTGTCTTAATGAGCAAAGATAATACGTTGTTAGAGCGAGATAGTATGGTGTAGATTCGTAGAAGTATGACAGATAAGGTAGAACCAGGCGATTATCTACATCAACTGAAAGTCTTTATAAAATATCTAATATGTGCAAGAAGTCCCACTCAGAACTTGAATAACTGACTAAAATAACGTTTATGTACAGGTATTATACCCATTTTGCAAATTTACAGTTTCTATAATTACTTTGAGAACTGTTTTATGCCAGTGCAGCAGGTTAGCGCAAGTGCACAAAACGGCATCATTCGAATTTATTCTAGCAGAATTGCAATACATACAAATAAAAGCAAAAAAAACCTACGTCATATAACTATTTCGCTATTGTGTTTTATATCGATATAGTTATTGCTTTTCCATGCTAATGCCCTACACTTAAAAATAAATTTAAAAATGAAATTTTAAATGGTTATTTGGATTTCAAATGGCAGAAGCGTACATACACAATACCTTATTGTGTATGCATATAAAATAAAATAACATAAATAATATAAAATAACATAAAATAATATAAAATAACATAAAATAATATAAAATAATATAAAAAATATAAAATAATATAAAATAAAATAATATAACATAATATAAAATAATATAAAATAAAATAATACAACATAATATAAAATAATATAAACTAATATAAAATAAATAATATAAAATAGTATGAAATAATATAAATAATATAAAATAATATAAAATAATATAAATAATATGAAATAATATGAAATAA
The DNA here is from genome assembly GCA_036346225.1 of Platerodrilus igneus. Classification (NCBI taxonomy): domain Eukaryota; kingdom Metazoa; phylum Arthropoda; class Insecta; order Coleoptera; family Lycidae; genus Platerodrilus; species Platerodrilus igneus. The sequence goes on along the minus strand of JARFIW010000131.1, from coordinate 2,539,294 downwards.
TATAAAATAACATAAAATAATATAAAATAACATAAAATAATATAAAATAATATAAAATAATATAAAAAATATAAAATAATATAAAATAAAATAATATAACATAATATAAAATAATATAAAATAAAATAATACAACATAATATAAAATAATATAAACTAATATAAAATAAATAATATAAAATAGTATGAAATAATATAAATAATATAAAATAATATAAAATAATATAAATAATATGAAATAATATGAAATAATGTAAAATAATGTAAAATAATATAAAATAATATAAAATAATATAAAATCATGTAAAATAATATAAAATAGTAAAATAATATAAAAAATAAATGCATCATTTCCATTATTTACATTGCACCCACCAATTATTTATTTATTGAAGTTTACTAGGGCGAAGTGGTCTTGGTCGGATTACCTCATGGAAGTGGTTTTGACAGATTCTACTAGGGCGAAGTGGTCTTAATGCAACCAACTTTACGAAGTTACTTTGACAGTCCAATACGATGAAATGGTCTTGATGCGACCAACTCAGTGAGGTGGTACCTGTGAAAGGTTACACGGGGTCTTGAGCGGAATGGGATTTTGCCGCCCAAAGTAGTCCCGAAGGGACTACAAACCGCTTCTAGTATTACCTTAAAAACAAAATTTATTTACAAACATTTACATACTTATTAATATAAATGTTAAAGTGTTGACAGTTTGAAATTTGTAAGATGCGCCTGATATGGTTTGCGTGTCTACCAAGACCGGGAAGTCCTTAGTAACTTGACCAGCAACATCCTTTTTCCGGTTCGGGGGGTAGTTTTAAAATATGTAGAGGCACTGCTTACAGAAACATTTCCTAGTTGAATTTTCCGCGCAAAGGAAATCTTTTTCGTCAAATTTTCTTCTAAATATCCTCGTGCAACCTTGCTCGATTTCCAGCCACTAAGTTCTTGTAAATCTAGTAAATCTCCACCAGTATTAACAAGAAATGTTGCTAAAGATATTTTAATGCAATGACTGGTATACATAGTTGAATTTTCAGGTTTGAGATAACTAGCAATTTTCTCGGGTATTTTAGAATAGAAACGAATGTCACAAGACTAAACCGTGCATTTACCTTTTGTATATGATACGAACAATCTTTTATGCGAAACATGGAATATATTCTTTAAATAAAACCGGATTGACCTTCCCGTCACATACCTTACATTTGATTTTCCAATGCTGCACTCGAAGGTGCTACACTAGCCAGGCAGCGAGTTTCTTTTATACCTGAAAAAACTTGAAATTCTGTGGAACCCTTGCTGTTCCAAGTAAGGTAGGGACTTTAACGTGCGTGACAACACTCACACACGAGATCTCCATTTTAGCTCACATCCGAACGAGGGCGTACTTTCGTGTAAAATGCTCGCCTAGAATTTTTAAAACGGACCATGTCGGGATTAGAACCCCGGATCTTAGGCATAGTAGTCACAGGCATACCAGCTACGCCACGGAGCCGCCTCACAGTTATATACCTTACATGTGATTTTCCAATGCTCTACCCGAAGGTACTCCATTGGCCAGGAAGCAAGCTTTTTTACTTGGAAAATTTGGAATTTTGCCGAACCCTTGATGTTCCAAGCAAGATAGGGATCTTTAACGTGCGTGACAACACTCACACACGGGACCTCCATTTTACCTCTCATCCGAACGAGGGTGTATTTTTGTGAAAAATGCTCGCCTAACATTTTTAAAGCGGACCGTGTCGGGATTCGAACCCGGGACCTTGGGCGTAGTAGTCACAGAGCCGCCTCCCCGTTATATACCACTGCAATAAACCATTTTGTGTGAGTTCTTGAGTCGGAAATAGTGATGACTAGCTTGCTTTCCAATTCTTCAGCATCTTCCATGGACGTTTCTGTTAATTCCTTCGTTCTACATCTTTCACCAATTTATTTCAATCAAAATAGCTATTTCTTCATTAAAAATGTCTCGTATGGGACAGTACATACAGATTCATTAACTTGTTCTCTTGTGAAAACTTTCGACTTTTTAACTATATATCCCACATTTATTTTCTTGATATATCGAATCAAAGTGCCATATTTGTAGATCTCCACCATTTTCCTCAATTTCAAACAAGGGCGTAACAGAATATGTTGTCCACAAAGATGAAGGGGGAATTGATTTGATAGTTTTACAAAATAAACAAGCAATAACGTTTCCACGACGTTTTTATGACGAAAAAATAATTGCACAACAAATATAGATATTAGTTTTGCAATATTCTCAACTAATGCTAACTGTGCGAAAGGATTTATTGCAAAACTACTAATTCGGAAAATGTTTAGGTCTTGAGGGATCTTGGAAGCCATAGATTACTTAACCCCCTTCACATCCACTGAATATCGGTGAAATAGGGTATATATTTACAAAACAATGGATGGGGAACCGAACTGTATCTAGGCAGTGGGAATTTCGGGGAACTGTGTTGACTAGCTCAGTGGAGGTGCGCGTCCAACCAATTACCAACCATTTTCAACTAATCTTAATTGTGTAGAGGGATTTATTGGAATACTATTAATTTGGCAAATGTTCAAGTGTTGGGGATCGTGGTAGTCACAGGCTGCTTAACCCCCTTCACATCCTCTGAATATTGGTGAACTAGGGTATGTATATATTTACAAAACAGTAGAAGGGGAACCGAACTGTATCTAACAAGAAAGAGCAGCGGCTATGTTCGAAGACAACAAACAGAAACAAGAAGCATATGTATGGAACATAGCACTGTACGCCTATGAAATAGCGACAGTAGGAGAAGGAGGCACTAAAAGGAAGCCTTTTGAAGTGTTATACTTCAACATGAACAGATAAAATTAATAACAAAGAGTTATAGAAATAGTAGGGGAATAAAGATAACTGTCCGAAACAAAAAAAAAATAGGAGAAATAAAAAGGCAGGAAATGTTTTAAAGCATTTTTGGGGAATAGTGCGGGCTATATTACAAGCAGATATAGGGATAGAGAGGTAAATGTAGACCTAGATCAGAATATTGCATGCAGATAGTGAAAGATGCAGACTGTGGAAACTTTAGGGAAATGTATAGGTTAACTCAGAATAAGATACAATGGAGGTACGCGTCTAACCAAATTTAGGACTGAAGACTTAATGATGACGATAAACGTTTCTACAGCACCTCGAACCTTTTTCATGTGTCGACATTCACAAAACAGACTATTCATTTTCGTATTGGATTTTGAATTATCCGGAAGCTAATCGAATCTTACAGTGTCGGCTACCGCTATCATAGTTTTGTAAACATCAAAATCTTTCACGATTTCGTGAAATTGTGATGTAGACCAGAGAATAAACCTTTCACTTTTATGACAAACAAAATAATTGATTTTATTGTTTACATCATTGTCAATGATACGATAAAGCAAGAGTTGTTACAGTGCATTCAGTTGACCTACAGGCTCCCAAGATCAGCCCCATTCGCCACCGCCTTCCATCCACAACCGACCCTCACGCACCCGAAGGCGAGGCCATTAAAACTACTACTCTTTGAAGCCATTTTAAATCAAGAATACAATAAAAATCTTTTAGGGTATGGTTCAAATAAACTTCCTTATCCCACAGTCTCTCTCACTGCAATAGTTTTTGCGTCTTTAAAAAAAAAAACGTTTATTTGTTACTACCAATACGTCTTCCTACTTGTGCTCATTCTTAATTTAAACTAGTAAGTGCAAGTTATTGCCTTCTAAAATTAGTAGTTATGTAAGGTATTAACAAAACCAGTAAGTAGGAATAATATTGAGATTCTGTTAGGGTTGATGTAATATATACCCGTTGAGGGTGATATTGTTGTTTTCTTTAACTTTTTATTTCCATTTTTTTAAAATTTATACAATTTCAAGAACACTTTGTGCTCTTTTCATTTAAGCAAACATCATATCTTTCTTTAAAAGCTGTGTCTTTTATTTAAGAGAACAGATTTTTATCCAGCACATGCTACACTTATTTTTTGAGGGTCTCCAGAGTATATTCTGCCTAAATAAATTTTATCATAGGACATAGTGGCGCCCTGTTTATTGTTTCGTTTTGGTTTACTATTAAGGTTTTTGTTTGAACAGAGTCATAGGAATCCTCGACCACGTCTCAGATACCTGCCCAGAGGTTAGTGCTCTAGCTAGTCGCAAGAAATCCCTTTTCATTAGCTTGTAATTAAAGAAAGAGGACAGGTCTCTTTTCCTAGGTTTGTGCAGCAGGTACAATAGGAAAAAAAACGTTACAAAATAAGAGAAAGCCGGAATCAGACAATAGTTTTCCGGCAGTTATTCCCCGATAGGTAGCGTAGGCGTAGAGTGATACAAGAAACCATTGGTGAACTAGTCACCTACGTTATTTAGTAGTGGAACTTAACTTTACCCCTAAAGGCAGAGGACAAGAATGAATATCCCCCTAAACGGGAGTACAAAAAAGCTACAGCTGAGTTTTACGACCAGTCGGCCGCAGACACTAAACAGCAATACACCTGCGTTCTAAAAGTCTGTGCAAATGCTATAAAGTGTAAATTTATACCACTAAAGGTTTAAAAACGAACTAAAAAAGGATTATACAACATAAAAGCTACAGCCTTATCAGTTGAAGATCCACTAAATTGTCACAATACACTCACTGCAAGGCTGTTCTCAAAGTACCTCGAGTTTGGCGCTTAACTCGTATTTACGTAACTTATAGATACTTCTAAGCTAATGCACAGTATTGGTGGCAAAACAAAATAAAACATATAAGCAACACACTACAGAAATTTGCAACTAAGGAGACTTCACTCAAAAATTAGAAATTTAATAAAAATATTTACGAGTGTGATCCGATAAGTACACAGCCTACAAAAGAAAAACAAAATTTTTGGAAAAGTGCCGATTTATTTTTCAACATAGTCTCCTTTTAGCTCGATGCACTTGACCCACGATGCTCCAACTTCTTTAACTCGTTTGAAAAATATGTTTTTTCGAGGTCTGCAAAGTAGGCCTACGTGGCGGCGATGACCTTCTCATTCAACTCAAATTTCCGCCCGGTGAGTGATTTTTTCAATTTTTGAGAATACGGTAGATGGGGCAGCAGTTCGTAGCCCAATTTGATCAATTTGGCCGTAGCGAGGGCGGTTACGCTTGTTGTCCGGAGTGAGCAGACGCGGCATCCATCGCGCCGCCAGCTTTCTCATGCCCAAAATTTCATGCAGGATATGACCCACGTGGTCTTTTGAGATGCCTACTGACTCAGCTATCTTGCGCACCTTAAATCGGCAGCCTTCCAATACGAGATCGTGAAATTTTGTCATGTTATCCTCCGTGGTAGCCGGGGCATCTGGGCGTGCCTCATTAGAAACCAACGTGCGACCACGTTGAAACTCGTTAAACCAATTTTTGACGGTCGCCTTCGAAGGAGAAGGGTCACCGTAAACAACATCCAAGCGCTCTTTAATTTCGTTGCGCGATTTTCCTTCTAATAACAAGAATTGAATTACCGACCGATATTGCTCTTTTTCAATTTTTCTAAAATCCGCGGACACGACCGTTTCCACACGCGGTCAAAACAAAACTACGAACCCGATTCTGATAAAATTTTGACAGTAGGCGTCTACAAGAATGTACTACACGATAGTAAATTTCTTTTGCGATAGTGGCGCCATCAGGCGGTGAGACTAAGTCCTTGTCGGAACGCCCTCGTATATTGATTTGCTAAAATTAAAAAGGCGGTATATCACTGCGAACTATATTGAGCCTTAGTTGTGACGACATCGCAGTAAAGGATTTGTCCAGGCTCTATTAACTTCTAATTACTAAAATAGGGGTTCTTTAATACAGATTATGGTCATATTATGAGGGCACTCAGTTAAAGATTATTTTACAGACAAATGTCAATGCGGCCGTGTACAAATTACTATTGCCCTGTTAAAAGAGATTTAAATTAAACTTAGGTATACAGAATTACTGAAACTCAAAAAAAGTTTCTAATGATGTAAAATGCAGGGGTGGAAAGCAGTTTTCCAACCATGACTTTACTCGAATAAAGGACAAAAGCATAGTTAAAGTTTTGATACTTAGAGTGACTAAAGCTAAAGAAGTAGCGAGTTAATTTAACGCAGGTGCAAAAACAGTTCTCCACCATTCCATTCACAAAAACCAAACAAATAAAGAAAGTTAATTGTGCACTTATATATTAGTACTGCGCTACTTCAAAGGCATAAGCTCGTTCTATTCTGAGCAGTGGTGGAGATTCATCGAGGCACACTCTAGGTCATCTCATCGAACGATGGTAAGGCACTAGCTGATGCAAAGTGTTCCAGGACGTAGAACATCTACCCGAAATCTCCTGTAATTTGCATCTAGCCGAAGTTATAATTAACTAATGTTAGTCGGTAGGAAGTCTGACCAGTTAGCCGAAATCTATAAATTTCAGATACTGCGTATAGAACCAAAATTTTAGTCACTCACTAGCAATTCTGGAGGGAAACGCGAATGATGTTGATACGAGATGGATGGTTTAACAGAATATTTTATATTCACTAAAGGCGACATATCTTAACCTTAAACGTAGCGCAGTAGTAACTTTATGGTTATCTACTGGATATCCAAAGCAAAGTCGTTATACTATGGTGCAGCCAAACTAGAAGATTTTATTCATCCATACTACTCGACGTTCGATGTCATAAAAAAGCGATGGCATGGGTTGACATAGCTCGCGCTCCCACTAATAATTCATGCAAAATTCCAGTTTATAATCGTGCAAATAGTGCAACGTATTCGTCCTTGCCTGGTTGGGAACGCAAACAACATATTTTTTTGTAAAACGTGGGGTTGATAAAAGGTACAGAACAATATTGTACGATTTGCATTGCGCATGTCCAGGTCCATTAGACAGCTTCTGAACAACGACGTGTCAAAATCCAAAGTTGCCGCAGTGGCCAGAAAACAACAGTCTAAGCCATGCATGGGCAAACTTTTTTCTTGGAGTGCCGCATATGTGTGTTCAAAATGTTTTGCGGGCCGTCGTATCATTTTTTTTTTACATAAAACCACAACAATTTCATTGAACAATTTTTTTTTATTCCCCCAAAAAGAAAATGCATACATCAATGTGAACTATGCAGTTGTCCACAATCATCAACAAGTTTATTAAAATTTGGTATAAAATTGCTGGTACTAATGCGCAACACAGACTGTAACTTGGCATCAGTCAGAAGTGACTTGTTTTTTGATTTGTTGATTTTCATGGTAGAAAAGGTCTGTTCACATATATATGTGGAGGCAAAAATAACAAACATTTTTCTTACAAAGTGTTTCAACTATGAAAATTTTGTTGAGTTCAGATCTGCATAGAAATTCAACAGATTTTTAGTAGCAAAGTCTGCTTTCAATGCACCTTCTGCCTGCAAGTTGATGAGTTCCATTTGGAGAGGAACTGGTGCTGTTTCAACCTCCCAGCTAAAAGGAGATGTCGATATGTTGAATTGTGGTTCCAGAGATTTGAAGTCCACAAATCTTCTTACGAATACTTCATTCAGTTTAGAAATCTGACCACTATATTTTTCACAATATTCAGCCAAAACAGTCTGAGTCTGTAAAATTGGGAAATGAGCAAAGTTTTTTACACTAAGTTGCTTAGCAATCAGTCCTAATTTGCCTTGAAATGATTTTATAGCCACATATAACTCATGTACAAAACACCTTAACCTTGCAGTTTCGTATTTAATTTATTCAGCTTATCCGTGACGTCAACAGCAAATGCAAAGTCACAAAGCCATTTTTCATCTTTAACCAAGTCACAGAAATCAGAAGAAATACTTTTCATATCTAAAAATAACACAATTTCTTCTTCTAGGTTCCACACTCGTTTCAATACTTTTTCTAAATTTAAGCAGTGAACATTAGTATGGTAGAGTAAATCAGTTAATTCTGATTTCATGTCATCAAGGAAGGTTCGAAACTGTCGGTGATTGAGACCTCTTGCTCATATTAAATTTACAACACCCACCACAGGATCAATAACGTGTTTAAAATCAAGAACAGACTTACAGAGGCGTTCTTGATATATGATACAGTGAAATGATAACACTGTGTGGTCTGGACAATATTGTTTCACTTGATCGTTCAACCATTTCACTAGTCCTGAATGCTTGCCAATTAAAGAAGGGGCTCCATCAGTGGATATGCTTGATGAATTATCTTACTTTAAACCAGATTTAGACAAGCACTTTTTTAAATTTTTGTGCAAATCTTGGCCAGTGGTAGTATCTTTCATGGATTCCATTGAAAGCAATTCTTCACTGATTTCAAAATTGTGCTGGACGCCACGTATAAAAATCAACAATTGTGCGGTATCCTGAACATCAGTGCTTTCATCAAGTGCCACAGAAAATTCAAAGCGGTTTGAAGCAGCTAATCCGTCAAATTGGAAGAAATATCCTCAATTGTCCGCACCACAATTCTGCGTGATAAACTAATAGCCTCAAATTTTGATTTGGCCTCAAGACAAAAAACATTAATTGCATCCAGCATACAGTCTTTTATAAATTCACCATCAGAAAATAGTTTATTGTTTTTGCAATAAGAAAACTTGCTTTGGTGGCATTCTTTTGAATGGTAGATTGTTTTTTTAAAGTAGTTTGCTCCTGTTTTAACTTTTTCAGCAGGTCATTAACCTTGCGCTGTGTTTCAGATTCCGAAAGATTATGACAAAAATTAGGATGTTTTGTCTGAAAATGACGTTTCAGAATGTATTTCTTGAACACCGCCAGACTGTCACGACAGATGAGACACACGGGTCTTTATTCCTATTTCCGTCAAGAAATACTTTTCAGTCCATTCAGAGTTAAAAATTCGGCACTCACTATCTATTTTTCTTTTCTTTGCTGGCTTAGAATTACTCAATGTGTTATTAATTTTGTTTTACCTTAAATAATAAAAAAATTATATATTAATTAGATATAAAGAACAAAAATATTACAAACAAAAATGTTACACTATATATAAAATACAAAAACATTAAATAAAGCATAAAAGAAACGATCACAACTATTTTCAAGAAATTAGAAAAGCAAATAAAATAGTATTTAATCCGGGCAGTTACTGTTACTACGATCAATGAAAACAATAATTCCATATCTATTTTTAAAAAATTTGATTTCATGTTTTATGAAATAATAGTTTTCTTAAACATATCTCCAAGATTAACAGTGCGGCTTATATTCGGGAGAATACGGTATTTGGGTACTTACAAAATTTTGGGTCGGGAAGAGGTGGTCTGGCAATCAACGGCATGTGGTTCTGATTTCGTCCCACTGAATACTTCTTTAAATAACCACACAACTCGACCAACAAAATTCGTCAAGGCCAACTAGCTGACCTTGAAAATTCGTGAAATGACATCATTATTCTTTGAAATTGCACAAAAACGTTAAGAAAATGTCCGTGCGATGTGAGAGAGAATACGTTCGCAGAACGTAAGAAATCGTTCGTGCAACGTAAGAAAACATCTGTACAACATCTTGTTTTTAAAGTTTCGTAAAATAATTTTAAAAAATAAAAATTTTTAATATTTAGAAACTCATGGCGGGCCCGCATGTAAAGGCCGTAGTTTGGCCACCACTAGTCTAAGCGATGTGTTCCTAACAAACAAATATTTTTAAAAATGGTGGATAAATACAGACCCGCGGGTGGTCAACACGAAGATACAAAAAGTATTATTTTTAACGACACAAATAGACTACATGAAATAAAAAGTTGGTGCAACAAATCTCGAACCTTTAATAATAATGCGAAACGTTGAAAGTGGAGTTACGGAATTTTAACATGTCTCAATTTTAAAAGCGTCTGTATCACAACTCTGCTTGAACATTTCTGTGTTCCATGAACTTTTGCTGAAGCGGTAAAATTAATGAATGGACAAATACTTTTAACGAGTATAATACAATATCCAGTCATAATTTACTCGCATTGCTTTCTTATTAAGAAAGCACGTGCGAATTCTAATTTCTCTCTAAGAATCTTACACTTTTGCAAGGCTAATCCACAAAATATGCAAGTTTTGATGTATTTACTCTCAAAGAAGAAATTTTAGTTTCATGTTTTATTTAATTTAATGCAACATATCCACAAGCTAAAAGCATCACGTGTATATTTTTAGTTCAGTACATTTAAAACATTCTAGTCATTAACCCGTCGCGTTTTCGTGCAGGGGTTTGACTAAAACTGAAGACTTTTTACCAATTGCTTTTGGACATGGATACCATTCTTTTGTAACGAAAGTATCATACTTCGTGTAGAACATTAAAGTAGATAGGCTCCGTAATTGTTGGTTTCCGTTTATTACTATTTCAAACATTTGTTATTGTATATTATAATTATGGGATACAAAAATGGTATTTGAATTATTACGACTCGGCATTCCGAAAACGAACTTTTAAGTGTGTGACTATTAACATTAAAGTCTAATGATACAAAGTATCCGTAAGCACCATGTTCTTTGAAGACGATGTTACTTTGGTCTCGTAGTAGCTAAGTGGGTTTATTTTAAGTCTTATGATAGAATATTTTGTTAAGCATTTAAATCCATTAATCGACACAAAAAAAATGTTTAGTTCTAACATTTAAAATTTACTTGATCTTAGTAAAGCACCACTCTGATTTCAGGACAAGAATAAAATTACTTGCTACAAGAAAATATATTCTTAGTAGATATTCCTTACTATCACAATATCTTTATTGCTTTGAGATAAACGAACTTGCTTTAAGCTAAAAAATTCAATTTCATTTACATTTAAAGAGTGACGAAAATGACATTTTTTGAAGCGAGAGAACAATTTACCAACTTAGGCGAAGTTGAGGTTGCTTATGTTCGCGAGCTTTAAAAATCATCTTATACAAGTAAAACACTATACTTTCTCTATGGCTCCGGGCAGTGGTGTAACGCAAAATCTTAAGCCCCCCCTCCCCTCACGCAAAATTAGGCAATGGGCCCTTATAAAAGAAACCTTTTGCACACACTTTCGAAAACATTGAAAATTTTAATTACGTTACCTGTTAAATATAGTACAAAATATTGATAACGACTGTTAGGCATGGGGTGCGTGATCAATATAATTAAAGAGTTATTAAGAAAACTTTACAGAACTTACAACCAATCTGTGATGTAACGACTTATGTACGTTGAATGGACTCTATAATGACATCCATAAGACACGATAGTCAATCTAATTTATGCACTATAATTAATTGTCTTTTTCTTATAACCGCCACAGCATAATGGACCGCCACGTCCCCATGTATATACGTTTTCGAAGCTCATCGACGATGCACTTTACAACCAATTTTTGGTTCTCGACAAAGAAACACAATAAACTAAATAATCGTTAGTTCTTTCCGGTTTCAGTCATTGTTAACAAAAATAGTTTCTCGCAGAAAGGATCAAGTAACCAAGGAATGATTATACTTGTTTCCACTTGCAAGAAACTAATTTTACGTTTAATATAATTAATATAAACATCTACAAGTTAACGACTTAAATTACATTGGCAAGCACCAACAACGACACTAAATACTATTCTAAATTCGTTACTTAGTAGCTAAATGAATTCCTTTAAAAAGTCTACAAACCTCACACTTCATGTTTGAGTAAAATCTTACAAAAAACGCAATTGACGCCTAGCACATTTGTTAGCAATATCATTGATTAAGTCATCGAGCTCAAGTTTTTTTTCCTCTTGCTGTTCAATACTTATAAGAGACCAATCAGAAAGCCTTTTTTCCGACATTGTACTGCGTAAGTAACTCTTAATTGGTCTTAATTTCGAAAAGGATCACTCTGCCATTGCAACAGTAACTGGTAGCGTTAAAAATAGCAATATAGCATTGCTGACGTTTTGTAAACATGAGACTGCGCACTTATTTTTAATTAAAAAATCACCTAGTTCTCTTATGGAATTCAACTTTTTAAATCTTCGTGAAATACTGTTTTGCGGGAAACAATCTGGTTTGAAAAGTCTATTAATAAATCATGGCTATAATTTATTTGAAGATCTTTGGCATCGTTGTACAATGCGTCATTTTCAATTTACAATATTTTTTGGAGAAAGAAAACCGAATTTTTTGCATATGCCACTTATACTCACAAAACGATTTTTTAACTGGCTTGCAATTATATCTATACTTGCTTTGTACACTTCCACTCCAAACAGTCTATCAGTACTATGTAACCCTTCGTCAGTACTTAGTTCATCAAAAAATCGTCTTACTTTCTTATATCTCTTTTCTTCAAATTTCGGAACAATATTCCATTTAGTAGCTATATCACCAGCACCTTTTTTAACATTTGCAAAATTATTACGAAGCTTTAGAATAGAAGGTAAACTAGAATTCAACAGTTCTTACGCCTTTTCTAAATCTACTTCCGTGGACGACTGTAATATTTTTGAAATTAAATTTGTATGTTCTTAAATACTGCATTGAAAAAATTAGTAAAAATACAAATTCAAATTTTCCATTTGTTTTTGAATAGCTGATGCGTCCTGTTTTTCTTCTCGTTTAGTACTAATAAGTTGAATATTTGATAATACTTTAAGAATTGCAACAAAATTGTAACGAATTGCTACAATAGACTCAAATCGAGATGACCACCTAGTAAAACATAATGATTTTATAGTTGACTGAATATTGTCGTTATTTAGAACAATTTTTATATCACTCCACCTTTTAATGTAGTGTCCAAAAAAATTGTAAATTTTTTGGCAAATATCATAAAATTGTTTTACACAAGGAACATTAAGGCATGCATCATTGAAAACCTAATTTAGATGATGGGAGGCACAATGTATGTAATTTGCCATGGGTTGATTGTTTTTAATAAGTTTTTGTAATCCTCCGTAAGCTCCACTCATATTAGCAGCGCTGTCGTACCCCACTCCGGTAAAACCTAAAAATGTTTCGTTAATTTTGACATTACTTGCTTCGTTATTATCGTCCATTTCAATGATTACATATCTGATTACTATACTTAGCTGGTCTTTCTTTGAAATAATTTGAATTGTATCCACAATTATTGAAAAAAAATACAATCTTTAATATTCGTAACAATATTTTGTCTAACTTTAGACCCGATGATATGAATTAACTCATTTTGAATTGCAGGGCATAGGAACTTTAAGAACGGGATCATAGCTTGACAAAAGATCAATTATGTTTAGAAGGTTTCCTCTATGCAAGGAATCTGGATTTTCTCAATGCCCTCCAAAAGGAAGATTACAGGTTGCCAAGGTCATTATGACATCTATATTTCTTCGTAAAACTAAACGCCATTTGTTGATTTCTACTTTATATTTAGACCCTAATAATGCATCAATGTTTTATTTTGTTTCCAAACATCATATGCGCGACATGCTTGTATGTGAATTATAGAATGTTAATGTACTTTAATCTTTTCTAATATTCCTTCCCAGTCATTTATACCTTTACACCATGCATCTTTAAAATTAACATTCTTTCTGTCTGCAAAAAGCCAACATACCTGACAATAAGCAGAATCTAATCGTGATGAATAACACAGCCATTTCCTTTTGAACGTCTGTCCTGTCTTGGTTGTAAAATTGTAATACGCCGACGAAAAACTCCGTCGCTTTGCATCTTTTTTGAAAATCCCTTCAGGCTGACATAAACCCAGTTGTAAAATCTTCTCCCTTAACTCGCTATCTATGTTTGTATCTGCATAAAATGCTAAATCACTTCTAACCAGATCAATCTTCTATACGTTTCCATCTTTCTTTTCACAATTTCCGGTAGTCTGGTTAGGCACAAAATTACGTTCCTCACATTTATCATCATGAATGGTGGGTACATATGTTGTTCATACAGCTTACCGTTGCCACGTGACGTTTTTGTCATCGAAAAATTTTTTTTGTCCTATCTGGAAAATAGGTATATTGTTTTGTTTTCATTACTCGCGACCTCGCATGTAAAAATAATAGCATTACCTTTTAATGAGGTAAATGAGTAAAAAGTGAGGCTGTTTGGTAATGAGGCGTTAATAAACCACTTTTTTCAAACTTTCAATCTGTTGTGTTTAAGAAATCTACAGGTACCGTATTCCGCACAATGGTCACAAACCATTTCCTTTATTGTAGAGTTCAAGCATTAGTTCACAATGCATAGCAATATTACAATATACCTTTTTTCATGAAATGAGTGAATAAAAAATTGTTTGCCTTTCATCTCAAGAAAGAAACCACTTAAGCAAATTATTACAGATAAAATTCTGACTATTTTTTAAGTTCAATAGAAATGTAAAGTGTATTTTAAAAACAAATATCGTTATCTTAGCTTAGGGTAGCTATCCCTTGCGACGTGAACAGATAGTTTGGCATCTATATCAACAAAAAGTACAGTTTCTTAAGGAAATAATATAAAAATACAATTATCTCTGAAAAAAGTCCCATTTTTACTCTAAAGAACAATGGTCAGCCTAAACATAAGTCGTATAAAAGACGTCGGTACATCCATGTCTTTAAATGTGTAACGACAACTTAATACACGCCGAAGCAAGACAAAAACTTTGTAAATTGCATATTCATTTATGCTATCGTTCCCATGGCATAATTAATTGATATATGTGTATATATATTGTAGTGTCAGAGGGAGCTACCAAGAGTTCTAAGGGTTGTTTAGTAGAAGGTAGTGTATGCCAAGTAAAATGATCCATATATCTGATCACATAATTTAAAAAGTAATTTTTCCCGTTCTTTACATATGCTAAAGTATTCAAAAGGGTAGTTGAAATGTAAGTGCCAAGAGGTAAATTAAAATGACTTGATGACGTGATAAAATATACAGTGCTCAAGGGTTTATACTGAGTTAGAATTTAATAGGCCATTGAAAGTACATTTGCCATCCGAAAACCGGATGCGTCTATGGATGTCCACTATCAACCACGCCGATCCAGGGTCATGTGTGATTTATTTTGGCTTTTGTTTAATTAGAATCACTTTTGGACGAATATGTAATCTCAAAATTATAAGTTATAACAATGTCAAATGTGATTGAAGGATTGTAAAATATTTAGAACCAATGCTAGAATATTATGTGAAAACTATGAAAGTGTAAAAGGATATAATTTATGGTATGTGCGACACAAACTTAGTGTTTAAATATTATTGGACGATTTTAGTTTATGTAATTTGTAAGGTAGTAGGCAGGTAATGTTATAATTATCACCTTGGAAAGTAAACAAGGAAAGTTTATTTTGAATATTTTTGGTATAAAGACGTATTTTAAAGAACTGCGCTAATTTGTGTAAAGATTTTGAAGATTAATAAACGTGTTTGATTTTGAAATAGTTTGATTATTAAAGAAGGGTAAAGAGCAGCATCGGTACGTAAATAAGTAATAGCGACGACAAGGAAGAGTAAAGATTTGTATTAGTGCGACGGCGAAGCGACGAATAGTAAGATAGATTTGGAACGATATTGATAAAGGCAGAAGGCATCGGATTGGAATTGTAAGAAGGAAGAATATTTGGGGATCGATTTGAATACAGATTTATAGGTAGCAGGGCATTGAGTGGTTATAAATTGGAACGAAGATTGATATTGATATGGATGTATATGTAGCGGGGCATTGAGTGATTTTGAAGAGGACGACGATAGATTTGGATTGAGTACGGTTTAAAGGCGGACGGATTAATTTGGAACAAGAGGAGCGAAATTAGGAGAACACGTAAGGGCAGTAATTGGAAGTGGAAGAGTCAACGCAGAAACTACAACGGAAGAATTAGCGCAGGGGAAGTAAAATAAACGGGTATTCTAAATTCTAAAATTCGGGTCATTTATTTCAGATATTGGGAGCAACTAAAATTTAAGGAAAGATACCTGGAGGCGAGACGGAATTTCAACAGGATAGTACAAACGTGTAAAGGCGCATACGGCTACGAAAATTTTGAGCCAGCAGTAAGAGAGGCCGGAAACAAAGTATAATCCAGGTGAGTGCTGTGAAATATCTTATAACGTCAAAAGTCATAAATTTGTGGTATTAAATTAATTTGGCACAAGGCAACGTTGATCATAAAAATTTGGCATATACAAAATTAGATTCAAAAATTAGTACTAAAACAAAAGAGAGTACAGTTTGGTTGGGCATTGCACATCTACTTACCACGGAACCCACGGTAAGTAGGTGGACACCCTGAGAATAAAGAGTTTCAAATAGTCGAGGCATTTTAATAACAATTTTGATTAAATAACGAACCAAACGTTGCAAAAGTACGGGGCGTGCAATAGGTGTTTGCACATTACACAAAAAAGCATTGAAATTTATAAGAAGGGGCGCGCGACGAGAAAAATAATATAAGTAATAAATAAAGGGGGGTGGAGTACAAATATATATATATATATATATATATATATATATATATATATATATATAAGGCATATATAAGTTCAAGGATACGCATAATTAATCATAATTTTTATTAATCAAACGCACGAAAGCAAATAGGAGAGCGTGGTAGCATAAGAAAATCAATAATTTCTAACGCAAATATATTCGTTTTAATAGCCAACGTGCATTTACACAGATACTACGAAGCAGAAATCTAGGAATTGTTATTTTTAAACGGTCAATAATTACAAGAAACACCTGTTTGTTAAATGTTACGTTCAAAGAATTTGAGGCGAACGTTAATATAGAATTCCATAGAAATTGTTTTCAACCGTCAATTTGTGTAAGCAGCTATAGTAACAAACATCTTAAGGAGCGAGTGGAATGAACAATCGGTAACATACAACAGAAAGAGACAAATATAGAGCAAACGTTGAATTGAAGGTTACGTAAGGTATACACGTGGAGTTGATGCAGGACGTCGACAATATCGATTTGCTGTAACGCAAGTGTGGTTTGAAAGGAAACAACACACATGAATAGAACAGAGAGGAACAGCGGTTAGGCGGAACATTGGGATAACAAAAAATTTTGTCATTGCTTGAAAGCCAACAGTTTTCGAAAGAAACCCGCACGGTAATGTAGAAATGAAATTCTCTGTAAATAGCACGTAAAACGGGAGAAATTTTGCAGAATTCAGAGACGGTTATGTTCAAAATTTTGGGAGCCGCTTTGGAAAATAAGCTTTTTTTATGAAACGTGTCCGTTAGGGGGTTTGAAAAATAATATAAATACCGGAGCGAAAATATTAAAGCTGGTTTCTCTTTTACGTCCATTGAGATCTAGATACGGGTTCAGAGCAAGATTATAGTAAAGTTTTAGGTTAGAATTTGTGTGTGTAAAGTTATATTTAACATTGCATTTGAAAGTATAAAACTGTAGTAGCGGACCTCAAGTTATTAACGTGATGCACGAGTTAGTGCGTATTTAAATAAAAGGTCCGGCTACTACGATAAAATTATTAAATGGATGCAGGCTATATGGGGTAAGCAGACCTGAAAATTAATTTTGTATGCGTGCCATATATAGTATGGAATGGTACTGTGAGACGAAGAGAATATCTTGCATGGTAGCGGAGATATCAGATAGTACAGATCTGTGGTTCCTGACATCTGAATAGTAGATAGAAACAACGCCGAGGGGTCCTGGTAGCCATCTCCTGGGATAATGAAGAATGAAGATGCCTTCAGGTAATTAATTTGAAATTTCTGTTGCTATTTAAACATTTGTGGAATATTTTTGTGTTGTGTGGTTGAATTTTTGGGTGGTATATTTATTGTTTTATAAACTTGTTTAAAAAGATATATGTACAGGACAATTTAATAATTTTGGGTATTGAAAAAAGGTTTATTTAGAATATATAAAATTTTATTCAGGCTATAAATTGTGTTATAAAGGGTAAATAGGTCTGTAAATTTTGTGTTCATTAATGCAAGGTTTGAAAACCATATACAAATAAAACTGGGTTATAATGAGCTCACAATACATCAGTGTAAAGTCAAATTAGGGTTACATATGAGACCCATCTACTCATATCTAATCAAATTTGTTTAAAATCATTTTAAAATCAAAGACTTTAAAACATTACATAATTTGAGCTGGTAATTATTGTACCAAATTGTTTGGACACATGTGTAAATACATTTTATCTGTTAATATGTGTAAATAAAAGATTGTATGGTTGTCGCATTAATTTGGCAATTTTATTTGATGATGTGTGAGTGTAAAGTAGAATGTATGTAAAATTAGGTATTCAAGAAGAGGCCGATTGCTGAGCTAGCCAGGGAAGCAAAGGAATTGAAGGCGTCTTAATAAAAGGGTAAGAAATTTGTTTTTTTAGAAAATTTTATGTTAGCCCAGATGGGGCACGAAATTTGGTGACTTCTACGGCAATTTTATGACGCCCAATTCGTGGGGCTCGATGCAAAAAGCTTAGTTCCTGAGTCCACAGCAATTTTATAGCGGCCCAACGCTGAGGCTCGAATGATATTTTAGAGGCTTGAGTGTTAGAGAGCGTCACTAGAGAACACAGCAATATATATATATATATATATATATATATATTACTCAAATTTAGACCAGGGTAGAAAATTAATTAACGACATCAAATAATTTTAATCACCGTGTATAAGGAAGCTTTGGGAAAAAGTACGCGTAATTAAAATGCCTAGTGTGAAGATTTAAATCATTCAATTAGAAGGTAGGGTTTGTATAGAATTTTATTAGATATTACGCGTTATTAAAACGTGGAGCATACAAATTTATTCTTTTTATTAAAAATAAGGGATTTAAATTATTCACTAGACGCTTTCTATAAAAAGAAGCAGAATTAAAATGCTCAACTTGTATGTAATTTAATTATTCCAAGTAAAGAAACAAATAGAAATTACGTGCAAAATTTATATTAATTAATTCAAGTTTTAAGTAACGAGTATTAAACAAAATGTACAAATAATAATTAATATTTAATTAGGATTCACTAAAAATTAAAGGGTAGAAGTCAATGCCATTCATTATTATTTTAATTGGAGTTAATTGAACGATTATTAAGGTATAATAGGCATAAAAGCTTTTAAAAACCCAATAATATTCAAATCGTAGAAGTGTTATTTAAAGTATTACGAGTGAACACCTGCGTATTTTTAAATGTCAAATTCTAATAAATTCGAGCTGATAAACATGAAAATTCTGCGTATATTGCAAACGGTCGGATAACCGTAGCTTATATTAACGGGAAGGTTAGTTGTGGAGTTATTTAACTCAAGTAAGTCACGTCGCGAATCCACGTGGATTGAAATAGCCCATAATAAAGAATATCGATTTGTACCACTCAGATAAGGGTAGAAAGAGATGGATGAAACGCGCAAGGCAGAGACACGAATAATAAAAGGCGTGATTTGAGCAACGTCACTGGGTTTGCGATTGGTGAAAATAAAATGCAGATATGAGAGGTGTAAACTTAACGATTTCCATATAAAATTTAATTAGTTGTTTGCAGACGCGTTGCGTGCCGTGTGGAAAATTTTTTAAATTTTCAACTGGCGCGTGTGCAAATTTAATAGAATCGCTGTGCCGGACTGTCGAAAAGGGAACGGAGAATGCGAAATTCTAAAAGCTGGCCGTCGCGGGACAAAACCGACGGGCAGGTAAGCTATTATATAAACCCGTGTTTATAGAAGTTTCGCTCTCTTAGATTTTCGATTTGATTCAATACTTTAAACAGATTGCTCTGATATTTTTTGATTATTCGATACTTTAAACAGTTTTGCTCTTTATTTTTTGATGTTATACGATACTTTAAGTAGAATACGTGGTGATTACGTGCTACAAGAAAAGTTATTAAGTGCACTTAGAGAAGATACAAGGTAATAAAGTCTAGTTATATTTGCGAGTATTACTGTACCAATCATCGAAATTAGTAACGATAAATGAATAAACCAAAGTAGGCAGTTTTGGGTATAGCGGGAAAGAAGTATGAATTTCAGTGCTATTTTTCGGGAGTGAGTAATCAAATGTTATTAGTAAACGTGATTGAATCTACAAACAAGATTTAGATATACATAGATGCGTTCCTGAGAAGCCCTGAAACTTTTTAAACGAATGGTGTTGTAGATGAATTTTAAAAAGCGTTCAGAATCGAAAGCCGTAAACATAAACCAGCTGGAATGGTGGAATTAGCAAGTCCGATGTACATTGAAGCCACGAGTGCACGAACCTTCAGGTAAATTATACAATTTTGTTCGAATTTTGATGTTTTGGTGTGTGTTGAATAACTTTATAATTTGTTTGCTAAAAAATGGACAGTAGTGAATTTGTACAAACAACAAACTTTTAATTTTATAGTGAAATTTTCTTGTTTAAGTTGAAAGGAGTATTTAGCAGTTTATGTTCTTGATTATGATGAAAATCTGGGTCTGTCTTTGAGCTCAATTAGACTAACCTGTTTAATTAACGTAAAGGGGTGGGAGATGCTCCCTTTGTACTCAGACTCAGGTCTGCAAATATTGTTAAATTAATTAGTAGGCATCCTACAAGGACTTTAATTCTGGATGCAAATTAAAATAATGACAAATTTAATCTTGAAATTTTATGATACTGAAGTTTATGCTACAATTTAATTTTGAAATTTTAATGTATTATGAATATTGATGTAAATAGAGTTAACGTTGATGTTTGTGGTAGGAATGTGTTGGTTTTTTTTATGAATGAGGATGAAAGTTTTAACTAGGTGAGCAGCCGAGGCGGAAAGAGTAAAGAGGCGATTATCAGAAGAGATTCAACAGGGCGAGAATCACAGCAAATCTTGGTGACAAATTCGAGAAGTTCGAATATCTTTTTTTACTCTGATGAGGCTTTTGGTGGGTTTCACCGCAATATATATATATATATATATATATATATATATATATATATATATCTGATCTATAAGCATAACCCATTTAACAAATGAAAGAGTTAGTTTATTAATTTATGATAAAACTTCGTTGATATTAATATGGTATTTTACGTTTAAAACATTAAAACGATTTATTATCATGGATTCCTAAGATTGAACGCCCCCCCCCTAGCGTGGTCTGCGTGGGTGTATTTTTTGCCACTGGCTCCAGGTAAGCCATGTGTACCAAATTTAAAAAAGCGTGAACTTTGTATTAGAAGTAGCAAAAACCTTAACCATTACTTCAATATTAAACAAATATCATTTGTGGTTTAAATATTGGTTGATTGTTATATTTGGGCAATTGTTCAAAATTATGGGAGTATCACAATCAAGCTTCTTATTTATTAAGGTAGATAATGACAAATTGGTTCTATTAATTGTCATTCCAGATGACGAAGCGTCATAATTACATGGTCCAATAATTGTTTCCTTATTTTATACAGACTGCAAAATTTTTGTGTGGATTTGGTTTTTACTGTTGGTTAATTGATCAACACATGTATTTTTAACTGGAGCAACTCATTTCCTGCATCCACTAATAGCGTTGCGGATGTCCTGTGAAAACTTGCCCAATGTATTCTTGAGGATTGTTCAATTTTGAAAACAGCAATTTTCATAAGAAATTTAATAAATTTATTAATTACCACAACCTGTCTACTACACTTACCATTTTGGTAGTTAATAAAGTATCTTGAATATATTTGATTCATGTTTACTGGATGAAGGTGCATATATTATTTAGATATCTCCTAAAAGGGTTCCGAAATATGAAAAGAGCCCGAAACCTATGTTTTTGTATTACGTATTTTAACTGAGAGGGTACTTCCCGTATCCTTTATATCTCTTGCACGTTTTCAAATTCGTGGCAACTATTAGCATCAGATATTCCAAAAACGAAGGCAACCTACAAAGATTGGTATGTATTCAGTATTTAAAATGAAAACAATGATTTCGTTACCTTCGTTATTAAATATTTGGAATTTATTGCATTCTTATAGGAAAAAAAAATGTTGATTTTCCGACTCTGGAACGTACTACGGCACTCCGTGTACAGTAGTAATACTGGTAGTTAACAATTCGCATATTTGTTCAATACCATTTTATTCAGCACAACTTCTATGGATAAAAAGAAGCAGGTTTTTCTCTCACATTTATTAATTCGTATAGTAGTAATAAAAAAACTACTACAGTCAGGATAACAATAATCACGTGCATATTCCACTAGCATATAACTAAGATCCTAATGGATTACAAATACATTACATCTTTTCACAGCAAGCTGTGGAACACACTGCCAGAACAAGAGAAACAAACATTGTAAATTTAATCTACTAAGCGGTTAATGTTTTTGCGCAACCTACTCTACTAAGTTCACAATTTAATCTTTGCCCTATATTTTCGGTCACGACATCAGTTTTGTCCTATATGCTTTCACTATGTTCCTCGTCTGGTACAATCGAACGCACTTATTCTTCTATAATGTCTGTGTCACGCTTCATTAGAGGTGATAATTGCGCGACGTGGCAGACGCTCAGTAATGACGGTATATCACTACTAGGAACTAAAGATAACAGCTCGTACTAGTACTAGGCGTAATATTCACTTCTTTTTCAGGATTTTGTACTGAAAACGGCATCTTAATATCGTCTACTTCTCTATAAAAATCACTAACTTTAATAATTTGATCCGGGTGCATCTTCCATACAAGATCGCTGTCACAAATGTGTGAACTAAAAATGTTGTAACATTAACTTTTTAACAATAGTGCAATTTGTCCTTTTTGGTTTAGTTGATTCCTTGAATAAACTGTCTCACCTTCTCCTAACTGCAACATACGGTTTCCCTTATGATACTTAATTTGACATTCCCTTATTTTAAGAGTTTCAGGTGTTGTCAAAAAATCGAAACGGGTTTTCAACTTACGAAAGAATATTAGCTTGAACGGGGGCTGGTCTGTTACAGAATTAAGTGCGTTTCGATAAGAAAATAGATATTTGCTTCTGAGTGCTCCTATACTAAATTTAGGAACAGCATTATTCTTATAGTTATCGTCTAATATCTTTTCTAAAGCACACCTGAAAGCTTCTACAGAATTTTTTGCAGCACCATTCGCCGAAAGATGATACGGCGCAATTGTGGTAAGAGCAATACCATTATTTTTGCAAAATGTCAAAACTCCTTTTACACTAATTGCCATCCATTGTCTGAAATAATAGTGTTGGACAATCCAAACCTAGCAAAACAATCTCTAAGTTTGTCAATTGTACTTTCAGTATCAGTTTGGTTATCTCATAAATTTCCGGCCACTTCAAATAAGCGTCCGTTATAATTAAATACTTTTTCCCATGAACGGGACCAAGGAAATTAATATGAATTCGGTCAAACGCGTGTTTTCCCTTTTCAGACTTTACTAAAGAAGCTTTCAGCGGAGTAACTGCATGCTCTTGGCAGCTTCCGCATCGTTTAAAAAACTTTCAATATCCCAGTCTAGCGCAGTCCACTACAAATATTGCAGTACTAATACTTTTATGGGCACCACATTATTGCTTGCGCCGTGTAATTCCAATAACATTTGCTGTTGAAACCTTGGAGGAATCACTACTTGTGCCCCCACATAAGCACGTCGTTATCGATATTTCTTCTAATTGCTTAACCAAAAAGCATTTGATACGATCTGGCACAATCTTCTCAGCTGTTTCGTACATATCGATAAACTGTATTCAAGGTAGCACATCTACAGATTTCTTTCTTTATTTTACTAGAAGAAGTAGGTAACTTCAAAATTGAAATAACCATACTCAGTTCCTATATTAGCTTCTTCGTTTAGCGGAAAACCAAAATGCCCATCTGCTCCCTCATTTTCAAAATCTTTAATATATTTCAGTGTACCATCGAATCCGCTTAAAAATAAGCTTCGTTTTTGCAGTCTACCTGTTGCCATTTGTGGAATACCCTTTCTTTCACCAAAAAGTGCGGCTAATGACTTATGGTCTGACAATAAAATAAAATATCTACCCATTAAGTATTGGTAGAACTTATATACACCCCAATATATGTCTAGTGCCTCCTTATGTATAGTAGAATACTTAATTTCATGTTTATTCAGCACCCTTGAAGCAAAACAGACGTTTCTCAGTGCCGTCATTATACATATGTAACATCACCGTCCCTATTCCTATATTGGACACATACATACTAATTTTGAAATAACCTTAGGGTTAGAATATTTCACACTCGTATCTGAACAGATGGCATATTTAAACTCTATAAAAACACTCACAATCTGCAGACCATTCAAAATAATTTTGTTTCTAAGCAAATGATGCAATTGGTCCATTACCGTAGAAACAACCATGCGCAAAACGTTCATAATAATTTACCGTTCCCGCAAAGCTTCTCACTTTGGAGATATTTTGAGATCTTCGACATCTTTTGATTGCTTTAATTTTCTCAGGGTTTTTCTGTAGCGTCTGCTTATTAATAATGTAACCTAAATACTTAAACTAAGGCTGAAAAATCTGCACTTTTTAAAATTCAACTTGAATCCTGCTTTAAAGGGTCGGTTCAAAACTAAATTTAAATTCTCTAAATACTCCAAACGAGTATTGCCCGTAATTAGAATGTCACCCAGGAAATTTATAACTACATGAATACCCAATAAAACTTTTTGCATAGTTTTTTTGGAAAACAGTATATGCTGGTTTTGCTCCATACGTTAATGATTTGGCCGGTAAATTCCCCAATATGTACACCAGCGTAATAAGGTTTTAGCTTCCTCTGCTAACTCTAATGGGTTATACACATTCGCTAAATCTAATTTGGTAAACCTTTCACCGCCCTGTATAGCAGCAAACAGTTCCTCTACTCGGGGAAGAGGATGTTTTACATCGTGTAAATAAAGATTAATTGTGACTTTATAATCAGCACAAACCCTAATTGTACCATCACCTTTAACAAAAGGTACCAAAAAATACCCAATTTAGCATCAACTACTAATTGAATAACTTCCTTTTCCTCGAGATCATCCAATTTTTTCTCGATTTGTCCTTTGAAGCAAAAGTAACTACTTTAAACCTACAAAAAATTGGCTTCCGTTTTGCTCAACCGTAAGCTTGATTCCTTCCCGCTTATAATGCCCTAGACTAAGTGTAAGTAGTTCCTGATGATTATCTAACAACACCATAAACTCGTTATCAGCGACCAAATTATAAACTGGGGGAGTTACCTTATCAACGCCTAACTTAATCTTAAATATCGTCATTAATTTCCTACCTACTAAAAGTATCAAACCATTCTTAATGACACGAATCTACAGTTAGCTGAGATATTTAAATACCGCACCTCCCACTGGGTGAATGATATTACCACTGTAAGTACGCAATTTAATATTTGACTTTGCAGTTCATGACTAGCATACTTTCCTCTACAAACAGTTTCTGGTATTACAAATATCCCGCTCCTGAGTCTACTTTCTAACGTTCTATTTCCAACAAACAATGTTACTTTGAAAGGCTTAACATAAAAGCTGTCGGAAACAAAATACACATCAATAAAATCCACAGGCTCGTCAATTCCTGATTTTTTCTGATCCAACAAAATTTGCATTCTTACTATCTCTAAGACATACCTTGGTTAAATGCCCACGTCCGTTACAAATCTTACGTTTATACGTTTTATACTTGCACGTTTTAAGGTCGTGACCTCCTTGTTCATAACTGTAACAGGATTTGTTGGTTGTTCCACCGGGCGGCTCCGTAGCGTAGTTGGTATGTGTGTGACTACTACGCCCAAGGTCCCGGGTTCGGTCCGCTTGAAAAATGTTAGGCGTGAATTTTTCACAAAAATACACCCTCGTTCGGATGAAAGATAAAATGGAGGTCCCGTGTGTGAGTGTTGTCACGCACGTTAAAGCTTGGAACAGCAAGGGTTCTGCAAAATTCCAAATTTTCCAGGTAAAAAAAACTCGCTTCCTGGCCAATGTAGCACCTTTGGGTGGAGCATTAGTAAATCACATGTAAGGTTGTTTCACCATCTGAATAAACTTTCTTTAAAGTATTCTTTCTTCGAGGCTTCATTGGTTTGCTGTTAAAGTGTTAAGTTTTACGATTTGTAATAATGCTGCCTCCTTTTTCAAAACTACCTCAATTATTATTAATAGGTAATGTTCTTAGCGTCAAATATATAGACCATAACGTCCACGGCTTAAAACTTTTATACAATTCTCTAAAATATATCAGCAGCATATAGTTTCAAAAATTAAATTACGTGATTTTTATCTCTTCAGGTTACAAATTGGAAAAAGATTTCTTCGTATATCTTCTTCGATTTTGCTGGTAATAAATCCGAAGAAGTTTTTCGGCTTTTTTTACTATTTCTGAAAGATTACAGATTATATTTATATCACTTTCGGAATCAGACATGAAATACACGAAAAGCTATCACCAATTTAAAGACGAACTGAAGCTGACAGATTTGAATATTAAACATTAAACGTAGAACTTTAAATAAATAGCCGACACTAGACAACTTCATTTGTGTTGTTTGAATTTTTCATATTATTAAAATTTCATTATACTTTAGTTTAATAAGCAAACGCATTTAGATTTTAATGAACAACCTTACATTTTATTATTAATGATTATAAGCAGCCAAAATATGAAACGAAGCAGTTTATATGTCAAAAGATACATCACCCTCTACTTTCGCCACTAGAGACGAAAGTTAACGCTATAGGATTTTCTCTCACAAGTGGCGAAATCACGTTTTTGCTGAATGTATAACCTATCGGAAAGCTGTTTTCGTATGAGCTCGTAGAAAAAAATAATTATTCCAAACTTGGATAGCTTTAGTTATTATAGAAAGTTATTTAAAATGAATGGTTTAGACGTGCAAATTATTATTCTTTAATAAATCGTTACCATAGCGCTTTCGACCCATTTTTTTTGGTCATCATTTTTTAAAGTTCTAAAATGCCTTCGCCTAGAAAAGGAAAAATAGATACGCACGAATGGCACAGGTCAAATGTGTAGTGGTATTTCGGTGACGAGTTCAGCAGTACACTAAAAATTCTTGTTCCGAATACTAAACAAGCAATACATCACAAAAATCTACTGCAGAACCCGTTTGCTTGTGTTGAGTTGTTATGGCGAAGGATTATACAACACGCTATAAATGAATATTCAATGACTATTCAGCAATTCCGGTAAGTTTACTTAGAGTGCTTCTAACTAATATTGTGTACTTGAATATTGGACAACCTCTAATCGTATTATAATGCTCCAAATGCTATTAAGATTCCCACACTACTGTATAGTATGTCTGGTATTAGCAGGAATATGCACTTGCGAGCAGGTTGTAAGCGACATACCTCTTAACCACACGAACATGTTAAACTAAAACTTCAGACTACAAAATCAAGCACTGTAATTACACCTTGAAGTTTAAATTAGTTTAAATTGGAAACGACGATTTAATTGCATTTTAGAATAGAGAACTATAAATTAAACCTTTTTGTCAAATACTTAGCTCTAGCTCTAGTAAGCAGAAGAAGGAAATGTTATAAAATCTAGAAATTCAGGCAAAGATTAAGTTTCAGATCTGAATCAGAAACCATCATATACCACAAAGCTTTGTCATACTCAAAATTTAATGCTACACATTTATATTGTAACGATAATTCTATTTACACGAACAACAGTTCTTTATTATCAACTGATTACATAAACCTTTTCAACAACTCGTAGCAACAGTAAAATTTTCTAAAAGCTTTTGCGACTACTTTTCAGCTAATCGCTAACAGTTCTAACTTCTTAGAACAACGACGATATCTTCTTAAAAACTATTGTAGCACTATAATTAACTATCCAACAACTAACTATTAATTTATATCGATCACTACAGTAATTTATATCACATAGGGCAACTTATATTAACAGCGACTTGATTCTTTTATCTGATAAACAAAAGAAAATGTGTAGGTATTCAAAAACTAGAATCGACAGGAAATAAACCTTATTAATTTCAACTCCAATAATTGTCTTAACGTCTTAAATTAAAATACGCTGAATTGAGTATTAATCAATACGTAAATAAACCAGTAAACAGATATTAAAAAGAAATGAAAATATGATTTAATAAGTTTCACTGTGATTCCTGGACGTTTTAATCAAATACTAAAAAGTATGCAGTCAAATCAGGATCATTTTTATACATAAGTTACAAAATTATACAGCAAACCTTTCTGTAACAGCAAATTATTTCATAGAGCATTAATGAGCACAAATCAAACCCTAGGTACTATTATCCAAAATATATTCCAGAAATATGCTTGTAACACCAAACGTTTTCTTTGTTGAGTGATACAATGTGTACTTATCTACAATAGCAACCTATTTATGCGATGGTTTAATGAGTTTAGGATTTACAGTAGTTTTAAGTTCCGTTGACATGAATTATATTTAAACACAAGGCTTCAGCTCTTCATTTTATCGCAAATTCTAGATGATCAGTATATATATATATATATATATATATATATATATATATATACACAGGGTGGTTCGGTTTTCATTAGCCAGCGTATATCTTCTGAACTATGCAAGGTATAGAAAAATTTCATAGGAATAAGTTGTTTGAATATATTTTCTCTACAAATATAAGGCATTAAGTATTTTTTATGGCCTACTATTTTGAGCAATAATATGTCACTTTGGTTTTTTAAATAGAACACCTTGTATATTTTTTTGAAAAAATACTCTACTTGAAATTGTCTTTACGGCAATATACCACAACCAATGAGTTCTTGTCAGAATGCACTAAATAACTCAAATAATAGAATTCCAATACTGTATAAATTAATAAATTGCGAATTTTTTTATACATACATCTGAAAATAATAGCTAACCAGAAAAGTAATTATCTTAGTAAATGTTCAAATTGTTCACCATTACATTCTAAACATTTATTAACTCGAATAATTAAATTTAATCTAGCATCTTGCAGTATGACCGGGGTAATTAGCAAGCAAGCTGCTCTTATTTTTGCGATTAACTCTTCAAGATTTTGAAAAAGGGTAGAATTAGAATTACACTCGATCTTTTAAAAACCCCCAAACAAAGAAATCAAGAACTGACAAATCAGGTGATCGGGTAGGCCACAAAGTCGGTCCCCTATTACCGATCCAGTTCTGACCAAACTCATTATTTAAATAATTTGTAACATTGATTCCATTATGTGGTGCAGCGCTATCGTGTTGAAACCATAAGTTTCGCCTGATAACTAGGAAAATATCATCTAAGAAATCTTGAAACGAAGTTTGCAAAAACATCAAATATCTATTTTGGGTTAAACTACCATTACAGAAATACGGACCCGGTATGCGAACACTATTACACCTATCCACACATTAATGAAAATCGTACTTGTGAACGGGTTTCAACAAATTGCAAAGGATTTCTATCATTCCAATAATGTGTATTTTTCAGTTAAAAATATCATTTTTATGAAAGTTAGATTCATCAGTCCAAATTACACTGTCCAAAAATTCTCTTCCTATACATTCAATATCTATATACAAAAACCAACTCGGCTGTTAGCATAATTGGGATGTAATGTTTGAACCAAATGCATCTTAAATGCTTTCATTGAATGACGTCTCAGAACATTAAAAATCTGTCGAAACGCTTAGTTCAGCTGCAGCTTGTCTCGGAGAAACTTTAGGATAAGGTCTAAAGTGGGCCAAAATAATCAATTTATGTTGTACTTGATTTCTGGTGATAGTTGAAAGGCTACCATTGGACCTTAAAAAATTTTCTAAATTCTTAAATGTATTTATATTTGGTTTTCTACGGTCAGGATATAATTTTTGATATAAAACTGCAGCTTGACGTTTATTGTTGTTTGACCTATAAAGACAGCATAACATATCAACTTTTTCATTGTTTGAATAATTCATTTCCATTATTTTGCGCGAAACAACTATTAAGAACACAATAATACTTTTACTTATTTATGTGATAGATAATTGTGAATAAACAACTGAAATACTGCAATGGCATTTGTTAACAGAAATAATCAGATTGAAATTCCATTATTTAGGTTATTTAGCGCACTTTGAATAGATATCATTGATTGTGGCATATTGCCGTAAAGACAATTTCAAGTAGATTATTTTTTTGAAAAAATATACAGGGTGTTCTATTTAAAAAACCAAAGTGACATAGTATTGCTCAAATATAGTAGGCCATGAAAAATACCTAATGCCTTATAAATATATAAATATATATATATATATATATATATATATATATATATATAAATATATTCAAAAACTTTTCCCATAAAATTTTTCTATATCTTGCATAGTTCAGAAGATATACGCTGGCTAATGAAAACCGGACCACCCTGTATAATATATATATATATATATATATATATATATATATATATATATATATATATTCGTGGAATTATAGATTAAATAAGTCCAGACAATAAAATTTTATCAACTGTGTATATAGAAAATAGGTAGAATTTATTTAGGCGTCAAATTAATCAGTTTAGGTATTGAAGATGGACGGTTATTAACAGATTTTGTATTTCTAAATTAGAATTTTAAAATTGCACAAAGGGAAAAAGCTTTATAGTACATTAAAACTCAAGGATGCGCATAATTAAATTGTAATAATTTTAAATCAAGCGCATGGAAGCAGAAACGGAGTTTTCAAATATATAAAATCAATAATTTAAACGCATCTTTCCAGTTACATAAAAGCAAACGTTCATTTAGAAATCCGAAGAAGGAGAGAAACTGGGAATTGTTAATTTAAACAACAACACCTGTTAGTTAAAGGTCAGGTTCATAGAACTCGATTGAACGTTAGCACAAAGTTCTAAAAATTGTTTGCAACGGTCGATTTGACAAACTGCTTAAAAATAACAAATGCCCTGAAGACTAAGTGATATGAACGATCTATAATGTAAAACAGACAGAGAAATGTACAAAAAAGCGTTGGTTACAAGTTACGTCTAAAATACAAGAGAAAATGTGAAGGCCAACAGGAATATCGATTTTCTGTAGCTTGAGAGGGGTTTCTAAAAGAAACAATAAGTATGGGTGAAACGGAGAAAGATAGCTGATAGGTGGAGAGTTATGACGGGGGAAAACTATATCATTGGTCTAAGGCTAGACAGCTTTGAGAAGCGTGCGTCCGTTGAGGTATTAAACAAATTTCAGAGTAACTTTATAATTATCTCGTAATTTTTCAGATGTTACGTTCAAAATTTGTAGAAGTAATTTTAAAAATAAGCTTTTCAATGAAGAGATGTTCCGATGGTGGGATTGAAAAGCGTATAAATACTCGGTCAAAGATATTAAAGCTCTTTCCCTTAGATCTGAGATCGCGCTTGGATCTTCAACGTAATTGATCGTATATGCTCTTACCTGTATTAATTATTGTGTATTCGGTAAAGTAGCATACAACATCCTGTTTGAAAATATGTAAAGCTGTAGTAACATACCGCAAAAGTAGTAAAAGTGATATTGCATGAGTGGGTGCTAAGGTCTAGACAAAAGGTGCCGTTACTACACGACTCAATTGAATGATGAGATGGTACTTGGGTAAGCGAATTCTAAAGCTAAACTAGTATGCATGTAGTGTAGTAGTATAGAATGTTAAGTTTGGACAAGACCTATATCTGGGTAGAAGATTAAAGGTGGTTGCAGAGATTTGAATAGTGGGGATCAGTTGGATCCAGGTACAATCGAAGTATATGGGTACAACGACGAGGGTTTCTGGTACCCATCTTCAGAGGTGACGAAGGACGAAGCCTTCTCCAGGCAAAGAAAATTAATTTCCTGCTTTTTGTATAAACATTTGTGTTGATATTTTTGTGTTTGCGTGTTTTGACTTATTGGGGGTGTATTTATTACCATAAAACCTCGTTTAAAGGGGTATATGTACAGGATAATTAATATTGTGGTTTAAAATAGTTTATTG
The DNA here is from genome assembly GCA_036346225.1 of Platerodrilus igneus. Taxonomy (NCBI): domain Eukaryota; kingdom Metazoa; phylum Arthropoda; class Insecta; order Coleoptera; family Lycidae; genus Platerodrilus; species Platerodrilus igneus. The sequence continues at coordinate 2,507,393 of JARFIW010000131.1, read as the reverse complement.
ATGTTATAAAAATGTTTATTGATGATATAAAATGTTGTTGTAAGGAGTAAACGGGTCTTTAGATTTAATTTTTAATAAAAATGCAAAGTTTAAAAGCATTTAGCGGAACTGGGTTATAACCAGCTCAAAATAGACCAGAGTAAAATCAATCTAGGGTTGCATGAGGGGCCCATCTACTCGTATTAAATAGAATTTGTTGAAATATATTAAAATTAAGGACTTTAAAGTATTTAATGATTGAGGTGGTAACAGTTTTAGCAAACTGTCTGTACCAAGGTGTAAATATTTTATTAATAATGGAAACTTGTTAATATAAATATAAAAAGTTGAATGTTTTGTTGCTTTATTTGAGTGGTAATTTCAAATGACTGTGTTTCTGAGAAAGGAAGAAGGTGCTTAGGATGGTAGGTATTCAAGAAGAAGCCGATTGCTGAGCTAGCCAGGGTGAGCAGAAATAAGGAGGCGTTCCAAAAGGGAGTGTAAGAAATTTTTTTATTTTTTCACTTTCAGAAACTTTTATGACGCCCAATTCGTGGGGCTTGATTGGTTTTTAGGAAAAATACGAGTAATTCCGACCGTCCACAGCAATATATATATATATATATATATATATATATATAATACTATGAGAAAAGGGTAGTCTAAGGGTAGATTAAGTCATAGGGGTTGTAGAATAAATGTAAATAATTTTATCGTTAAGAAAAACAAATAATTCCACCAATTATAGGAGTAAATGGACTATTTTACAAAAGATCAATAGCGAGCACACTGTATATCAATTATATTTAATTTAATGCATAAGAAAGAAGCTCAATTTTAATAATTAGATAATATTTAACTAAAATAAGAATGTGTACGTCGTATAATATGTTTTAAGTTAAGTTTACAAGTCCAAAATTAAATAGAAACGAGTAAAAGATAAGATTCTAAACGCAACAAATTGCATCAATATAAACACATTATCGGGAAAAATAGATAAACTAGCATTCTTGATATTTAATAATTTCGTCAAAAATGTGAACGCATTCCAATACTTCATTATTAGAAAATGAATACGTGACTAGAAATTATATTTAACTGAAAATCCAACATATTTCAAACAACAAACAACATATGACTAGCGGTTCGCTATACGATAAGCCGTGAACAACCAACGACACAAATATTAAATACGTGACAAGATTTCAATGGATATTTGGAAATTCTAAGAAGATGCTATAATATATTGAATGTAGACGTGCTGAACAGAACGAAAGTACAACAATTGAAACCAGAGAATTTGAGATATACTAAGGTTCTACAGAGATAGGTTGAAATTACGAACGTTTATCAACAAACACGCGATGCGTGCCAACTGGAACGTTGGAAGGTGGAGCTTATAAATAGGATATAAAATTCGAAAATAGACAATATATCTTCAACAAAGGCACGAATCACGCGGATTTAAAGTGAAAATTACGTACTAGTAAAATTAGTGAAAGTAAATAATTTATGAAAAATAAAATTTTGAAAGTGCTAATATGTGCAACGAAGAATAGGTCGATTTACGCGTAAAACGGTTTCGCGTAAACATCCAAGAAAAGAAAACGCTTCGAATAAACCTCCAAGAAAAGTAAACGGTTTCGATTAAACAAGCAAGTAAACGTATTCAAATAAAGATCCAAGAAAAGTATTCGAATAAAGATTTTAATGTATGTTTAAATAAATTATCATATGGAATAAACGTGAAGATACTCAAAGTTAATCCAGAAACCCAAAGAGAAAATACAAGCAACCAATAATCCAGCAATCTGGTAAATCAAATAAAGCAGGTCGAGCCATAGCAACCAAGAGGTGCTAACCACATACACTCTGAGGCAATTCCAGTGACGAGCAAGGAGAACGCAGGTTAGAAATCTTAAATTTTTAATAGTTAAAGACTGTCTCAATTTTAATATTTTCTAAATATTATATATCTGTAAGAGTCAACAAAAAGGTCATTTGAAAATTTGCAAATAGGGAAAGTCATCTTTGAACGTTCGAAAGGTACTTTAGAGTAATTACAAAGATATTTTTGCTGGCTATCAGGGAAATTAAATTTGGTGAATGTGAATAATTTATTCAGGGGCAAATTTTTGAATTGATATGAAACTGTACATATTACTAATCATTATACTTGTATCATTTTGGAGTGCTTCATTTAAATTATTTCAACAGATAGAAAAAGAGCTATTTCATAGCAATCTTAAGGCCACACCAATGTAAAGGGGTATTTCAGAGCAATACTAATTAGGACAAATTTTTGGGCTTGTAAAGGGGATTTCACAGTAATAATATTGACACCCAACTTAAGGGCGATATCACAGCAATAATAATGGCGCACAATCATGGGGATATCACAGCAATATATATATATATATATATATATATAAATTGTTGTGATAAGAGGTTGTTTAAGGGTGTAGTTGAATAGCAAGGGCCGTATAGTAAACATAAACTGCGATAGGAAGCGGAATGCTGCATTTATTTAGCAGAAAATTAAGTAATTTGAATATTATGTAAGTAGTAGACATTCAACACCCTGTATATAGACCATAGTTACCTTTAAACAATGCGAATAAGCATATTTTACAACAATAGTACTAGTATTTAGCAGTAAAATAGATAATTCATACATTAGGTAAATAACAAGTATTCAACACTCGGTATATAGATCTTTATCAATTTTAAGTAATGCAAAGTGAGAATATCTTTCAGTAAAAATACGCTTATTCAGGAGAAATAGATAGTAAATGTAATTAAACACGCGTTGAGAAGTATTCCAATTAGTTATAATATAATACGAAAATAAGAGATAAAACCCAACAAAGCTTTATGCAATTACTCATGAAGAAGCCCAAAGTAATTTATGGAAAACAAAGGGTTCAACTAAATAGAGCAGTGATAGATGAATGAGGATAACAAAAGGCTGTTGATCCACAATCCGAAGAACAACCTGTAGCAGGTCAGATCTAATTAGTTTTAAGATCATTTTTTTCTATATAATTTTCAATCCTGAAACTGTTCAATTGATATAAAAAGTGTAACGAAGTCAGCAACCAACATTGAATACGTTAAAAGTACTAATATAGTAAAGGGATCTAGAACGTTCGAGGTTTCTTTGGTAAAAAGGGTAATTTTTGGTGACTTTAGATTGATTTCAAAACACATAAATTTTGGGGATAAATAATACTTAAGATATTGATTGATTGAAGTGTGTATTGTAATATTTTTCGAAACTTGTAAATAATACTTCTTTTCATTATATAAAATTAATTGAGGTCGTTTTATAATTCAAACAAAGAGGTAATCATAAAGGGGTGGAGAAGAAAAAAAATATTGATAATCATAACGTTGTGCACTCTGTGTAGAATAATAAAAGCTTGCCGTGGCATAATAATAAAGTTAGTGAGATTTAAATTTGATTAGAAAACACAGAGAAGTGGAGTTAAAGAAAACGTCATAACACCGACTACAGCGTTATCATATGACCCCTTAAATTAAAATAAATTAAATTAATCAATAATTTCTATTGGCTTATACAATTGATTTTCTTTATGAATCTATTACCTTTTAGTCCCTAATTATAAAATTATGTCAATACTTGTTAATTTAAATTAAATAAATGCAATTAATTTTGCGCGTATATAAGAGGTTCCTTTTTCTATACAGGGTGTTATGAAATTGCATTATTGACTCCAAATTTAACCCTTTAAATCCACTACATTATATATATATATATATATATATATATATATATATATTACTTTACTTTTTAACCTTTATAATAAAATAAAATCGAAGAGTTCACAAACAAGAATCAACAGGGATACACTATTTTGTTGTAAGTCTTTACGGAAACTTACAACCAATTTTTGTCATGACTTAGTGATTTTAGAATATACAGTAGTTTTAAGTTGGTTGTATAGGAGAGGACAAGCATATTCAAACTTTTGTTGAATAATCTATTTTGTTGTTTTAAAAATTTTTCACCTTTACAGGAATAAATAGCCTATATAGTTTGTATCAGTTTTTAAATAAAGTTTGTATAAAGAATTCAAAACTGCATTAAATGTGTCAGAAACATACATCTTCTATATATTGTAAATGCACCATAATGACCCCATTTCGGCATTCTAAAAAATATTATTTCAGCCTGTCGAAGCACCAATCCGGAACAGAAACGATGTGTTTTGTCATACAGGAAAATTATTTTATCTTGAGCTATTGATCCGAAGACTGGGCAATCATCTTCTTTCAAGTACTAGCTTGATTTGAAATGATCATTTGGGCTTTGCATAAAAGTCTATCAACTTACTTTGTATAAAAAACTACCTTATATGTATATATATTGCCTTGGAATGTGCCTTCAGGTCACAGGAACTGGTACTTTCTTAAAAACATTTGAGCCCCACAGATTGGACGTCATAAATTGCCGTGGAACTCTCTAATTTAAGCTCCGGACCTCGCCAGAGTAAAAAAATAACTTTCAAAAATATAAAATTTTTACAAAAATTTTCTTACCCGCTTTCTGCTTTATCAAATTAATTTCTTCAGCAGCTTCCCTGGCTAGCTCAGCTGTGCTTCTTCTCGTATACCTACATTTACTCTCATTCTCTTTACCGTTCACACACCATTCAATAAAATCACAAAATAATACAACAATTATACAATATTTATTAACCACTATTTACAAATAATATTCAAAGTTATTTACAGTTCGCTGCTCAAGTTACACCTCAGTAAATGCTATCTTTGTAAAGTCCTTGTTTTTAAAATTGAAATTTCTAACACATTTACTGCAACAGGAGTAAATGGGCCCCAAATAATACCTTATCTTTATTTATTACTACACTCTGGAGTATGGTGAGCTCATGATAACCCTGTTTATTAATGTATGCTTTCCACTTTGCATACTATTACTACAAACTTTAAAAAACAAACCATGTACTCTTAACAATTAAATTTAAATTCATCAAGCAATTCAATAAGCTTTACGTACACCTTTTGTTTTATATTCAAAATACCATATTAATAGTCAGCTATACGTATCCTTTTCAATACGTAAAATAACGAAAAACAACTATCAAAGTTCACTCTCGCACATCACAAATAATTTCAACAGTTTATAAAAACAGCAAATTCTAATGCGTTACCTGGAAACTTAAAGATTCCATCTCCGTTGACGATGTATTATGTTCTTGAATCCCTCGGCCTAGTGGTTATGCGCGCGGCTCCACCCGATGTTTAAAGATGAACACACTCTAAGCTGCGTTCAATATCCATTTCAATATTCAAATCCATGTATATTACACTTGTTTATTATCGCATTATTAATTTACGAGCTTGTTAAAGTATTCGTTGGACCTCAGTTAAATTTAAATAAACTTGACACTATTCGCGTCTCTAACTATAAGGCCACAAACAATCTAATACTGTACTACTGAACTTTACAAATTTTAATAATTGCAAGCCTGGTCAGTTGATATTTGTATGTTGTTATGCGATGCAAAATTAAAGAGAGCCCTCCTAATTCTTTCAGAGTATTTATATCATAAAGCTAGGCCCCTTTGGCCACACTTTACGCGAAATATCTAATTGTAAAATAACATTTCCGCAAATTTTGTGTAATTGTTTTAAACTTCTAGAAATATTCCTCGTCAACACGCTATCTCAAACAAACTATCACATCCACCTGTCGCGTGTTTGTCTGTTCTAAAACTATCTATTTCGACCAATGCTACAGTTCAGTGACGTCTTAAAACTCCGCCTGTAATATCTCTATTCCCGTCTTATGCATATTTGATGTCGCATTCTAACCTTGCATGTGTCGTAGAAATTCGATATCGCTGCTCGCGTTTTAAAGGACTCCATGTGGATCGAATAAGTGAGTTCTAAATCAAATGCTTTTATGCCCGTCTCATTCTGTAACATATTATTAATTGTGCATCCTTTCGGCTCGTTAAAAAGCTTTTGTTAGCATTTATGCGAAACCACCGACGGTTGAACAATATTTCCCTACAGCTCGCCTTGTTATCTACACAAATAACCGGAAAGTGACCTTTCCAACATGCAGGTGTGCTTAATTAATGATCGTTTAAAATAACACTTCTCGGAGTTTACTTTTCACAGTATTTTATACAACCGACGTCTGTGTGTCTGTTAGAAAGCTTTTCTTTCGCCTTGAGATTATTGATTTTTCATGCTCTGCTGCGTTTTCTGACGTTATAACCCTTTAAATTAAAATAAATTAAATTAATTAATAATTTCTATTGATTTTCTTTATGAATCTATTACCTTTTAATCCCTAATTACAAAATTATGTCAATACGTGTTAATTTAAATTAAATAAATGAAATTAATTTTGCGCGTATATAAATGGTTCCTTTCTCTATACATGGTGTTAGGAAATTGCATTGTTGACCACCAAATTTAACGCTTTAAATCCACTACAATATATATATATATATATATATATATATATATATATATATAAAATAAAGTATCTATAATAACAGGCTATTAGGTCTGCTAGTTAATGAATTACACTCTTTATTATAATTCAAGCTTTCGGCTTTTTATTTTTAATCCTTTATCAAGAATACTAAAAATTGTGAAACGTTATTAGGGCATACAATAATCAAATACTTACTAATGTGAGGTTTTTTAAAACTAGAATCTTTAATATAAATAAAATTCATAAATATAAATTAATAGTGTGATGTATAAAGCTTTTAACAAAAATAATGTGATATTCATATTTAAGTTTGAAAGTTACAGACTGACAAATTCCTATATAATTTTGACAGTTGTTGAGACAACTTTCTAGATGTCACTATTTCTTTTGTAAGTCGACTGAAATTTAGATATTTTTTGATGTATGCATGAATGTCTATATATATATATATATATATATATATATATATATATATATATATATATATATATATTGATATTTCTTGACCTTTATTTAAAATATTAAAATTTTCTTTTCTTGGGAAATAGGTCATTTATTAAAACATTTATTCTTCTCACTTAAATAATATGTAATACTAACATAACGCGTTTCGGTTATCATAAACCTTGGTCACATGTAATTAAAATTCCTGTAAATTTCTAAAATATCTTAAACTATTAAAATGTATTATAATTAAAACTTACTTGGTAACATTATTTTAAATCTATTTGCATGGTGTAAAATCTAATAACTAATAGCTAAACTAATCAATTTTATTAAATATATTCTAGGCAGTTAAACAAGTTATCAAATAACATTAGTGTTATCTGAAGTGATACGAATTTATATTAATTATTCTATACTTTACTTAATAATAAATCTTAATATTTTTATATACAGAGTGAATGTTAGAATAAGTACCAGATAACACTAATGTTATTTGATAACTTGTTTAACTGCCTAGGATATATTTAGTAAAATTGATTAGTTTAGCTATTAGTTATTAGATTTTACACCATGCAAATAGATTTAAAATAATGTTACCAAGTAAGTTTTAATTATAATACATTTTAATAGTTTAAGATATTTTAGAAATTTACAGGAATTTTAATTACATGTGACCAAGGTTTATGATAACCGAAACGCGTTATGTTAGTATTACATATTATTTAAGTGAGAAGAATAAATGTTTTAATAAGTGACTTATTTCCCAAGAAATATATATATATATATATATATACATATATACATATGTGAGCGTGTGTTCGAGTGTGAGTGTGTGTGTGTGTGCGTGTGTGTATGTGTGTGTGCGCGCGTCTGTGTGTGTAAGTGTGCGTGTGTGTGTGTTTATGTTGCGTTTTATTAAGTGATGTGATCATTTACGTTGAATTTGTTTTTGGATTTAAAATGAAGTAGATAGGTGTATATTGAGCTTAGTGCGTTGATATCAGTTTTTTTATTAATAGTGTTAGCGTTTTTAAATATGTAACACATTTCTAAGAATTCTCTTTTGGATCGTTTACTTTCAATTTGCAGTATTTTAGGATTGTCGAAATCTATTTTATGTCTGTTTGTATTTGCGTGTATGGTCAAAGCACAAGCGTTTGGTTTAACACGAATGTCACTTTTGTGTTGAGTTAGGCGTTGTTTTAAGTGCTGTGAGCTTTGGCCAATGTAGGTGAGGTTGCAGTCTAAACAATTTATTTGGTATACAACATTCCGTTGTAGAAGGGATGGTGTTTTATCTTTTAATTTAGAAAAAAGACTGTTTAAAGTTAAAAGGTTTTGTTTAGCAATTTTTATGTTGAATTTTTTAAAGACGTTTTCGAATTTTGTACTTAAGTTTTCGATGCAAGGAATTATATGGCATGTAGGCATATTTGCAGAAGACACAGTATTATTGCTTGAGTGTTTATTAGAAAAGTCTGTGTTTATTGTTGCTTTATGATTGTATAAAAAACTTTTTATTAGCTTTGGGGGATAGCTATTGTTTTTTAGAATTATAAACAGTTTGTCTAGATTTTTTTGATATAGAGACGGATCGCATATTTTTTTGATTCTATGTTTTAGACCTAGAATGAAATTTATTTTAATTTTGTATTGATGATATGAATGATAATTTTAAATCCAAAAACAAAATTAAATTAAATTATCACATCACTTAATAAAACGCAACACAAACACACACACACACACACACTTACACACACAGACGCGCGCACACACATACACACACGCACACACACACACACACACACTCACACTCGAACACACGCTCGCAGATGTATATATGTGTATATATATGTATAAAGACATTCATGCATACATCAAAAAATATCTAAATTTCAGTCGACTTACAAAAGAAATAGTGACATCTAGAAAGTTGTCTCAACAACTGTCAAAATTCTATAGGAATTTGTCAGTCTGTAACTTTCAAACTTAAATATGAATATCACATTATTTTTGTTAAAAGCTTTATACATCACACTATTAATTTATATTTATGAATTTTATTTATATCAACGATTCTAGTTTAAAAAACCTCACATTAGCAAGTATTTGATTATTGTCTGCCCTAATAACGTTTCACAATTTTTAGTATTCTTGATAAAGGTTTAAAAATAAAAAAACCGAAAGCTTGGTTTATAATAAAGAGTTTAATTCATTAACTAGCAGACCTAATAGCCTATTATTATAGATACTTTATTTATATATATATATATATATATATATATATATATATATATATATAGTTATTAAGATGAAATGAAAACCCAACTTTGTATTTTAAAGTTCTTCAAAAGTATGGAAAGGCTGCTTTCGCCGTATATAGAGAATCTGCTACGTATTGAGTAACACAATAACATATACTTACAAAGAATCTAGCTCTTTAATATAAAAAAAGACATGTATACAGGATATCCCACACCGAGCTTCCATTAAAAGTATTTTAAAAACTACAATTTTACTGGCAAATTAAAACTTTGTGTAGGAGTTACCGAACAAGACGAAACTATAGCTAAAATAGTTTTGAAGTTTTGCAAATATGTCATATTAATTATTTTGAATAACACATCCTGTATTTTATTGCATATATAAATGGTGCTTTAGCAGATGGTTATTTTGATTTAAGTGCATGTATCTTCAATTGTTGTGCATCCAGGAATTATTGATCTAAAAAATCGTGTTAATAAACATTTAATTAAAACTGATTGTAGGTTGTTTCCATTACACCTAAAGAAATGTTTTTCAATAAAAACAATAAAATAGTTTTTACAATTTTAGGAAGTGAAAAATTCAGAATTGAAAAATTATGTAATTTTTATAATTGAACCCCAATTTTTTTATATCTCGACATGAACGATCATAAAAGTTTAATCAGTTATTTGGAAAATTTCGGTTTGTGCTTAATTTTCTTTAATTTTGCTTTCGTTTATGGTATTGTGGAAATTAAAGTTATACAAAATTTTTTTAATAAATTGAGCTCAAGTAAAGTACAAATATTTGTTAACGAATTTCATTGCTTATTCTTACTTATTATTAGTTTTTAAATTCGCGTTATTGAATTGTAAAAACTATGTTAATGTTCTTATTGAGATTGAGAAACATTTGTTACGGTGTTATGCAAACACAACGTATAAACCGTTTTAATAAAATGTTTATTAATGCCAGTTCTCTGATCCTCCAAAGTGCACTTTTTAAGAGAAAAAATTCCAGGAAGCAAAACAATTGAAAATAGTTTTACAAACCCTAATATCAAAATAATAATCTACGCGCCCACTATTCAAATAAGGAATAAAATGTGGAGTATTCCATTTAAAATAATGAAAATGACAGTTACTTTCGATATAACCGGAAGTTTCACAACGTTGAAAACATCTTAGCTAAATTTGCCTTATTGGGTAACCCCTACATGCAAAGTTTCAGTTTTTCAGGAATTGTAAGTTTTGAGATTTCTTTAATGAAAGTTTGTTGGGGCATCCTGTATAGTTAAGTGTTTATATATGGTTATATAAGTAAATATCAAGTAAGCAATTATTTATACATCCTGCAGAGTGTCAAATAGAAATAAGTTTTCCACGATGTATAAAACAAAACAAAACTTTTTGACCCACCATCGTGCTGCTTGTCGTTTAGATGGGAAAATTTATTTTGTAGCACTAGATGTGTAACCTGAATACCTGATACATTTTGTATCTATTGACTTATAAGATTCGATTACCAATGTACATTTAAAAATCGTTATATTTCTTAAATGCTTGAACCATTATGCTTCCGATTATAGTGATTTTTAAAATGTGCATTTGTGGGTATATTAAGATTGAGACGTTCAAAGTGAAAATTTTTAAACTAAATTTGTATTTAAAAATCGAACCTTTTACCTTGAATAGAAATCAAACCTTGAGCATGTGGTTCGGTTAAAAAGTTTAGTTAGAAAAAAGTCTGGTTCGGTTCAAAAAATCGAACCGAACTTATAACCAAATTGAACCTAGTTCGTGTCCATCACTATATTATATTGATTTTTACATTCACGCCCATTTTTCACAATTCTCACTCGATATCCCGAAACTTGTTATAAAAAAACATACTCCTGTGAGATTCTACATTTTATATATTAAAACCCAATTTTTATTTCCCGAAATTATGTAAATAAGCAACCCGTATAATACAGTATTGCCCGAAATAAACAGTACTGAAATTGTAATTGTTTTGTATATTTAAAAAATACATATTATCGACACTTTATTATATGTTCTAAATGTGCACCTCTTCGTTCGAGACAGACTACATAACGATGTTCTAAGTTTCTGGTCATGTTATTGAATAAGGGTTGTCTCAGGGCTGCGAAGAAGACTCTAACGGCATCCTTTAATTCATCGATGGTTTGTGGTGCCCGTTTGAAAACGGCATTTTTAGCCATGCCCCAAATGTATGCGTCTGGAGGTGTGAGGTCTGGAGAATGTGAAGGATAAGGGAAGTCAGTAAATCGTGATATGAATTTGCTTGGAAAATGTTCTTGAAGAAATTGACGAATTGCGGCAGCAGTATGGCAAGTTGCCCCGTCCTGCTGAAAAAATTGATTTCGAAATGCCAAGTTACGTGCACGACAGAATTGACGTAGATCAGGGATAAATCGTGTTAAAATTTGTCTGTACCTCTGTTGATTAAGTGTGACTTGCCTACCATTCTCTTCGATAAAGTACGGACCAATGATTCCGTGTCCGGAAACAGCACACCAGACACTCACTTTTTCACTATGTAAAGGAACCTCTTGAACCTCATCGGGTCTGGCAAAGCCCAGAAATCGATTTGTGCGACGATTCACATAGCCTGACAAGTGAAAATGTGCTTCGTCTGAAAACCAAACATTTTCAAAAATTCAGGATTTTCATACTGTAACGCGAGAATTCTGGCGCAATATTCCACTCTACTGCGATAATCCCGAGGATGTAGTTGTTGATGTACCTGAATCACATACGAAAACGTACCCAGCTCCTTCAGGATTCTTTGAAAGGAAGTTCTTTTAAATCAAGTTGTAACGCTGTCCTTGCCTGGCTGACTTTCGGATTTTCTAAGATTTGCTCAAAAACACGTTCATGGTTATTGTTGTTGTTAACTGTCCTGGGACGCCCCGAGTTTCCTTTTCGTTGACACAATACACTACCTGTATTTCTAAACTTTTCAATAACCTTCAAAATTACAGCATTACTTGGAGAACGTTTATTAAACCTTTGTGTGAATTGATCAGACACGTATAGCAAACTTGCACCATTACGTCGGCCGATTCCGTATGAACGAAAATAATGCTCTACCAGAAACACTTTCTCCTCTGTACTTAACACCATTTTTAACAATTAGGCCCTACTAATTACTTGTTTGAGGTTTACTTGACAGGTCTATACTAGCTAACTTGAGTGTGACAGCGCACGCATAAAAACACCGCCAAGTTAGTTTCAGTACTGTTTATTTCGGGCAATACTGTATTACTTATTTAGAACTGGAAAAACCCCAAAATAAGCCGCATATATAAAGAAAAAATTCGTCGGATAAAAATTGAGGAAAAAAAAGATGACGGAAAGTATAGGCTGTGCGTATACCAGCCGCAGGATAATGCATAGGAAAACAAAACTGCATTTATTTGCGCATGTACTTTATTTATGTATGCACAGTAATTTGTAAATAAAGTTTAAATGTTGTATGTGGTATTATTATTGTGAGTGTTTTATAATAATTTTTTCATATTGGACTAATGAAATAACTAGCAACGTGCCTTGTCTGCCGAAAGTTCGAAACTGCAATACATATGAAAAAATTAATTAGTTATCGTTTTACATCTACTTACACTATAATTTAAACAATTCGAATGCAATATAAGAATTTTTAACAGTTTAAAGGATAATAATTAATTTCTCTTATCAGCGACTTTTTTTCAGTTTTACAACTTTTTTATCCGTTGATTTTTCTGCGGCTGTTTTTCAGATTTTGTTGATGGTTTCTTGTTTAGGTTTACTTAAAAGCTTTTACTATGCTGGCGATTGTAAATGTAAAAAATGTTCAATTAAAGCTATTCATAAAATAATAACAAACATAAAACCAATTTAAAAATGAGGTTCTTTGACCTGACACCTTAGCAGTGCAACTTACTACACACATGTGTGGTACTTTTTAGAGATAAAAACAGGCATTATTGGATAACATTGTATTAATTGTTATGGTTTTATGGTTAATTATATGGAATTTTCTTAACTGTTAAAAAATGAAAAAGTAGGTTTCACACTTACCTTGCACTGGGACATTTCCGAAAGGGTTTTTTGGTGAGACACTGTACTAGATCTACCTGCAACTTCATTTTCAGCTCGGTCTTCAGTCTGCGGATAAAGATCTCGATATTCTTTTAAATGTTTTGTTTTTAAATGCCTTTTAAGATTGGATGCTGTTGAATTTTTCACTTTAAGTTCTTCATCGTACTTTTTCTTTTGACATACCTTACATTTTGCAGTTTTTACACTTTTTGAAATTGGGGTAAACTCAAAGATTACTAAATTTGCTCCGCGTTTTAGAATTGTCTGACACTAAATGTATATTTCGCGAATTTTCATCTATGTCTCCAAATTGTGTGTTGTCAGTTACCGATTCACTTTGTCGAGGTTGATAATCTGGATCCCCCCACGCTATCCTCACTATTGAAATCCGATATTGTGATTGAAAACGGATAGCTCAAAATTTAGAATCTTGGTTATAATATTTTTAAAACAGTGCACTAAATAAAAAAATCTTTATAATTTAAATCAGAGTGCAGAAACGGAATTCAGCTTATTTATATTTATCCGGAAAGAAGCCGAAATAGTGGCACCTGCAATAAATTTCTCATGGGTCAAGCAACTCTAAGTACAAAGGAAGTGAAAAAATTGCAAAGACCTACCAAAATAAGAATAAATTCCAGTATGAAGCACAGGCGCATGCCGCGTAATGCGTAAAAGGGATAATAAAACCGTTTGAAGTGATAAATCTCAATTTACACGGCTTTTGTTGAAGCACGCTGGAATCAGGTACATTCCTTGCTAGTTCGCAAAATTTGATAAAAATAAGTCGTAATAAAATTAAGTTCGACGAAGCAAAAACCTCTACAATTAAACTACTACCGCACGTACCAACGACTACAGCTGTTTAAAATTTGCGACCTAAAATGCAAATTATAAATTTTATGGGTATCCATTATTGGCCTAAGCTCTGCAGATAGCAGCAGCTAGAGACGCCTCTGTTAAAATAATATTTACTCTATTCCGCTATTTTTGTTTATACCCTTTATAATATCACGATTTTTCTTTATACCTTTTTAGGAGCCGCAACATAGAATATTATTTAGTATTTACATTTTAATTTTCTATATCCATCTGTTATTTATAGCTATGAAAAACTAATCGCATTGTATTCAGTATATTTTTCAAAAAAAGATACATTCAAATAATTAAATCTAATTAAGCTGGTTTTTTGTAATCGGGCAGTTTTAAATATTTTTACATATCTAGAGTGGTTTCGATTTATTCATAAATAATCTTTAGTGCGAGGCCACAATAATAAGTTAATTAATAAGTATAATACAATAAACCAGCTCAATTAACATACGTCGCAATACTTCTTCAAATTAATTAAATATAACACGGTCAATTTCTATTTCAAAGTTTTTGAAAAGTGGAAAGAAGTGAATATTACTTATCGAAAAAAAAATCGAAATTCACAAATCGGTTTAAATCAAATCATTTTCGTTTTCAACTTATTTCCATTATCACACACTTAACAATATGTGTGTAACTGTACCTAGGTGATATATTAAGAGGAGCGTTAATTATAATTTTGTTTAAGAGGCACCTAAAGAAATCATTAAATAAAATTTTTTACTAAATCAATAAATTGTATATTTCGTTATATAAACTTCGGGCCGGCCCGAATAGCCCGAAAAGCCCGAAAAGCATGAGCAGTGTGGCCCGGCCCGGCCCGGGCCCGACACGTGCTTGACCCGGCTTGGGCCCGAAAAAAATTTTGCCGGCCCGGGCTCGTAGCCATCCCTAACATCTACTTATTTCGCGCCTGCCAATAGTTCATTACAACTCGACCCTTATTACGAAAAATTCGATAATTTATCAAATTCTGTTAAATACTTAGGTCTGATCGGGTTAAAGAATATTGGCAATACTTGTGTTATAAACTGTATAGTTCAGTGTCTCCCAAATACAAAATCACTATTCGAGTATATTAAAACTGATGCATCCACAAATCATATCAACACTACCACTTCAACTATAAAAAGAGGTATAATTAAAGCATTCCCAAAGGTAATAACAGATTTGTGGTCTGAAGATTGTTCTGATAGTGTAATCAATGCAATTCACTTAAAACCACAGATTCATCGTCTTGCACCTAGTTTTATGGTTTTTTCAACGAGATACGCAAGAGTTCGTGCAGTACTTGTAAGATGGTATCCACAATGGTGTGAATCTGATTACTACTAATCATATATTCACATTATCAGAATCATATAAACAATTAAATGCCTCTGAGGAAGGCAATGAATCCTGGCGACAATACTTAAGAAAAGGTAATTTCAAAATTGTTGATATTTTCGCTGAACACTTAAAATCTACGTTATGTTCTACGCACCGTAATGATTGTTCTTTAACCTTTGACACTTTTTGGGATTTATCCATAGCTATACCTAAACACATGGATCTGTTAATGTTACAAAATGTGTAGACTATTTTACCAGAATGGAGACATTGGACGATTGCAGGAACGCAGAATGTTTCACGTGTAAGGAAAAGAGAAAATGCATCAAGATGCTGTCCATACAATAAGTTTCCTAAAATATTAGTGATACGCCTGAAACGCATGTCACCCTCTGAAAGATGTAGAAAAAAAAATTCAATTTTACAATGGACGGTCTAGATATGCGAGAATATGCTGATGAAGCAAATGTTGGAGGTGTTCGTTATAATTTGTATGCATTATCCAACCACAGTCGGACTTTCTTGAATGGCTACTATACCGCATACTATCGGTAACTGTAAACATTTGCATTGCATGAATATAACGACATCCAAGGTGTGCAACATATTCCTTGAAACACTTGCAATTGCGGATTATGAAGTAGAAGGTCAAATTAAATCACATCTCTAATATTACTTTCATCAGAGGAGATTGTGTAAATTTTAATATTCTGTGAATTTATCTGATATTACGAATATAAATTTTGTGATACTAGTAAAAAAAAATGACTTTTTTTGCTTATCGGGCATAGCTGTGGAAAAATGACAAATAGTTTTCCAAGTAGAATGTGTTTAAACGTAAATGATCATCATCATTGTGTTTTCGATTTTACTTAAGGTCGGTTTGACGCAGCTCAACTTCTTTTCTATTCTGTGCTAATCTAAAAAGTTCTACATACCCTTCACAACCTAAATTTCTAATAATTTGACTAATATAGCTATGTCTAGGTCTTCCTACTCTATTTTAATTTGGTTGTCTATAATCTAAGACCTTACTAAATAGTCCCTCATGTCTTAACTGGTGCCGTATCATTCTATCTCTCCGGACCTTTAATTGTTTTCACGTACAGGGTTCCGCACCTATCCTTCTATAAACTTCCTTATTTGTTACTCTATCTGCCAAACTAATCTTTAACATTCTCCTATAACACCAAGTTTCTTTTTCTTATCTACCTCTTTAATTGTCCAAGTCTCACTACCGTATAATAGAACGCTCCATACGTACGACTTTAAGAAACTTTTTCTATCATCTAAACTAATACTATTAGCTATTAGTAAGTTTTTCTTTTATAAAAACATTTTTCTAGCTTGAGCTATTCTAGCTACTATATCCCTTCTGTTACGTACGTCCTTTGTAATTATACTACCTAAATAGCAAAATTCATATACCTCCTTTAACTCGGTATTACCTATTTTTTTGTTTACTACCTAAATAGCAAAATTCATATACCTCCTTTAACTCGGAATTACCTATTTTGTTGGTTTAGAACTAGGCTGTAACTCACTTGTCATTATCTTTGTCTTTCCTGAGTTAATTCTCTTACTATAGTTACTCGGTAGTATCTCATCTAAAATATTTAAAAACTCCATTAACTCTTTTCTAGACTCTGCTATAATGGCTATATCATCTGCAAAACGTAACATATCTATTTTCTGTCCCTGTCTCTAGCTAAGTTTAAAGCTTCCTCAATATAGACATTAAAAATCAAGTGAGACAGTATACAACCCTGTCTAACACCATTTTTAATCTTAGCTTCCTTTTCTATTTCATCAAATCTAATTACTACGCTTTGGTTTTTATATAGACTGTAAATAAATTTTTCTATATTCCTATTTTTTGCCAAACCGTGAATATAACAATCCAATTAACCCTATTAAATGCTTTTTCTAAATCTACAAACGCAAAATGAGTCTTTTTATTTTTTTGTAACCTTTTTTTGATAATTACCCTATCGTTAGTATCGGTTCTCTAGTCCCACTGTCTTTATCAAAACCATATTGGTCTTAGCCTAAATAATTCTCAGTTAAAGCATCTACTCTATTTTTAATTATTATTGTTAGTATTTTGGAAGCGTGAGAAGTTAAACTAACTGTTCTAAAATTCTCACACCAATCAGCCTTTTTGGATTGGGATATTATTATTTTTTTCGAAGTCTATTGGGACCTTACCTGTGTCATATCTATTACTTTTACTAGTTCATATAATCTAAAGTTTTCTGACTTGCATATTTTATTAATTCTGCGGGTATATCGTCAATCCACAGCGCTTTATTTAGTTTAAGATCCCCAACAGCTCTATCAAATTCCTCTCTTAATATTGAGAACCCTATTTCTACATCCTCTTCTTGGTCGTTCTCTAACTCATCCATACTGTCTTCCTTATATAAAGCTTCTAAATATCTTTTCTATCTATCTGCTACCTCAATTTTATTTATTAGAAGCTCATTATTCTCATCTTTAATACCATTATGTTTTTCCTATCTTCCCTGAAAAACTTTTTTACTGCCCTGTGTGCCCTGTCTGTATTATCTACTCTCAAATTTTTTTGTATTCCCTTACAATTCTCCTCCATCCATTTATTTCTAGCTTCTCTACACTCATGTACTATCTTATTTCTAACTCTATTATATTTGTGCTTACTTTCACTATCCAATTCTCTGAAAGATTTAAGCTTTCTTCTATTCTCTATTAAATCTAATATCTCTTTTGTTACCCAGGGTTTTCTCGCTTCTACTTTTTCTTACCTATAGTCTGTGTTGCTGTATCATATACAGCCCTTTTTATTTCTTTCCATCTATTTTCTGCGTTCCCTCCTATAGCTATCTCTTCGATCTTATTATCTAATACTTGTTTATATTCTTCTTTTACCTCACTATTATTAAGCTTAGCTCTCTTTTAGCCTTTCTCAATTTTTTGAATTTTAGATTACACTTCATTTTAATTAAGTTATGATCGCTATCTATGTCAGCCCCTGGACAACTACGTAACTGATAAAACTAATAATTTAGTGCAATAGTTTTCGGTAGTAGCAGTATGCAATTAACAAAGCTAAATGAAGACTAGATGAATATTAGAGACAAGTTCCTTGATAAGTTTTTCAAAACCACACGATACCTATATTTTGTTTGAACACTTTATATAATGTCAAAAGTACTCCTTATTTTTTGGATTTGGGCGATTACAGCAGGTAGCAGGAACGCATGCATGTTGTACAACACGCCCTAATTCTACAAGTTCTAAAAATTAATACACGAGTTCCTCATCAAAGGAAAATTTGGTCGGTTTGGAATTCCACAATATACCAAGAAATCCTTAAGTGATGTATTTTTGCAGCTACTAGATGTCAAAATAATTTTAAATTAAAAAGACACATTTCGTGTTTTGGAGAGTGTTACAGTAGCTGCTGAATCATCTCGTTCTATATTTATTTTTAGTACTAAATATTAAAACATCGTAATTTTCTGCTGTAATAGTGTCTGATATGGATAGAACATAAACATTTAAATAATTTATAACCTCTAAATACTGTAATTCCTTGAAAAATTTTACAATTTCGTCTTCAATTGTAAGTTTATTTTTCTGGAGTCAACCCTTTGCATAGCAGCATGTGTTTATTAATGATGGATCTTTTGTTCAGTTTTGTCATCGAACGTAAGTCGACGACTTTTCCGCTAACAATATTGAGTTCGTTATCAGGTGTAAGATCAGAAGTAGTAAAGGAAATCTCACTAGATGATTCCATTCTTAACAACGGCCGTAAGTATCCATTCATACTTTCAACAGTTTCCGCTGGAAGTATAGAAACTCCACGAATCAATTGTTCAAACGAGAATTCATCTTCACAAACCCGATAAGTAATCATTTTATAATCTGCCATTTTAAACCAAACTATTAAAATAAAATTTCTGGGAACAACAGAGTAAACTATAATATATCCGGGGTACACAAAAATATAAAATAATGGCAGAGTATTAGTCTGCACAACCAAAGAATAAATCAAGCAAAAAAAGTTATTTTCATCATTAGGTCTTCAGTCCTAGAACTGGTTAGACGCGTACCACCGTTGCTTCTTATTCTGAGCTATTTTCATGAAACTCCAACTGCTTACATCTTTCACAATCTGTGTGCAATAGTCTATTCTAGATCTTCCACTATCTTTCGTTTTTTCTACCTCTGCTTGTAGCATATCCCGTACTATTCCCTAAATACCTTAGAACGTGTTCTATCGTACTATTTTTCCTTTTTTTATTTTCCACAGATACTTTTCTTACCCAACTATTTCTAGAACCTCTTCGTTATTAAGTTTGTCTGTCCATGTAATCGTCATACATCTGAAGCACCTCATTCTAAAAAGCTTCTATTTTCTCCACGTCTGCTTCTCCTACTGTCCCCATTTCATAGCCGTAATGTGCTATGCTCCACGCATATGCTATTCACATTTTTCCCTTGTTTTATATTTGTTGTCTTCGAACATAGCAGCTACTCTTTCTTGTTAGATACAGCACGGCTCCCCTTCTATTGTTTTTTAAGTATATACTCTATTTCACCGATTCAGTGATATGTGAAGGATGTTGAGAAACCAGACATATACCAAGATCCTCAGCACTTACACATTTGCCGAATTAATAGTTTTTACAATAAATCCTTTCGCACAATCAATAATTGTTAAAAATCCTGCAAAACCAACACATGTAGTTGTTTATAAAAATTATCAGGTTCAAGTACAAATATTTTTACGTACCTCCAATGATTTCTACTCTGCGCCAACCCATGCATTTCTCCGAAATTCTCACAGTCTACATTTTTGATTATCAGTGTGCAATAGTCTAATCTAGATCTACCTCTACCTTTCTTTCTTTCTATCGCAGCTTCTAATATATTCCGCACAATTTCCTCATGTCTTAGTATATGACCTATCTCTTCTATTTTTTACCGTTTTTCACATATTTCCTTTTTCCCCTGCCATATCTAAAACTTTTTTGATTTTAACTTTGTCCATGATATCTTTATCACACGTCTGTAGTACCACGTTTTGAAAACTTCCTGTCTATTCTCCTACTGTCAAAGTTTCTCAGCTGTCCAGTACTGTGCTCCACATATACGCTTTCAGCAATCTTGTCCTTGTTTCTATGTTTGTTGTCTTTGAACATAGTAGTTGCTTTTTTCCGTTAAATTCAGCACGGCCTTGAGTGAGTCTAGGTTTTATATCTTTTGCACTTTCCCGTCTTGCTTTATTTAGCTTCTTAGGTAGCAAAAATCTTCAACCTCTTGTAAGCTCTCGTTTCCTATTTGTATTCTATTTTTTGATTTATTTTCTCCTTTTTTGCATACTAGAACTTTAGTTTTATTTTTGTTAATTTTCATACCGTATCTTTTTTGTTAGAACTGTTTCCATTTCATTAAGAGCTACTTCTAATTCTTCCTTGCTAGATGCTAGTAAAGCTGTATCATCTGTAAATCTAAACATATCAGTCCTTTGATGAAGCATTAGTACAATACTTACATTAGAGGCAGATTTCTGCGAAAAAGTCAGTATAGCCGAAAGCCTTAATAAACAACATAACGTGTTGGTTGCACAATCATCACCTGGTACTGCACTTGTTCAATCGGTTACGTATCTTACACTACCCATTCCAATTGATTCTTTGAGAATAAATTTTTCTGGAGAGTCTGAACAGTTACGTAACCTTTTAGAAAGGCTAAAAGAGTTAGCTCATTCACATAAAGTAAATGAATAAGACCTACATGATTTTCCGCCTATGATTTACTTGTAAATAGAGCTCTTATTTGGTACAGATGTGTTAGAAATTTTGTGAAGAATTAGGGGACATTAGTTATTCGCTTGAGAGAAGATTTCTTACCAGTACATTTTGAAAACGACATCTGGGAAGAAATTAAAAGTCGCAGACAGAAACGCAACGAATCTGTAGTTTTATTTTACTTAATCTTTGGGAATTAAACCACTCAGAGTGTTTAAAATCGTCTTTATTTACGTTTAAAAAAAAGTTTTCCAATCGTCAAGTTATTGAATGTATATCAAATTAATTATATAAAAAATTAATCAGCTGATTTCACGTTAAGCGTATTGGTTACTTTAAAAGTCGCTCCCAGGGCGCAACACAAATTGAAAGCACTTATTCTTTTAAACTATAAAATTTTCATCTATTGTATTCTAACCAAATATATCAAAGATTAATAAATCAAAGTAACCTTCAATTTATATCAAAAATATCAAACTTAAAAATTTTTATTATTTTGACAACGATCCTAAATCATAAATCGAAATGTAAATAAGAACGATTTTAAAAACTCTGAGTGGTTTAATTCACAAAGAAGATTGAGTAAAAAACAAAACAAACATCAACAAACATACAGGGAGTATTAACTGTAGTGTTATTCTTGACACAAATGGAAAGTTTATTCAGCAGATTCCTGTTGAATTTAGAAAAGTCAGAATTATTCGAAAAATGTATTACCTGAATATATTCCTCATCTTGCTTTGTTAGATATTGAAGATGTACATACTTTAGGAAAGTTATGTAAAAAAACTTGAGAAAGCCGCGATTATTAAATAGAAATTAAATTCAAATCTTTCCAGTAATTTCTGCAGTTCTCAGTAATATTCTGAATCACAGTCTAGAAATAATTTCCAAATACTAATAAATTCTTTCATATCAAGTCGCACCTTTAAAAGTAAATCATTTTCTTCAAATGTTCGATCTCAAGATAGTATAACTATTTCGACAGCAGTTTTTAAAGCCTATCTGATGTAAAAGAAACAAATGATTTTATTTGCTAGAATTGTTTGAAATCTGGTCATTCGTATAGAATTTGTAGAGGTTAAAAAAATATTTTATTATGAGTGTGTGTGGTCGTAAATGGATTACAAGTACCAACGGCATTAAAAAACTTCTAGAAAGACAGAGGCACCGCGGCAGACATTCTGCATCTTTAAAAAAGCTTTTATCATGATGTGTAAGAAGGAGAGATTATTTTGTGCAAAGAAATTGTTCAACTGCTTGAAAGTCGTCCGCTTATAAAAGATCTAGGATTGAAAGCTTTTAAATCAGAAAAGCAAGGAGTTCCGGCAGCTGATGGTTGAATGAAAATAGTTATAGGTTTAGTTGATCACCCGATTAGTATAGGCAGGTAGTGTCGCAATCTGAATGCGTTAGTGGTTTCTTCTCTACCACAATCTAAAGTTTCTGGCAATGATTCCGTAAAGCTATTTGGTATAGTAGCAAATTTCAAAATTAATTCTTGATTTGTTCATAATGTTGTTGGAAATAATCTTTGATGCATTGGTTGGTCTTCAGCATCAATAATGTATAACAATTACTTCATTGTTTAAATGATCATTAACATCTAATATCATGGAGTCTAAATTTCTTGTTTCAAAATCTCAACGAGAGGATACTATCAAACCTTATCATGTGCAGGACATTTTATGTATTTCAAAACTTAGTGGCAAGTTTAAGAACTATATCATTGGCCAAAACTGAATTTAGATATATTAAAATTTTCTTGAAAATGTTTAGTTTGGGGTTGGCAAAAATCATCTAATGCTGCTCCACTTGGTTTAATGGGCAAAAAAAACGATATGGAATTTCCGTTCCAGACAATAGCTCTAGATATTATGGATCTATTTTCACGCTCTAGATCTGGTTATAAATGGCTATTAGTTATTAATGATTGGTTTTCCAAATATACTATTTTACATCCGGACATAATGTTAAAGCTCCGACGATTATTCGCATTATAGAAGAACTTTTTTTTTATTTTTAAAGTACCAAAATTTATCATTTGCGGCAGTGGCACAGCTAAAGAGTAATACTTTGGATTGTTGTAATAAATTCAAAATTCAAAAAATCTGGTTCGCCGCCGTTTATTCTCCTCAGTGTAATTTTGTACAGGGATTCAATAGAACTGTTGTTGGCACTGATATTCGATCTTCTGTTCAGAAGCATGATCCTTGGGACGCAGAATTATCAAAAATTCAATTTGCCATAAATTCTGCAGGTCATTAAACTACTAGTTCTACTCCGAGCTTTCTAGTATTTGGCAAGCATGTAACAATCAGTAAAAAATTTTATGGTACAGAATTAAAACCTATGGAGGATATAGAAGTAATTCCTGGTAGTGCAGCTTAATATGTTTCAGATGTTTCAGGCAATGGCAAAGATTTTTGAAGATGTTAGAGTAAAGTTAAATTTAGCACATGAGCGATTGAGAAGGCAATATAACTTAAAGAAAAGACATATTTCACTTGAAATGGGTGAAAAAGTTTGGAGGTGAAATAAAGTACTCACGAGTGCTGGTGATGAATTCATCTCTAATTTAGCACCAAACTTTGTGCTATGTACAGTATATAAAAAAATGTCCGGTTTAGTTTATGGTCTAAAAAATATATGTAAAACCAAAGCAGGTCGTTGGCATGTAAATGACTTATAACCTTTTAATACAGCAGACGACAAGATATAAGTGATCGAATGAGGTATGAAGTTGTATGATGTTCAAGTTATTTCTTAAACACGTTTTATAAGTTAACATCTATAGTATAAGTATCGGTTAATAGGTGCATTATTATCATTTTATACTACCTTCTGAGGTTACTCTCAAGTTGGTGATTTATGTTTTTTTATGTTACGAAATGCGCGTAGGTTATGAATGATATAGAGTTCCCTTTATATCTCAGAGAAAACATGTGGTGAAAAATCTCATTAGGATTTTCTCTAAAGATTAGATCTGAAAGATGTTCATACCATCTTAAGTAGACTGTAGCTGGTTCTCTATTTTGAGGACACAGTTAAAAATTGTTTTAATAGCTTTATCTAGATGTAGCTTTTGGTCGTTCGAGCAGACAACATCTTTAGTTGGACATGAGTCGTCGTGCCTGAAAATTTTTATGTTGATTTCTTAGCCAAAGGTTGTTTAGCACTCTTTGAGCCAAGAGGACTTGCAATCTTATTAGTTAGATATTGTTTTGTACCGGTGTCGTTACATCGTGTGTGATTTTCCGATAATAAGAAGGATATCTCTTTTAGAGTTATGAAGAATTCTTGATGAGACATTCTCTATCGTGTTGACTACTGTCTTAAAAAACAAACTTCACTTTAGTGTATAGTCTATCTACCTTATTTTTTGTAATTAGTAGCTGCAGTGCGATTAGTGATAATGCTTAGGACGCACATTTGTCTAGGATCTTTTGTGCTCCACAAAAAGTAATCACATCTTTAAAGAAAATGTTCTTAAAGCTTACTTGTCTGTGTACATATGTATCTTTGTGTCTTATAAATAAAAAATTTTTCAGGGCAGTTTTCTTATTTTTTGCTTATTCCAGTTTTGCGAACGTTAGTAGTCAGCATTTTATAAATACGCAGAGACCGTAAATATCCTTCATGAATTACTGTATATTAATTGAGTATAGTTAGAAACATAATTGTATTTTGCTATATTTTTGTATTCTCCTCTGTTAGCTTAGAGTGCTAGCCTTCACATATCTTGTCATTGCAGATTGTGACTTTACCTATTTTGTCTTATCGATTTTACATTCATTATGAACGACTTGTACACGTAGTTACTGAAGTACTCAATTCCCATAAATTTGTGTTGATTTATAAATCTTTTCTACTAAAAGTTCCCTTGAGTTAAATTATTTTTTGTTAGGGTATACTGCCCAAAGCTTTTGTATAATCTGAATTATATGTCGTTAAAAAATATTACGTAATAGTTTTTAGATAGAAAAAAATCCTTTTGGTTAAGGTCTTAATAACCCTCAAGATGAATTTTTTCATTTGAAGAAGCCAGTGTAACATTTTCAAAATTCCTACTCTATTTTGCAATATTGTGGTCTATCTGCATACTATTTTCTTATTAACGTTTGCTAGTAGAATAAATATATGTAGGGTTTTATATTACGTAATATATTGCGATTTCAAAAAACTCGCTTCACTGTACGTTTCTTATCGTCGGATGAACCAGCGAGACGGAACGAAGTCAGTCGTGCTCAAGTATCAGCCGAGTTAAAATTGGCCTTCGTAATCTTGAAGAATGACTTGCGAAATGCCTTAAAAATTTTGTAGTAGATAGAATCCTACAGAAAATTTAATTTTCTATTCTAACCCATGGTTTGAATTAAATAAGTACAAGATTTCGTTTAATATCTTTTTTACAGCGCATTTAAGCATTGACATCTTTAGAAATAACGTTATCGTTGTTTTATATTATTACCGTTTTACATAATTTAAAGATTATCATCTTTAAAAGTAATATTATCATAATTTTATTTTGCTAAAGTTTTATATAAGCTACGAATTAACTACATATAACGGGCTTATCTAATTAACCATCGCGCAGTTGTTATTTTTGTAAGGAGTAATCATCCGTTTCATGTTGAATATTATGTAGAAAATTATGTTTGTAGAACACATGGAATTTACTGGTTTTTTGTTTACTTGTTTTTTGTTCGTTTTAAAAGAAAGGGTTTTCCAATAGACAGGTAAGTCAAATCTGTTAGATCGTTTGTTTGCTAAAGTAAAAACAATTGCATAATGTCTGATTGTCACTAAAAATTTTTTTTGGTTGGACATTGGTTTTTAAGGATCTTATAAACATTCTTAATATACGTTTACATGAAATGTTCTAGAGCCAAAACTATCATAAAAACTTTATTAAGTGTGGTGAGCTTTTAGTATTTGTTTCTAGAGAGCTACCATATGATAACTTACAACTTTTGTTTTCTTATGTTGTAAATTTTATTCTTAAATATCTTGCTATGGTTGTCAAAAGCTACTTTGTATTAGTTATACTTTTACATTAGAAAGCACCTCGGTAAATAAAATTTGAAGTAAAAATTTTGTTTTAAAAGCTCACATGTAAATTTGTAGAAAAAGCATATCTGACTTTCTTTTTGAATCACCGTTAATTACGCGAAGAACTAAAGATCTATAATTTGACTATTGATTTAAAAGCGACTATCAAATATTTTGTCCTTTATCATGTTTGCTAAAATAAGCTTTTAACACCTCAGGCTTATAGAAAGTTTTACAAATTTTTTATTTAACCGTAAAGCAAACCTAGATTCGAATTAGTTGAGTAGTATGGAACAGAAATTTTCTGAGTACTTCGAACAATGAGATTTCCTTATGTATACGCTATAAACATATTTATTATAATTTTTGTCTACTTCAATAACGAAATTTATTACACAATTAATATATGTTTTTTATGCAAGTACATACTTTTATTGACGTGATCTCGATGTACATGAGTGTTTATGGTTGAATCTTGAAACCTTCAGAGGTTCAGTTAAATATTATTATCAATTTCATTCTTTTTTTGAGACCTAGCTGCTCTCCCTTTCTGTTACAATAACTTGTTTATTTTCAGGCATACCCTGATCATATCCAATTTTTTGTTATTAAAGATATTTACCTTTGGGTTCCTACACCATCTCTTGGGTCATAAGAAGTAGAGTTTGAACAGATGTAGCAGCGTGTAGGTTTAATTCTTTTGTATCTTAATTCTACAGTAAACCTTCCTGCTCATTGTTTTAACGCTGGAATAAAGTCTAGAGCTAGTAAATAGACTTTTATCATCTTAGGCACGGGCAAAAGTCTTTCAATCTTTATATTTGCATTTGACATACTTTCTCTTACATTTTGTTGCAACGCATTTTAACTTTTGGAAGTAAGATTTCACAGTGACAGTAATAATAGAGCATTATTTGTTGCAATGGTATCGAGATTTTGTTTTATTTAAGAAAAATGGCCTAGGCTAATTTGATGTCAAGCCCCCCCCCCCCCGTATTAAAATTTGGTTTCATACCCGCAATCGACGACGAACGGTGACCTTTCTATCTTTTAAGTCAACTGTGCTTCACCAACGAATCAATGCACGAGGCGGTTTCAAGCGCATTTTAAGACGGAACATAATTCTCATATTAATTGAAATTTGAATTACTTTCAAACTTTAAAAAGCAAAACTTTGAAAAAAAAGTAACATTACGGTCTCTAGTTATTGATCATACCGCAATTGCCAGTCGTTCTCTTGAGGCTAGTTATCAAATTTAATTACTGATCGCTAAATCGGGAAAAGTTATATTATAAGAGAGAAATTAATCAATCTGGAAAAAATTACAAAGGCGTGAAAACCATTCCACTTAGTAGCAATACCGTTAGCAGAAGAATAGACGAAATGAGTAAAAATATAGCTTGTTGGAAAGCTGAAAACAAGAAAATTTTCGGTGCAAATGGATGAATCAACTTTGAGAGTAAGTGAGGTCATATTGATAACTTACGTAAGACATATTTTATAAAAGGGATTTTTCTGAAGAAATGTATTTTAAATATTATTAAAGTATACGACAGACAAATTATGACAAGAAAATGCGGTCATGCATCTTATTAAATTTTAAAATCTTCGACTACTACATGAGCTTCCATTCTGCTTTGATAAACGTTATACAATCTTCTAGACATAAAAAGGAGAAGAACCTTGTACCATAATTTAAATGATTCCCTGAAAATAACGTACCCTACCTAAACTATTTAAACTTTGAAAAAGTAATTTTCCTTCTACTAAAATTGCGTTTTAGTAATTCTGAAGATTGTTTCCGTTTCGTTAAATAAACAACTTTTATGTATAATCCCAGTAAGATATTGCTTGCATATAGGTACAGTAATCGATTTTAATATAAGATAGAAGGTTGCGGAATCGCACTCTGCTCTATTTAAATAAACTTTCTTGAAACTCAATTTAAGAAGCTGCTTGTTTCTATAAGCACTTGGCTACAAGTTTATCTATTCTATACTCTAATAAAAACACTAAAATTTGATGTGAACTTTATGCATGAATATATATGGAAATAATGCAAGCATCGTATATGCATAACCAATTTTGATAAAACATTAATAAGAAACAATATTAAACATATTGCGGAAAGATAAAGGCGCTTTTGTTATTTCCAATACGCTTATCTTATCATTCTTAATCTATTTTAACATATCTTTAGCAGCAAAAATTTTCTGTAAGTTCAATTTATATGTAGTATGTGATTAAGGGTTCAAATCTCCTTTATCTTAAATATAACGTTTACCTGAAATTTTAGGTTTGACAATAATTGCTCTCCTTAGTTAAAAACCGAAAACAAAAAGTACAACCTTTTAGATTTCATTCAAAGACGAAATAATTTTTGTTATTTAACAGGCAGATACACACAGTCTAATCAATGGACTCTTCAAAGTGCTCAATTAAACTACGATATTTTCAAAATGTCACGCCTTACGGTTATAGCGGAAGTCGCAATCAGCTTCTTAAATGAAAATATATTACTGCCTTTTGAAATTCCTGTGTTACGTTTATTTTCGGCAATAATTGGTTATTTAATTTACATAAATTCTTTATCTAGTATTAAATTATCCCACCATACCCGATATATTGTAGCTGTTTAGATAAGCTCGCTTTACCATAATTTTCGACTCAAATCCCTCGTTAATTCATTATCCGTTCGTATAAATTCCATGTCTATTGTTAAATCCTTCCACATAATTAATAATAAATACTCTTTCTAAGAATTTCTCAACGTAAATCTAGTTGTTTTGAAACAACAAGTTTATGCTACAATTAATTAGTCAAGATCCTGTTTAGATATCCGTGAGCGTGTTATACCTTTCGATAACGTATAATTGCGTTCTAGTGGGTTTCCCATCTAAAGATTGGTCGAAAGAATATATCTTACTATTCTCCGGTAAAACTGTGTTTTCCAGTTTCAATCGCGTTTCGAAAACGCGTATGTTTCCTTTTCGAGTTTGTGTTATTTTGAACTCCTTTTAAACTTTGTTTCTGCAGCTTGTGCGTTGATGCACTTGTAAAAACTACTCCTTCTGTAACTCCAAGAGCAATGCACGTTTCTCCTTTATCAAAGGTGTAGATTTGGTGTGTATCGGTAAGCGCTCCTGAGCTGTTAGTATTAGTAAGGTTATCCTTTTTTTTAGCTCTTAGCAGGAAACTAAATTGCTTGTTGCGTAGCCCGATTATTCCTTGATGTAGATCAACTGCTCTTGCATAAACCGCCGTTGCAATTACGGTAGTTGCATAGTTGTTGTTGACTACCGCGACGATGCTGTGTCAATTTGCTTCCGAGGGCTGACAAGATAAGTATCCTGACACATGTATGTAACTTATTTTCCATTTCCAATTTAAACCCAATTTAAAATTAGATACGCTAATGTTTGTTCTTGTAAAATTTTTACTAGAAAAGTTTCGAACTTTAATGCTTTTGCTTTTTGTACTTAACCCATGTGCTCGCACGAAAATAACAGCAGTATTCTTTTTTTTACTGATTAGAGGTATAACAAATGCTTTGTATGGTAAAATCCTTACTAGAAAGTTAATGTTTTTTTAATGAACCCATCCACTTATACAAAAGTATCAGTGTCATTCTTTTTGGTATTGATTAGATTTATTGCATATTAGCTACGAATTGCGCACTTCATGGAACAACTGGTGAATTTGTCTATAGAGCAAATTTGTTTTACTAAATAGTAACCTTAGTTAATTTTGTTTTGCTCTTTCGATAAAAATTTCTATATTTGTGTTTTTTTGATTGTAAATAGAAAATCGTTGGCAATGTATTATTTTTGTGTTGCTAGGAACCCCTTCCCTCTCCACATTGGTAGTTAGCCTGGTATATATTTACGTTTTCTTCCGGCTACGTCATGGTACATAGCATAATTTCTGGCGTCCAACATAGGACCCAATTGCCAATCTGCTTACCTTTTCCTTAAACAACACCTAATTTCTGACCCCATCCTTTCCTGTCTTTACCTTACCCTTCACCATCCAAACTTAGGCCTCTCACTTCGGTTTGTTTGCCATCCTTATCCAATCCCATCTCGACGGCGGAAAGGTCGTAAGCTATATCAGTCGGTCACTCACCAAACCTGAGCGCAACTACTCAGTTACTGAGAAGGAGTGTCTGGCGGTGATGTGGGCGATTGAGAAGTTTCGTCCTTACGTCAAGGGTTCCCATTTTTTCGTTATCACTGATCACCACTTCCTCCTTTGGCTCAATAAACTCCAAAGTCCTCCCGGTCGCTTAGCCCGTTGGTCCCTCCGCCTCCAGCAATACGATGTAACGTTTTACATATAGGCTATATGTTATGTGGGATGCCACAATCTAATCAAAATATTGTTAGTCGACGTGATTATCGATCCGCGCAGCCATGCGCATGAAGCTTGAGGCGCTTGCCCGAGATACTTACAATTATTCTTTTACTAGCATGTGGTCAGATAGCATGCAATTTTTTTTAAACGTGGGATGAAAATTTCTTTGCCATATCGTTTGGAAGAAAGTTCCACTCTTAAAATTTCAATAAATTTTCGATTATTAGATATATAAAAGCTTTCTTGTTAAAACAAATTATACTTCATTCAGTATATATAAGATGATCTGGCTAACGATTTAAAATTTTTAGCATATTTTCGAATATTAAATATATAAAAGCTTTTTTGTTAAAATAAATTATGCTTTGTTTAGTATATATAAGATGATTTGGCTAACGATTTAAAATTTTTTAGTATATTTTTGAATATTAAATACTAAAGCTTTCCTGTTAAAATAAATTACACTTTATTTAGGATATGACAGATGACCTGGCTAGATTTTTGTCGTTATTTGTTAGTTTTAAATAGTCGTTTAGGGCACAATTTAGTTTAACATCTGCCAGATAAACATCTGGTAATACATGTTTACTTAAACAAGTACACGTATGTTCTTCAAACAAGTTGTATAATGAGATAATTCTCGACTTTTAAAGGAACGACACTCAGATGTTAAAAAATTCTAGTTTGATCTATAACTAAACCTTGTGAGCCAAAAACAAAGATCTTTGCTTGAAGCATTCGCTTAATGTAATGAGATATTATTTTGTTTTATGATGGGGCTAACCCATTAATAACTGCTAATCTATCGACTTAACATTTCTATGTGCATTCCACTTCATGCTATTATATTTATGATATTGTCTTTATTTTTTGTATATAAAAGAAGAGCAAATAATTTTATTACATATCTGCAAACTATTGTAATAGTTTTATTTCTGAGAATCTAACAAGGGAAACAGTGATTTATCCAATTCTGGTTGCAATAATTAAGTGAAAAAGAAATAGAATTATGTTATTGGATATATATCTTCAGGCATAAGTAAATTACCTTAAGATTTATCTGCGTCTTTCCTTAAGAAGATTATTTTTTTGTTAATGTAATTGACGCAGTGCGCCCTAAATTGTACAAAGATAGGTTCAATCTTAGAAAATGACCCCTCTCACCTCATGCCTCCGCAGGGATAGACCCCAAAACTAGTCCGCAAGCATTTATACTTCTCTTTGGCAACACAGTTTGGCTCAATGTCATCCTAATTAAAAGCCACCCTTAGTAATATAAATTAGCCAAAAAGAAATTATAATTTCAATGACTTTGCCATTATTCACCGTAAGGGCAAAGATCCTGATACCCTTTCTCGTTCTGTTCCGGTCCTTAAACTAATTGCCATTTCCACAGTCACCTCTCTCGAAATCTCCCTTCCTACCCCGGATCCCTGGTAAAACGCCATGCTCCAAAAAGTTTCTAACGCCGTTACACTTTATTCTTCCTGGTTCGTGGTGGACAATGTCTTTTTCCGTCGTCACAAACTTTTATCGCTGCTGATTTCCTGGACGATTGAAAGATCATCGTACCTTCGAAACAGCGTAAAAATCTGATATCTCTCCATCACGATCCTCCTACTTCCGGTCATTGTGGCGTGACCAAAACTTCTGCTCGCATGCTTCAAAAATATTGCTTGCCCTGTCTCAGAGCTGACATCGCTCGCTACATCCGACGTTGTCCGATTTGTGCTGCTCACAAAGTGGAACAGTTATCTCCTCCTAGTTTATTCGCTCCTAGGGCCAAACCATCCTATCACTGGCAGGTCCTTTCCTGAGACATAGTAGGTCCTCTTCCTCGTCCCACTCGTGGTGACTCCTATATTCTTGTAGTGGCTGATTATTTTACTAAGTTTTCTCTTTTCTTTCCTTTACGTACAGCCACTGCACAGTCCGTCACCAAAGTCCTCGAGGAACAAGTCTTCCTTATTTTCGGTGTCTCGTAATATCTTATCACAGATAACGGTGTTCAATTCCGTAGCCATCAGCTTGCTTCCTTGTGTGCCCATTAACACCCCAAAATCCTTTTCACAGCCCGCTACCATCCCCAAGCCAAATCCTGCTTTTTTTACTGATTAGAGTTATAGCAAATGCTTCGTGTGGTAAAATACTTACTAGAAAGATTTCTAAATTTAATGTTTCTTTAATGAACCCATCCTCTTATACGAAAGTATCAGCGTTATTCTTTTTGGTACTTATTAAACTTATTGCATGTTAGCTATGAATTGCGCACTTCGTGGAACAATTAGTGGATTTGTCCATAGAGCAAAATTGTTTTATTAATAGTAACCTTAGTTAAATTTGTTTTGCTGTTTCGACAGAAATTTTTATATTTGTGTTTTTTATTGTAAATAAAAAATCCCCGGCGATGTTTTGTTTTTGTGTTGCTAGGAACCCCTCCCCTCTCCGCATTGGTAGTTAGACTGGTATATTTACGTTTTCTTTCGGCTACGTAATGGTAAGTAGCACTTGCTACATTTTAGGTAAACCTGCTTCTAAATACCATATGTGTATCTAATGCCGCCTCCAAAATTCTTTAGTTTTCTAAACCTTTTGACAGTTGTTAAAAGACATCTAAGGCGTTTTCTTGCGTTACACTATTTTAAAGTAAATTTGTGCTTGTATTTTAAACACATTTCGTAGTGATGTCATTAATTTTAACTGTACAAAAACAGACTAGTTTAAAAACAAATAATGAGATGGTCCAGCCACTTGCAAACGTAAACAAAACCTACAATTGTCTAACAGATGGTCTGAAGTTGATTTGTTTACCATTAATTGTATGCCCTCCACAGAAACTTCTACAACTTCCTGCGCATTTGCAGCCATATTAGAAATTAATAAATCCCTCAATACTCAATGTTAAATAATAAAGATAAAAAATTACACGTTAGGAATACAGTTCTGTTGCGCGCGCAGTGCTACTATTCAAAAAGGAGTTTGAATACACCTTCAAGTTCGGTTTTAAAATATTTGAACCAGTTTTTAGTATGACATCATTAGTCCAACGCAAGAATATCTAGTTTCAAAACTGCTTCAAACTTATATATAATTAGAAAATAATGTCTTTTCACGTGTCCAAACCGCTTAGATGGTTTGATCATGCGAAAAGAATGAATAACGACAGACTTACTAAGCGTATATATGTAAGTAAGACGACTGGTAGAGTTGCAAGGGGGCAAACCGCGTAAAATATGGTTGGATGTAGTGGATGAGGTTCTGAAAGAATAACAGGTGAGAAGTCTGAGGAATAAAAGAGCATGCCAAAAGCAATGTATGAATGTTGCAGAGACAAAGGAAATGTGCAGTGACCGAGGGATGAGGAGAAAGATTGCTGGGAGTAAAAGTAGTGTAGTAGTCTAGAGCTATACCCTGCACCACCACCACCACCACCACCACCACCACCACCACCACCACAACCACCCCACCTTGAAAGAGATGCTAGCTCTATTTACCCCGAAAGGGAATACCGTGACTGTGAATTGATTGATTGATAATGTAATAGTATATTACATTACTAGCGTAGAAAGTGACCCATTTCACACGAGTGGAAGAGTATTGTCTATTCCACGAGTGTGAAATGTCACTTTCCACGCGAGTACTGTACACTATTTTTCCGACGACCACCACTAAAAACAATTACGAAATAGTTATTTTTATGCTTATTTGCAATAAATGTGTACGCAATAATGCAAAACAGACAGACACCTATAAAATTTATTTGACGTTTTGATGTTGAAAATTCGAACACCTACTTTGTTTTTATAAAATCCGCGAATCTGTTACTTTTAGCGTATGCATTCTCAATTTTTATTGAAGAAATCATTTCAATTACAAACTAATATGAGTAATTACATCTTTAAGTAAAACGGAAACTGTCAGTATCGATTTAACTACGGGTATTTTAAACTGTTATTAGCCAAAACAAAACGAATGAATGCAAAAAGGTAGAAACCGGTAGTCGTTTGGGTTGCCTAGGTAACTAGCATACTAACATCCGGCATATCACTCTAGAGTTGAAAAGTATTTCAACACTAGAGTGATATGTACTTTCGCACTCTAGAGTGATATACTTTACTTTCTACATAAATAAGTAGTGTGTAATCTGTTGTTTTCACAAGTGGTTGTCGGAAAATTGTATATTCAATATCAATTTCACCTGTTCTCCTAATAATCAATATTAGAATCGCGGATTACATACATATAGTTCAATTGTTTAATAATTACTAAAATTTTGACATTTGTTTTGAAATTTTGTTATTGATGTTGATGGGCGGACTTTTTACTTTATCATTACGAACTAGTCCGTAAAGAGTCATTTTACGATTGTAAACTGTTCCATAAAATAGCTTTTAGAATCGAATCACACACAAAAAACAAATCACATTCCATTTTGTTATGGCATGTTTATATTAAATGTCATTTCCAATGCATGATGCAATGCGGATAGGGATGTTATAGAACTCTGACTCAATTCATCAAATCTCAGTAAAGCAAAGGACATCCACCAACTATAAGTAATATTATTCTTAACGTTAGCAGAAGCCTATTACAAAACATGCATCTTAAAACCTCATTCAAAAGTCTATAAGTTTTTATAAATAAAAATTCCTTTGGAAATAGCGCAAAGAACTCTATTGAACTCATCCAACTTAGATAGTACTCTATTCTGAAAGCAGATTCTTAATAGAGACAAAACTGCAGACTTTTAGTACAACACCAGAAAATTTAATAAGCTGCTTTGATCATTCGTTTAGTTAATTATGATGTTCATATCTCACATGAATAATGTTAGCAGCGTTTATTAGCTTTTACAAAAATTTAATCTCATTACTGGATGTCACATAATAGCGCTTTAAGGGTTTAATCTAAATTGCAAAATTTTATATAAAAATTTTGGCTGAGTTTGGAACAATAAATGCCAGGCTTTCTGTTTAATGTGCAAGCGTGGTGTAGTTACGTGCAGGTCATTGCCTTAATTTTACTAGTTTCAATTTTGAGCGTTAGTTTATATGTGTACATAGGTAATTTCGTCGTTATTTTGTATATACTGACTGAAACACACATGGAAAGCATCGTATGCGATTGCTCTAAAGTTTAATGAGTTTTTATGGTAAACGCGATATTATCAAAGTGTTTTTATGCTTATCAAAAGTGAAAGATTAAACAATTTTTTCCCAAAAGATTCATGGTTAATTTGATTATAACTGCAGAAAAATAGTTAATTCTAAAATAAGCATTCTTGTTTAATAGTTTTAAATAAGTGACGGGATATAGAATATTGAAAAGGAATGTTGACTACGCTTTTACACTGAAAATGCTATTGGAGGTACTGTAAACAAGCACTACAAATATATAAATATAGATCCTGAATTTTGAAAAGATACGTTGTTGTTCGGTCTCTTTGTCGCTCGTTCGCGTGGTTAATTTTAAGTTATTTAAATTTGTAGTCGTAAATCTAATAGTAAAACTGTCATCCCTTGTTCCCTTATATCCTGCCATAAAAATTCCTTGTGCATGGGCGAATAAGTTGGACTAAGAGTAGTGAACAAACACTTTCTTATGGATATCGAAGCAGAACAGTCGTCGGTTTTTTCGTTCGGTACCGTAAGTTAGTCAAGTGCCGCAGTCTTTATTTGTGAAACCCCTAAAAAACACAGTGCAAGTGTAACGTAACATAGACTCAATTTGCATACAGTCCACTTGGTTGAAGAAATAGGAGCTGCAGCTTAGAACAACAACAAAACAACGCGGAGGTAAGTCGATATACAAATTTATAAGACCTCCGCGCACTAAACAAATTTGGCCTTCATCACCGGATTATTAATTAATTAATTAGTTCCCATCCTTTAAGCTCCTTATACTTAAATGTATAAAATTGTCGTAGTTTTTATTATGGTTAAACGTGTTACACAGAGAAGAACATCTTGCTTGCAAATTGAATGATAAAAACATCTGGTTATAACGGTAGATTTTACAATACATTCCTTATCCTTTGTGGCAAAGATTAGGGTCGTCGTCGGTATTTTTTTATGTAAACTATTTATGAGGGTTATTGTATCCTAAATCTTTACCTTATTTGTCACTTCAAGTTGGAGCAACCATTCGGGTTCATGCAACTTGTATAACAAAGGGGTTGAAATTTATTTGAAATCTTAAAAGCTTTGTCGGGCGAGCACTGTAGTTAGTTGCATTTTTCTATTAATAATTTAATTTCGAGATTAATTATTTGTAGCGTATTCGAGTTACGCATTGTTTTTATATTAATTTTTATTGTCGTTCATTAATCATTAATTAAATATGGTTATATCAATTGATAAAGCTATTCTCGAAGCTAAATTTGTAGTTAAAAGGTTGGACCATATATACAGCAAAATCAACCAACCGGAAAACGTATCGATTGCTTTAATTAGAGCGTCGATTAAAAGTGTCGAACAGATTGAAACGCTTTTCAAATCCTTTTGCAAGGATATTTTCTTTGATGAAGAAAGTGAACAATTGGATGAATTTTCGGCTCTTAGGGTGAAAATCGATGATTATCTATTAGATATTCGTATTATCGCTGAACAATGCGAATTAGATCGGGTAGAAAATAAGCCAAAGGTGGAAAATATGAATAATTCTTTTTCGTCAGATTGTACAATTCGCTTGAAACATCTTTCAGTCCCACGCTTCTCTGGACGCATTTCAGATTTTGAGAGTTACAATGCAATTTATAAGCGGTTGATTCATGATAATGTCAGTTTGTCACCCGTTGAAAAATTTTGCCATCTCGTTGATACATTAGATGAGTCGTCGCGTGGCTTAATAAAACACTTGTTATTAAATGATTATGCATACGAGGAAGCCTATAAAATCATTACTAATCGTTTTCAGTCCAAGAGGTTATTACTTTCAACATATTTTAATGCTCTTGAAAAATGCCCTAAGGTCAGTTCCTCAGACTCGCATGCGGAACTCCGGCAATTAATTAGTTGTTTTGATGAAAATATATTCGCGTTAAGGCAGATGGAAATAGATTTATTAGATTTCATGTTGTTTAATCTGTTATCGAAAAAATTAGATACAAACATTTTAAAGCGTTTCGAATTAGGAAATAGTGACGAAATTCCTTCGTTTAAAGATTTAAGGTCGTACAATGAAAAACAATGTAAAGTGTTGGAAATAAATGACATTGCTTCAGGAACATGCTTAAAAGCTCGAGATTCCGTTAAAGAAAGAGAAAAAGGAAGGTTTGTTAGCACTTCGGCTAAAACTTCTTTAGTTGGTACCACCAATGATGTTAAAAATTGTAGTTTCTGTCAAGCTGTGCATCCTATTTATAGATGTAAGCAGTTTCACTATAAAACCCCTCAAGAAAGATTTGAGGTGGTAAAGCTTAAAAATCTTTGTATCAAATGCTTAAATACTTCACATTCGATGAAAAATTGTACGTTAGATTGGTCGTGTAGAAAATGTCATCAGTCGCACAATTCGTTACTTCACTTCGATAAACAAGAAAAATCGGTGTCGCCACGCCGACAAACCCATCGTCAAAGGTCAGCGTCTCCTCGGAGAGCGGCGCCTAGACTTACTTCTACTAGTAGACCTAGTGAAGACAATCTGTCGTCGTCGGTTGTGCATGAACAACCTGCCACTAGCTCGTTGATTTCGACATCATTAGAACACACAACCACGCTGTTAGCTACGGCAATGGTGTCGGTGCTTGATTATACAGGAACATTGCAATCTGTTCGTGTAATATTAAATAACGGATCCATGGAAAGTTTTATGACTGAAAGGTGCCGTCAGAAATTAGGTTTAAGGAAACGGAGAGCCAATGTCACTGTTCAAGGACTTGGCTTGAATTCGTCGTTGGTGTCTGGTGCACTATCGTGTGTAGTCAGCCCTCGGGAGCACGGTCTCCAGCATATGGAATTGATTGTTATATTTTACCTAACATTTGTAATCAATTACCTTCGTCGTCGATCGGGGTCAAGGAATGGTCGCATACTCGAGGTTTGGCCTTAGCTGATCCTAATTTTAATGTTCTTGGTAAAATTGACATGCTACTCGGAGCGGAAATCTTTGCTCAGGTTGTGTTGAACGAGTCTCGTTGAGGTGTCGCTAACGAGCCAGTTGCTATTAAAACAACCTTTGGTTGGGTTTTAACGGGAAAGGTCGTTTCCCCGAATAGTTCTATTACGTCGTTGTGTGCTTTCGTTGAACCCTTAGACAGTGACATTCGTCGATTTTGGAAATTAGAAAATATTCCCTTCAAAAAACACATTTCTCCTGAAGAAGAAAGGTGTGAAAATCAATTTGTGGAAAATTATAGACGTAAAAAGGACGGTCGTTTTGTAGTGTCCTTGCCCTTTAAAATTTCGGAACCCTCATTTGTGGGTACGAGATCAATTTGTATTAAAAGATTTTTGTCGTTAGAA
Organism: Platerodrilus igneus; assembly: GCA_036346225.1. NCBI lineage: Eukaryota > Metazoa > Arthropoda > Insecta > Coleoptera > Lycidae > Platerodrilus > Platerodrilus igneus. The sequence continues at coordinate 2,468,247 of JARFIW010000131.1, read as the reverse complement.
CGTCGTTTGTTAAAAAATCCTGAATTGTATTCAGATTATAAAAAATTTATGGAGGATTATTTGACAAGCGGGCACATGGTTCAAGTGAAATCGCTTGAAAATTCGTCGGGTCATGAGAAAATGTACTACATTCCCCATCATGCTGTACATAAGCGTGATAGCACTACCACCAAATCGCGGGTGGTTTTAGATGCTTCGTGTCAGGATCAATCTGGAAAGGCGTTAAATGATAGCTTGGCTATTGGTCCTGCTTTGCAAAAGGACATTGCAGTTTTGTTATTGCACTTTCGTGTACATCCTATCGTAATTACAGCTGACATTAAACAAATGTATCGGCAGATTTTGGTTAAAGATACTCATCGTGATTATCAACGTATCGTCTGGAGATTTTCTCCGTCAGATCCTATTATGGACTTTAAATTAAATACTGTAACTTATGGAGTTTCGTCGTCGCCTTTTTTGGCCTTGCGTACTGTTCAAGAATTGGCAAGGTTAGAGTCGATTAATTTTCCTTTCGCGTCATGGGTATTGGCGAGCGATACCTATGTTGATGACTTAGTCACTGGATGTAATTCGATTGAAGCTGCTAATCAATTAATTGGCGAATTGAATAGTATTTGCTCTAGTGGTGGTTTTCAATTAAGAAAATGGAGTAGTAATCGCCCGGAAGTGATGTCCAACTTGAGGGAGTCCCTGTCCAGTTCGGACGCAATTACATTTCAGGATAAAGGTAGTGGTTCAATAAAAATTTTGGGCCTTTCGTGGCGTGCTCTTACAGATGCATTTTTATACAACTTAGACGTTGAAGAGCGCACTTGCACTAAGCGTAATATTTTGTCGGCTATCGCAAAAATTTTTGATCCTCTCGGTTTGATAGCACCTGTAGTACTGTTCGCTAAACGTTTAGTTCAAGATCTTTGGCTTTTAGGTCTCGGGTGGGACCAAGAGCCTCCATTGGAAGTCATACAAAAATGGAAACATTGTTTGGGTGAATTGCAAGCGGTTTCGAATATTGAGATTTCGCGTCGCATCGTATGTCATAATTTTAAAAGGGTAGAGTTGCATGGATTCTGTGATGCTTCTGAAGCCGGGTATGCAGCTGTCATCTATTTCCGTTCGTTCGATCTAGAAGGTAATATTACCATTTCATTAGTATGCGCAAAATCGAAGGTTGATCCTACTAATCGCGTTTCATTGCCCCGTCTCGAATTGTGAGCTGCCGTACTCTTGGCAGATTTAGTAGATTTCGTCAAAAATACTTATAAAGATATTTTATCATTTAGTAATATTTTCGCGTGGTCAGATTCTACTGTTGTTTTGTCTTGAATTCGGTCTTCCTCGCATAAGTGGAAGACATTTGTTAGCAATCGTATTTCGCATATTCAAGAACGTATTCCTCCATCTTCATGGTTTCATGTTAAGTCCCAGGATACCCCTGCGGATTGTGCCTCACGTGGACTTTTGGCTTCAGAGTTGGTTCATCATCTATTATGGTGGACAGGACCTTCCTGGTTAGTGCGTCGTAATGAAGAATGGCCAGTAACATCGCTGCCAAAACTTATCGACTCATCTCAGATGGACGTCGAATATCGTACTCTGTCGTTAACAGTCGTTATGTCTGACAATTTCTTAGATATGTTGTTGGATAAATTTTCAAACCTGCAGAAAATTTGTAGGATTATTACCTGTATTCGTCATTTCGTTCGTAATGTTCAATGTCCAGATTTGCGTTCAAAATATTCTGATGGTTTGTCTCTAGCTCAGCAGCAAGAGGCTATACATTTATTGATTAAAAGAGTTCAAACAAATGTTTTTGCTCAAGACATTGCAAATATTAAAACTGGAAAACTTGTTAGTAAACAACTTCGTAGCCTTAGTCCGTTTCTAGATAGTCATGATTTGTTGAGGGTGGGCGGTCGCCTACGTAACTCAGAGTTGTCGCATGATGCAAAATTTCCAATTTTGCTTCCTCGGTCGCATCGGTTGACTGAACTTATTATATTAGATTGCCATGAAAGACATTTACATCCTGGAAATCGAACAACACAATTTTTACTAACTCAAAATTATTGGATCTTGTCCGCAAAGAGGGCTCTTCGGCAATGTTTGAAATCCTGCATTCCTTGTTTTCGTGTAAACCCTGTGGCTTTATGCCCCCCTATGGGGGATTTACCAGCTTCTAGGTTAACTCCAGGTAAAGCGTTTTTACATACGGGAGTCGACTTTGGTGGACCTTTCTCTGTCACGATGAATCGATGTCGTGGCGCAAAATCATTGAAAGCGTACATTTGCTTATTTATTTGTTTCAGCACTAAAGCCATCCATTTGGAACTAGTGTCTAACTTGTCGACAGACGCTTTCTTGGGTGCTTTACGTCGATTTATTGCTCGAAGAGGCAAATGTATTCAAATCCATTGTGATAATGGTACTAATTTCGTTGGGGCCTCTCGTGAAATCTCTCAATTGATGCGCCATTCGGCAGGCGTGGAGGGAATCGAATTTGTGTTTAATCCTCCTGCTGCTCCTCATTTTGGTGGGTTGTGGGAGGCCGGGATTAAATCGGTAAAATCCCATTTAAAGAGAATTATCGGTGAACAAATTTTGTCGTTTGAAGAATTCTCAACTCACGTCCACTATGCGCACTGAGTTGCGAACCGCATGATTTCTCGTATTTGACCCCGGGTCATTTTCTTAATGTTGAACCAGTTTCGGTGTTACCAGATCCAGATTTGTTGTCCATAAACCCCTCTCGTTTGAATCGCTGGCAATTGTTGCAGCAAATGCAACAAGGGTTTTGGAAGAATTGGAGTGCTGAATACCTGCACACATTGCAGCAGAAAGGTAAGTGGTCGAAGAATTCCGCTACCCTACCTACTTAAAGGAAGAAAATAACCCCCCTCTACAGTGGCGTTTAGGAAGAGTCGTAGATGTTCACCCTGGTAGAGACGGTATCGTTCGGGTAGTTACAGTCAAGACATCCCAAGGGTTAGTTAAACGCCCTCTAGTGAAACTATGTTTACTGCCAGTTACTTGATATTTAATGGTATGTACACATATATTCACTTATATAAGTTTGTCGGTTAGGTTTCTTAGTTAATAGCTCTAATTACGTTTTAAATATAAAATAAGTTAGTTCATACTTATTTTGGTGGGCGGGATGTTCGGTCTCTTTGTCGCACGTTCGCGTGGTTAATTTTAAGTTATTTAAATTTGTAGTCGTAAATCTAATAGTAAAACTGTCATCCCTTGTTCCCTTATATCCTGCCATAAAATTCCTTGTGCATGGGTGAATAAGTTGGACTAAGAGTAGTGAACAAACACTTTCTTATGGATATCGAAGCAGAACAGTCGTCGGTTTTTTCGTTCGGTACCGTAAGTTAGTCAAGTGCCGCAGTCTTTATTTGTGAAACCCCTAAAAAACACAGTGCAAGTGTAACGTAACATAGACTCAATTCGCATACAGTCCACTTGGTTGAAGGAAGAGGAACTGCAGTTTAGAACAACAAAACACCGCGGAGGTAAGTCGATATATAAACTTATAAGACCCCCGGCGCGTGAACAGTTGTAATGAAAATATTTGACCGAGCACAAAAACTCTTGGCTTGCGCTAAAAAGCAAGCAAAGTTTGACGAAGGATCGACAGGATAAAACGAAAGTCGTCGTCCCGCTAAAGTATTAGTAATTAAATACAAGAACTTTGTCCAAATAAAAAGATAAACAAGAGAAAACACCTAGAAAACTGATTCTTAAAACTATGGAAGGATTTCTTGTGCATACAAATGAACCCAGTGTAAAAGAACTATGAAAAACGGTTCTAGAAAGAAGAAAATCTCCGAGATATATGTGGCGTGTTGCCTATACGTATTATTATGGAGTGCCATTACAAAGGTGTATTAATAAATCTGTTTCTCTGAGTTAATTAGTACAAGTTGCAGTTAAAAACTTTACTGTTTAGCGTTATAGGTAATTTAGAAAATTGCTGTACTGTTATTGTGACACTGTAAATTTGGAGAGGACCTGCGTTTATTACGTTGTACAATAACTTTTTCTCGATTTGTATTTTTACTTCATTTTGTTTTAAGAACGTTATACCCTTTCTATTGGGTTAACTAATTTTATGTTTATTTTTTTGGCAGCGTGTTGTGACGAGTATCTGTACGACTTATCCCCAGAGTGTAGAAAACTCTAGCAGCCGCTTACCGCTTCCATTTTCATGACGTTCTTTCAAATTTTCTACAAAATAAGTAGCTGCATTTCCCGCCGAACTCACGAGATCGCTTGGTTCAGTGCAGGATATTAGAACCCTATAATGAGTAGCACTTAACTGCGTCAGCAGCGAGCGAAACTGCCGTAATACCTGCATCATCATTAGGTCTTTAGTCCTGGAACTGGTTAGACGCGTATCGTCTTTGTTTCCTATTCTGAACTAACCTACACATTTCCTTCAAATTTGTACCGTCTGCATCTATCACTATCTGATCTAGATCTACATCAACCTTCTTTTTCCTATCTCATACTATTCCCCAAAAATTCCTTAGAACGTATTTTGTCCTTCTATTTCTTCTATATTTTCCCACAGATATCCTTGTTCCCCTACTATTTTTATAACCTATTTGTTATTAACTGTGTCTGTCCATGCTATCATCCTCATACATCTGAAGTACAGCATTTCAAAAGACTGCTACTGTTTTTCTGTCTGCTTTTCCCACTGCCCGTATTTCATAGGCGCACTGTGCTGTGCTCTCCACACATATGCTTTCAACAATTTTCTTCTGTTTCTATGTTTGTTGTCTTTCATCATAAACTTTGTTCTATCTTGTTAGATGCAGTTCGGTCCTCTTCTATTGTTTTACAATCATATACCCTATTTCTCCAACATCCAGTAGTTGTGAAGGGACGGTAAGCAGCATGCGGCTGTCAAGTTCTCCCAGCACTTGAAGATTTACCGATTTAATATTTTTTCCAATATATCTTTTCGCAGTCAACACTAGTTGCAGAAATTTCACAACCAACACCTATAGTTGTTTACAATAATCATCATAATTATCTGCCTTTATTTTTTTGTCATTAGATTTTCCGTCTCAAAACTGGTTAGACACGTACCTGCACTTATTTATATTCTGAGCTAGCCTACACAGTTCCCTAAAATTCTCACACGACCTTATTAAAGCTCGGTTCCCCTTCTATTGTTTTCTAATTTTATGCGCTATTTCACCTAGATTCAGTGAAGGGGTTAAGAAGCCTGTGGCTGCCAAGATCCCCCAACACTTAGACATTTGCCGAATTAATAGTTTTCCAGTAAATCCTTTCACACAATTAACATTATTCGAGAATATTTCCCAACCAAACTTGTAGTTGATTATAATAATCATCATGTTTAAGTGCAGTTACTTTTTTCGTCATTAATTTATCCATCTTGGGACTGGTTGGATGCATACTTCCATTGATTTCTTTTCTGAGCTAGCCTACACATTTCCCTGAAACTTCTGCAGCTTACATATTTCACTATCTGTGTGCAGTAGTCTAACCTACGACTACCTCTTCTTCTCTTTTTTTTTATCTCTGCTTCTAGTATATTCCGCACTATTCCTTCATGCCGTAGTATGTGGCCTATCATCCTATCTCTCCTATTTTTAACCGTTTTCCACATATTTCTTTCTTCCCCTACCATTTTTAGTACCTCTTCGTTCTTAACTTTGTCTGTCCATGATATCTTCATCATACGTCTGTAGCACCACATTTCAAAGGCTTCTACCTTTTTCTTGTCCGCTTCTCCTACTGTCCAGGCTTGGCAGCCATACAGTGCTGTGCTCCACACATATGTTTTGAGCAATCTTTTCCTTGTTTCTATGTTTGTGGTCTTTGAGCACAGTAGTTGGTTTTTCTTGTTAAATGTAGCACGACCTTGTGCTAATCTTTGTTTTATATCTTTTGCAGTTTTTCCATCTTGCGTTATTTGGCTTCCTAGGCAGCAGGAATCCTTAACCTCTTGTAAGATTGTGCTACATATTTGTATTCTTGTTTTTGATTTATTTTCCTCTCCTTTGCATACAAGTACTTCAGTTTTAGTTTTGTTAATTTTCATACCGTATCTCTCTCATCGAACCGTCTCCATTTCTTTAAGAGCAGCTTATAACTCTTCTTTGCTAGATACTTATACCGCTATATCATCTGCAAATCTAAACATATCAATTTTTTGTCCCTGCATAGTAATTCCAAATGTCTTCCTTCATTTGACAGTATTCATTGCCTCTTCAATGTACAAGTTAAAAATTAATGGAGATAGGGCACATCCCTGTCTCACCCCTTTCCTAATGTTTACTTCTCTACGTTCCTGCTTTTATTTTATTACTACTGTTTGCTCGTTGTATAAGCTATTCGTCTATCCCTATGACTCATTCCAATTTTTTTGAGTATTTCGAACATTTTTTTTCATTTTACACTGTCGAATGCTTTTTCCTGATCTACAAACCCTATTTACACACAGTTTCCCGCTTTTCTATTGTTTCTCTATTATCACCCTTAGAGCTAAAATAGCCTCTCGTGTTCCCCTGTTTCGCCTAAACGCAAATTGATCTTCTCCTAGTATTTCTTCAGCTCGTTTTTCCATTCGTCTTTGTACAATTCTAGTTAATATCTTTGATACGCCTGCTGTCAAACTTATTGTTCGAAAATTTTCACATCTATCCGCGCCTTTCTTTTTTGATATAGTTACTATGATGTTGTGTTTGAAATTTTTAGTTATTTCGCCTGTCTTTTACATATAGCTTACAAGTTGGAAGAGACGTTCTGTTACTGCTTGTCCAGCGGCTTTTGGAGTTTCTGATTGCACCTCATCTATACCCGGTGCCTTAACATTTTTCAGAGCCTTTAATGCTAGTTCAACTTCCTCTCTAAGTATAGGATATCCCAAGTAATCATATTCAATGTCTGTTTCCTGTTCTAATGCAGTTAGTTCCTCTCCTGCATATAAATTCCCTATATATTCTTGCCATATACCTACTTTTTCTACATTTTCTATAATGACTTTTCCTCCCGCGTCCCTTATATTTTTGCTATATGGTTTTATATCCCTAAAATTGATTCTAATTAGTTTGTATGCTTCATCTGTTTTTCGTACTTCCATCTTAGTTTGTACCTCTTTGCACTTTTTATCAATCCATTGTTCTTAGGTTTCCTGCATTTGCGAATATTTTCCCATTTTATGGCTTTGTATCTCTGTTTTCCTGTGTCGTCTGATTTATTTTTGTATCGTTTCTTCTAATAAATTCATGATATCCTTTGTTATCCATGGTTTCTTATTTTCTTTTTGTATATATCCCAGAGTATCTCCGGCCGCCACGTCTAGGTTGGATTTAATGTTATTCCATTCTGTTTCTACTTCCTTAGTATCAGATAATTTCTCGATATCTTTCAGCAATTCGTTTGACTTTTTTTCGAATCTTTCTGGAATATTTTTATCTTTTAGATTATCTAAGTCAAAGTGCCTCTTTCTGTTTCTTTTCTTCAAATTTTTAAATTTAAGTGCGGCCTTCATAATCACGATGTTGTGGCCAGTGTCTATATCTGCTTCTGGGTAACTTCTACAGTCTTTTACTTGATTCCTAAACCGAACTTCGCTGATCCCTACTATGTCTAGTGCTAACCTATTCGTTTCGATTTTTAGGTTCTCTAGCTTACCTACTTGCTTCATGCTTCTAACATTCCACGCTCCGACTCGCAAAATGTTCCCGACTCTTATTCTGAACTTTCCGATCGCATCCTCCGAAGTAGTCCCCTCCCGGAGATCCGAATGAGGGACTATTTTAACTCCAAAATCTTTTACCCCAGGTAATGCCATCCTTTTATTATAATTTAGGTACGCTGTGTGCTTGAGAGGTAATGTGGTGGTTTTCCGTTGCCTTCCACATCGCGGTAGCGTGTCTTAGACTGCCATATCGTCCCCTATAGTCTCTGCCAATCTAGTACCGAAAGAGCCGCTGTCGTCTTTCGGGGACCTGGCTTAGTCTGGTTCCTCATTAACGACCCTACTACTTTGGTTGAACCTGTAGTTTGGCTCTTTAGCTCATTAGAACACGCAAGCCATTTCACCTGTTCTAATAATCTATAAATTCGGCAAGGTGCAGGTCCATTCGAAATGGATAATACCTGCATCAAACTTATTTTTCCGCGACAACCTGAGTAGAACGTCGTTCTCTTTTCACAATACCACTTACAGCAAGTTCTAATTTGCAGTTTTCTAATGCATTTGCATTTGCGCTTACAGTCTTTGTAATGGTAGCATCCACCCCTCACCCCCAGCAAAAAGTGTTCTAGTGTATAGCGTTCGATTTATTTGGTTAAATTCCGTGTTATCAGGCCTGTGGGTATTTGCACAATCTGAAGATTTAGGATCTGACCTCCCCCATTAACTGCCATTTTTAAGTGATTTCTTAACATGATAAATATATAGATGAAGATTATAGTTTTTGTTATCATCATAGTAACCTGGAACTGAAGTATTTTATATTTCCGATATTTTAAAGCTACATATGGTTAATTCTTGTATTTTACATTAATTCTGTAGTAACTTGGTTGCCAGAGTCCCGTTTGTTTTCTAACAGAGAGCATGAGTGTGCAGGCGAGTTTAAAGTTTCTACCGCATTATTAAGATATTTTAACCAAACCCCCCTTCTTGAATTATAAATAATAAATTATAATTTACATACGTACAGACAAAAACAAATTTTTAAAAACTACTTCCTATTGTACAATACGTTTCATCACATTTCCTCGATCAACTATAAACAATTAGTTTAATTCTATTGAACTTGCTTTTAAATTAATTCATTCAGTGTTGTTTGCCCGTGACGAGAGGAAACGATTACACTTTGTCATGCTTTCAAATACCCGAAATGTCTGCTTGATCAACCAAAGCAACGTTTGTGGTTAAGTGGATAAGAATAATTATTTACATTTCTTGAAGTGCTGAAAGGAATTTTAACCATCATGATTTTACATACTTATTTTAAGTGATTCTTTCTCTAATGCTCGAACACTTAAACTTGCTTTATTTGGTATTCATTAATTTTGATGTCTTCTACTCACATGAAAGTTACTATATATTTGGATTATTTATTTAAATTCTTTCAGTACTAAATCACTGATTTTCATTAAAGACGCATAATATGGTAATCTGGTATGAACAGAAATGTAGCAACAGAATAAATAAAATTGTATGTAATAGCTCAACGCTTCGCAAGTAAAATTTATCTCTAACTGCTCGAATAATTATTTCTATAAGTAGTTCTAGCTTTATTTGTTATGTACTTATAATACGGAACGTATTTCTAAAATAAGTTCCATGCGTTTTCTTCCATTATTAGGACACCTGTACCGTGGAACAACTTTGGTATAACCTCTTCATAAGAAGGTACCGCCTGGGTTGTTGACTATTTTCGAACCTCAATTTCGAAATCTTCCTCGTTATCAAAATGTGTTGTAACGTATTTAATTTTCGGCGACATTAATACGTCTAGATTTTACAATCTTTGAATTTTTCCTTTTTTAAATAGTATTTATATTGTAACTTTTTCTTGCCCCCAGCCTTGGGCGTTAGTGCAAGTTTCTAAAAATGATCTTTTATTTTTTCTCACAAAAGTCGTGCAGAAGATGTAGTTTTATCCGTATTAACACGACTGAATTTTGTAGACTTCCGCACTAACTCTGAACGCTATCTTCAGAGACTATCAGGGGGGTCGTTAAATAAATACGGATGGGTAGGGCGCCACTGTACTTAGGTAAGGTGTAAGAACAAGAAATATCGCTTAGAAATACAGGAATCTCGAGGAATATATTCTGTTATTGCAATACAAAAATTTATATTTTTAGATGGTACTACGTTTATCCTGAAATAAAATAAAGTAAATAAAATAATATTGGAGACAGCAGTTTGCGCCTCAAAATAAAAAAAAATCAATAAATCAGACAGGTTTTGTGCATCTATAGTGTTTTTCTTTTCTGTATTAGTGGTCATTTTAAAAGCCTTTAAATCAAATAGGCACTATAATTATCGCTATCAAAATTATCAGCTTTTTTTGTCATTTTTTCAGTACTAACTAAATGACGCACATATTTACAAAATTAATTTTATAATAAGATCTTTTAATTAGTAAACTTAAACTTTGTTAAATAGTTGTCATGTATAAGCAAGTACTCGACTATATTATTCATAATGTAAATTCATGAAGAGTTTGTTAGGTAAACAATTTTATAAAGCATAATTTTAATCTAGAGCAAAGTTTGAAAATCTAAATTCATAATTAAATATTATCATTAAGATGTTAGTTTCCATGGGTTCAAACTACCAAGGTTACGGTTTAAACTCGACGTTGTACGTCGAACAGATAATTGTCTTAACAAATAAAACCACTTACCGACCTTGAACGTAGGGCACGACTGGTTACAAACCAATTAGCAAACAAACTCGACCCATATGTGAACTTTCAACATTCAACAAACACTGGAAAAAAACAGTTGTCTACATTGTTATAACAACGCCTCGTAAATTAGAAACATAAAGATGACGGATGAAATCCTTGTAAGTTTCCAATGCGTAAACGTTTTATACGCCATAAATTAACTTCTTCTCATAACATTAATCTGTTCTTTAGGGTTGTTTCTGTATAAAACAAAGCTTCCATGTTGGAAATGAGGAACGTATATATCTTATACGCAATAAATTAACGATTTCTTACAAACATTATTGCTTCAGTTCTTTAGTGTTGCGCTAAGGAAAACAAATAAAAATTAGTTTGAATTATTTATAAATAGAAATTACAAACCATGATAAGCTTCTAAACCTACAGATTGATAAACTGCTTGAAAATAGACTGCAACTCGCAAGTCACCCTTTGATATCAATTTTCCCATGTTGACGCTAGAATAATAAAGGGCCAACTGGTTCGACTCGATAACAACTGCGACTTCAACAACCACATGCGCAAAAATTACGCTATTTGATATTATCTTGAAGATACTTTATAGAAATTCTAAATAGTTTATTCGAGTTTTAACATGGTTTTAAAATATAAACTGGAACATTTATAACTATGCACTTTATTTACTAGATAATTAGAATAAAAAAGGACAATAATTGGAATGTTTCAAAATTATGATACCTTCTTTTAATTTTGTTTTAGTTGTAGATGTACGATTCATATTGATTTAGAAAAGTAAATTTAAAATTTTTGTAACACAACATATAATTTTTATGCGTTATTTTAGAAGAGGAAAAACAAACTGCTACAATATGTAGCTGACATATCATTCGCTTATTATTGGCCATGTGAACCGAAAGATCATTTCTTTTAAGTTTCATTAGTAAATTAGTCTGTTATTTAAAGTCCAAGTCTATCAAAGTTTCTGTTGGTTGAAATTGAACGTCCCGTGTAGATACGCCCGTAGAGATGGCGCATGCGCACTGGTCAAAGTAGCGACATTGTTACTTAGATCAATATGTGTAGAATTTGTATAGAAGACCTGCTGGGTTTATCAGCTAAAGATGCTTATTAAAACCACGGCATGGGCGCAGCGGTTTGCCTCTAAAATGTAATAGGTGCTCACAGATCTGAAGACGCCTGCTTTCGTTAGTGGTTAGTAGAAAATTCAATTTTCTTTATTCTAGATAGCTTGTTTTCAGCACAAACAAGAGGAATTATTATTAAGAGAAAACAAGCGAGATTCTTGTTACAAAGAGAACGTAAATAAATGATTACTTATCGGAAATATTATGAATTATTATTTGGCGGAGACAATTTGAATTATTATTTGGTGAAGATTACGATTATTCTAGTTATAAAGCAAAATTAACTTATTCATGGAGATTTGGATTTAAAGTGGTTAATCTTAAAGTTAAAAATTGGTTAAGTTCATTATGCAAAAATAAAGCAAGTCTTAAAACGCTCCAGGATGTCAAAAAATTTTGTGGTATATTTTATTTTAAAATGACATTTACTAAAAGTTGAATATTGTTTGCTGTTAAACTTGAATAAATATGCGGATTCGTCTTCAAAGTCGTTCTGTGAGGTACCTAAACTTTTATGGGCTATACAGTGGACCTTCAAGATGAGTCATAAAACTGAGGTCTAATGTGCCTGTTTTTAAAATTTTGATAATTGTATAAATATAATGAATGAATTGTTTAATAATCGTAATTCTTGCAATTTAACTGCAAAGTTAAAAATTTTGACATTGCTTTTAATAGAAATTCTTTTGTACAGAGATAGAGTAAACACTTGATTTATTTTGAAATTTTCATAAGTGAAAACACATTTGATATTTGTTTAAAAATACACTTACATTCCGAGTTATAATTTCCACGTATGTTACTTTTTATACGACAAATTCTTTATTATAAATCTTTATATCGATAATTCTATATGAAGTTTTTGTTTCTTAGTTAACACGTTTCTGAGAAAGTGAACACATGCGAACAAATACTAGTACTGATGCTTAACCTTGTATTCAAATAAACATGATTATAATTTTGAAATTGTTTTTAACTGAAAAGTAAGTTTTTAATGAACTTTGATCTAAGAATCAACAAGTCAACTTGATTAATTAAATTGTTAACTTGTAAATAAGGACTCTGAGCTTATTATTATAATGTTTAATTGTATCGATCTTGTATTTATATCCGAAAAGAATATACGAATTATTTGGAGAGTCTCATTACATATTAAAGTAACAGTAATAAGATTCAAAGTTACATTCTATATTTTGTGTTATGCGAAGTATATTTAAAGTTCATAACTTTTTAGAGTCAACACCGGCAACATGTTCTAGTTAGTAATCAGACTGATTTAGAAAACACGTGTGGTAAATTGTTAATAATTTATTTATAGATCTTGGGTTAATTGTTAGAAGGTTTCTGCGTCTTCCCTCAGTCAAATTAATTTTATTTATACTTAAAGATGCGGCGGCGACCTGTTTTCTTCTGAAATTTTTGAGTTACCAGATTTAACCCATGGTCTAATTTGAACCTCAAACTAGTCGTTGTTACAGTAGGTGGCAAGCAACATTTCACTTGCGCCCAATTTTGCTTTACTGGAGCTTCTGACGTAGAGCATTCACTTACATTTTACTGGTGCCCAACACCACAGCCTACCGTGTATATGTATAGTATATACATATATAAATATAGTATATTATTGTAAAAATAAAAATGTACAGTTTAGTATACTACCGAGGAATGCAAGAAAAGATTATAATCGCTCAGTCTCAGATCGAGATTTTAGGCGGACGACAGAATTATTGCTCGCAGACAAATAAGATAACAAAGTTTTAACTAGCAGCTGCAGTGTTCATGCGCGCATTATCGTGGAGCAAAAGAACACCGCGTGTTTTGTTTTGTATGGCTCGAATTAGATTTTTGACGTTTCACAATAAACAGCAGAATTTATTGTTGTGTCTCTCGGTATCAATTCCACCAAAAGGTCACCGATTGTATGTTCGCCAAAAACCTCAGAAATTTGCTAACAAATATCACTTGGTCGCCTATTTCTAGCTTTTAAAAACGAATTTTGCTTTAAAGTTTACATATAGAGGGCAGTTCGATTGTCTTGATCATTTCGAGCGCGAGTTATGTATCGCCCAATTGATATATGTATTATAAAATAGAATAAATAATTAGGAAATTATTAGAAAGTCTTCAGAATACGCTAAGTGAAGTGCAACAAAGTAACACAAAGACAATTTATAAAGTTTATTAACAGTCCATGAGAACGGATGCAATACTTTGTATCACAGACGATAGTGATACTGCAGGTGGCAGGTCACAGACGGTCAAGATATCGTGATTACTTAGAAATTAAGATTACAACATTGTATTTATGAATAGTATTAAGAATAAGCAGACATGAGATCTGCAAGTTTCCAGAGCCCTTGAGAGGGTAGGGAAATTATAAAAAACCCGGGAACTCCAAGACCCGTCAGTTAGACAAAGTATTCAGCTTTAACATTGCAGTTGCTTAGGCTGCTCACTATAGTACAATTAACTGATGTAATTTCAACTTAGAATAATTAAAATCAATTTGTTAAAATTTCGTAAGTACATTCTGTATTAATCAATAAATTTGTTAAGAAGTTTTGGAACTGGTTTTTAAAAAGGCAGCTCCCAAGGCCCGAAACTTAACTCGTGTTATAAAGAACACTGCTACACATAACTGCAACCTGCAAATGTGTGTAGATTAGTCATGCATGAAAAAGAAAACTAGCCACACTACATGTGACAAACAACAATCTACGCGGAAGGTATGCGCAAACAGAACTTACTTTAAAAATACGGCTTGTATATTTGTCTGTTAACTACCGACACAAGAAGTTAAGAACTATCACATCAAGAATTTAGAATTTTTGGAAACTATTTTTGTTTCAAGTAAGTTAGAAATCTACAATGTTCATGACAACTTCGTGCGCTCTTTACTTCTCAACCAAAGAGAACAAACTGTATAGAAAAATGTTGCTTTACATTTTTTATGGATACGGCGCCTGAGAACCAGATCCAGAGCCTTTGAATCGTAAGTAAAATGCATAGGGAAGAATCCGCTCACAATGCATGTAAATACAGGGTGTTTCGCAACTTCATCGAAATATTTTAAGTGATGCCTAAGAAAGAGGTGTAAATTGATATTTACGCATAAAAAATTATTTCTTAAAAAAAAAGACTTCAAATTTAAACGGATAATTTTAAAATGTTTATACGTTAAGTAACGAGGCGACACCACCGAAAGTGTATTTCCGAGGAACGGACTTTTTTTCTAATCAGCAGATCATTTTGCCCAATGAAGTTGTTAATCGCGCATAAAGTTCTCAACTTTGTGGAAATACTTTTTTAACTGATATTTTTAAAGGGGGAAGAGTAATTATTTATGCAAGAAATATAGTTTTTAAAAATTTTAAATCTTTAAACAACAGTTTATAAAATGTGCGTACTTATATATTTAAATTATGGAAGCTACAAACGGTCTTAGAAATTCTCTCTATTTGGTTGAATACACAAATGCGCACTTCTGCGCCAATTTTGTAAAATAGTTTGATACACATTAACATCATAGTTTCGTATTAGTTCGCGTGCTTTATCAAAACGTTAATGTAACTGTCTCGCATTATCAATGTTCGCACTAACGTCATACATTTATCTTTTAAGACACCCTACAAAACAAACAAACTAAGCCTTTACGCTATAATTAACACTTATTTTAAATAATCACAAAAGAATAGTTTACCAAGCATATCGTAGAAACACTATTTTAAATAAGAATCTAAAATATCCAGTCACTATACTTATGCACGCCGGTGAACGTTGCTGTTTGAGGGACACGAAATCAAACTGATGTTCTGTGTTGTTATAAAAAGTACCAGTGATATACGAGAAAGCTCACCAATGTAATTTATCTACTCTCAGTGCATTTTCCTGTATCAGCATAACCTATAGTAGAGTAGTTTAAATTATTACGTCAATTATTCTGATTGTTTGTCAATTATTACAGAGCTGGTTCAAGATCACTTTTTGCTTTTGAAGACTTAAAGCTGGCGATGTGCGTCTTTACTGAAACTAAAAAAAAGCTATGACGCAAATTTTATTAAACTCTTTTACAAAACTGTTCGATTTCGATGCTCCATGTTCAATGGTCGATGTTGGATGTTAAAATTTTCGACGTTCGATGTTCGATGTTGGATGTTCCATGTTCGATGTTCGCTGTTTCATGTTTGATGTTCATGTTTCATGTTTGATGTTCGGCGTTTTATCTTCGATGTTCGATAATCACTGTTCGATGTTCATGTTTCATGTTCGATGTTCGGTGTTTCATCTTCGATGTTCGATGTCAATGTTTGAGGTTCGATATTTGATATTCGATGTTCGATGTTCGGTGTTCGATGTTCGATGTTCGATTTTCGATGTTCGATGTTCGAGGTTCGATGTTCGATGTTTGATATTCGATGTTCGATGTTCGATGTTTGATGTTCGATGTTCGATGTTCGATGTTCGATGTTCGATGTTCGATGTTCGATGTTCGATGTTCGATGTTCGACGTTTGACGTTCGACGTTCGACGTTCGACGTTCGACGTTCGACGTTCGACGTTCGACGTTCGATGTTCGATGTTCGATGTTCGATGTTCGATGTTCGAAGCTCGATGTTCGATGTTCGATGTTCGATGTTTGATGTTCGATGTTCGATGTTCGATGTTCGATTTTCGATGTTCGATGTTCGATGTTCGATGTTCAATGTTTGATGTTCGGTGTTCAATGTTTGTTGTTTAATGTTTAATGTTAAACATCAGTTAAAGTAGGTATACCCACAAAGTTGAGAATTTTTCACGCGATTTACAACTTCATGGGTAAAGTGGCCTACTGATTAGAAAAAATAGAGTCGGTTCCTCGCAAATACACTTTCTGTGGTGCTTCGCCTCTTTACTTTATACGAGCACATACAGACATTTTTAAATACATGTTTACATTTTAGTCGGTATTTTTAAGAAATAATTTTTATGCGTAAATATCAATCTACATCCTTCTTAAGCATTAGTTAAAACATTTCCATAAAGTTCTAAATAACCGCAACCCCACGAAGCACTCAGTTATCATAAGGAGAGCATTTAGCCATAGAGCAAAATCTAATAGATACAGTATTGCCCGAAATAAACTGTACTGAAACTAAGTTGGCGGTGTTTTTATGCGTGCGCTGTCACACTCAAGTTAGCTAGTATAGACCTGTCAAGTAAACCTCAAACAAGTAATTAGTAGGGCCTAATTGTTAAAAATGGTGTTAAGTACAGAGGAGAAAGTGTTTCTGGTAGAGCATTATTTTCGTTCATACGGAATCGGCCGACATAATGGTGCAAGTTTGCTATACGTGTCTGATCAATTCACACAAAGGTTTAATAAACGTTCTCCAAGTAATGCTGTAATTTTGAAGGTTATTGAAAAGTTTAGAAATACAGGTAGTGTATTGTGCCAACGAAAAGGAAACTCAGGGCGTCCCAGGACAGTTAACAACAACAATAACCATGAACGTGTTTTGAGCAAATCTTAGAAAATCCGAAAGTCAGCCAGGCAAGGACAGCGTTACAACTTGATTTAAAAGAACTTCCTTTCAAAGAATCCTGAAGGAGCTGGGTACATTTTCGTATGTGATTCAGGCACATCAACAACTACATCCTCGGGATTATCGCAGTAGAGTGGAATATTGCGCCAGAATTCTCGCGTTACAGTATGAAAATCCTGAATTTTTGAAAAATGTTTGGTTTTCAGACGAAGCACATTTTCACTTGTCAGGCTATGTGAATCGTCGCACAAATCGATTTCTGGGCTTTGCCAGACCCGATGAGGTTCAAGAGGTTCCTTTACATAGTGAAAAGTGAGTGTCTGGTGTGCTGTTTCCGGACACGGAATCATTGGTCCGTACTTTATCGAAGATAATGGTAGGCAAGTCACACTTAATCAACAGAGGTACAGACAAATTTTAACACGATTTATCCCTGATCTACGTCAATTCTGTCGTGCACGTAACTTTGCATTTCGAAACCAATTTTTCAGCAGGACGGGGCAACTTGCCATACTGCTGCCGCAATTCGTCAATTTCTTCAAGAACATTTTCCAAGCAAATTCATATCACGATTTACTGACTTCCTTATCCTTCACATTCTCCAGACCTCACACCTCCAGACGCATACATTTGGGGCATGGCTAAAAATGCCGTTTTCAAACGGGCACCACAAACCATCGATGAATTAAAGGATGCCGTTAGAGTCTTCTTTGCAGCCCTGAGACAACCCTTATTCAATAACATGACCAGAAACTTAGAACATCGTTATGAAGTCTGTCTCGAACGAGGAGGTGCACATTTAGAACATATAATAAAGTGTCAATAATATGTATTTTTTAAATATACAAAACAATTACAATTTCAGTACTGTTTATTTCGGGCAATACTGTACTATGAATTAAAACGTTTATTCGGAAACACTAAATTTAAGTATTGGCAACTTTTAAATTAATAAATTATGAAATATAATAATGACCCCTCAACCGCAACATTATTTAGAAACCTAAGTACTATATCCACCATTAAGTGGCCATGATCAAGAGCAAAGGCATTTAAAACAATTATATAAAAGAAAGTAGTTTGTGAACACTACTAGGAATATTCTGCTCACGGAATTTAACTTTTTTAACAAATCTGTTAATTTATCCACGCCCCCAATATCAAATTGTGCTGATAACGCTAGTGTCGCGTAATTATGTTTAGCGCAACATAGGATGCCCCTAAAAACTAGCCCTTTAAAATTATCGAATTTACCTGACTAAATCGGATTGGGGAAGGATACTGGCGCAGGTTATTTAGAGTTAGCGCAAACTAGGGTACCTCAAAAAATAGCTATCGCAAGCATAAAAACTGCATAATACCTGTTTCTTTTCTGGCAGGACTACGTTAGAGCTAGTCTCCATCTCCCACCCTATGGTGGAGAAATTAAGTTATACTGCTAGCACAGGTTAGTTAGAGCTAGCGCAACATATTGTAACCCTTTAAATAGCTAGCGCACGCGCAGAAACTACATTATTGTAGCAATTACGCAAGCTGTCTTAAACTAGCGCTCTCCAAGAAATAGCTAGCGCAGGCATGGAAACTACACAATAGTATGTCTTTTAACAAAATTTGGTTAAGTGCGCTAGCTGTTTCTCGCGATTAACTAGCTATTTCTTGGCGTAAGTTAGGTTGCACTAGTCCCATGTAATCTGAGTAGGTAAATAAGGCCGGTCCTAATTCAAAACGCGACAGACGTATTTTCCATGTGTAAAATACGTCTGTCACGTTTTGAATTAGGATCGGCCCTATATAATTTCAATGTAAAATAGTTGTGAAAACATTTCAATGTAAAATAGTTGTGAAAACGTGAATTCTTATATACTTTCAATGTAAAAACTTGTGGGCACGTTTTGAATTAGGATCGGCTTTATATTACTCACAATGAAACACACGTATGTTGAAAAATGTAAGTGCAGAGAAGAATGTGTGTAGCTGTTTTGAATTCGGTTTTCTAGCGAGAAGTTACACGTGCACCGTTTTGAATTAGGATCGGCGTTATATACTTTTAATGTAAAATGTGAAAACCTGAATTCTTTTCAAATGTAAAATACTTGTGGGCACGTTTTGAATTAGGATCGGCTTTATATTACTTTCAATGGAACATATTTCAAAACACACGTATGTTGAAAAATGTAAGTGCAGAGAAGAATGTGTGTAGATGTTTTGAATTTGGTTTTCTAGCGAGACAGTATGACAGATGCAAAATATCGCATTCAAGTCAATTGTGTTTTAATTAAAGTGGATTCTGATTTATGTTTAGAGGCTGCAAATACACATGGGCCGGTTTCAATTCAAAATGAGTTCACTCTTGTGATAGGTTGAAAAGTGGGTTGGCAAAGTACGCAGATGGTGGTAATTTGCTATATAAGGAGATTGCTCCTAATATTAATTTAATTAGTCAAAGAAAAGCAATATGGATTTAAATACTCTTAATAAAACCACATATCGCAAACCTTATGTAAATTCAAAAGATCTTGTAGTGAATAAGAGGTTTGAAGTTTTAAAAGTGGAAACAATCAAGACAAAATATGGAGAAAGAGTATTAGTGGAAACAGAAGAGTTCAAGAGTATATTGCCATTGAGATATTTTGAATACCTTCAAGCACATGGAGTGAAACAATTAAATGAAAGTATTGGCTCGAACAAACACGTATACATTACTAGTAAGGGATCGATCGGTCTAACTGTCAACATAGAATTTTCAGAATAATATGTCACTAATTTAAGAAATTAGTTTATTATTATAACACATCTAAGTCGATTGTATAAAGAATGATGTATCAAATTAAAGTGGGTTCTGATTTATGTGCGTTTTACTTTGAGTTTACTACCTTGTTTAGAGAAAGTCTTGTTTCAAAAGAGAAACTTTTATAAAATACTTTTTTATTTTACAAATTGTTGAATATTTTGATCTAACTATTTATAAATGAAAAGTATTTATTAACTCCCGTTCTTGAAGTATCTGCTGCTCTCTCGCTGTTAGTTCCTCTCTTTTTTGCTTTATTATTTCTAGTTCCAAATCTATACGACGCAGTAGCTTCTCTCCACGCTTTTTAAATGCGTTAAGCAACTCTACTGTGTCATCTTCGTAGGATTTGTCATCTTCACAGCAAACAGCCATATTAGATTCTGTACATAACTTTTCATAGTCGACATGTTTTGCCTGATCTGTGAGCATAACATAAAAGATTATTGTAGGTTCACCTTTCTTTTGTATACTACCTGATGTTTCTGAGAGGATCAGAGTGTGTCAACGATCCTACGATAGCCTCAGAATTTCCAGAAGGGTTTTTGATCTAATGTAACTTATAAATTAGTACTGTTTTAAAACACATGTATAAATGTGAAAAAGCACTTACCGTGATATATCTATTACGTCACTATCAAAAATAGCAGCAGTGTTGAATTGAGGCGAAGAACAACCAAAAACTTCTTTAATCAGGTCTTCGTCAGAATGTAATATAAATTGCTCTAGAACTTTTACGTTGGTACTATTACAATTTTTGATTGATGACAAGTTACTCATTTTTTAAAAGTTGCTAGTAATAGTAACTAATAATTATACAAGAGATCTGATTGAATACTGTTGGTAAAATCTACGTGAAGTATTTATATTAAATAATAAACTGATCTGTTAGAAAAAATTAAAAATTTGCATCGTTTTCTGAAAAAAAATTCAGCTCTGTAATCTATTCTAATGAACAAAACAGTATGTAAGCGAATATAATTATACCTCAGCAGAAATAATGAACTAGTTTCATTGTCTGAAAAAGAAATTGAAATGAATGCACATAATAAAACCCTAAATTAGATTAATTTCGTTTTAGATTACCGCTGACATAATTTATGCTGTATAAGAAATTTTTTTAAAGGTACTGCTCAGCAGAAATAATGAATTAGATTCATTGTCTGAAAAAGAAATTGCAATGAATGCACATAATAAAAACCTAAATTAGATTAATTTCGTTTAGATTACCGCTGACATAATTTATATGCAAATATATAGGTAATTGCGTGTTTATGCGATTTTATGCTGTATAAGAAATTTTTTTTAAATGTACTGCTCAGCAGAAATAATGAATTAAATTCATTGACTGAAACAGAAATTGCAAGAAGGCGCATAATAAAACCTAAATTATATTAATTTCGTTTTATATTACTGCTAGCATAATTTATTTTCCATAAAAAATTAACAAAAAATTGACTTTATATGCATATATATAGGGATATAGTGATTTGTGCTGAATAAGAAAAATTCTTTAGTACTATCAACGTACTGGAAAATGTTTTTTCTTAATAACGGGTTTTAAAAAAAACCATGAGTGCGTGTAAATTATAATATTTTTCTTCAGATTAATTTTTCATTTAAAAATAATGCAATGCAAATAAATCCCTTTAAGTAGTAATATTTATAGAATAAGTTTTTTAGATTACCGCTGACACAATTTACATGCATATATATATATATATATATATATATATATATATAGGTAATTTGTGTGAAAATTCTTTAAAGGTACTGTTATATAATAAAACTGCAGAATGTTTTTTTAATACTGGGTTTTTAAAAACCAGGAGTGCGTGTAAATTATTAAACAAGACGGTTTAATCTGAGACATTTTTTTTCAAATTTGCTTTGTTTTTATTTAAAATATTTCAATGTAATCATAAAAAATAGCGCTGTAATGATAATGTATTTTCTGTACACATAATAAATCAAAGGTCGTATAAAAACATTTTTTTGTAGTAAACGCATACGGAATGAAAAATGATGTTAAATGCATTCTTTTTGCAGTTGTTTTGCTCAGAGTTGCCTTCAGTATGTAAATATTGTAAAAGCTTGCATAGCGAATTATTTGTCATACAAACGTACTGAAGGCAACTCTGCAATTTTTTTTAGACCGCATGCACAACTTAAGCTTGAAAATCGTCTTGAATAAAAAACGTAAATAAAGGCGATTTTTTTAACAATTGCATTCAAGCAATTCGCTATGCAATTATTTCGATTTGTATGCTATTTTCGTTTACAGTTGTTTTGCTTACGCGTTTTCCGTAAACTCAGATGAATGAACCTTTTTTGCAGTTGTTTTGCTTACGTCAGATGATATTTTATATAAATAGTAAATAGAGAAAATACTTGTATTATTAAATAGTGTATTTTGATTTTCTATAGAATCATGAATGCTGAAACCGTATCCGAGATTAGTAGCGCAATTTTGAGATTAACTGTAAAATGCGTGAATCTAATTAAATCAGTAAATGAAATAACGAAACACATTTTAATTATCAAAGCAAATATTAGTATATTGAAGCTTGCTATTAAAAATAAGGTATACGAAGACAATCAACAAGAAAATCCTAGTAGGCTGGAATCTAATTTAGCACATCTTAAAAGTTACCTTGTACGATTGAGGCACTTGAAACGCACTTTGGAATATCGTGGTAAAGGTGTTGATGCAACGCTTTCTAGAGGTCATACTCGAAAAAACTTGATTTGGCATGATGTACAATCATGTTTTGGAAGTCGAATAATTACGGGACTTATTACCAATTTAAATTATAGAGATCCTCTAGTGTTCTTAGACAAGGCGTTCGCTAGTTTTAAACGCAAGATTGTTGCTTGCTTAAAAAAGTCGATGTTGAAAGTTAATGTAATATTTACCGCTAACTTTGTTAAGCCTACAACTGGCGAAATAGATTTGAAAACGTTTCCTACTGCAAATCGTCACATCGATATAAATACCAATTTCAAGCTGTGGTATAAGGAGAACGTATTGAACAAGATTTCGAAGCGATTAGAAGAATTTTGCGAGAAAGATTCTGGTTGGGCAATCCAAGAAGTTTTACACTTGAAGGTAAATATAAACAATCATGATCCACTTAAAGGAGGGTGTTCAACGTTTGTACCGGTTCCGGATTTTATAAAAAAAAAAAAAGCTGTGGTAAAAGTAATAAATAACGATCAACATTGCATTCTTTGGAGCTTGGTTTCCGCTTTATATCCTGCTAAACAAAATAGTCAGAGAATATCTAGCTATCCACATTTTGATACAGTATTACGCTACAATTCAATTCAGTTTCCAATCACATTAAAAGACATAAAAAAAATTGAGAAGCTTAACAATCTCGCAATTAACCTATATTGTATAGAAAATACTAAAATACTACCATTTTGTGTAAGTGAAAATTTTAAAAAAATTGAACCTATTAATCTGTTAGTTTTAAATAATGATTCCTTACAATATTCTCGTCCGACAAATGCTGATGAGAATCACTTTCATTTTAGATGTTTAAATAATTTTAGTACAGCAGCATTGCTTAAGCGCCATTCGAATTATTGCGAAAAACAGAATACTTGCTCAATAAGATTACCCGAAGTATCCGAAAAGTATCTAACGTTTAAACATTTCCACTATCAAGAAAAAGTATCATTTGTAGTTTATGCAGATCTCGAATGTACATTAGAGCCATGCAATGAGTCGGAGGTAATACTAAACACAGTCTCTTACCAAAGGCATATACCCTTTAGTGTAGCGTATTATTTGAAATGCTCGTATGATAATAAATATTCCAAATTTCAATTGTATCGCGGAAAGGATTGTATAGAATGGTTTGTTGCTCAATTGAAACTGATTTCAGAAACGACTAATAAAATTTTCTGTAACCCAAAACCTATGAATCCTTTAACAGAAGAACAAAAGTTAGCATTTAAATTTGCCCTTCACTGTCACATTTGCAATAAACCTTTTAGTATGGAGATATTAAAGTTCGCGATCACTGTCGCTTTACAGGTGAATTTCGAGGAGCGGCTCATCAAGATTGCAACATCAATTATCATAATTTTTATATGATACCGGTAGTTTTTCATAACTTATCAGGCTACGATTCGCATTTCATTATTAAAAAAATTGCGTTAGGGTTTTCAGGTTTGGTAAGTATTCTACCAATAAATAAGGAAAAATACATATCTTTTACAAAATATGTAAATGGTACGAAAGTTACTTTTAGATTTATCGATTCATTCAGGTTTATGGCATCTAGCATCGAAAAATTAGCTTCATACTTAGATGATAATAAAAATCCATCACCAGGAAAATTGTAACACCGATAATGAGTTTCAGTTACTTACGCGTAAAGGTATATTTCCCTATGATTACATTAACTCTTGGGATAGGCTCAATGAAACCGATTTACCCTGTAAAACAGCATTCTTTAATCGTTTGCGCAATGAAGAAATCTCAGATGAAGACTACAATCATGCTAAACACGTTTGGCAAACATTTAATATAAAAACACTAGGGACTATTCAGACCTATATTTAAAAACAGATGTACTGCTCTTGACTGATATATTTGAAAACTTTAGAAAACTTGTATGTTCACGTATAAGTTAGATCCGCTTCACTACTTTACGACTCCTGGTTTAGCTCTAGATGCGATGTTAAAAACGACGAACGTTAAACTCAAGCTGCTTACTGATATTGAAAAATAATGTTTTTAGAACGGGGAATTCGTGGCGGTGTTTCTCAATGTTCGAATAGATATGCTAAAGCAAATAACAAATATATGAATGCAGATTATGATCCAAATTTCGATTCTAAATATTTAATGTATTTTGATGTTAATAATTTATATGGGGCTGCAATGTCTGAATATCTTCCATATGGAGAATTTGAATTTTAGATGGTACCAGTCCAGATATAGTACGTTTAGACATACTTAATATTCCCGATAATTCTGATGTAGGATATATTTTTGAATGCGATTTACACTATCCAGTATCTTTACATGAAATTCACAGTGACTTACCTTTGGCGCCTGAACATATGATACCACCATTACCTTCTAATAAATCAAACTTAAAGAAATTACTTACAACTTTATATCCAAAACTCAACTATATTATTCACTACAAGAATTTAAAAATGTATTTAAGCTACGGTTTAGAACTGAAAAAGATTCATAAGGTTCTTCGGTTTAAACAAGCTCCTTGGTTAAAAGAATACATTGATTTGATTACGAAATTAAGACAACAGTTAAAAAACAGTTTCGATATATGCTTTTATAAAAATATGATAAATTCGGTTTATGGAAAGGTGATGGAAAACGTACGGAAAAGGAAAGATGTGAAATTAGTGACCAAATGGGAAGGACGGTTTGGAGCTCGTAGTTACATAGCGAAGCCTAATTTTCATAGTTGCACTGTGTTAGACAAAGATCTAGTCTTAATAGAAATGAATAAATTAGAGGTTTACTTAAACAAACCCATTTATGTAGGTTTCTCTATTCTAGATATTTCAAAAACCTATTTATATGAAATTCACTATAGTTATATAAAATCGCAATTTGCTAACAAAGCAAAGCTGCTGTACACAGATACGGATAGTTTGATATACGAGTTTAGCGTTGAAGATATTTACTCTTATATCAAATAAGATATCCATAGATTTGATACTTCCGATTACGATCCTCATAACAAATATCATATTCCATTATCAAATAAAAAAGTTCCTGGTATTATGAAAGATGAAAACAATGGTGACATCATGCTAGAGTTTGTAGGACTTAGATCTAAAATGTACACTTACAGAGTTCAGGATAGGATAATAAAAAAGTCAAAGGGATCTTCCTTAGCAAGTATTAAGCAAATTTCTTTTGATGATTATAAGAATGCTTTGTTTTATAAACAGACTGTACAGAAACAGCAATGTTTAATTAGATCAGTCAAACATGATGTCTGTACTATTAAACAAAACAAAATTGTTCTTAATCTAAGTGATGATAAAAGAATTCTTAGTACCTTAACCACTGATACTAAACCTTGGGGGTATAACTATACATACATACAGAAATGACTTGTAAAGCTTCAACCACTGGCTCAAATAAAGAATGCAATTTATTTTATCTAGATTAACATATAATATTTTTTAGTTATAAAACTTCAGTGTTATGTTTATACCTGCACAAGTACGCCGATTTTCGTTTTTGGATGTATCTAAAAATAGGATACCTTTCAATCTGCCCGAGTTTGAACTATATATTAGTATAAATGTATTGTAGAGAAAATAGTAGTAGTAGTAGTAGTAACCGTTCTGTTTAAAAAAATCCAGTTTGTTACTAACATACCAGTTAGTTTATTTGAAAAATGTATAACAAAACTTTTATTTAAAATTGTCAATGTTTACTAAATCACTTAATAATTCAAACATGTAAAAGATATTGTAAAAACATGTAAAAATATTAATAAATAGACTGTGATTGCTAAATGATTTATTGTTTTTCATAATTTGTAAAGGTACAGTAATAATAATAATAAAGTAATTATAATATTCTTATGCTGTTTGAGAGTGGATTGTATTTGATTATCTTATCATGAAGTATAAGGCAATGACAAGATGTATTTGGCAAAACGTTTCAAATTCTAATCTAATATCAACAGTACCAGATTTTAACGCTTCGTTTTGTCTAGAACAATCTATGACTACTAATGGTGCAATACTTCGTAATTCTTCAGGATTAAAAAGTGGCTCATTTTCCTTTTTGTAGTATGATTGCTGAAACTGAGCATACATCTCATATAACAACGCAGTCTGTTTATTCTCGAACCTCAAATTTAAGTTATCGTACGGGAAAATTTCTGAATTTAAATATAGTTTCAAGTTGGTTAAATAGCAATGATCAAAACGACTGTAGTTGCTCATGTATCTATTTTTTCGGTTGGTTTGGAAACCAACAATCACAAATCTTGGTTTTTCTAATTGTGTTGTTGTTTTAATGTTCCATGTATGACGTTGCGTTTTTGTAGAAGTTGATATTCATGCAACTCCCATCCTCTAAACGGAATATGCAAATCCTGATTTTGTGCAACGCATTCTATTAAATTAATTCGTTGAGTATCATCAACGGCTACATGCGGCATTTTCCATAAAACTTTGTTTAAAACAACTTTTCTTTCTTCATCAGGTGTAGGATTAATTATAGCATCAACTATTTGTGAATCATCCATAGGAAACCACCCAGCGTTTTGTAAATGTTTACTTTGATTGCTATTATATGAAACATATCCCTTCATTATAGACGTTAATCCAGGATTCCGAACACGATCTACAATGATACCACCAATCTCATATCTAATTTCATCAAAAAGCAGCAAAATTCCATTATTAACAAACTTTGCTGTCTGAGACGGCGTTCCATCTGTTTTAATTAATTTGCTTCGATGGTAAGGTGTATACATCTTGTTGTTGTATAGGGATTCGAATTTCATCATTATTGTTTAAAGATGTGTTAGCATAAGGTTGATGATTATGTTTTTCAATATTAACAATTGCATTGTCGAAGTAAACTTTTTCACGCACATTCAGTATTTCACTATTCATTCTACTTTTTTTTTAATTAAATGCAGTCCTAACGATTGTAGAAACTGCCGGTTTTGTGTTGTTAGCGGTCTTGAAACAATCAATCGAGTGTCGATTGCTTTGAAATTTCCAGCATTTATATCAATTCTTGACATATTGCGTGCATTATACTTAATACCCATGGCTATTGCAGATTTTTTTTAAATGCAACCTTACAGTTAGCAGTTCTCCTCTGAAATTAACTAAATTTCCATCTTGATCTAACACTTTAACTATTATTTCATTTATTATACGTGACCTGATTGGTAGATATATAATCGTAGGTGGACACTCGACAATTTTAAAACCTGCAGGTACTTGAGGAAAAAATTCGTGTATTACATGGGCTGGTTTACTATTTAAATAGGATCCACTTGCAATATTACAATCGATTAAAACTGCATTCACTTTACAAATGTTGATCGCGTAGTCTGCTTGATGCGTGACAAATGCTAGCAATTTTCGCGGATTGAAACCAAGTAGAGAACCAATTGAATCCTTTTTGGTAAAATCCACATCTAGACTACATTTAATACTACATTTAAGTGTATTAGTGTCAGCTGTAATTTCTATATACACTGGCGTCTTTCTAGCGCTTCGTGATTGATCCATACGACAACACCATCTTTTATCACCTAAAGCTTTTTGAAGATATTTATTAATTTCTCTAATCTCAAAAGCACCTTCAGGTACTTCTATGAATTCTTCGTTAGATTCATAATAAAATTTATTATTTATTCCTTTTTCTATGTTTGGAATTGTGTTATAAGACTCAAAATTTGTTAATACTAATACGTACTCCGAATCATTATCCAAGTTTATAGGCGGATTAAAATTGCTTGTTAAAACTGAAGTGTTTCCCGTTAGAGTAAAAGTGTACGACATAACAACTTCGTACGCAGTTCTATGCACTACTTAGAAATTGTAAGCATAAATGACCGCAAAACACAGTACCGTACGATTGTTCTTGGTTAATGTTATAAAGAATTTTACATTTACCCCCGCTATTCAAATAATTTATCAACTCTGTTGGCGGTCGCAGGTTTCCGTAGCTGTCATAGTAAATAGCGCTACTACCGTACTTTTTGTAAGAGGTCCAATGCGTGCCTAAACCTTCTATTCCATCTAAATTAATTATACCACATTCTTTTAAATTAACTTTCTTGGGAAGATTGTTTCTCATGAATACTCCACGGAAATATGGTACTTCTAATTGCTTAACAAACTTTATTAATTCTACATTGCTTAGTGCTCGATTAGGTAAAATCAAGTTGCGTTCCTTTGAGGTTTTGCAGGGCTAAAAAGACCAAAACCTTTTTATAAGGTTTGATGTACATGCCGTTTCCGACTGCAATGTCCTCCATTGCCTTGTTATGACGTTGTTTTTCCGCTAGTTGCTTCTTAGCTATTTTAGTATCTGAAACTGCTTTTGCAACAGCAGCTGCACCTCCAGTAAGAGTACCAAGGGCGCTTAGGCCTGCAAAATTGGTATTAGTGGTAGAAAACCTCCTGTTTTAGGAATTGATATAATACGAGCTGATTTAATATGCTTCTTTTGTTTTGCTGTATTGGCGGCCTTAATTGCTATGTTGATTGCATCCATAATATTAGATCTTTCAATCTTTTTAAAGCTGTACGTGCTTGTTTGATAATACTTTTAATACCTAGCATACTTCTTATTTTACGTTTCTTTATCAGTTTTCTTATTTTATTGATATTTTTTGTTCTCAGTGATGCACAGGCACCCATACCAAGTTTTACTTTAGTTTTCATTGCGGTAGCTACTCCAAATGCTGCTACTTTTTCACCTAAAGACGAGTCACCAGAATTTATTCTTTCTGTAGCTAACTGAGCTAACTTCGAATCTGCTTGATGACGTTTAGATAGATCCTTTTCTTTGGTGTATGCAATATCGTGCTCCTTACAAGCCTCGTCTAACTTGTTTATTCCCTTGTCTCCCCGAGCTAACCGTTCGATTAGTTTTGTACCCGGACCGCAAAATTTGTAACCCGGAATATGCGCTTCAAATGGTAAATTGTTAATTACATAATAGTCCGTTCCCAGTAGTTTTAGAATTATTATATGTAAACATTAGCGGACAACTATCCTCTCAAGCTGTGCAGTAAATAAATAAAATATTATGAATTAATGATTCTTTATATACTCGCCGTTTCTTATATATATATATATATATATATATATATATATAATTCCACTTTTTTTACAAATCGAATTTAGTACTTGCAAACATGCGTGTTGTGAACCAATCAACACCTTTAACCATAAACAATAATGACATTGGCGTGCAATCCTTAGCTAAAAAGAAAAAACATAGCGTTCTTCTGCCTTCATCTATTCGATGTCTAGTTGTTGGTCCATCAAATTGCGGTAAAACCAACGTTATGATTGGGCTGATAGAACATCCTAATGGTTTAAAGTTTGAAAACGTATATGTTTATTCTAAATCACTTTATCAACCAAAGTATCAATACCTTGAAAGTCTACTGCAACCAATAAAAGGGATCAAATATTATACATTTTCCAGTTCTGATAATATTATATCACCATCTGATGCTCGAAATAATTCTATATTTGTTTTTGATGATGTAGCTTGCGATAAACAAGGTATCATTAGGGAATACTTTAGTATGGGGCGTCATAAACAAGTAGACAGTTTTTAACTTTGTCAAAGTTATACTCGTATACCTAAGCACTTACTACGTGATCATGCTAATCTTTTAGTTTTATTTAAACAAGATGATTTAAACTTAAAACACATATATGACGATCACGTCAATACTGACATGAAGTATGATAAATTCCGTGAAATATGTGCTGCTTGTTGGCAAGACAAATACGGTTTCTTAGTTGTAGACAAAGATAGTGATCCAGATCAGGAAGGTACCGAATAGGTTTTGATCACTTCATACATATTTAAACCTTGAGAGACGCAAGTATCGTTAGTATCGAAGAATTTTTTACTACAATAAACTTTTACGCAATGAACAAGGAGGCGATAAAACTTAAAAGAATTTTAATTAAGAAAAGAAACATTGTAAAAACAAATTGCGTCAGTTAAAAGATAATGAAGTCGTCCAAGTGGAATCAATCTTACCCATAACATCACGATTAGAAACTATTGCTAATAAACTGGATGGGGAAAGTGCGGTAAAGAAAGAAAATTTAAAGAAGAAGAAGAACTGCTTCATAGCAGTGTAAAAAATTAAACCTAAATTGCTAGAAAGGAACGTTGACTATATTGATTCCCCGGTTATTGCTCAGCATATACCAAATATAAAAATGATGCCATAGAGGTAGATGATGATGATGATGACGATGTTGAGAATGAATACGAAGCAGAAATTAATCGAAATGCACAAGAAGCCCAGGAATATATTCAAAGCTTTGCCGATTCACCTGGTATGACACATTATCTCGAACAGCTACATCCGCTACCTCGAGAATATATTTACAAAATGTTTAAAGATGTTAAGAACGAATTTGATCATAAATATGGTATTAGGTTTAACCCTGATTCAAATGGTCTTATGATAGGCAATTCGAATTTCGCATTGGATGATGAAAATGTTCTAATAAATGATTTGAAATATAAAGGTACTCCTGGATTATACGAACTACTGTTAAAAAATATCCTGTCGGGTACAGTCATCAAGATCTAAAGTCGTATCTTGATATTGTAAAAGAACAAATGCTAATAGAAGATATTATTCTGAAACAGAACAAATTCAGGGTAATACTTCATATAAGTACAAAAATATAATATCTACATTAAACATACTTCCCAAACACCCGTAGACCTAGAACATTACCCTATAGAAAGCGTCTTGGAGACGGTATGACAATGGAAGTATCAAATAACGCTATAGATTATTTATATTGGAATGATCCCAATGAACTTGTTGATAGATTACGACTTTTAGTTTCATCTCAGACTGCTGGACACACAGGTCACGGCAACGAAATGAATTCGATCATTGAAGAATTGCGTGAGGCGAAAGTAATTAGATGATATGACAATTGACAAATTTGGAAGGCACTTACATAACCGTAAAATAGATATAAGTGAACAGGAATATGAAAACAAAAGTGAAGGTTTTGAAACCTTGATTGAGTACAAGTTACATATGCTACATTACACGGTAGTAGCAACGTTTTACTCTAATACATTCCTCGACGGTGACAAGACATTCCTTATTTTCAACATTAAACATAATTATGAATTTCCTTATGAGGAAGCAGTCATTGAGAATATTAAAGGATACCCGCAAGACATTGAAATTCTTATAAACGAAAAAAGTTATGTAATTGCACAGTTACAAGGATTTTTGCTTAAACGTATGAATGTAAGCAGCTTTCGTGATAGCGGTGCTATTAAAAACAATACCACAATGTTTCTTGATTTTATATTAAAAGTTCCTTTCAAAGCAAGTGGAGCCCACGACATTCAAACATAAAAGTATTTCATTAATTGTATTTAATAAATCCTGATTATAAAAAAGTATTATGATAGTTGCTCAATCAAAAGTGAAAGAGGATATAGTAAATGAACTTCATAAACCAGCAAGAATAAATTTCAAGAGACGCAAAGTGATAGTAAAAGGTTTAAATGACCTTCTTCAGACCGATTTGATTGAAATGCTACCATATTCGCAAACAAACAAAGGATTTAAATACATTTTAGTAGTTATTGATTGTTTCTCCAAATACGTATGAGCTGTACCACTTAAAAGTAAAACGGGTAATGATGTTACTGCTGCAATGAAAACAATTTTAAATAAATTTAAAAATCCGCCAAGAAATTTGCAGTCTGATTTTGGTAAAGAATATTATAACAAACACTTTCAATCCTTAATGCAGACATATGGCATAAACCATTATAGTGTTTTTTCTACAAAGAAAGCATGCATTGTGGAACGTGTAATTAGAACTTTAAAGGGAAAAATGTGGCGCTTGTTTAACCTGAACGGTTCTTACAATCGGATAAAAAATTTAAGCGATATTGTGAAACAATACAACAATACAGTTCATAATACTATCGGAGTCAAACCTGTAAAAGTTGATAAATCAAATGAAAAAACTATTCTTAAATCATCATTTACCCACATCAAACTTGCAACCAAAATACCAAAATATTCAATAAAAGACAGTGTGAGGATTAGTAAACACAGGGAAGCATTTACGAAAGGTTACACGCCAAACTGGTCAAATGAAATTTTTAAGATTAAAAAGGTAAACGTAACCAATCCTACAACATATATATTAGAAGATCAAGATGAGAAAGAAATCAAAGGTGCATTTTATGAAACTGAGTTGCAAAAGGTTAAACATCCAGGAATTTACCTGGTAGAAAAAGTTCTAAGAAAGAGTGGAAATAAAGTATTTGTAAAATGGTTAGGCTTCTCTAACGTACACAATAGCTGGATCGATAAAAATAATGTTTGCCAGAAGTTGTTATAATAATAGTTAATAAGGCTAACATTGTAAAATTATATTAAAATAAATAATACAGACAAAATCTTTCTATTGTTTTTTATTATTATTATCAAGCCATTCTTATAAAAAGATATTTTGTTTTGCGCATTGCAAATTATTATTGCTGTGTCTACAACAATGGATGTTATATTTTAAACGATTGTTGATTTTTAACTCCGATAGCTTAGGACAACCTACTGCAAGCATATCAGTTACAACGTTTTGCATTATATGTTTCAATCAATTTCTTCTTTTCTAGACCCTTCACAAATACTTCTTCACCGGGTCGGATAATTTGCTTCAAATAAAGCGCTATATATGATGACACCATTCCAGCCGTTGAAGATTCATCCCAAGAAATACCATGAATATTCCTTGTCACCCAGTCGTTATGTTTTATATGATCTTGACTCAAACAACTGGACTGCATTGGCAGTTTAAAAATTTGATGCCAAACATTACTTTTCAACAAGTCCAAAACCGCAATTTCTTTACACACAAACTCGTTTTTCTTGTATTTAAATCCCTGAATATCAATTATATACATGTTTGTATGTAAATATATGCAGTAAACTTCGACTAATTAAATGAATATTAGGAGTAATCTCCTTATATAGCAGATTACCACCATCTGCGTACTTTGCCAACCCACTTTTCAACCTATCACAAAAGTGAACTCATTTTGAATTGAAACCGGCCCATGTGTATTTGCAGCCTCTAAGCATAAATCAGAATCCACTTTAATTAAAACACAATTGACTTGAATGCGATATTTTGCATCTGTCATACTGTCTCGCTAGAAAACCAAATTCAAAACATCTACACACATTCTTCTCTGCACTTACATTTTCAACATACGTGTGTTTTGAAATATGTTCCATTGAAAGTAATATAAAGCCGATCCTAATTCAAAACGTGCCCACAAGTATTTTACATTTGAAAAGAATTCAGGTTTTCACATTTTACATTAAAAGTATATAACGCCGATCCTAATTCAAAACGGTGCACGTGTAACTTCTCGCTAGAAAACCGAATTCAAAACAGCTACACACATTCTTCTCTGCACTTACATTTTTCAACATACGTGTGTTTCATTGTGAGTAATATAAAGCCGATCCTAATTCAAAACGTGCCCACAAGTTTTTACATTGAAAGTATATAAGAATTCATGTTTTCACAACTATTTTACATTGAAATGTTTTCACAACTATTTTACATTGAAATTATAGGGTGATCCTAATTCAAAACGTGACAGACGTATTTTACACATGGAAAATACGTCTGTCGCGTTTTGAATTAGGACCGGCCTTATTTACCTACTAATCTGTGTCATTAGTATCATCAAATTGCTTCAACTTGAGCAGGAGCTTAACGTTAATTCAGTACTACCCAAATTTCATTTTCCAATGCTCCACCCGAAGGTACTACATTGTCCAAGAAGCAAGTTTTTTTTAGCTGGAAATTTTGAATTTTGCCGAACCCTTGCCGTTGCGAGCAAGGTAGGGATCTATAACGTGCGTGACAAACTCACACACGGGACCTCCATTTTGCCTCTGATCCGAACTAGGGCGTATTTTTGTGAAAAACGCTTGCCTGACATTTTTCAAGTGGACCGTGTCGGGATTTGAACCCAGAACCTTAAGTATAGTAGTCACACTCATACCAACTACATCAAGGAGCCGCCAAATAAATTCAGTATTACCAGAGAAAATGTCTCATAATATAACTTTTTGTCTACGTTAGCTGCTTTTTGGGAAGCACTAGCTATTTCTTGAGGTGCGCTAGGTTGAGCTGGTCATAATTAATTTGCGTCAGCAGTATAACTTATTTAATTTTCCCACCACGGGGAGAAGGAAGCTAACGTTACATTAACTCTCCCAGAAAGGAAGCTATAATGCGCTATATATTTCTTGATATGCGCTAGGTTGCGCTAGCTCTAAGTAGCATGCGCTAGTAAAATAGCTTAGTCCTTCTACCAAGGGACTTAGCCCCTAACAGAAGAAGCTACCGTTATGTAGTTTTTATGCCTGCGTTAGCTACTTCTAGAGGTGCGCCAGGTTGCTCTTGCTCTATGTAACCTGCGTCAGCAGTATAATTAAGTTCCTCCAATTAGTTGTGAGTGCTAACTTTAATTTAGCCTACCATTACGTCAGATTTAGTCCTGTAAATGCAATAATTTGCATGCCCTAGTTTTTATAAGGGTACATTAGATTGTGTTAGATACAATTAGGTTGCGCTAACACTATCGGCACAATCGAAGACTGTGAGGGAGATTAGGTTAACTAAGCGATTTTTACAAAAAAATTATTTGAGAGTCTACACCTTTTCATTGAGCTTACACGAACAGACGTTTAATCGCCAATTATATTCACACTGTCTCAATTGAAAACTGATTCGGAACATTCCCTTAACAACTTGTGTGAAGCATTACAAGCTAACGTTATTGCGATAATTGACATAAAATTACAACTTTTGTCAAATTGCATATTTTTATGTTTTTCTTTGGTGTTGTTAGACTCTAAAACCCGACAAAAGTTTGAGAAAATTATTTAGACCACGAATTCCTACTTTGGACGACCTGTTGCACCTTTGGCGTAACAAATATTTTATTCCTGCAATGATTGGAAGCAACACTACTTTTTTGTTAAAAGTGTACCTATTTCACATAAAAAACTCTATTTCATGCCATAGAACGCAAGCGATAAACGTGTAGCCTTGGGTGCACAAACTGCTCTGGCCTTCTGTCCCGCTGGTAGAAAACTTCATAAATTTATTAAATACCCAAAATTACTGGCACCCTCGCTTATAGGTAGTCACGAAAATGTGAAGCTACTACGCAGATATTTTGCTGGGCACTACATATTGCTGTTTCTTGCCAGTTTAAATATCAATGCCGTCATACAGGCAGCAAAAACATAATTCTCTATTGCATTTTAATGTAACCACAAAAATACAGCGTGTACATGCCACACTAAGCTCTGTTGAGGATGAAAGTTTAGTTTCTACAAATACTAATTGTATGGAGGAAACACCTTATTTCTTTGCTTTACTCTACTGCAAGTGAAAAAGGAATGGTTGTCCTTTTAGCCACAGCTCAAGTGTAGATTTAATCTACTGATAGTATTTGGCATTGATGTTGCCTATTATAAGACACTGGTTCCCACTTTAAATTTTATCACTGTTTCTTTGGCAAACAAATTAGGCCTGAACCTAAAAAATATTCTCTTGAAATACACCGTGTGTGACGGGACAATGTATATTAGGCAATTTAGGCAGTCTCGTTATTGTAAAATTTTGTTTCTCAGCCATGGAGTTTGCCTTAATTTGCAAGCTGTAATTTTACCCCACATTACCGCTGAGTTACTTACGGCAACGTTAGCATGTCAGCTTAAACAGCAATTTTTGTCGCATCAACTAGCCGACTCAAGATTTTCATATAAAATCCTCCGTAGGCATTTTGTTGAAGGTACAACTGGTTATAGATATTACCGCTACCGAACAGTCGCATTTGAAAGGAAATTCTACTACAGTCCTTACGACGTTTGGTTGGGTACCTATGGGTGAAATAACCAGCCCAGCAACCGCACCTAAGGGTATTTCTTTGCACGTTAGCGTATCGAAAAAGCTTTCGCTGCACTCAATAATTCATTTCTTCTGGTAAACTGAAGAAATATTGTTTTACCAAACAATTTCACCGCAAGAAAATTTTTGCGAATAATATTTCAAATCCACAACTAAACACACCAACTCTGGTCAATATATGGTTCGTGTACGCTTTAAAAAAGATATTTCTCGTGAACTAGGATCAACTAGAGCGTTTGCTGTAAATTGCTTTCTAAAACTAAATATGAGGTTCTTGCGTAATACAGAAGTTCACTAGTTATTTTCGTAAATATCGGATTACATTTCTCAAAATCACTTGACCTCTGCTATAGTTTCATCTTCCTATGACTCGCCATGGAGTTATTAAGAGAACACCAGTTGGCACTCAAATTCATATTGTGTTTAGTCCCGCTGATAAGGACGCAAACAATATAAACTTTAACCGCATTCTTTTAACAGGGCCTAAATTACAATCTGATGTTAGTTTGGTTATTACCAGATTTCGTATTCCACAAATTGCATTCACGTGTGATATTCGTCAAACCTTTCAATCGATATTAATTCACCCCGAAGACAATATTCTTACATATTTTCTTAGTCGAATGAAAACATACTCGTGTAATTTTTGGCGTTACTTACAGCTCGTTTCTTGCTCTTCATGTTTTAGAACAATTGGTGAAGAATAAAGCCGGTTGCTACCCCTGGACCTTTAACGCCGTTCTTATATTGAAACCAATAGTGCTGAATGCTGTCTTGAAGTTGCTTTGTTTTTAGTTTGCAACAGGAGAGGTTTACAATTCTTTTGTTTCTACTGGCAGGTGGAAACTATTGAGCCAGTTTCGGGGAGATACTGTTGATAATAACGTTAAAACAGTAACATTAAAAGAATTATCTATTACGCGGTGGTCTGCTCGTGGCGATGTATAAATTGCCCTAAAAAAAATGGGTTTGCCATGCTTAATGCACTCTCTGAAATAAAGAATGTTGCTGACTAGAAGATAGCGACTAGGGCTGAAGGATCCACATTCATGACAAAGTTGCAACTCTTAGAAATAGCAATATTATTGGAGGTATGGAGAACAGATTTGAGCAGGGTAAATAGCGTCGGTGTAGATTTACAGAAAGTCGAATTGGAGTTGGGCGAGGCATTTAATTTATTGAAATCGTTGGCGTCATTCTTCGAAGAAATTCCTACCGATTTTTATAACAATGAAAAAAGAGGTTTCAAGTTTTGCGGCCTGGAATTTTACGAAACAAAGAGGAAATTGATTCAAAACCTAAAATAAACGGACTTGACACAACGGTGAAATATATTTTAACGAAAGCAACCAATTTAGATTTAATGTCTTTAATTTCATCTGAAGTGAACTTATTGCAGAACTAATGCGTCCAAGCAAAGCTTACATGGATGCCTTAAAATAATTCGACATACTAGTTCACCTAAACGATGTGACTGTTACAGAAATAGAAACAAAGGGCCTAGAAATCAGTAAAGCATTCTGCAAAGACATTGAAAATGAAAAACTGATGAGCTAGATCACCTTACAAGTTTAAAACTTGAGAGTTCTGGCAGTGATAGTGTTGTACTTATTGAAATGGCTAAAGAAGAAAGAATTACAAGACATTTTACCAAACCTTGAAATCTTGCTAAGGATACTTAACACTCCCCTTTTTCGAACACATCTTCAGTCCCAAAACGTATTAAAAATGCTTATAAAACCGGCATGATTTAAAATCGCGTCATTCGACTTGCCTTGCTATGTATAGAGGTTGAGTTTACAAGAAAAATTTTTTTCGAAAAAACAGTAGAATTATTTGCGTTTGAAAAAGCAAGAGAAGAATAGTTTTGAAATTTTTTAGTAATTTAATGCATCTATATATTAAGTAAATATTTGTCTGCAATGACGAAAAATATTTCTGAATTAAAGTAAATATTTAATTCAATTTTAAAGTATCGATCAAAAAGGGTTCCAGCGGATTTTATGCCTAACGGCATCAACGGTGGTTAATTCGGTCCTGCCCGCAACATCTAAAAGTTAAATGATAAATTTCTCTAGCAATACTGAAGATAGCTCAGCCTAGTTTTTTAAGTACTTACAATTATCGTACGAAGTAAGTTTTATGTATTTGTGATTCCAAATACCTTTTGAATCAATTGCAAGCGGTGTTTTGTAATCGTTGGCATTGTACTTATCTCTCCCTAGAGTTTTCCTACATTTCACAAAAAGTCGGTTTTCTTTGCAATTTTTTATCATTTCGTTGTAGATGTAATTAATTTTAAACATAATTTTTACATTTTTGGAAATTTGTAGCAGATGTTTACTTTTCTTATAACTCCCTAATTATTTTAGTGTTTTACAACTCAAAAGAAATGTCTAAAACAAGCGAATTTTATTAAACCATATTAACTTGAATATAATCTAGAAGTCATTAACCTCAACAATTCTAACTCATTTTCAGGAAATATCTTTAAAGCATCTATGCTACGAAGATTTTTCATGCAACAGAACATTGTTAGATTCCGTTGCCCTAATAGATGCAATGATGCGGTTTAGTTACGTATTACTCTACAACGTTCATAGCTACAAAGAATTGCAAAAGGAAAACAGCGTTGCTAAACAGTAGGTAAGCTACCTTCGTACGAGATCAAAAAACCGGTTTTCTTATGGAATTTAACATGAGAAATTCTAAGGTCCAAAAAGACCATTTTTGCCAGATACAAAGGTCACTCACCCAGGGCAATCCTACATTCACAGTTTACATGACTTTTCTAAACCGTTTTATATAGGAATCATGGCGCAGCCCGATCTACCCCCTCCCCCTCTGCCTCACCCATACCACTTAAATAAAAACGTGCAATCATTAAAATGTTTTATAACACATTGCACTTACATTGATTTTATATACTATAACATACATATTTATAATATTACATATATTGTATCGGTTTATCCGAATTAACATATATTACACGCATATCGATTGTTTATACCTAAGTTAACATTATTTAGAGTAACATACCTAAATACTACGTTAACAAATAACAGTACATTTACAATAAGATTGAAGGTACCAATTCAATTAACATATAATATATAACCCTACATGTATTACATATAAATTAACATTTTATTTATATATTTACACTTATTTACTAGATGAACATATTTACACTTACATACTATATGCACATATTAGAGTAATTTATTATAATTTAAACTGCCTCCTCAATTTCCATGCTATCTATGGAATAATGACCTATGGGTAATGTCCTGTATGATCATGGTATTAAATATCTTTTATCTTCATGTGGACTTAAGGCTGTTTTATCTTGAATAATTGTATGAACATGATGTTTAGATGAGTGGATAAAATTTTGTGAAATGAACTTTTCTTTATACGCGTCTACACAACGAGCAAAGTCCTCAAATGTGATATGGTGTTTAGTGACAGATTTTTTAATTCCCTTGACTTTTTTAGTAGCACCGAAATTAGAGCGAACCGTTGGCGGCATAGAAGTACCTTCTTCTATACGCAAGCGCTTACCCTCCTCTTCCAGTGTTTTAAAAACCTTCGTCACATACATTTTGGATCTCAGCCCGATAAAGTTTGTCATAGCCCGTCCATTGTTCTCATCTTTCATCATCCCCAGTACTTTCTTATTGACTAATGTAATTTTATAGTCAGAAGTATCAAAACGTTGTTGACAGTCAGTTTTATAACTCCATATGGATCGTGATTGTTAATTTTGTAAATAAGACTATCAGTATCCGTATATAAAACACTGCAGTCGTTTCCAAAGGTAGTACTCATGTAGTCATAATGAAAATCATAGATCGTGAGCTTGGATAAATCCAAGACACACATGCCTATGTATATCGGTTTATTAAAGTATATTTCTGATTTATTTAATTCTACCAATACAAGATTTTCATCAAAAACTGTAAGATTCTTAAACAGAGGGTTGGATATACGAGCTTCGGCACCATACCTACCATCCCAATTTTGAACGAGCTTAACATTACAATGTTTTCGCTTGTTCTCCATTGTTTTACCAAAAACAGCGTTGTTCATCAATTTTAACAGATTTTTTTCAAACTCGTTCCTAGCTCGCTTTCGGAGATCCGTATTTAAATCAATATATAACTTTAACCAGCAGCTTTGTTTAAATTTAAGTACCCTGTGAATAGCTTTTAATCCAAGCCCATTTGCTAACGCCCGTTTTAAATTCCTGTAATAAATCACAAATTTTTGCTTAGAATTCAACGTAGCCATTAATTTGACGTTTGGGTTCTCTCTACAGGTGGTTTTCCAGTCTTTGAGTCTATATGTTCGGGCAAAATGGAATATTCATATGTAGGTCCTGAATAGATTCAAGATACTACAAATCAACTTCTAATATATATCCCTCAGAACAATCATCGGGAATTGATGATACGTCGATATTGGTATCAGTCCATTCGAAACATCCATATGGAAGAGGTTGACTCATGGCCCATTCATACTGGTTATTTACATCAAAGTACATTAAATATTCATTAGGTTTGGTTGAATCATAAGTGGGTAAATATTTATTGTTAGCAGAAGCACATCGTTCTGAACATACTTGACTAAAACCGCCACGTATACCTTTTTCAATGAACAAGAGTTGAACAATTTTCGTTAATAACTCAAGTTCCTGGCCTGTATGCTTCATCATTGCGTTCCAAGTATACCCAGGCAGTGTATAGTAATTGGCGGGGTCAAGTCCATATGTGGAGTGACAACTTGATCGGAATTGTTCAAAAACTTTAGCCAACAACAATACGTCAGTTTCCAGATATAAATCAGAATATTGACCCAAGTTCTGAATATTAAATGTTGTCCATACTCTTTGAGCATGCGCATACTGTTTGACAGAGATTGCCCTATCTTCTAATGTATTATAAAATTGTTGCCGGCTAGGTAAGCAGGTATTGTTAAGCTTTGTAAAAGAATTAATGAAATCATATGAACAGACACCTTTTCGAGTCAATAATTGAAACTGTTCATCATTTAAATGTGAAAATCGACATTTTAACAGAGGATAATCGGTCAAAAATAAAGCAAGTGTGTCTAAACATGAACTCATAAAGCGAAAACTATCAATAAATCGAATGTTAACCAAGTTCTCAAGAATATATTTAGTGAAAGAAATATACTTTTCTTTAGTTACAGGGAGTACCTCTATTCAACCATCTAGATTAACCGCAACGTCTTTAATTATAAAATGACAATCGTAACCACTTAGGTTGTGAAAAACGATAAAAATTGTTTGAGAGTCTTGATGCTTTATATTACAATCCGAATGTGGTGGGCCTCTATAGTTATTAGTTGGTATAAAATGATTATGATCACGAACCTTTATATCTCCATCATTAAATGGTTTATCACAGACATAACAATGCGTCGCAGCTATGAAATCAGCTTCCCGTTGCAATGTTAAGGGGGTTATATCATACCGGCACATAAAAACTGTTTCAATATCCTTTGCAAACTGTCGTAGCTCTTTTGAAAACCAATTTATGCAGTCTTTACCGCGATATGACCGATAAAAGGATAACGAGTTATCATACTCACACTTGACATAATATCCCACACTACACGGTATATGTTCTTGATATTTTTGAGCATCCCCAGTAGGCCTCAAAAGAGATTCTAAATCGGCATATATTACAAATGGAACTTTAACTTTGTTTCGAAAATTTCTAAAACGGAGAGTTTTATTTTTTTCTGTAAGCAACCGAGGTACACCCAATTGTTTCATTTTACAAACATCGATATGCTTTATTAATTTTACTTCTATAGTGAAGTAGTGGAGACAACGATCACAAAAATGTTTCTTGGCATGATCAGAATTAAGAGAAGACACTAATCGTTATTGTTATTTTGATACGCAGTGATATTTTGGATTTTTACAGATAGCACGAAAACGGTTAGAGATAACTAAATTTTGTAAAAACAATTATTTTCATATTTGAATATACCGCACTGATTGTAGCAATTGTCATATTAGTATGTAGTGCCGTTTTGGTTTTTTGATGATGACTTGAAAACGGTGCAAAATATGAAAAACTTGTAAATGTGATTATATCATTATTTTAGTAATACGCATCGATTGATGTAATTGCTATATTTATATCTTAGTACCGTTTTGGTTTTTGATTTAGAATTTGAAAATGGGTTATATTTATTTTTTGTATAGACAATTATTGATATATTTAAGTATGCTTTATCGATTTATATAGTCATCACATTCATGATTAATAACATTTGACCGAGATAATGTTGTAATTTCCGAAATTTATAGTAATATTTTGTTTAGTAAAGAATACGATTTTGCTATGGTTAACTATGTTGTAATAATTGCATAATATGTTGTGATAACTGAGTGTGTGGTTGCCCTTTGCTTGTGCTGCTGATCAACGCTAGATACATGGTGCTTACGGCATAGTTCTAACTCAACATCTAAAGTCTAGCGACTGGGCTATGTGGTAAACATTAATGCACTGTGCTACCTTGCATTCAAATATCATGACAATAAGTAAACAATACATAGTATTTAGCGGTCTCCATGACAGCCCTGGCCCTAACATGGTGGCCGCCATAGCAACCGTCAAACATGGTGGTCGTATGGCGGCCAACATGGTGGCCGCCATAGAGCGGCCGTCATCATGGTCGTGGCGGTGTTAAAACACATCGAACAAGTTCGGTTAAATTGTTGCAATTTGTTTTTGGTATACCTGTCACGGTGCGCTTGTTTTTTAATTAATCACAATTTAGTCTGTTTAATGACTTGCATATATTAGATGACCTTCAGTGCGCTATTGGGCTGGTGGTACACTCTAAATATAGGAGTGTGCGCTAATTTAATCATTCTGTTTGTAAACTCTGCGGTCAGACAGGTCTAACCCCACCTGCTGGGAGTCAGAGCTATGCCAATTCACATCGATTTTGTACTCGTCATCACCTTAATTGCAGTGTTTCTCGGTTCAACCAGATATAGTACCACTGTAATGATAAAACTTTGCCATAACATCCATTTAAGTTTCAGAGACAATTTATTTAAAGTTTGTTGTTGCGTATAGCTTTGTGATAATGCAACAATATTAAACTAGTCCTTTATTTGCATTATCAGATCTAAGTTGTGGGTGCTTTAATGGCAAAGTTACCTAAATTTATCCCCATTAGAATAGGGTGATAGTGTCTTATAGGGTGAACTTGCCTCATATGGTGAAATTGCCTCATAGGATGAAATTGCCTTATAGGGTGAAATTGTCTTATAGAGTGAAATTGCCATATAGGGTGAAATTGCCTCATAGGGTGAAATTGCCTTATAGAGTGAAATTGCCTCATAGGGTGAAAGTGACTTAAAGAGTGAAACTTAATTATTTTCTGATCTTATTTGGTAAACATTCTAGACGTTTCCATGCATGAACCGAAACGAATACAGGTCTAAAGTATAAGTTTATAATTATTCTGGGGGTCTCTCCCCCTCCCCCAAATGGGCTCGTCCGCAGGTATATAAACCGTTGCTATCGAGCGGAGTGTCAGTTCTTATTCAGCTTTGTAACAAGCAAGTCTATCAAAGTCTATAAAAAGTCTATAAAACATACAACAGTCTTTATTAAGTGTAAAAGTTGATCGTGTGTTACTTGTTGCAGAACATTTAGCTGCCAAAATAAATCGTTTCTTGAAACTAATAAAAAATATTGCAGCCCTCCCTGGGTTGGTGCAACACCAGCATAGTATTGAACAGGTTGAAGAAGGGCTGCGATTATGCAGGTTGGAATGCATAGATTACACGATGCTATAAAGCGTGTA
Source organism: Platerodrilus igneus (assembly GCA_036346225.1). Lineage (NCBI taxonomy): Eukaryota > Metazoa > Arthropoda > Insecta > Coleoptera > Lycidae > Platerodrilus > Platerodrilus igneus. The sequence continues at coordinate 2,423,783 of JARFIW010000131.1, read as the reverse complement.
AAGTCTATTGGTAAAAAACAAAAGTTACTGGCTTTATTGGCAAATATTAAAACCCTGCGTACCCAACTAAAAGTTGTGCAAAAGCGGAGAGCAGGGGGTGAAAACAAAAAAGAAACCGCTAACCATCGTGTCCATTGGGAGGACTCGATCTCAGCATTTCAAGGACGCATTCAAACCGGTGTAATTAGTAATCTCAAATATAAAGATGCAAAGACCTTTTTAGCCGATTGCAAGAGTGTTTTCAAAAGAAGAATTAATGATACACTAAAAAACAATGAAGCTGTTAAAGTTAATGCCGTCTTTTGCGGTGAATATGAGATTACGACTGGTTCCAAAATTATGCGAAAATATAAGTACTTCACGACCTCAAACGCCCCAATATTCAAGAACACACATCTGAACAAATGGTTTGATACTAACGTTACAAAACCAACAACACTGGAAATAGAAGACTTCCAGGAACGCGACAGTGGTTAAACATTGAAAAGTATTTATAATTTAGGTATTAATATAAATAGGTATAACCCCATGCGGGGATCATCATATATCGAGCTGCGACCTCAAATACAACGTAAACAGGCATGTATTAACATAAGGAATAGTGACCAAGCATGTTTTACATGGTCTATAGTATCTGCTTTGTATCCAGTACAGCATAATACTAATCGTACCTCATCCTACCCTCATTATTCATCTATGTTAAAGCTAAAAGGAATCCAGTTTTCGATGACTATAAACCAACTTGTAAATTTTGAATCTCAGAATGAAATATCTGTTGATGTTTATACTCTTAAACTAAACAATTATAAATTTACAACCGTTCCCTTGTTTATATCAGATAAGAAAAAAATAGACATGTCAATCTCTTGATGATTCATAACCAGTACCATGATGATGATTTGGAAATCTCTGAACCCATAATTGAACCGTTTAATTCTCATTATGTATGGATCAAGGATTTAAGTCGATTAGTGTCTTTTCAACTTAATTCTGATCACGTCAAGAACCAATTTTTGTGATCGTTGTCTCCACTACTTCACTACAGGGGAAAAATTAATAATGCATATCGATGATTGTAAAATGAAACAATTGGGTGTACCTCGGTTGCTTACAGAAAAAATAAAATCCTCCGTTTTAGAAATTTTCGAAACAAAGTTAAAGTTCCATTTGTAATATATGCCGATTTAGAATCTCTTTTGAGGCCCACTGGGGATGCTCAAAAATTTCAAGAACATATACCGTGTAGTGTGGTATATTATGTCAAGTGTGAGTATGATAACTCGTTACCCTTTTATCGGTCATATCGCGCTGAAGACTGCATAAATTGGTTTTCAAAAGAGCTACGACAGTTTGCAGAGGATATTGAAACAGTTTTTATGTGTCCGTATGATATAACCCCCTTAACATTGCAACGGGAAGCTGATTTCATAGCTGCGACGCATTGTTATGTCTGTGATAAACCATTTAATGATGGAGATATAAAGGTTCGTGATCATAATCATTTTATACCAACTAATAACTATAGAGGCCCACCATATTCGGATTGTAATATAAAGCATCAAGACTCTCAAACAATTTTCATCGTTTTTCACAACCTAAGTGGTTACGATTGTCATTTTATAATTAAAGACGTTGCGGTTAATCTAGATGGTTGTATAGAGGTACTCCCTGTAACTAAAGAAAAGTATATTTCTTTCACTAAATATATTCCTGAGAACTTGGTTAACTTGTTGATTTATTGACAGTTTTCGCTTTATGAGTTCATGTTTAGACACACTTGCTTTATTTTTGACTGATTATCCTCTGTTAAAAAGTCGATTTTCACATTTAAATGATGAACAGTTTCAATTATTGACTCGAAAAGGTGTCTATCCATATGATTTCATTGATTCTTTTACAAAGTTTAACAATACCTGCTTACCTAGCCGGCAACAATTTTATAATACATAGGGCAATCTATGTCAAACAGTATGCGCATGCTCAAAGAGTATGGACAACATTTAATATTCAGAACTTGGGTCAATATTCTGATTTATATCTGGAAACTGACGTATTGTTGTTGGCTGAAGTTTTTGAACAATTCCGATCAAGTTGTCACTCCACATATGGACTTGACCCCTCCCACTACTATACACTGACTGGGTATACTTGGAACGCAATGATGAAGCATACAGGCCAGGAACTTGAGCTATTAACAAAAATTGATCAACTCTTGTTCATTGAAAAAGGTATACGTGGCGGTTTTAGTCAAGTATGTTCAGAACGATGTGCGTCTGCTAACAATAAATATTTTCCCACTTATGATTCAACCAAACCTGATGAATATTTAATGTACTTTGATGTAAATAACCAGTATGAATGGGCCATGAGTCAACCTCTTCCATACGGATGTTTCGAATGGACTGATACCAATATCGACGTATCATCAATTCCCGATGATTGTTCTGAGGGATATATATTGGAAGTTGATTTGGAGTATCCTGAATCCATTCACGACCTGCATATGAATATTCCATTTTGCCCCGAGCATATAGACCCAACGACTGGAAAACCACCTGTAGAGAGAACCCAAAACGTCAAATTGATGGCGACGTTGAATTCTAAGCAAAAATGTGTGATTCATTACAGGAATTTAAAACGGGCGTTAGCAAATGGGCTTAGATTAAAAGCTATTCACAGGGTACTTAAATTTAAACAAAGCTGCTGGCTAAAGTTATATATTGATTTAAATACGGATCTCCGAAAGCGAGCTCGTATATCTAACCCTCTGTTTAAGAATCTTACAGTTTTTGATGAAAATCTTGTATTGGTAGAATTAAATAAATCAGAAATATACTTTAATAAACCGATATACATAGGCATGTGTGTCTTGGATTTATCCAAGCTCACGATCTATGATTTTCTTTATGGCTACATGAGTACTACCTTTGGAAACGACTGCAGTGTTTTATATACGGATACTAATAGTCTTATTTACAAAATTAACAATCACGATCCTTATGGAGTTATAAAGCGGGACTATCAACAACGTTTTGATACTTCTGACATCCAAACAATAACGTCTATAAAATTCTTTTAGTCAATAAAAAGTACTGAAGATGATGAAAGATTAGAACAATAGACGGGTTATGACAAACTATATCGGGCTGAGATCCAAAATGTATGTGACGGAGGTTTTCAAAACACTGGAAGAAGAGGAGGCTGAGCGCTTGCGTATAGAGGAAGATACTTCTATGCCGCCAACGGCTCTCTCTAATTTCGGTGTTACTAAAAAAGTCAAGCAAATTAAAAAATCTGTCATTAAAAACCATATCACATCTGAGGACTTTGCTCGTTCTGTAGACGCGTATAAAGAAAAGTTCATTTCACAAAATTTAATCCACTCATCTAAACATCATGTTCATACAATCATTCAAGATAAAATAACCTTAAGTTCACATGACGATAAAAGATATTTAATACCAGGATCATACAGGACATTACCCATAGGTCATTATTCCATAGATAGCATGGAAATTGAAGAGTCAGTTTAAATTATAATAAATTACTCTAATATGTGCATATAGTATGTAAGTGTAAATGTGTTCATCTAGTAAATAAGTGTAAATATATAAATAAAATGTTAATTTATATGTAATACATGTAGGGTTATATATTATATGTTAATTGAATTGGTACCTTCAATCTTATTGTAAATGTACTGTTATTTGTTAACGTAGTATTTAGGTATGTTACTCTAAATAATGTTAACTTAGGTATAAACAATCGATATGTGTGTAATATATGTTAATTAGGATAAACCGATACAATATATGTAATATTATAAATATGTATGTTATAGTATATAAAATCAATGTAAGTGCAATGTGTTATAAAACATTTTAATGATTGCACGTTTTTATTTAAGTGGTATGGGTGAGGCAGAGGGGGAGGGGGTGGATTGGGCCATGATTCCTATATAAAACGGTTAAGCAAAAGTCATGTAAACTGTGAATGTAGGATCGCCTTGGGTAAGTGACCTTTGTATCTGGCAAAAATGGTCTTTTTGGACCTTAGAATTTCCCATGTTAAATTCCATAAGAAAACCGGTTTTTTGATCTTGTACGAAGGTAGCTTACCTATTATAAACTGCGCGTGCACGAGCTAAAGAAGCATCTTATGACTCTATATATTTAAACACAATTTCTTGTTGTTACAAAATGGTTTTTGAGAAATAATGTATTTTTATCTTGTACTTTTGCATTCTAGTTTTTGTTTGGGAGGATTACGATTTTCTTGCAATGCATCTTATTAGTTAATAATGTTACTATGCTGCTTCTGGTAACTAATTATTTTTGATTGATTTCGTCTACTAGATATGTTTGCTTTTATTTCTTGCATGCTTTGTGCATATGAAAGCAGTACGGTGAATATGCCTTTCGCTTTCCGGCGTAAAGGTGGTAGGTAAATAATTTACTTGCTCATTAACCAAGAAGGCATTGAAATATTGTTTGTTTATTTCCCTCTCAGACAGGAAGTCGCAATAACGTTTAATTTTCTAGTTAAAAACCAATGCTATTTTGAAAACTATAGAAACATTTTTATTGTAGTAAGTAATTTTATGCTTATTCAAAATCAAGGTAATAAAAACTTCTTATTTTAAGGATCAGCGTTGAGTACCAAATGGCGAAACGCCCTATAGCCATCCTAGCCAGCACGAATTGTATACCTGACAAAATGTTATTTAAAACCGCGCTAATCTAAATGAAACATCTAAAATGCAACCTCCTTTATAGCTAATATCGCATTAGAGTAACTTGAATTTAATGCAAAGAACCCAGCGTTCTCATAATACATAATCCAGCAGCAACAGCAAACTTATCTCAAAATACTGTGGTCTCAGGCATCCAGAGGTATATTGTTATAAAATTACACCAAACACAAACACGTTCTGAATGCATAATGTTTCAATTCGCACACGTTCAAAAGCCTTTGAAATTAGTTTCGCTTCCAAGTTTTCCTACCGTGGAAAATTCATAAACAGTAGGGAATTATTTAAGCGAGCAATTTGTATTTTGCCGTTGAAATTTCAATAGGTGCATGAAGTGTAAAAGCAAAAAGGCTGTTATACATATATGTATCAAAAAATTGCTAAAATCATGAATTTGAAACTTCAAGCGAGCGCGAGAATTTCAATCTAATGTTGGCAGGCTTGTCTCATAGCAGGAAATCTGTTTTAGACAGTGTGTGCCCGTAAATTACGCTTTTTGCTGAATGACGTGCCGGGGTTTTTAAAATATGAATGAGTCGAATGGAAGCTTTAAAGTACGAACCGGCTCAATTGCCTTGGGCATAGATGATATATACCTTACATTATAAAATCTCCATTTAAATGATTAACTTCTGAAGGGAACGTAAAACAAAAGATTGCTTTTGCGGAAATCATTTATTTACAATATGGTTGTTTACTCTTGCTTAGTGCAAATGACTACCAAAGGTTATGTGATTGATGATGTTTGCCTAGCAATTAGGCTTTGTTTTTGTTGAGGATCAAATGCCCAAGGTTCAATAAATTTTATAGTAAACCAAAACCCTATTAATGGGAGTTTAGTGCAGGTCTGACTGAATTTAGATCCTAAACAAATAGCCCGCAAACACTTGAATCCATACTACACATTGTACAATAAAAATGCAGTTTTCGTTTTTAGCAGCTGCAAGTTATTGCACGCAGATCCCTTAAAAAGTAATCCTTGAAAACGTGGTAATTCATTAACTCGCACATAAAGATATATCAATTCATTATTATCATCATCATCATAGGTCTTCAGTCCCGGAACTGATTAAACGCGTACCCTCATTGTTTCCTAATCTGAATTAACCTACACATTTCTCTGAAATTTGCACAGTCTGCATCTATCACTATTTGCGTGCGAAAGTCTGCTCAAAGTCTACTTCTACCTCTCTTTTCCTATCTCTGCTTGTAATATATTCCATACTATTTCCCAAAAATGCCTTAAAATATATCATGCTCTTCCATTTTTCCTATTTTTTTTTATTTTTTCACAGATATCTTTATTTCTCTACTATTTCTATAACCTATTTGTTATTAACTTTATCTGTCCATGCTATCATCCTCATACATCTGAAGTACAACATTCCAGAGGGCTTCTATCACTTTCTGTTTGCTTTTCCTACTGTCCCTATTTCCTAGGCGTACTGTGCTGTGCTTCACACATATACTTTGAACAATTTTCTTCTTGTTTCTAGGTTTGTTGTCTTTGGACATAGGCACTGTTCTTTCTTGTTAGATGCAGTTCGGTCACCGATTATTGCTTTACAATTATATACCCTATTTCTCCGATATTCAGTGGTTTGTGAAGGGGAAGTTCCGTGGCGTGGTTGGTATGCGTGTAAATACTACGCCCACGGTCCGCTTAAGAAATGTTAGGCGATCATTTTTCACAAAAATACGCCCTCGTTTGGATTAGAAGTAAATGGAGGTCCCATGTGTGTGTTATCACGCACGTTAAAGATCCCTACCTTGCTTGGAACAGTAAGGATTCGGAAAATTCAAAATTTTTCAAATAAAAAAAACTCGCATCGTGGACAATGTAGTAACTTCGGGTGGAGCATTGGAAAATTACATGTAAGGTATATGAAGGGGGTTAAAGAGCCTGCGACTGCCAAGTTTTCCCAGCACTTGAGCATTAATCGGATTAATAGTTTTTCCAATATATCCTTTCGCACAATCATCATTATTTGAAAATATTTCACAACCAACACCTGTAATTGTTTATAATAATCATCCGATTTTAGTGTACTTATTTTCTCGTTATTAGGTTTTCCGTTTTGAAACTGATTGGACGCGTACCTCCACTTGTTTATGTTCTGAGATAGCCTACACAGTTCACTGAAATTCCCACAATAGCTTATATACAGCTCGGTTCTCCTTCTATTGTTTTCTAATTATACCCATGTTTCACCGAGATTCAGTAGTATGTGAAGGGGGTTAAGCAGCCTGCTACTGATAGGGATCTCCCAACTCTTAGACATTTGCCGAATTAATAGTTTTCCAGTAAATACTTTCGTACAATTAACATTAGTTGAGAATAATAGCAAGACCATACTTGTAGTTGTTTATAATGATCATCATGTTTAAGTACAGTTATTTTTTGCATCACTAGTTTTCCGTCTTGGGACTGGTTGAATGCGTACCTCCATTGATTTCTATTTTGAGTTAGCCTTACAGATTTCCCACAGCCTACATCTTTCACTATCTGTGTGCAATAGTCTAACCTAGGTCTACATCTACTCCTCTTTTTTAATATCTCTGCTTCTAATATATTTCGCACTATTCTCTCATGCCTTAGTATGCGGCCTATCATCCTATCTTTCCTGTTTTTTACTGTTTTCCACATATTTCTTTCTTCCCCTATCATTTCCAGTACTTCTTTGTTCTTAACTATGTCTGTCTACCATATATTTATCATACGTCTGTAGCACTACATTTCAAAGGCTATAATTAGGATAGTTTAGGGGTAGGTTAAGTCATAAAGGTCGTAGAATAAATAAAAACAACTTCCAGTTTAATAAAAACACATAATGCCAAATATTATAAGAGTAAATCGGTCACCATACATATTGTTAACTGAGAGCACACTGTATATAAAAATACATGGAATTAAATGCATAAGAACCTAGAAATATCCAAGAATAGTTTACAAGTTAAGATAAGATTTGAAAACGCAACAAAATCCATCAAATTTAAATCAACGAGAAACCTATATGAATTGGCTTTACAAATATTTAACAATTGCGTTAAAAATATCATCGTACACGCAATCTAAATTATGCATTATTAGAAAATCGTACGTGACATAAAGAATCACATTTGTTCAAAAATCCAATATTGAGTAGAAATAAACAAGCACCAGATTATTTCGGTTTAGATTATAATAAATAACAAACATTAAATACGTGACTTAATGAAAAGAAATTGTTGGAGTTTCTCAAATAATATCATGATATGTGAGAGTATTACGTGATGAGCCAGGCATTCATTCGAATATTTGAACTAAATAATTGGTGAAAATCCCGAAGTACACAAAGATAAAGGTAAAGATGTCGTCCCAACACGTGAATGAACCAATAAGAAGCAGGTAGAAGTACGGTTTTAAATACGATAAGAATGAAGCGACGAGTGAGTATAGATTCAAACTGGGCTACGACTATGTTCTGAAGTGCTAATTATTTTACGCAACCAGTGAAACGAAAATTAAAGTAAAGTTATTTTGAAAAATGTACGAATTGTGCAACGAATAAGCCAATCTATTATAGACGGCTTACATTACTGATATTTAAATTGGATTTTGATAATGGTATTTTAAACTGGATTATTTTATTACTGGTATCTTAATACTGGCTTTTAACACTGATATTTAAATGGGATTTTAATTTATTGAAATGGTCTAAATACCTACATAAATGGGATTTTAATATCTACATCGAAGTTGTTCTCATAGCGATTTTTAAAATTGGATTCTAATACCGATTTGGATTGTATTTTGGTTTTGATGTCGACTTCCAAATTCGACTCTCAATTTGGACATATTTAGACTTGGTACGAAAAACTCTTGTGGATGCAGATTACATGCTAAGAAGGAACTACAGAACCATTCCAGGTTAGAAATCTTTTTCTGTAAGAGTCAACAAAACATAGTATGTTCATTGATCAATTTATGACAATGGTAATATCCATCTTGAAACGTTCAAAGGTCCCTAAATATAAGCCAAAAAATAGTTTTACTTAAAAGGGTAAAATATTTAAAGTTGTAAATATTTAATCATTATACCGTGTATTATAGAATTGCTTCATTTAATTAAATCAACTAATCGGGGCAAAAACCATAGCTTAACATTCCACATCATAAGTGCTTGATTATTAGGGGTAAATTTCACAACAAAATTTTATGTACACCAAAACGTGGGGCAGAAATAACGCAGCATTTTATGATATGCCCAATCGTGGGGCGAATAACACAGCATTTTATGACGCCCGCTGTAGGGGCTCGTTGATCCTAATAATAATATCACGGCATTTTTATTACGCCCAAATCGTGGGGCTAAATATTAATATAATATCAAGGGGCCAATAAAATATCACAGCTATATATATATATATATATATATATATATATATACATATATATATAAATTGGCGTGATAAAGAGGTCACTGGAGTTCATTAAAATCCAAATTCTACAAATAAATCTCACCAAAATATAAAACAATCCTGAAAAACGAAAATTTCCGTAAATTCATGGTCACGCCCTGTATAATACAAGCGTACTTTCATCCATTGAAGTACAAGCGAAAAATACAATTGCCCGTGTATGCATAATCACCCTGTATGATATAGGCGTATTCTAAATAAATAGTAAATAACATAAGCTGTATATTTAAAAAAAATTAATTTTAAGATACCGTAAAACGCATTCAATGCGAACGCAAATCAATGCTATCAATACTATCAATACTATCAATACTATCAATGCATTTTGATAAAAATGTTTTTAATTTGCTGTAAATAGCACTAGCTTTATGCAGTTTGCTTAAGAAACTACAATTAAAGTGTATTTTAAATTCCAATTTTAATAAATTTTTGTGTATGGAAATACGAAAGCAAATATTTTTATTGAATGCAATCCCTTTTGCATTAAGAGAGCATTTAAAGTTTAAATTAATCACCCCATGAATTACAGAAACTTATTTTATATAAAAAATCCAAGAAATATCCGATAAAATTGATTACCTTTCACATTAGTATGCGACGTCACAATAATAGTATATATGTTAAACAAGAAGAGGCAGTGTGCGTCACAAATAACTGAAACCAGATAACAAGGTAACAGAGATCGACAAATTTGAACGCTAATAAGGATTTCCAAGAATATTACCTAAGACAGGTGTTTATTATTTAGAACGAAATCGTGCTAATTTTACAATATTCTGGAAACAGATAAAGGCGTTTATTAAAACAGGGACTCCTTTATTGGATTGATTCGATTTATTCTATTCTTAAATTAGACCGCGAAATGTTATTTTGATTTTCAGTCGCGAGCTGTTACTTTGCAAAGTATGCAGTAGGCATACCCTAATTTAATAATTATTACGTTGGTACAATGAATATAGAAGTGATATTTTAATTGCAAATTACATAAAAAAATAGAATTTATTATTTACAATAAAAAGGGAAAATTCTTCAAGATAACGCTATTTCAAAAACTTTATTAAATTAATTGAAAGGAAGATTTAAGCATAATGTAATTTAGTAACTGTTGTTTGAAACGAGGATTTTAAATACGAAAAATTTGTAAACTGATTTGGACGTTAACTAAAAATAAGAGGATATTTAATTACGAGGTGCGTTTTTGTGAATTCCGCTAGTATTATTTTTAGAGGTATTTTTAACTGATATTGGAATATTTGTATTTAACCTAAGGTAGAATAATAAGTGTTAATCATATAATAATTTTTTTTTGTAAGGAATTTTTACCAGGAAAATTTGTGATCTGAGTTCGAAATATCCTGACCTTTAAATAGATTACCTGTTAAGGATTTTTTGGCCAAACAAACCTTACAAGCGCGACAATAAACATGACCATGTAAACCATCCATAAAAAAGACATTTAGTTCTGTAAATTTAAAATAAGGTACGGAACAATTTTTTTCTTAGAAATTATTTTATGTTTGAAAAAACGATGTTTTAAATGCTTTTGTATGAGAGAAAATATTTCATACTGTATAAATGCTTTGTAATACTGCTGTGTTTGATTTCATTTTGAAAACTCCGTCAATTCCGTTGAGCTAGTCACGCAAAGTTAGAAAGGAAAGTAAGTGAACAATTTCAAGTTTTACAAATTACTGCATCTGTATGACAGCACTCTTTTAGTGACGCTCCCAATGCTTTTATTAAGTCTAAATCAGAGTATGCATGAACAAAAAGCAATGAATGACAAAGGTATGCAAGAGCAAAGAGAAAATATAAAGGAAATGAAAGAGAATATAAAAGAAATGGGGGAAAACTGTATCACGGAAATGACTGAAAGATCTGACAAAAATACTCAGGAGTTGCGAGCAGAATTTAAGGAGAATATACCAAAATTGGGGGAAAGTTTAAGGTTAGAAAGTGAGAGAATAAAAAGAAATTTAAAGAAATTAGTGAAAGACTAACTATGGGTATAATAAAAACTAACAAAACCATCGAGGAAGAGAAACTTGAAATTAGAGGAACAGTAGTACAAATTTTAGAGGATATGGATGATGTTAAAGAACACATCAATATATATATATATATATATATATATATATATATATTGCTGTGACAATGGCCGCACGTTGTGGAGCCGCTAAAGCAATGCTGTGATAAAGCCCGCTTTGAGGCGTTACTAAAAGGGTGCTGTGATACAGATACAACAATTTGTAAAATTTGAAATGTTCACTTACCTTCCTTTCTAACTTTGCCTAGCTAGCTCAACAGAATTGACGAAATTCTCCAAATGAAATAAAACACAGCACTATCACAAATCATTTATACAGTATGAAATATTTTCTCTCATACAAAGGCATTTTCAACATAATTTCTTTCAAACATAAAATAATTTCTAAGAAGTACTTGTTATAAACAAATTGTTCCCAATTTTATTTTAAATTTACAGAACTGAATTCCTTTTTATGGATGGTTTACCTGGTTATGTTTATTGCCACGCTTATAAGGTTTGTTTGGCCATAAAAGTCATTGACAGATAATCTATTAAAAGGTCTAAGTATTTCGAACTCTGATTACAATTTCTCCTGGTAAAAATCCTTTACAAAAGATATCATATGATTAACACTTATTTTTCTATCTTAAATTAGATATTAACACTCCAATATCCGTTAAAATCAAATCTAAAAGTAATACTTGCAGAAACCACAAAAACGCTGCTAGTAATAAAACAAGTTGAAAATGCAAGGCATTGTCGCAACGAACTTCCAAATGTAGACTTACTTTAAAACAATTTAAAGAAATTAAAATTATTATGTTGTAATAATTATAAGTATTCAGATAAAATACAAAAATTTATAAACAACAAAAGAGACATTTTAATATATTTTATTTTATTGAATAAATATTTTAAAAGCTATATATGTGTGTGTATGTATGTATGTATGTATGTATGTGTGTTGTGTGTGTGTGTAAATAAGGGGCATCATATTTCGATTCAGTTTTTCAGAGGATTCTAAATATGTATCGCACATTAATTTTGGACCTATTTGAAATTTTGATAAAATTAATTCCCCGGGGGTCGGGTATCCGTGGTCAGATTTTGTGGGGGGTACCATATTTCGACTCAGCTATGTTAGGGGAGTCGAAATATGTATCGCACATTAATTTTGGACCTATTTGAAATTTTAATTTTCCCGACGGAATATCGCGGGGGCACGGCGTCCCCGTGGCCCGATTTCAACTGACATCAAAACTTAAGCTCAGGACACCGAGCTGAATCGATTGATGTATAACACATTGATGTCCGACCATTAGAAAGGCCTCGGACGGACAGACGGACAGACAGACGGACGACAAATCGATTTCATAAACGAACGAAGTTCGTTGATATCTTCTTATTTTAAATTGATGTCAAATCAGCGTACAAGGTTTTCCATATTTAAATCCTCGTTTCAAACAGCAATTACCAAAGTATATTTCTGGTTAAATCTTCCTTTCGATTATTTAATAAAATTTTTAAAAAAATGTTATTTTGAAGAATCTTTCTTATTCATTGTAATTTATAACTTCCATTTTTTCTTTGTAAGTTACGTTCAAAACATCGCTTCTTTATACATTGTAACATAATAATTATTAGATTAATTAATTTAATAAACGCTTCTTTATATGCACTAAATTATCTATATCCAGAAGGTTGTAAAATTTTCGCGATTTCCTTTTAAATAATAAAGGCCTATCTTACGCAATTCTTGGAAATCCTCATTAGCGTTGAGTTTTATTACCTAATTATCTGGTTCCAGTTATCCGTGACGTGCGCTGTTTGTCCTTGTTTCACATATACTATTGTTGTGGCGCATCGCTTCTTCGCAATAGTGAATGTGAAAATCATAAATAATTTTTATCAGTTATTCCAGGGATTTAGCAGGTTTTTTCGTGTTCCAACCGCTTTTAAGAATAAACGATTATTTATTAATTAGTTTATTTTCGCAGTTCTAAGTACCGATGACTCAACCTTTTACATTCTAGAAAATTCTTTATTTAAAATTAATTTCTGTAGTCTACAGTGTAATTAATTTAAACTTTAATTGCTGTTTAATGCAAAAGGGCTTGCATTTTATAGAAATATTTGCTTTCGTGTTTCAGTACACAAAATTAATATTAAAATTGAGGTTTTCATATACACGTTGATTAGTTATTTTTATTAAGATACGTAAAGCTAGTACAATTATATGCTATTTACAACAAATTAAAAAGCATTTTTATCAAAAATGTATTTATAATGTGAAATAGATGGCGTATTTTATCTGAAAATGATGCGTTTTACGGTATCTTACAATTAATTATTTTTATATATACAACTTACGTTACTTTCTATGTATTTACAATATGCTTATATCATGCAGGGTGATTATTTATATACAGGGAATTGAATTTTTCGTCTGTGCATCAATAAATAAAATTATGCTATATATGGAGCTTATACCACTATACTCCTAAACCGCTGGTCTAAAATTAACATCAAATTGGCATCATTTAGCAATAGGAAGATATTTCTGCTACAATGTAGAAACAAATTACCAAGACGTATTCCAAAAGCTTTAAAAAACTTATATTCATTGTTGGAAAGTAATAGTAAAATTATTGCCCCTATTATTCAACGCTTTAATAACAGACTAAAAAAGAAAATTCTAAATTTAGAAATTAAAATAACCCACTACTTACTCAATAAGATGAACAATGAACTAACGGCTATTAACAAACAGAATTCAACCATTTTACCAATTTATATTTATAGTGAGTACGAACATAGACAAAGTATAAATTACAATAAAATATTTCACAAAATTAAGACAGCTAACCAAAAAAGGACTACTAACCTATCAAAATCTAATCACACTCTCAGTTTTAATAATCTCGACAAATGGTTCAAAAACATAAGTGATTTTGACATACCAGATGACAATAAGTCTTTTCAATGTCTTGGTCCAAAATTAGTATACCACCAATAATCAATAACAAGAAAGTTATCAATATTCTAGCTGATTTAGAAACCATTATCGATGATGTTGATAACAATAAGAAAGATTTATGTAGAGCTCAGACTACCAATATAATTACTAACTTTATACATGAATCTTGGAACTTTAAAATCAAAATTTATGTTAAATTTCATCAAATCACGTAAATATTTAAAAGAAAATAGTGATTTACTTATGTTAAAAGCTGATAAAGGAAATATAAGTGTAGATTTTAAAAACTGACGATATTCAAAAGATATATACCTTACTTAATAATTCTTTAGCATACAAAGAAATTTGTAGATCCAACATCACGTTTTCAAACACAAACTTTAAAATTAATATAGAAGCTAAAAAACAAAAAAATCATTACTAATAAAGAAACTAAACTACTCAATAATTATAGCAGCTCAACTCCAAAATTATATGATCTACCAAAAATCCATACATTAGAAAACCCAATTCGACCAATTGTAGCTTCATACAATAATTCAACTGAAAAGCCCTCTAAATTCATTGCTGTTATTTTAGGAAAATCGACAAATCTAAACGAATACTTTAACGTTTTTATTCTGCAAATCGATTTTTATTGGATTTGTGTGAATTCCTATTGTATGTGATGTTTAAGTTGCCTGTATTATATTTGGATTTGTTTATTATTACACATGGTTTTGTTTAATGATAAGCAAGTTTTGGAAGTCGACGTTTTGATTATTGAATCGCCTCTTTTTTGTAACGCTATTGACCTGGTTTGCATCTAATTGTAATAATTTCCATATTAAGATATATTTTGAGTGCTCTAGTTTAGAGGTTTTTGTACGATTAGTACTCGTTTTTTTAATAGTACCGACTTTCGGGATTTATTGCCAGGCAATAGTAGTAAAAAAATTTTCTTTAGAACGAACCCTGGCCATCCAGGTATTAACACTTTTAGAAATTGTACTTTTATTAATTCCTGTTCTTGTTACGATATTTTAGAGTTCTTCGTTCTTCATTCGTAGTTCTTACTTTTTCATTCTTATGCTTTTCTTTATTCTTACTTTTTTTGTCAATCACTGATTTATTCATTCCTTCGTATATTTATACATACGTATACATACGTATTGTTATCGTCTTCGTTTTGTTTTGGCCGTATTTGAATGTCCTGTTGGAGATTGAATAATTGGATTCGGGATCTGTGAAGAACAAGAGTGTGCATCTAGAATCCTATCGTATGGGTTTGAAGAAAATAGAAATACCAGTCGTTATCGATTTCCTGGAGGTACAACGACCGTCAGACAATCAGGAGTCAACTTGATTGTTAATGTTTTAAATTAATTTACATTATAGTTACGATTACGCTTAGCGCATTAAACGTGCTAAAGCTTTGTCTGTTTTGCAAAAATATTTGTAGAGAATAATCCTTATTTAAATAGATGTTCGTACACTACCTTCTTCAGACCTTTTATTAATTCGTTAACGCAACAAATTATTATGAAAGTAATTCTATGATAACATTTCACGTATAACAGTATATATTCAACAACTCTAGTAAACCTAATATAATGTTAAAAACAAGTAGTGCATATTAATGAGTTTAAGTTCTTATACAATATTACATACACTCATATTTATTGGTTTATGCACATATTTCTTGCTCAGATGCAAATGACGATCTGATAGATATTCGATATATAACTGCTTTTTCTTTCAGAGATAATATTGTGTATATAAATATAACAATCTTAGTCTGTGTGCTTTAGGTGCATAAAGTCGTTACGACACGCTCTTTGATGACGCTGTCTTACTTAAGTTAAATCTTTGAGTTTAGTGGCGCCAGACATTTTTGTATTTATCTAGTCCCCCTCGCTGAAGTTAGAGTTCAGAGTTGGTCCGGAAGTTTCCAGAAGTTCCTACGGTTAATACGGATAAAACAACATCTATGGTTAACTTTTGGGAGAAATTTAGGTGGTTCGGTTCTTACTTCGCTATTAGTATTTTATATTTGCTGTTCTATCCAAAACAGTAAAAATAAATTGATGGTGTTTGGTCTCACTTTAGTAAATATTGGTGAACCACACATCAACATCTATCAAACACTTACAATATAAGGACGATTGTCACAAGGTTTCTTTTCAAATAAAACGTCGTTTATGTTCCTAACAGAAGATAAACAAAAAGTTTTACTGTGTACAGCCAACTAGAGCAATCAGTTTTACTAAATGAATTACTGTCGTATTTATTAAAACAAACCTTTTGATTTCAAAGCTAGAGTTTCTTCAATTTTTTGCACAATTCAATTAAGGTTTGCACGTTAGGGGTTTCTGACAGAGCTAGGGAGTAAGTTGTTTCTTGTCAACCTAACTTTAGCGATGTTAACAGGACTATTTGATAGTCAACTAAAAGTACTTTCCGTATGAGCTATCAAAATTGGTTCACCCTTTTTTTTTTGTTTACGTTTTTTATAAATTTACAAATTTCATCTACTGGATGTGTAGGAAGAAAATCTTCTTTTAAACGGAAAACTAATGAATTTCAGTCTGATAAAAAAATTTTATACTTCGGTACCTCACCAACGCCAAAAAATTTGACTGCGGAACTGTATAGGTCTTCAGGGGTTACCTAGCGTGAAATCGCCAATTCAGTTAACCTCTCTAAAAACGAATATAATTTTCCAGGCGCAACAGAGAATTTGATACCCCACGTATCGAAAGGCATGGGTTATGAAATATAAGTGTGAACAGGTGGGTTACCGCTAGCAGAAAATGCTAGGGACTCATTGTTACTACCCGTTGTTTCAACCTTTCCAGAAAGAACTGTTTCAAGCACTAGAACTGTAGCCAAAGCTTCATTTCTAAATTCTGGAATATCGTCTGAATTTTTGTCAGAAATTATAATTCTATTTATACGACCTGTAAGATGAACTAACTTCGAAAGGATCCTCTTAAATGTAAAATCTGAAGATTTCCTTCTAATTCTGATAAAACACTTAACAGATTCAATAAATCTTTAAATTTTTTCTTTTTTATTCTCAAAGTTTTTTCATTGAGATCCATTTTGGGAATGAAGCTTTTGTTAAATAGAACTTATTTTCAAAACCCCGTACAACACAACGTCGATATAATTTTAGGAAACGTGAATGCCTTTGCAAATCCAAAATAGGAAAACGGTTTATCTTTTGTATTTATAATCAATTATTCGAGACTGGTTCCGTGTTATTTAAAAATTCTATATAGAGAGTCAGTACCTAGTAATATGGCAATAGTTACATGCTGTGCTAATCAAAAATGCGTTTACGTTTTTCTGGCCGAATGCTTGAAAATCGACCTTTTTCGAATTTATAGGCAGAGGCGCCTACGACTGTTACAACTGAACACAGCAGTTATGACAAAAAGAGACACTTTTGTTGGTATTCTTATTTAAAAAAAGTTCTTACACAGTTAAAAAGAATTTAAGGCTGGTTTCTGAACCATAAAACAAATCGTATTTTGAATAAGAAATTTATGTAAATACATTGAATATTCTTTAAAAAATATCAAACCCTCCTGATTGATTGAGACGTGGGTGTTATACGAGCAAAAGCGTTCGCTATCTATACATATATTCGTCAAATGTATAATCGGCATATTCACTTTGTATACATATAAAATCTTCTCAAAGTAGTAGTAAAGTACACGTGTTCCTTATTTTTTAGATTGAGCGCTAAACAACATTTTTGTAGAATTAGTAAATACACAGTTTATTCACAGGTAGAAACATCAAAAGATATTTGAATAAAATTACTGTCCCCAAAAATATTTCATCTTAAAATATCCCAGGACGTGCGCTTCTTAAAGTAGCAAAACACACATTTTATTTTATATACGACATATTTTCTTTTGCCAAATTACCCTCCAGCGAATTTAAGTACGCACAAATGGCGAGGTCTCTTGGGTATGTCTCGACGTTCTGACAACTGTTAGAAAGTCTCGGTTTTTATTTTAACTCTACTCGCGTGCTGTTATTGCCTATCTCAAAGGATTTTCACATATGTGTAACTTATTTTATTGACCGACCGAATTTTATAACACCTCGGAAAATGAAATAAAAGGGGAAATTTTTGATGGAGTGCAACAGGGTACAAAGGCGAAACATTAACAATCAATCAGGATAAAAGTAATATTCTTATGGTGTATATACTAGACAGGTTTACTTGTAATTTGGTTTTAAGAATCGAGACAACTTTTTATGAAATATTTCTGGCATTATCCCATTATGCATATTATCTTAGATGTTAAAGCATAACGGTTCCCTCGACGATCATCTCTCTGTATATGGTCATGGAAAGTTAAACAAACTTGCGTTTTATTTGCATATATTTAAATCTCTCGATTTAATATCCTGCACCAAACTAATGTCATAAAATTAAATATTATTCTTTGAACATGATATTCAGATACATGTGTGTGGAACATGCTGAACCATATGGCCATAATTGCCTGTAAAACAAGCTAAAAACATAAATTCTGAATTTATCTTTTGCATCTTTGACACGAGAAGGTTACGTTATGTATTTCTAAACAAGTGCATGACATAATCATCATAGAAGTTCATATAAACAAGCTTTCCTTACTATTATAGTTTTCAGAAGGTTTAAAGTTTCTTTACGATATAAGTTTAAGTAATACTATAAACGACTTGAGCTGTATATTTGACTTTACACTAATTTTTGTATAAAAGATTAACCTTTATTATACAAGTAATATAAAATTTTTATCACACATTTACCTCCACTTTAACGATAAAAGATTAGGATCATGGAAATGGCGGCATACATGCTGAACTCCTTGTTGCCCAAAATCAGTAACTAATTCCTCACAAGGAAAATGAACAGAGCATACTTTAGATTAATTCATACAGGAGCAGAGGAAGGAACTTCGGATGTGGGGATAGTTATGCGAAAAAAGATAGGACACCGAGTAGAAAACTACTCACAAAAGAATGAAACTTGTAAATACAGTTGCTACGTACATCGACGTAGCCTGTAAGACAAAGAAAGAATACCCGGGCTCAATTGGTGAGTAGGCGAGGTCTTAAAAATACAAAAATAGAGGAAAGGCCTGAAATAAAAATACACACACTCATTTATTACTCACCAAAAAAAAACATAAAAAATACCTCTAATTAGAATACATGTTACAAAAGAACATTAGTACCAAAAAATGAAAGCAAATATATATTGATATATTAACGCCGTACTCGGTGTTAATGACGTTTTCTATAACTACACCTCTCTGTGTTTTCTAATCAAATTTAATTCTACTAATTTTATTATTATGCCACGGCTAGCGTTTATTAATCTGCTCAGAGTACACAACGTTACGATGATCAATTTCTTTCTTCTCCACCTATTTATGATTACCTCTTTGTTTGAATTATAAAACGAAGTCAATTAATTTCATATAATGAAAATAAATCTTTACAAGTTTTGAAAAATATTAAAATACATTCCTCAATCAATCAATATCATATGTATCATTTACCCCAAAATTTATATACTTTGAAATCAATCTAAAGTCACCAAAAAAGAAACCTCGAACGTTCTAGATCCCTTTATTATATTACGTACTTTTAACGTATGCTGTTTGTTGCTGACTTCGTTACACTTTTTATATAAATTGAATAAATTCAGGATTGAAATTTAAATAGAAAAAAATATGTCAAAACTATTTAGATCTGACCTGCTACAGGTTGTTCTTCGGATTGTGGATTAACAGCCCTTTGTTGTCCTCATTCATCTACCACTGCTCTGTTTAGTTGAACCCCTCGTTTTCCATAAATTACCGCGTGCTTCTTTATTAATTCTCGCAACTCAAAATTGTACCAAAATTGTCGACGCTGATTTAAAATATTATATTAATCCATTTAAAATATCCCCACATTCGAATTATTATATCTATACACACATTTAAAGTATTATACCATCAATTAGAATTGTCATCACATTCGAATTATATAAAAAATGTACCATCCATTAGAATTATTATATCTATCCACATTTGGAATTATTATCAACCAACTAAGAATATCCATGCATTCGAAGCCCTATTATTATATTATTAGTTTAAATAAATTACCCCAAATTCTACTCACGTTAAACGGCAAAAGAAGTTTTCATATTTGTAGCACTATTATCACTTGATATATTTATTTAAATATTTAAAAATTACGCGTGACTTTTTGATTCACAGTAACGCAGCTTTTCCCTGTAAACTGAATTGTTATCATTGCTCGCTGTTAAATATAGGCTCTTTCCCTTTGCATGTGGGCTGGGTTTTCAACAAGTCTTGTAGATATCTTAACCAATAAGGTCTCTATATTCCGTGCATCTAGAAGTGGTTTCTGATATAATAAATCGGTTTCCCATGTAATGGTTTATTTGATACCTTATTATTCGCTATCTTGACCATACATTGTTTTGTTTAGATATCGCGTTTTCCATATTATACAAAAATACATGATGTAACTTCAATTTTACTTTCGTTTATTTATATTTTGAAACTGCGTTTTCTTATCAAAATGTTTATTATTTCTGCGTAGTTACGTAAAGCTTTGATCATCAAAAACATTGTATATATTTTAATACTTTTATTGTAAGTATTATCCGATGTAAATTAACTTTAGACTAACTGTTTATTGTTACTAGAACCTTGAAAAAGAAAGGAACTACCTTTTGAAAATTTGGTTTTGAAATAAAGATATATGCATTCAACCAATTGACCGTATAAGCATAAACCTCTTAATATTTTCACATAACGGTCGTAAAACCACTTCAAAATATTATCTATATATATATATATATATATATATATATATATATATATATATATATATATATATAAAACAACACTCAAATAATAACATAGACAAATAAAGAGACTACTTATTCTAACATTTGTATATATATTTATACCTCGTAGTACATACTAATAAAAAAAAATATTTAATATAAACGTAAATATAAATATGGCAAGCTTTTTACCTACCTACTTACAACGTTTACTATGACGAGCTCGCCCCAAAAGATTTTACTAAACCTAAGAAACAAGTTAAATATTTACAATAATGCTTTAGGCGCAATCAATAAACCAGCACCAACAATTAATCAAGAACCGCAGTTGATGGATAATTATCAAGTCTATATATAATTTCGAAACCAATTTACTCGAATATCCATCAAATTAAAAACAATATTACACTAAACCTACAGTAATATCAGTATTCGAATAATAATAGCATTAAATAAGTAGCAAGGATTTGCTTATCTTAATATTTATGTAATTCAGGTAAAACCCACGTTCCATGAATGGGTAAAACTATAGTTACATGTCCATCATGGTAACATTAACTCACGTAGGCTTTCAAGGGTTATTGGTAGCTGCTTTATACTCATCTCAACATAACCCCATCTGCATACATACAGCAACCAAACGATATATGTTAAGGCTATAGTAAGCATTAGTTCTAAGAACCTAAGAATGTGGTTTAGAATGCGGGTTGAAAACATTAAAATTTTTATTAATGAAACATTACCCTTCGGTTACCTGCCAGTCACATAAAAAGAAAACAAGATTTTACCATAAAGGTTTTGTAGCTGTCCGGTTGGATTTATAATATTTATCACAAAAGAAACAACGCGAACCAACACTCGAAATATAGTGACCTTATTATCACGTATATACGTATATATATATTATATATATATATATATATATATATATATATATATATATATATATATATATTATAGATAATTAAGATTAAGGTACAGGTTCGAGTCCTGTCCAGGTCCTTATATTTTTCATCGTTCAATTATTAAATAAAATTAAATAAAAACCCTTAACCACAATAAATATTTAAATTACTAAATACGTATTTCGACCACTATGTGGCCATCATCAGTAGAAAAAAACAACTGTTATTCTGGAACACTTCAGAGGATATTCTCCTCACCTCCACCACTTAGGCTGAAGTGAACCTTCCCAACCTATAATTTACTATATTGTTGCTTTAAACACTATCGAGGATATTCTCCTCACCCGCAGGCTGGTGTTCTCAACAACAAACAAGTGAATTGTGACATTATAACTTAAATCTACTTAATTTATACTAATTCTAAACCTACTGAAGCTACCTACTTCACCTCAATTAGAGTCAATAGTTGTTAACGAATCGTCGAAAATCTTTAATAATGAAGAGTTGACTTTCCTTGATCGAGGCCTAAAATTTGGAGTAGATCATTTGAAAACTCCTTTGGAAGACATTATTGCTGGCATTGAAAAATCCATTTCAAAATTAGATGACAATTCAAAAAACTTTATTAGAAACGCGTGCAAAATTCAACTTTCGAACAACTTACGCACTTGCGCAAGGAATGTCTCAGAACAAACAAGGAAAGATCATCTGATTTATTACAAGATTTTAGCCGACAAGAAAGAATTGTTATTATTTAAAGGCTGATAAGGAATAGGTTGGTTATTCTAGATAAACTAATGACTATGATTGATAGAGTAGAGACTTTGCTGGCTGAGGGTCCTTACAGACCAATAGTCAAAAACGTAAATGAAGTTCCTTTAAATAAAATGATTAAATCAACAGAGTCTGTTTTGAAAGAATGTCCAAACCTAATTTACGCCCACACTAGTAAATTATATAATTAACTAATGTTCAAATCCTGAAATGCCAAAACTTTACTGTTTACCAAAGACTCACAAAATAATAAATCGATGAGACCAATAGTTTCAGGTATCAACTCACCGACTTACTATTTATCACGATGGCTGTCCAAATGAATTTAAGAATTTAAAGTTTAATAGTATTGTCTGTACGAATAACGTTTTAGAGTTCATTAATAATATATTAAAAGCAATATCGATTTCAAATTAGAAGAGCAACGAAATCTTCAAATTTCATTAAGTGAATGTCAGTTCATATTCCGTAAGTAGTATCCAATAATCAATTTCAACGTAATACTATTTGGAAACAAATATTGTAAAGTAAGTTCTTATAGATTGATGAACTTAGATGCACCTAGCACTAAAGTTGCAGGATTTATATCGAGTCCGGTTTTCAGGAATGGAATAATTTCCAGAGATTTGTTTTGAAGTCAACAATCATAAATTGTTAGACAAAATTAATAGTCAAAACACTAAGTTGAAGTTTCTTTTAAAGAAACACAATGTCAATGTACCTCCTAAAAAACTGGAAATTACTTCACCTCAATTAGAGTCAATAGTTGTTAACGAATCGTCGAAAATCTTTAATAATGAAGAGTTGACTTTCCTTGATCGAGGCCTAAAATTTGGAGTAGATCATTTGAAAACTCCTTTGAAGACATTATTGCTGGCATTGAAAAATCCATTTCAAAATTAGATGACAATTCAAAAAACTTTATTAGAAACGCGTGCAAAATTCAACTTTCGAACAACTTACGCACTTGCGCAAGGAATGTCTCAGAACAAACAAGGAAAGATCATCTGATTATTAAAGATTTACGACAAAAGAATTGTTATTATTTAAAGGCTGATAAGGGGAATAGGTTGGTTATTCTAGATAAACAAGACTATGTTGATAGAGTAGAGACTTTGCTGGCTGAGGGTCCTCACAGACCAATAGTCAAAAACGTAAAATGAAGTTCCTTTAAATAAAATGATTAAATCAACAGAGTCTGTTTTGAAAGAATGTCCAAACCTAATTTCGCCCACACTAAAATTAAAATTAACAATTTCAAATCCTGAAATGCCAAAACTTTACTGTTTACCAAAGACTCACAAAAATAATAAATCGATGAGACCAATAGTTTCAGGTATCAACTCACCGACTTACTATTTATCACGATGGCTGTCAAATGAATTTAAGAATTTAAAGTTTAATAGTTTGTCTGTACAAAACTTTTTAGAGTTCATTAATAAAATTAAAAATATCACATTAGAAGAGAACGAAATCTTAATTTCATTTGATGTCAGTTCATTATTCCCTAGTGTTCCAATACCACGTACTTTAACATATTTAAAGGATGTTCTTATAGATAGTGATATTGATGATGATAAAGTTGAGGACTATATCAAGCTTGTTTCGCATTGCATGTCCCAGAACTGTTTTCAATTCAACAACAAGTTGTACGAACAACATGAAGGCACAGCAATGGGAAATAGCTTATCACCTTCATAGCAAATTTATTTATGTCTCGTTTTGAAACCGAGTTAAAAGAAAACTCTAAATACTTCCCAAGAATATGGTTAAGGTACGTGGATGATATTTTTGCAGTTTTTGACACTTCTAAATCAAATGTTGATGATTTTCTTAAAGAAATGAATTCAAAATTTCAAAGCATAAAATTTACGTATGAACTAGAGAATAATGGACAATTACCCTTTTAGATACATTAGTAATTAGAAATGGTAATAAATTAGAATTTGACATTTATAGAAAAGAAACCAATGTAAATCGCTTTATTTTGTCTTCCTCTAATCATAGCATACAACATAAGTTGGCTTCATTTAACTTTTAATTAATAGATTATTGAATTTCCTTTAAATAAAAACAGATTTAATAAGGAATTTGCTCTTATTAAACAAATAGCGAATTACAATGGTTTCTCTTCTGATATTATAGATAATATTTTTAGAAAGTGTAAAAATAGGATCAACATCCGTAAATCAACGACTTTGCAATCAACCACCTCTAACGATAATGTGAAATATGTTAAACTTCCGTTTCACAAAACCACAAAGGGTCTTGATAAAATATTCAAACAGTGTAATTTCAAAATTGCTTTCACTAATACTAATAAAATTAAAGATTTGCTAGGTAATCCAAAAGACAAGGGAAAAATTGCAAAAGTCGGGGATTTATGAAATTAGTTGTGCAGGGCCAGGGTGTTTTCAAAAATATATTGGTCAGACCAAGAGGAATATAACAACAAGATTTAAAGAACGCATTGCTCACTTCAAATATGGTAAATATGAAAGGTCTCAGGTCGCCAAACATATTTGAAACCAGCCACCCCGTTAAACTAGAAAATGTTAAATTGTTAAAAGCGGTACCAACGTTTTCCTCCTTAAATGCCTATGAATCAATTAAAATTGTTAAACATAAAGGACCCCTCTTAAACACCGATAAAGGGCCAATAGAGTCATCTGCTTTGCTTTCCCTATTGGTCAACAAACAATGAGAAAGCAAGATTACATTGGTTCCGCTTCAGTAGGTTTAGAATTAGTATAAATTAAGTAGATTTAAGTTATAATGTCACAATTCACTTGTTTGTTGTTGAGAACACTAGCCTGCGGGTGAGGAGAATATCCTCGATAGTGTTTAAAGCAACAATATAGTAAATTATAGGTTGGGAAGGTTCACTTCAGCCTAAGTGGTGAGGAGAATATCCTCTGAAGTGTTCCAGAACAACAGGTTTTTTTTTTCTACTGATGATGGCCACATAGTGGTCGAAATACGTATTTAGTAATTTAAATATTTATTGTGGTTAAGGGTTTTTATTTAATTTTATTTAAATCGTGCCACAGTGTTCCTATAGATTATGTTCAATTATTAACTCGATTTTAAATCATCATTTAGGTTTTGCATAAAAGTCTAAATTATTATTTCATTTTATTAACTGTATAGAATGCTGTGAAACCTTTTAAATCACCTGGTCCGTTGATTCCTTCTGTTAATCGCCTCGGCTGCTCTTCTAGATAACTTCCATTCTCAATCATAAAATTAAACAACACATTCCTACCACAAACATCAACGTTAACTCTATTTACATCAATATTCAGAATACATTAAATTTTCAAATTAAATTTGAACATAAAATTCAGTTTTAAAAAGAATTTCCGGATTAATTTTATTATCATTTTACTGTGCATCCAAAATTAAAGTCCTTGTTGGATGCCTACTAATTAATATAACAAGATAAGCAGACCGGAGTCTGAGTATAAAGGAGCATCTACCACCCCTTTACGTTAATTAACCAGGTTTGTCTAATTGAGCTCAAAGACCTACCCAAAGTTTCATCCTATTCCCGAACATCAAAACAAAATACCCCTTTTACTTAAACAAGCAAATTTCATCTTAAAATTAAATTTTTATGGTTAGAAAAATTCCACTAATGTCCATTTAAAGTAAATCAATTATAAAGTCATTCAATACACACAAAAATGTCAAACAAAATAGTACAATTTACCTGAAGGTTATTGTCCTCGTAGCTTCAGTGTAATCGTCCCTTTTGTAAATCACACCATTCCAACCGGATTCTATTTACAGCTTCAAGTTGTCAACGCTTTAAAATGTTCTCCATCACCATTAATTTAAAGTTGTTTCTAGGCTTTTCCGGAACTCATCTGTGTATATCTGCCTCTGGTTCAGTGGATGCAGACACATTTACGAACCATTTAGTCATTAACACCCCGCAAAATAGCAAAGAAATTCATACTTCCTTTTACCAATATTACCAATATACGCCAAAACTGCCTACTTTTGGGTATACATTTGTCGTTGTAAATTTTACTAATTGGTACCGTGATAATAAACTTTTATTACCTTGTATCTAAGTGCACTGAAGTACATTCATGTTAGCACGTAAAATAACCAACTATTTTGAGTCACTAAAATATACTAGCACACTTTAAATTATTTAATCAAACTAAAATGCACTGTTTAATATCAAGTCGCGGATGCACGAGCTTTTAACGCATCGAATCGTCGAAAGTCTAAGAGTCTAAGAGAGAAACACATATTCCCGCCTGTATATATAGCGAATAGCCGACACGTCGCTTTGTTCCCTAAAACGGGTAATTCCAACGAATTCCTCATTCTACGTTCCCAGTCTGTAGCCTGCACGTCGATTTTATGAATTTAGTACTCACCCCATTGAGATCTCAGAAAATTTCAACACGGCCCGCAAAGTTGTCCGAGAAAACTAATTACTTTTATACAGAAATTGTTGTTCTACCTCTGATATATGCATCCTATTTTAACCAATCGCAACCCCTTGACGTTGCTTAAATCCCGCCCTTTTACAATATGTGTCTTTGCTTGACGCATTTTCTTTCCTTTTCTAACCTGTTCGTATTGGTGCAAATTTATATTCTTTATTATCGATTATATTTTAGTCCACGCGGACTGTTATCTGGGTTTAATAAACCCGTATCGCACATTCTCGTGAATACTAAGTCCCGGTTTCTCCAAGATTCTTTGAAACATTAATTATTTGCCAAATTTACGCAGAATGAGCTTTTTTAAAAATACGCAGGTGTTCTGTATTTCCTGCTAAAGCATCTGATCGTTTCCAATATCCTTAGAATCAACATGTTTATCCAAACAAATTAACTTGAAATTGCCTTTTAAAACACGCAGGGTGTTCAAACGTAACATTTTAAATAACCTTCCTACGATTTGACTATTATTGGGTTTTCACAAGCTTTTATGCTTATTATATGTTATTAACGGTTTAATTAACTCTAATTAAATTGATTTCTATCCTTTCATTTTTAGCGAATACAAATTATTATCCGTACGTTTTGTTTAATACCAGTTATTTAAAATAGAGTTCATTAATATAAATTTTGCACGTAATTTCCATTTGTTTATTTCTTAGGAATAATTACATTATCCACTGCGCTTTTCAATACTGCTTCTTTTGATGTAAAGCGTCTTATAGATAATTTAAATTTCTTATTTTTACTGAAACGACCGAGTTTATTTATGCTTCAAGGTTTTAATAAAGCGTATTATTTAATGAAATTCCTTATACACGGTAATTAAAATTATTTGATTTGATTATTTAATTTTCTACCCTGGTCTAAATATGAGTAATATATATATATATATATATATATATATATATATATATATTATTGTGTATCTACCGAAAAATCATGCCCCCACGGATTAGGCGTCATAATTTTTTTGCTCTGGTATCTCGGGAACCTTGGTGATTACATCGTGCCCCTAGCTTGGGTTGATATTGCTTACTGCTATATAATTACCTGTCTATAAAAACTCCACTCATTACCACCTACATAAATGTTTCAGTTGAGTACCCTTTAAAGATGCTTTCCAAAATGACACCACACGGCTAGCTCTGCTCACTACTACTTCAGGGTTACTCGCCACAGCTACTCATTTACTCTACACCCTTTCTAATTAATAAAAAATAAAAAAATTAATTTAACAAAAAAACATGCGACCCTTTTATTCTGACAAATAAATAATAAACTTACACAATCTCGATATTTACAAATTTTATCCAAGTTAAACATTTCATACTCCTAATCGATAATAAAAATCATAAACTTAATACACCTGCGATTTTCATTGTGTTATAGTAAAGTAGATGGGCCTATTCCGGAACCTTAATTTACTTTCTCCTGGTCTTTGGTGAGCTTAGTATAAACCTTTTTATATTTGTGTGCAAAAATTTTAGCACTGAAAAATTATACAAAAGACCCGTTTACCTCTTACATCAGTGAAATATTCATAATTATTATATACAAGTATTTACACCCTCAGATTTCAAAAATGACCTTTACATAGGTAAATATAATTAATTTTTGGTTCATAAATTTTTCACCAAATAAAATGTAAAATCACTAATAGTTTAAACAAATAAGCATCAGCACAACAGTTTAAAAAAAAATTTAATACCTAGAGAATATTCTTCATCCAGATCACCACCTCTGAAGATGCTTTCCTCTATCGACTGCAAGTACCAGGATCACTCTATATTGCTGCCTTCCATTGGGAACAGCAACTAAATCTTGAACCCGCTGGGCATCCAAACCATCAACAATCCCTCAGGACTGCCGCTACAGATCCATAGATATAGCAAGCAATGTGCAACAAGCACACTCATTCCAGTTGCAAATAATTTTCTACTTACAAGTCATCCTGCTTCAATTAATAAATTTGATTTAATACGGTTCACCCCATTTATACTAACTTGCACCTACTTGTGCAATAAAACACTTACTTGTAAATTTAAATTCGGACTGCACTAGTCACGTGGTTTGAAGCTAAGATGATCTTCTGAAGATTTGAAAACTAAGAGAGCGAATGCTGCCTCCATCGACGTTTTTAAGCACAACCCCTTTAAAGTTGCACGTATTATTGTTAAACATTCTTCAAAACTTGTCAAAGACCACTCAATTCCACAAACAAACGTGCACGAAAATACAACCGTCTTTTAAAACTTGGAAATTTTCAATACAAACACTGCATTACCGCAAAAACTCTGTAAACTTGCCAACCGTTCTAATTTTCCTCTCCTATTACCCCCAAACAACTCCAATCACGCCTCTCGTGTGCGCGTACATACTACTATTGCACTTCTGTTTTCATACTAACATCTCCCAGCTTTGTCTTAATATCCCACTTAAATTGTCTACATTATTTCTAAATATCTGGTATCTTTGTCTGTCCCATGTTTTCTGTTTTTATTTTCGTCCCTCTATTACTACATTGTTCAGAGTTGTTTCTCCCTTCCTTTATGTGCGCCTTGAAAAATTGATAGCTTCTGCAAACATGTTACATCTTCGTCCTGCTTATTGTCTCTTAAAATATACTCGTCTTACAAACGTTTGAAAGTCATTGTCACTTAACCACATGATATCTTCCATCTGTCTCTATTACATATTAAATATCGTCTGTCTCTTAATTTTATCGATCTGTTTTCAACTAGTCGACCGTTGCTGTTAGCCTTGTATTTTCGGTTAACACATTTTACCTAGAACTGTTTTCTCAACGTATACCAGCTTTTATAGGAATGAAATCTTTGACTTTTGTAGCTTGTTTTCAACTACTAAACCTTGCAACGTTCGTCGAATGCTTTTGCTTATGCTACGTTTAATAAATGTACCTTGCCTAAATTATTGAATTTTACACTAAAAAGCTTTTATAATAAAAATATTTGTACATGATTTTTTATCTTGCCAACGATCTTATTCATAATTAGTTGTTGTCCTTGTGCTAAATAAACGTATAAAAATTAAACCTACATTATCTTATCTGTCTGAACTTACTCCAATCTAATTATATTAAAGCGTTTTCAATAAATTATTGATTTCTATGTACAGGGTACCTACAAATAAATAAATGTTTGGCTTATTTACACATATCTAAGCTTACCAAACCGTAAAACTATTCTCGAGCTTTAGTATTTCATTCGTTATTGCCACGCGTTTCTACCGAACACGTTGACGATATTTTTTTGATATGAAGTAACAGTGCAACATACATAAATCACAGAAATTTATAAGGGATTTGAAAAATCACATTTAATTAATTCACTGCCCATATAAAACTTGTGCTCTACTCTACTGCTCTGTAACGATAGTAGAACTTCATACCACCGTGAGGTTTGTACTAAACGTGACGTCGCACGCACTTAATCAAGAATCGCTGCGCACTACTTTAACAGTTGATATACAAATAGATAAAATATAGAAAAAGGTGCATGAAAACTAGATCAGCTTCTTAGTTTGAGAAATCAAACAGTTTAAACTTGTTCGATATAAATATCAATTTTCTCGCAATTAATTACAAAAAGCAACCTTATATGGCGTGTGAAATGCAAAACAAACGTTATATATGATAGATTACAACGAAATCTCAGCGTTTTTGCTAAAAACCTTTATTTATTTACTTGTACAAAGCAGGCTTATCACACCGCAATCTCCGTGACACAAAAAATATTTTAAGCCAAATGTATCTCATCGTACAAAGAGATCTCTGAATCTGACAGTAACACCAAAATGTATTTGTACCATTCAAACAACTTATCATTTACTAACAAAAACACACCGAATAAAAGTATGCAAAGTAAGGGTTCTGTATTCTTTTTGGTGATTAAGTGTGTTTCTTTCATTTCCACTTTCAGTTTCCAAGTAGAGTGTAATTACAGCACAAGGGTGAATCCCTTTGTACCTAAGGAGTATATGCATTGAAAAAAGCGACAAAGTGAAGGGATGCTTGAAAACTTATAAGGGCATCCTGACATAACATCCAATGAGGGTCTTTATGTTTATTTGCGATGTTTGATTATCTCTGTATAAGGGTGAAGATTAATTGGATACATCTCCGCCCCAGTAATTTTATTTTCAGCTAACACTCCGCCAGTTAAGGCTTCTACTGTTCATAAAGTTTGCTTCCATTATCTATCGTGTTGGGTAAAGCCATAGGCATATACGCGCTATATCGATTACATAAAATCTGCAAAACCCTGGATTAATAAGCCAGCTTCGTTGTATAGTTTTAATTACAATTTAATCGCCCCTATGTAATAATTTTAACAGCAAAATGTCAGATATTTCAAACAGTTTTTGGGCACTGTTTCAAATAACGCAGAAATCGTAAGTAATTTACTATGCTTTTCATAATGGAGTTCTGTCTCTGTTACAATTAACCTTGCAAAGGTTCAAATACTCTTACTTACTCAATATCAACGTACTCAATAACCGGGGTTTCTTCTAGCTTTAAAAAGTAGTTGACCTTAAAAATAAGCGCGAGTAGATACGCGCTACTTAAAGCAAAATGTGAATTTGTAATTGATCCATACAGTATAGCTTTACACAAATATGACTTGCAGTTTATTTCTGCTCTGCATGTAAATAGCTATACATTTATAAAGTTGTGGCACATTTTATTTTTGATTTACCATTCTTGCCATTGGTTTATATACCACCACAAAAAACCCTTTTCTGACTTTTTCGCGTTTTATTTTTACGTGCCTTTGCTTCCATTCGCGAACCAGAATACCTATAACTTTTGTATGTTATATACCTTATTGAAAATATTTGATTAGCACATAATGTACGTAGGTGGAAAATAATGCATTGCAGGGAAAACGCGCCCATAAAGAATACATTAGAGAATCGAGACTCTAGAGCACGCGTTTGAATCACGGTGTAATTTTCTGTACATCGACTTTATGTGAGAGAGAAATACTACAAATGTATTTAATCGTTTATCTCAAACATAATAATAATAACTCGTCTTAATTGCTGTTAACTACTAGTAATTGTTTTGCAAGACTTGATTAATCCGTAATAAATGTTCGAACTGAAAGAGGTGCAATTCGGTACTTTAAATGATTGCACTTTTATTAAAGCTGTAAGAGTGACGTATGATGACTTTACAATGTATAAATCACGAAAAATAAGGTTCTCGAATACATGGTGCATTATTGTATACTCATTTGCGTAATCTACACTAGATCTAACAAAGCCTGCAAAGTGTGTTACGGTATTCCGCGCAAACACGAAATAAAACGGTAAGAGTAAGTAAAGAAATCGTTTACGCCGAATACCGCAACAGAACGGGGACAGAATAGTAGAATTCGGGCTAGCTCAAAAACGTCGTAGAGGGGCGTGGGTGAAGTAGAAAGAACACATTGGAAACCTCTGTAAAACTATATTGTTAACATCCAATCTCAAAAGACTATTTACAAAACAATAAAATCCAATAAGTTGCGTAATCGTTTGTTACGTGCTAGTAAACAAAGTGTCATGGCATAGGCAGATAAAATTGGTAAGTAAAATAAATATAACATCTTATAATCTAAATACTTACTTAATGGTTCACCTTAAATACATATAAAAGAAAATAAAACATAAACTATACAGTACTTCAGGAAAAGATATATACATAAGTTATATATACATGCTGCTTTGTAAAGTGCACCTCCTCAAGAAATATTGTAACATTAAACTTATATATCCTAACTTAAATTAATCAAGTGTCAACTAGTTTTAAATTTATAAGTAAGTGGTTTACGTTGAAATGACAAAAAGAAACTGTAAAAACGGATTCTAACATAAACTTTGATTAACTAATTTTAACATAGTCGCTCGTGCATTGTACATGTAAGTTTTCTGACGTGGTGGTGCCAATTTATTGGATAATCACAAGTAATAACAGACAATGAAAAGTCTATTCTTCACAGCAGCATAAAAAAAAGTATATAACGAAACAGAAAACTGTACCTTGAGCTATCGGCTTCGCGTTGGTATCATCTTACGGCTAGGAAAATGCAGCTGCATTTCTCCCTTGGCTGTATGCTGAAACCACCAACTTAACTTATATTACCACAGAAAGCATTTTTAATAGCGCGACTTTACAACATGTATCTTCGGTAAGAAGATGTTGTATTCAATCCTGTCTTTCAAAGCACGGTCCCTATTTATAAGGACAGAATCATGTATGAAGGTAGGTATTTGGCTTTCAAAGATATCGCCGAAGAACCAAGTGTGCAGAATTCCCGGACAACAGCTGCCGAAATACAAACTGTAACAGCTTGCCCACAAGCAGATAACGCAATTATCAAAGGATTTTTAAACAAAGAAAAACAATTTTGTTACTTTGTAGCATCTTAACAGCTGCAGAATGCCGGCATACTTACAGATAACAAACCCATTGTAAGCAGATATAGGCAAGTGGTAAGTGGTGTTATCTTTTAGAAGAAAGCTGTCCATTTACATGCGGCTTTTAATTAAAATGTAGTCACTGCAGGTGGTAGGAAATATTGCTACTTTGTAACGTAACGTTTCCTAAGCAGCTGTTTGATTTTTTAGACAATATTTTTTAGAATAATTATTTGGGAAATTTTATTAAATAACACTAATTTCAAATGGCGAGAAATCGAGCATGTTGAGAAATTTTAGGGCGTTCTAAAAATAAAAGCAGAAAAAATTGCTTGCAGGGTTTTGAACGTAACAAATTCCCCCCTAGCAAAATTAAAAGGTAGGGGTAGAAAGCAGAAGCAACCCAGCGGGTAGTATAATAATAAAACAAAGCAAAGGAAAATTCGTCTAAAAAGCTACAGGAATAACTTAAAACCGATAAAAGAATTTTTATCCGGCTCGAAGGACCAGTACACTAATAGGAAAAATCAAAAATGAATCTTACAAAACTACAAGGAAAATTAGTACACACTATTATAGTAAATAAAAAATAAACCTTACAAAACTACAAGAAAAACTCAAGAACTAACACAAAAGTTTTTATCCGCCTTGAAGGACCAGTACACCAGATCAAGTCAAGAAGTATAAAGAATATAGGAAAAGGAAAAGTATAAGGTAACAATCATCGAGGACAAAGATGGAATGGCCTAACACTGCACAAAGTCGCAGGACGTATATCTCTAGTAAAGAAACAGTAAACGATTTCCACCTCAAGTAAAGAAATAGGTTTCTTGCAAAAATCCAAAGTAAGAAAAGGAGCAAGGAGGAAAACCAACAGTACAAGCCAATGCGAGACAATAACTGTCAAGCCTAAAGGTATGCAAGGGAACAAGAGAATGCTGGATAGAAAAGTTGAGATACTTCAAGCTGTGGTAACAAAGAATCGTATTAAATAAACATCCTAAGAAAAGCATAGCTAAGTAGGCCTAAAAGTCGACTAACTCGTGGTTTCCGAGAGAAGAAAAAGATCTCGAAAGCACTTACCACAGGAAGCAGATTGAAAAAATTTAACTAAGTTCGTAAGAGAACTAGCAATAAGAAAACCAGCAGAGGGATAGGGAAAGGTAGGTAGACCAAAATACGGAGAAGCTAAACTAAAAATAAAAAACTAAAGAAAAAAAGAACAACCTAAAATATGTATGTGTGTGAGGGTGAGCGGGTGTGTAAGTGTATGTAAATGTGTGTGTGTGTGTGTGTGTGTATGAAGTGCGTATAGACGGTGTGCATGTAGTGTGCGTGTATAAAGTGTGCGTGTGTGTATGTGTTGTACCGCTTTAGTCGCCTTCTACGGCAGGCAGGTCGTACCGTGAAAATATTCTAATCCCTGACCCACACGGGCTTGGGTAAGTACGAAGAGTAAAAACAAAAGAAGAGAAAGAAAGCCAATCAGAACAATAAAGTTATTAAAAACAAGAAATAGTATAGTCCATAAATCAAGTCCTAAGGAAGGCCGGAGTTACTATAGAAATTGGGGGTGTAGGGGACTAGTAATAATACTTAAAACGTTTGCGTCGCCAGCAAGAAAACGAATCGAAGTCAGGGACATTGGGATTTTGCCGACCCACATCTTCAGATTCGTAATCAATATAAAATATTTCTTTCTTCCTATTTCTTTTGTTAACTGGTTTTGTTGGTTGAGATACCGGAGCAAAGGGTAGTATTGGTTGGGTGTTTTTCCCAAAACATGATTAACATGGGGTGTAGTAGTTGTAATACATAGTTGAGAAGAAGGTGGCAATGGTGGAGGTAGTTTAGAAAACTTAGTACACGTTATAGAAGAAAGCCATTTGTGTTTAGTATTGGTTGTAAGAGTATCAACGTTAGAAAAAGGGACAGCATTGGCGGTAAAAGTATCAACCTTAGGAAAAGGAACAGAATCAGGTAGAACTTCGACAACGTTAGATAACAGGTCAGAATCAAGTAGAATTTCATCAGCATTTGATAAAGAAGCAGAATTAAGTAAAATTTCATCAACATTTGATAAAAGAGCAGAATCAAGTAGAATTTAATCAACGTCTGATAAAGGAATAGAAGCAGGCACAACTTTAGCCACAATAGGAACTGCTTTTTCAACGATAGCAACAGGCATCATAGATACAGGTTCACTAATTTCGACAGGACCTTCTCTGTCAGTATTAGAAGTTATCGTCACTTCAGCTACCTCTGTTATTGCAGGCACGACATTAATTATTTTGGTAGAATCATTTAAGGAAGCGGGAACAAATTTTTGAGTTGCTACCTGTAAATCATTAATGTGAAGTATGGACTCAATTCGTGAAAGAGGTACTGAAGAGAACATAGAACTAGAAACAGAAGAAATTTGATTCCTATCGCTCAGGACAGAATTCAGAGTATTGTTCGAAGACATATTTGTCGAAGAAGGGCATGTTTTGGTAATAGTAGTAGGATGGCTGAGTTGAAGTACAGTTGAAGTACAAGCAGGAGAAATTTGGTTATTAGTGGTAGGATGACAGTTAGGACAAATGCGTCGAGTAACTCCCTTATGTCCGCAACCATAGCAATGAAGTACTTCAGGACGAGTACAACGTGTCGATACATGACCAGGTTGATCGCAATTGAAGCATGTGACCTGACGAATAGAAGTGGACATAGGAATAGGAACAGCAGAAATCACAGAAAAAGTATTTGATTTACCCGTAGTCGTAGAAGGACTCCTAACAGTTCGGTCAGTTTTCTGATTGAAGGGTGGTCGACATATCATGGGGCTTACGTCGGGAGTTATGGCTGCAAGATTCAACGCTGCAACCCTGGTCTCCAGATTATTGGGTTCAGAAGGGAGTTGCTCCAAACTATCCAGTAAAGTAAGGAGTCTTGTTTGTAAGTCGTCACAAAAACTCGCTGATTGGGTGGTAATCTTACAGAGGAAAGGAACCGGATACGTCCTAATACGTGTAGGAGTCGTGAGCGGATAATACCGATGGGTAACTCTAAATTCGCAAAGTTACCACTCAATTCTTCCAATTTGGTCTCAATGGTTGTTAATTCGACCTCAGGGTTTATCTCATAAAGGGGATCAATAAAGGATTTATCGACTGATTCGATCTTGATGAGAACGCAAAGACGTGCTCTTAGGTGTTCCACGGTGTCTGTGGCCAAAACAGGAGTTCTCATAATCAAAAGTTCAAAGGTAAGTTCGTCTTTGCGTAGCCGATTTATGTCCATTTTAAAGTCTGCCATTTAAATACGATCAAAACATATTACAGCCAAAAGAATACGTAGGAATATACGTGAAGGAGGAAAGTGCAATCCTAACGCACCCAATTAAATTAAATAGAATCTATGAATAGAAATAGGGCGCCAGTACTTTCCCAAAAAAAAACTTGAGTCGCCAGCGAAAACACAATTCTGGTAACTCGGCAAATCAAAAGTCTATAGTAATTTCAGTGGAAACATAATCTCTTCAACGAAGATGTGTTAGCTTTCATTACACTATAAATTAACATGCGACCATTTGTGATTATTGCTTTGTATGCGTACTTACAACAAGTAGAAAATAAATGTGCAAAATTTAATCACGTCGAATAAACTAAAAGCTAATTACTCAGATCCTTTGAGAAGTGTAATGCTTATTGTTAATTAGTGATGACAAAGTATCATTGTTTTACACCTTCGGCAAGCATTATGATTAAGTCGGTAATCTTGAAGTAGCATTTTAAAGTATTAAATTACGGTGTCGGGTTTGAGCTTTGTATATTTATAGTTGAAAGTGCAGCGTACAAGATTTTTAATCACAGAAAAGTCTGCGGATAAATCCCGCTTAAACAACAATAGTTAATTAATCGAACAAATTTTTATAAATGTAGATTACGTGAGATAGCAACCTTCAAGTACCGAATAACAGTTGACGCGTTAAACAAATGCATTCTGAATTATGCGTTAGTTAAAAGTGCAGTGCGGATCAAACACGGTGGTGTTTTTTTTGTTGTTTGAAATTATAGCAATAAAAGAAATTCTGTAATTAATTGTAGTGCAATTGTTAGGTATTATCAGAAACTTGGTTAAGAATCTCGCCAGTCAACCTATCATCTGTGTAGAAGGAATAAGAAATGTTGCAGTAAGTGTTTACAAATTACTTGCTTATATATCAAGGAGGTTTGTAATTATCATTGAAAGATAACCAACGTGTGTCTGACTTTATATCATTTACATAAACCCCCTAGTAATTCAGGTGTATGTACAAAAAATTCTGGACGAAAGGTTAAGTGCCAATAAAGGTTTCCAAAAAGCTGATAGGAAGAACGGTTACAGAAATATAACAAATTTTAAGTAAATAAAGAGAGGTTTCAAAATCGGGCCTCACGTTGGGTTTGCCAATTTATTGGATAACCACAAGTAATAACAGAAAATGAAAAGTCTATTCTTCACAGCAGCATCAAAAAAAGTATATAACGAAACAGAAAACTGTACCTTGAGCTATCGGCCTCGCGTTGGTATCATCTCCCTTGGCTGTATGCTGGAACCACCAACTTAACTTATATTAACACAGAAAACATTTTTAGTAGCGCGACTTTACAAGATGTATCTTCGGTAAGAAGATGTTGTATTCAATTCTGTCTTTCAAATCATAGTCCCTATTTATAAGGACAGAATCATGTATGGAGCTAGATATTTGGCTTTCAAAGATATCGCCGAGGAACCAAGTGTGCAGAATTCCCAGACAACAGCTGCCGAAATACAAACTGTAACAGCTTGCCAATAGGCAGATAACGTAATTATCGATGGATTTTTAGACAAAGGAAAACAATCTTGTCACTATGTAAAATCTTAACAATTGCAGAATACCAGTATACTTATAGATAACAAACCAATTGTAAGCAGATGTAGGCAGGTGGTAAGTGGTCTTATCTTTTAGAAGAAAGCTGAGCATTTACATGCAGCTTTTAATTAAAATGTGATCACTGCAGGTGCTAGGAAACATTGCTACTTTGTAACGTAACGTTTATTAAGCAGCTGTTTGATTTTTTAGACAAAATTTTTTAGAGTAATTACTTGAGAAATTTTATTAAATAACACTAATTTCAAATGGTGGAAAATCCAGCTTGCTGAGAAATTTTAGGACCTTTTACAAATGAAAGCAGAAAAAATTACTTGCAGGGTTTTGAACGTAACAAGTGCATACTCGAACGTGACTTTTTGCTTGCTTT
The DNA here is from genome assembly GCA_036346225.1 of Platerodrilus igneus. Lineage (NCBI taxonomy): Eukaryota > Metazoa > Arthropoda > Insecta > Coleoptera > Lycidae > Platerodrilus > Platerodrilus igneus. Next base: position 2,384,881 of record JARFIW010000131.1, on the reverse strand, counting down.
CAACCATTTCTCATATTCCTGGTAGTTGAGTAAATGCGCTGCACACATGAAAAAGATACTTCAAATTTACTCAATTTATTTTCGCATATATATGCCTGTAACATAATAAAAAACGGCTCAATCTCGGAAACTACGCTCATTCTGAATAGAATATATATTCTATGAAAACTCAAGGGCGTAGATAACGCATGTTAAATTTAAACGTTTTAAGTATAAAATTTTACAATGAATACCCAAAGGAATGAGTAGATATAGTACTCCTTTAATTTTATCCTTACACCAAATACGTGACAGTGTCAGATACGATTGACAAGAATATCAAACGTAATTGAAAGTTGAGTTGACGTATGATTGGATACCCAGTTTAAATTTCCATGGTACCAATTGAACTATCTGCTTCGATGTCTCAATTGGTTAGCACGTACAACTACAAATTGGAAGGTTACTGGTTTAAATCCTATCGGAGACAATATATTTTCTTTCTATCAACTACTAGCTTAATTTCAAATCAAGTATTGCTGTGACAAAGCGTCTGTGATTAGGAGAGCCATTAATTAATGCTGTGACTTAGGTACAGCGAACTGTATTAATGAGAATACATTGTTCTTTAATACATTCTATTATATTATAAAACAGTTTACAGCTTAAGTTCATACATAAAATTATTCCTAAATTATTACTAAAAAATCCTTACCTAATCTTTGTTAAAAATTACAAAACTCAAGTTTCTTCTCTTGTGAGTTACAAATATTCACTTTAATTTGGTTGTGGATAATTTTACCTATTTTTTATTACCCCGTTTGTGAGTATAATTGACCAATAGTGCATTACAGATAATTTAGGAAAGGTCGCAATGCTTTGAACTCCGACCTCGAAATTTTCTGGTAATTATCCTCATAACAAAGAAAATTTTTATGAGATTAAGAACTTATTCTAATTTAAGCTACAAAGTATTTAAATATTTTTATCAGATATAAACAAAGAAAAATCCAAATTTTATACTTGCGATATTTTTCGTTAAAGAGCACTTATCCAAATCACATTTCCAACGTAATTAACGGTATTAGATACTTCCTGGTTATATCTTAATAAATTGTTGTTAAAATCCCAGACTATCCGTATTATCTTAAATCTCCATTTAGAGTATTAGTCTGCAAAGTGCATTTACTTTTAATCAATTAAACTCAGCAATAGCTCTTTCATCTGGATTATTTATGTCAAAGATCGCTCAATTTTGTAGTATAAAAATAAATAAGTTTTAAAATTATGCAAAGTTACTTATTACATCTTGTAATATGAATTGCTCAAACTAATACGTTCAAATCTTTACTCAAAGTTACATGTTTGATGTCTAGAAATGAATGAATTCTAAATCTCAATTGCTTCCGTTTATATCCAAAATAATTTAACTAAGTCATTTTATCTAATCCATTCTAGTGTATTCTCGAAAATCAGTCACGGTTGATGCAAGAATTTACACCGATTTCGTGTTTTACCGACTTAATTAGTGTCAAGCTATGTTTTATATTTCTCGTAAAACGTGTGGTCTATCCTTTTCTAATGCACGATGTAAATGTTCGCGATCTCATTTTCTTATTTTTATGACCTTATAGTCGCAGGTTTCTTGAACAGGAGCGTTTCATTCATTAATACAAATAATCAACTTATTTAGTGATCTTTAAACACATTTCTTAGTAAAGATGACGTATTGATCTATTAATAAAGAAGATTCTAGAAATAATGTTTTATTTAAAACTCTTAAAGTGTTATTTTAACAAGAATGGATATTTTATAAATCTACACACCAAAATTAATTACATAATAAGAGCTCATAATTGCGTCCTTTACATTTTGCAAATGAAATAAGATTTGTTTCAACGGTAAATGAAGCGAATATTTTACACACAGAGAATACGTTTAGAATTTTCTTTCTGGTTTTAAACAGTCTACACACGAAAGTCAATTACCTAAATAATTAAAGGTTCAATTGCTTTCTTAATGATGGTAAATGCAATTTACCTTTCAGTAATGCCGCGTATATCTTAAAATGAAAACTTATTTCTACTAAGTATTGACGGCTTTATTTACAAAATAAACATTTTAAAAATCTACACCCGGAAAAATGTTTTTTATTTCAATTGTAATAAAATGAAGCTTGTTTTTAAGGTATTTTTCAAAAGTAATTATTTATGCACAAGTAAAATTTATTACATAATTTTCAAGGGCATCTTTATCATTCATCAAATAATTGCGCTTGGTATTTATACAGAATAGAAAAAGTAAATATTGGGAAATTTTAATTGTTTCCGTTTTCTTCTTTTTGGGTCGTAACTTTACATAGAAATTGACGTTCAATGACTTCTCGTGACCCTTTTATTACCTTAATATATATTGCTGTGATATTGAAATAAACTTCTTTATACAACACCCCCAAATTATTTCAGTTGCTAGAAAATAAACACTCTTCTGCTCGAACAAATTAGTATATCAAACCTTAATAAAATTCTTAGAGTACGGACATTTACATATAATAATATTGAAAAATAAAAATTAATGCAGTACAAATCACAAAAAAGGTAAATAAAATTTAACTTATACCCAGAATGAGGTTAAACGAATTTACAGTGTTAGAGTAGTCTTAACAGCTTGCTTATTCCTTCAAAATTCACCCTGTATAAAAGATATGTGTAAATTGCCCTTTGTTATAAAGAAATTTCTAAATGGATTAGATAATTAAACCTTAAGACTACAACCTAACACAATAAAATTATTAGATACAACATGCTGATTGAAATATTTTCATAAAATCCTTTACTGAAAAACGCAAATCGTAAAAGCTAATCTGCCCTTGATTCTACGCCAAAAAGTTTTTTAAAACTTTAAATTTTCAGAACAAACTTCCTTTAAAAGTATCGCTTTTTGAATTAACTTATGCAAGATCTTTACCAGGTCTAAGTCAAAGAAAGCTTCTTTGCAACGAACTCATCCGCAGCAGAATTAAATCAAATAGACTTTATTAGGAGTGAACTGATATTAGAAAAAAATGTATAGGCACTATCTGAAAAAATACCAGTAGCTATGATTGGAGCGTTAAACGAAGTACTGATTGAAGCATTAATTGGAGCATTAAAAGGAGTATCGATTTTTGGCTCCACTAACACCACCCACCCCTGACGTATGTCAAACACAAGTACGAACGAAGGAATTTTTGAAGCATTAAGACACCCCATTAACTAACTAATCTAAAATGCACAGGTCTGCCTACTATTTTATTTTAAATCGTCGAAGAAAAATCTAACTATAAACATTTTATATTATTATATTTTACTTACACTTATTTTTATTAAACTAAGAACTTTTCAAATAACTTCACTGGCTCACAGAAATGCAGCAATTCCTTTCAAAGTAAATATACTACTGTAGATAAATGTACTCCAGATTATTATCAACAACCATTTGTTTCAGGAAATTTCATTCTGACCAAGAATTGCAGCTCGCAAAGAGGCACTTACTTCATACCCATAAGAATAATTTTTTTCATAACAAACTATTTCATTTGTCGATCGCTTATATTAATGTACAGTCGATATCATTTGCGATATATAAAATTTATCAATCTTAATTTTTAATGGCAGCGAATGTTTCTCTTTGTAAATAGCACGTACATTTGGATATTGCGGTTATCCAGCAACTGTTGGATTTATTCAATAAAATAACAAATGGCTACCTAACCATCTGATAATACTACTTTTATATTAATGAATTTATGCAAATTTATTTTAGCTAAAGTGAAGGAATGTTTCTTATAAATAATTTTACCTTGATTAATAAATGAAAGATGTGCGCACTTTTATGTACACTAGCTTCTTAAGTTGGACTCTTATGATTTATTGCTGAGAATTAGAATAGTGCCCTTATTAACTATAATGTCGTCCTTTTCTTATCAATTTCTGTTTTGGCTGAAATCGCAAAACATGCACTGCTCACAATGAATCCTGAAATAAATTACAACAAAATTCAACTAGAACGTTTCTTCCTGTTAGCTCAACTTAAGTGCGGTAGATGCTGTTTTAACCTGTGAGGAATAAAATCATAAACTAAATTCTATAACAAAGAAACCTAAGACTCAGTTAAAAAATGCCAATTGATTTGCCAAAAGTTAATAAATTTACAAATTCAAATCGATAGTTATTTGCTGATTTCCCATTCTATTAATAGTAAAAAAACGCTGTTTCTCACTCAGTTCATAAATCAACATGCCCATAATATTTACAAATTGCTTTTTTATTATTTAATAAGTCAGCATATCTATTTTATTAAATCTTCATTAAAATACTGTTAAAATTTAAATTATTTAATATCATCCAAGCTTAAAATATGTTAACTTTCACAATAAATTAATCTCCATATCGGTAATTTTCTTACTAATATTTTGTGAATATTAAATTTACACCTACAATAAATACATTGGAACAGTTATTTGTGGTGTTTGCAAATAGTTTATTACGTCCCTCACTTGAAATTTTGTTTTATTCAATACCAGAATTATCCCACCTAACACCAGGAGCCATTTATCCCAGTCCGTACTAGGAATCCTAAATACTCCCTGTATGTTTGTTGTGGTTTGTTTAGCATTCTTCTTAGTCGATCCCAGGTCGCAACACAAATTGAAGGCAATCTTCTTTTTTTAAACTTTAAAAATTTTTGCTTAGTGTACTCAAACCAAATATTTCAAACATCAATAAATCAAAGTAACCTTCAATTTATGTCATAAACGTCAAACTTGAAGTTTTTATTATTTTGACAACGATCCTAGGTCATGGATCGAAACGTAAATAAAATAGATTTTAAAAACTATGAGTGGTTTAATTCCCAAAGAAGATTAGGAATCCTAATTAAAACGATTTGTTTAAGCCTAACAATTAAACCAGATTTGTTACATACCTGAGAAATTTTGCACGACAATATTTTTACTTAATTTTTGTGTGCACATTTTCAAATAAATATTTAAATAAATTGTAACAAAGTTTCGCACTTATATATTTGGCTGCGTAAGTCGAAAAGAACGCGAGACTAATGCCAGCGTATTTTATAGCGATCCCCCATCCACTTTACGCTTTGTTTTGAACTTTAGCAGACTATTTTCAATAAATTTACAGAAAGACAGACTATCGGAATTTTAAAACAACACTCTAACGTAAACTTACCCCTCACTAAAATTTTCTCAGAATATAAAATCGATACTCGCATATTATTGTTAGTACAATCTTATTTAATCGTAACACAAGTTTTAAAATCGCAAACGTTTTCGAACGTGTTTATTTTGATTGCATACACCTCTCTCACTTTAACCTTATGAAGTTCTAATTATGCCTACTTTCTCTCTAAACTATTCTACACTAGCTACGTATAAACGTGATATCTATCTCTGTAATATATCTTGATAATCATAAACTTTTGTCGCGTTTTCGGATAAAAATAAAACTACTTGTCGCTTTAAATAAGTAATTCGCACAAATGGATTTCTGGAATTTAAAACTGTGGAAGGTTACTTCGATGGTCTTTCATTGAAATATTTTGAGTAAAGATAACATTATAAGTAATAGTTTAACAAGAATTTTTACAATACCATTGCTAGAAAATGTTATTGGAGGTTATAATGAAAAGCATATAATTTGTTTATTTTATTTCTGCCTGTACAGAATTTTACAAAGTATGACACTTGTAATTTATGTACCCAGATTGTATTAAATAATTGAAACTTCGCTTTTGAGTATTGAAATTAAGCTTTTGTTTGATATGAAAAAATTAGTTAAAGTAGCTTTTTACGCTTGCAGTAACTAATGCACAGCACTATATATATATATATATATATATATATATATATATATATATTGCTGTGATCCATGTATTAGAATCGAGCCTCACGAATTGGGTCGCCAAGAATGCAGTGAATCCACCAAAATCCGGGAACTACGGTTTTCGAATCGAGCCCCACTTATTTGACGTCAAGAATGCTGTGAAACCTACAAAAAGCTATTAACTTAACTGGTCCGTTGACTTTCTTCTGTTAATCGCCTCATTACTCTTTTCCGCCTCGGCTGCTCACCTAGTTAAACCTTCATCCTCATTCATAAAAAAAAAAAAACACATTCCTACCACAAACATCAACGTTAATTCTATTTACATCAATATTCACAATACATTAAAATTTCAAAATTAAAATTCAGCATAAATTTCAGTATCAGAAAATTTCAAGATTAAATTTGTTATCATTTTAATGTGCATCCAGAATTAAAGTCCTTGTAGGATGCCTACTAATTAATATAACAATATATGCAGACCTGAGTCTGAGTACAAAGGAGCATCTACCACCCTTTACGTTAATTAACCAGGTTCGTCTAATTGAGCTCAAAGACATACCCAAATTTTCATCATAATCCAGAACATAAATACTAAATACCCTTTCTACTTAAACAAGAAAATCTCACCTTAAAATTAAAATTTGCTGTTAGTACAATTTCACTACTGTCCATTTTAAGTAAATCAATTATAAAGTTATTCAACACACCCCAACACATCAAAAATCGAACAACAAAGCATAAGTTACCTGAAGGTTACTGCACTAGTGGCTTCAATGTACATCGTCCTTGCTAATTTCACCATTCCAACTGGGTTATGTTTACGTCCTCGGATTACTGGTCGCTTTTAAACATTTTCTCTACACCACTATTCATCTAAAGTTGTTTCAGTGCTTTTCCGGAACTCATTTGTGTATATCTGAAGCTTGTTTTGTAGATCCAGACACGTTTACGAATCATTTAATTATTAACACCCCCGAAAAATTGCAAATAAATTCAAACTTCTTTCACAAATATACGCCAAAACTGCCTACTTTTGTGTATTCATTTGTCGTTGCAAATTTGACTAATTGGTACAATGATACTAAACTTTATTACCTTGTATCTTCTTTTCTAAGTGCACTAAATTACATTCATTGTAGCACGCAAAGAACAAACTGTTTTAAATCACCAAAATATACGAGCAAACTGTTTAAATTATTCTATCAAAATCGGAAAACTAAAAAGCACTGTTTAACGCATTGAATCAATTCGAAAATCTAAGAGAGCTCAACTCATATTAACACGAGTATATATAGTGGTTAGTCTGTCTGTCGGTTTTGTCCTCAAAACGGCCAGTTTCTAGAATTTCGTATACTATGTTCCCATCTCGCCCGCCTGTGCGTCGGTTCTAATTAAATTTGCACTCGCACCAGTTAAATATCAGAAATTTCGACACGGCTCGCAACGTCTGGGAATAACTAATTAATTTTTATACAGAAATGTTATTTTTACCTCTCAAGTTTGCCTCTTATTTTCAACCAATCGCAATCCAGTGACGTTGCTCAACTCACGCCTTTTACTATATGTGTCTCGGTCTTGCGCATATTATCTGTCTCTATCTACCCTGTTCCGAGTGGTACAAATCTATATTCTTTAGTATCGGTTATTTTCAATCCATGTGGACTGTGAAATAACCCACCTTATTAGCATTTCCCGTAAATATTAAGCAACGGTTTCTCCAACATTCTCTGTAACCATTTGTTATCTGCAAATTTTACGCAGAACATAAAACATTTAAAACTACGCAGGTGTTCAAACATAATACTTCTACGATCTGAATATTATTGGGTTTTTACTAGCTTTTATAGATATTATATGTTACTAATGGTCCAATTAACTCCAATTAAAATAATACCCTTTAATTTTTAGTGACTCCTAATCAAATATTAATTATTATCTGTACATTTTGTTTAATACCGGTTACTTAAAATTGAGTTAATTAATATAAATTTTGCACGTAATTTCCATTTGTTTCTTTACTCGGAATAATTAAATTACACGTAGAGCATTTTAATACTGCTTCCTTTTTTATAGCAAGCGTCTTGTAAATGATTTAAATCTCTTATTTTTAATGAAACGAATGAATTTTTATTCTCTACGGTTTTTTAATAACGCGTACCTTTTCCCAAAGCTTCTACACGGTGATTAAAATTATTTGATGTGATTATTTAATTTTCTACACTGGTCTAAACATGAGTATTTTCCCCCTATTTGAATACAAATAATCCCACTTATTTGAATTCAAATATAAAACATTTAAACCGCAAACAAAATTTACAAAAAAAATTGCCTATCTCTCTCTACCCTTATTTTTATCTATCTTACCTAACTTATCCAATCCAAAACAAAAATATTTACACCTATCCTATATCCCTATCCTATTCCTAACTCTCACCTAATTCTATAAACTGAAATTATCCCTAACTTCATCCTACTTATCCATCTAATCCTATATACATCCTATATACCTATCCTATTCCTAACTTTTAACTAATCTTCACTATACTTTACTGCCCCCTACCTAATCCTATATACCTATCCTACTCTTACTCTATTCCTAACTCTCCACTAATCTTATAAGCAATATCTACACTTAACCTATCTTATTTTCTTCCTACATTTACTCTTTATTCTCATCCTAAACCTATTTCTAATTATCTCCCATATTTATCCTATACCTAGTTTTATTTTCTATAAACACCTACCTCTACTCTTCTATATACACCTATTCTATCCCTATCCTATTTAAATTTTACTCTATTGTACACCTACCTACCCTCTATTCTATATCTATACTAAAATTCACCTATCTCTATCCTTTGTTCATCAAGTTATTTAAATCTAACTCTCTTCTTGACCCTCCAAGTCTTTCTTCTCACCATCCTAATACTCTTCATCCCTATTTCTCCCCCTTCTATATCTATACTTATCCTCCCTATTATCTCACATACAATAAACTTATCATCCCTATTATCCTGAGTCTTAAATATTGCTTCTTCTTCAGTCTCTACACATGTCTGTTTCTCATTTACTATTTTTTTCCTTTCGGCCGACAAACCAAACGATACTACTTTAAAATTCTCGATTTTTCTCTCTACGGAAAATCCTATGTACCTTCTAGAATTCTTGTGTAATGGAATCCGCCAGAATTAATTCCTTAAATCTACTTTATTAAAAACAAACTTGCCATTTAACCTCGTCAAAAGTGAGTCCATCGATGGTGGACAATGGAATTGCGGTTTGATCCGTTGATTAATTTTACGTGCATCTATAATTAATTCTGCCTTCACCTGCTCCCGATATGCTGCTGTTGCTTCTACCCCCACTAATTCTGCATGTTTTTGTAATAAAGCTTGAACCTCTATTCTCCTATCCTCTGGACATCTTATTGTGTTGATCTGTTTAACCCCGTCATCCTCTACCTCTACTACATTAATACTCAACCCCGTGTCATCCTCTGTGACTTCATAACTGCCCTTCCATGGCACCACCCTATCCTTAATCCTTACTACCTTCCTTGCCATATCTATCAAAACCCCTAACTGCATCATACAGTCAACACCTAAAATGCTCTGAAACTTCAGTCCAGGTACAATTACAAACTCCTGTTCACAGCTTAAACCTCCTATATCTATCCTAAGCACCACAACACTATTCACTACAGCAAACTTCTTTTTATTTGGAGCTACTAAATGGCTACGCTTTATAGGCATAATTCTATCACAAACCTTATCCCTAATTTTGCTGACGAATTCCTCCGATATTAAACTCGCCTCTGCCCCTGTATCAAGTAATACTTGTACATTATTCTCAAAAATTCTATATTAATAATTGGCAAACATAATTTTTCCTCAGTTTCTGGTTCTACTTCCTCCTCAATTTTGAAAAATTCACGTGGATGTTCATATACATTTACACTGAAATCTAGTGGTCTGTCGCGTTCTAAAAATCCTGTCAGGTCTGTTTTCCCTACTTGGTCCTGGTCTAGCCGTCACCTCAGCGTATGTCCTAGGCGTTTCCACTCGTTCCGTGTCTGTATTAGCAGTCCCCCTCATGTCCGGTGAACTATTCCTTCTGGTAGGTTCCGGTCTCGGTGCAGGTCCCCTTCCTAAACTATTACTTCTAAAGTATGGTCGTCGCTGTTCCCAATTCTGTCGCTGGTATCCGTAACTATTCCCCCTTCTAGCATAGTTGTCCCGTCTATTGTCAAACCTAACTGTGTTGATCTGTCTTTCCCTATTATCCCGAGGTCGTCCACTACTTACGTCGTCGTACCTCTGCAGGTATTCTAAAAACATTTCTCTGTCCACTATGTTCTGTAGTGCTACGTGTTGTCTTACTTCTACCTCGAAGTGTCGTGATAAATACTTGATAATTTGTCGGTCCGTCAGTGGTGGGTTCAGTTGCTTTGCTATGCTATACTTGCGTATAGCATATTGCTCCTACTTCCTGAAAATTCTCCTTAAATTTCCTGTGATTAAGTCGTCTCGTACCTGGTCTTGTCTGTGGTCACTCCAGTAGTGCTTTAAAAATCTGTCTTCAAAGTCCGTGTAGGTGTCTATGTCTTGTCCTACTAAATTGTACCATGCTTCCGCGTTGTCTTTCAATAAAGCCTTTATCGTATTCAGTTTAGTCTGTTCGTCAAATAAATTTCCCACTAGATTTCTTACACTATTAATAAAAATTTGTGGATTTACCCTGTTATCGCCATAAAACTTCATGTGTTGGTCCAATGCTACTCCACCTGTAGAAAATCTGGGACCATCCCCCGTTAAATTTGACATGTTATATTTGATACTACTAACTTCGCGTTCTACCCTGCCTAACTGATCCCTACATGAGTCCGTCACTTCAGTCATTTTATATTAATCTCTTCTTCAAAAAAATGCGTACTTCGGACCTTAAATGTCCCATTTCCTGTCGAAGACCTGTAATATCACGCTCATTTTTTCAACCCTATTTTCTACTTCCCCAGTTTCACGGTAAGACTATTTTTAAATTCTGTAAATTCTTTAGTATTTTGTTCAATTTTCCCGCTTATCTGCTCTAATTTTTGGTTGGACCTCCCTCGCTCTATTAGATTCTTCGCTTAGCAGTTCTAATTTTCTGTTGGACTCCTCCTAGCTCTATTCGATTCTTCTCTAGCTCTATTAGATTCTTCCTAGCTAATCGCATTTCCTCTAACATTCTCATCATTAACTCATTTCCTTGATCCCTGATTCCGTCCTCGACTGATCTCTACTGCCTCCAGCTTCTTCCATTTTCGAATTTTTCTCACACAATGCACTATCGTCACTTCCAATTTCCACTCCTTGACTCCTTAACCACTCTTTTCTCTGCATACGTTCTAATCACTCACACACTCTAAAATACTCTTAAATTTATACACACACAGAAACTCTCTCTCAGATCGCCAGTTTCCTGGAATAAAATCACAAAAATTTTAATTGGAACTCGAGCCTCACATTTGGGTCGCCAAGAAAATGCTGTGAAATGTACACAAAGTCTCTCCATTAATCTTAAACTAAGGTTTTCAAATCGAGACCCGTTTATTTGACGTCAAGAATGCTGTGAAACCTACTAAAAACTATTAACTTAACTGGTCCGTTGACTTTCTTCTGTTAATCACCTCTTTACTCTTTTCGCCTCGGCTGCTCACCTAGTTAAACCTTCATCCTCATTCATAAAAAAAAACAAACACATTCCTACCACAAACATCAACGTTAACTCTATTTACATCAATATTCACAATACATTAAAATTTCAAAATTAAAATTCAGCATAAATTTCAGTTTCAGAAAATTTCAAGATTAAATTTGTTATCATTTTAATGTGCATCCAGAATTAAAGTCCTTGTAGGATGCCTACTAATATTATTATTATTATTATTAATATAACAATATATGCAGACCTGAGTCTGAGTACAAAGGGAGCATCTACCACCCCTTTACGTTAATTAACCAGACTTACGTTAATTAACCATTTTCATCATAATCCAGAACATAAATACTAAATACCCCTTTCTACTTAAACAAGAAAATCTCACCTTAAAATTAAAATTTGCTGTTAGTACAATTTCACTACTGTCCATTTAAGTAAATCAATTATAAAGTTATTCAACACACACAAACATCAAAATCGAACAACAAAGCATAAGTTACCTGAAGGTTACTGCACTACGTGGCTTCAATGTACATCGTCCCTTGCTAATTTCACCTTTCCAACTGGGTTATGTTTACGTCCTCGGATTACTGGTCGCTTTTAAACATTTTCTCTACACCACCATTCATCTAAAGTTGTTTCAGTGCTTTTCCGGAACTCATTTGTGTATATCTGAAGCTTGTTTTGTAGATCCAGACACGTTTACGAATCATTTAATTATTAACACCCCCGAAAAATAGCAAATAAATTCATACTTCTTTCACAAATATACGCCAAAACTGCCTACTTTTGTGTATTCATTTGTCGTTGCAAATTTGACTAATTGGTACAGTGATACTAAACTTTATTACTGTTTAACGCATTGAATCAATTCTAAAATCTAAGAGAGCTCAACTCATATTAACACGGGTATATATAGTGGTTAGCCTGTCTGTCGGTTTTGTCCTCAAAACGGCCAGTTTCTAGAATTTCGTATACTACGTTCCCATCTCGCCCGCTTATGCGTCGGTTCTTATTAAATTTGCACTCGCACCAGTTAAATATCAGAAATTTCGACACGGCTCGCAACGTCTGGGACTAACTAATTAATTTTCTATACAGAAATGTTATTTTTACCTCTCAAGTTTGCCTCTTATTTTCAACCAATCGCAACCCAGTGACGTTGCTCAACTCACGCCTTTTACAATATGTGTCTCGGTCTTGCGCATATTATCTGTCTCTATCTACCCTGTTCCGAGTGGTACAAATCTATATTCTTTAGTATCGGTTATTTTCAATCCATGTGGACTGTGAAATAACCCACCTTATTAGCATTTCCCGTAAATATTAAGCAACGGTTTCTCCAACATTCTCTGTAACCATTTGTTATCTGCAAATTTTACGCAGAACATAAAACATTTAAAACTACGCAGGTGTTCAAACATAATACTTCTACGATCTGAATATTATTGGGTTTTACTAGCTTTTATAGATATTATATGTTACTAATGGTCCAATTAACTCAATTAAAATAATACCCTTTAATTTTAGTGACTCTAATCAAATATTAATTATTATCTGTACATTTTGTTTAATACCGGTTACTTAAAATTGAGTTAATTAATATAAATTTTGCACGTAATTTCCATTTGTTTCTTTACTCGGAATAATTAAATTACACGTAGAGCATTTTAATACTGCTTCTTTTTATAGCAAGCGTCTTGTAAATGATTTAAATCTCTTATTTTAATGAAACTAATGAATTTTTATTCTCCACGGTTTTTAATAACGCGTACCTTTTCCCAAAGCTTCTACACGGTGATTAAAATTATTTAATTTTCTACGCTGGTCTAAATATGAGTAATATATATATATATATATATATATATATATATATAAAATACTCTATTTAGACCAGGGCAGAAAATTAAATAATCACATCAAATAATTTTAATCACCGTGTATAAGGAATTTTATTAGATAATACGCTTTATTAAAAAACCGTGGAGAATAAAATTCATTCGTTTCATTAAAATAAGAGATTTAAATCATGTACAAGACGCTTTATATCAAAAGAAGCAGTATTAAAAAGCTCTACGTAAAGAAACAAAGAGAAATTACGTGCAAAATTTAATTATTAACTCTATTTTAAGTAACCGGTATTAAACAAAATGTACTGATAATAATTGAATATTTAGTTAGGATTCACTAAAATTTAAAGGGTATTAATTTTAATTGAAGTTAATTGAACCGTTAGTAACATATAATATCTATAAAAACTTGTAAAAACCCAATAAAATGCAAATCGTAGAGGGGTTAGTTAGAAGTAGGATGTTTAAACACCTGCGTATTTTTAAAAAAGCTCATTCTGCGTAAATGTTGCAGATAATTAATGGTTACAAAGAATCTTGGAGAAACCGTGGCTTAATATTCACGAGAAGGCGCGATACGGGGTTATTTAACCCAGATAGTCCACATGGACTGAAATAATCGATAATAAAGAATATCAATTTGCACTAATAAGAACAGGGTAGATAGAGACAGATAATATGCGCAAGACCGAGACAATATAGTAAAAGGCGTGAGTAGAGCAACGTCATGGGGTTGCGATTGGTTGAAAGTAAAAGGCAAAATTTGAGAGGTAAAAATAACATTTCTGTATAAAGTTCAATTAGTTATTTCCAGACGTTGCAAGCCGTGTTGAAATTTCTGAGATTTATCTGGGGCGAGTGCAAAATTTGTAAGAATCGCATGCCGGGCTGCGGAATGGGAACATAGCAGGCGAAATTCTTTAGAATTGTCCGTTTTGGAGACTCGACCGACAGACAGGCTAACCTCTATATACCCAGGAAATATGAACAAGCTCTCTTAGATCTTCGACTTGATTGAACGCGTTAAACAGTGCTTTTTAGTTTTCCGGTTTTAATATTAAATAATTTAAACAGTTTGCTCTTATTATGTGATTTAAAACAGCTTGTTCTTTACGTGCTACAATGAATGTACGTTAGTGCACTTAGAAAAGAAGATACAAGGTAATAAAGTTTAGTATCACTGTACCAATTGGTAAAAATTTACAACGACAAATAAATACACAAAAGTAGGCGGTTTTGGCGTATATTGGTGAAAGAAGTATGAAGTTCTTTGTTATTTTTCGGGGGTATTAATACTTAAATGGTGCATAAACGTGTCTGGATCCACAAAACAAGGTTCAGATATACACAGATTAGTTCGGGAAAAGCCCTGAAACAACTTTAAATAAATGGTGATGGAAAAAATTTTAAAAGCGTTGAGAATCAGAAGCCGTAAATATAACCCAGTTGGAATGGTGTAATTAACAAAGGGACGATGTACATGGAAGCTACGAGTGCAGTAACCTTCAGGTAAATTATACTATTTTGTTCGAACTTTGATATTTTGGTGTGTGTTGAATAACTTTATAATTTGTTTATTTAAAATGGACAGTAGTGAAATTGTACTAACAATAATATTTTAATTTTAAGGTGAAATTTGCTTGTTTAAGTTGAAAGGGTTTTTTAATAAAGATATATGATTGGAATGGTGTTTTGGATTTTGGTAAATAGATTTAAAACGATTTGAAGATTTTTGAACATAATTTATGAATAGTGCCAACAAATTAAAACGGAGATTTGTAATGATTATTTTAAATATATTAAATAACTGAAAATAAAATTTATTGTATTTAAGGTAATTTAAAACATGTTTGGTAAATTTAAAAAAAATAAGTTAATCCTAGGCAGGAGTTAACAGAATCAAAAAACATTAAAATAAATAATTTACCATTCCGATTCTAATTTTTTTCGATTGATTTAACATTTTAATTTATTTTTTATATAATTAACCCAAAATACAGAGAAAAAACCAGAAATCCAACATGTGTAACCGTTACACGTTTAAAAACAAGTTAATTTAATTTAAAAAAACACAGAGAAGTACAATTTTTACTTAAAAATATTGATTTGTAATAAAGATCTTATATTTAAATTAAACTATTTTCACGTATTTGTTTAAAAAATCTTATTTAAATATTAATTTCCCACTAAAATAAAACATTTTATCTTAAATCGCAATAAAATTATACATTATAAACAAGTAAAACTTATAAATTACGGTTAACGCCAAATAATTTTCACAACTAATGATGGAATATCTAAAAACCCAATAGAGGTGTGAACCCAGGCAGGGGTTCTACAGGGTTGCTGTATTATACCCAAGGAGTTAGAACCAGGTCTCTTTGAAAAATTTAGGCAAATTTTTTACGTCGTAGTAAGGTAAAATGTAGGTTTGTGTGAATTGGTCACGATTTAAGATTATTGTTAAAGCAAGGGTTGGTAAAATTTAAAATATCTAGGTAAAATAAAATCGCCTCTTGGAATGTAATATTGGGGTGTCTTGGAAAATAAATGTTTCTAAACGGGGAAGATTAAAAGTTAATTCCGTTGACAATAAACCAATTTATTTACTTCATAAAACACAATAAAATAAATTCACGTATTGACTTTTACTTCACATTCCAGTAAATCTCAAAATGTTTCTACGGCTTGAGGACCCATTCCTTATTTCACGAAATTTCCCGTATTTAGGCATAATTCTTTTTTGCAAACCTACATACGACCGTTAAATACCGCAAATTTTGTTCTTTTTCGGATACCTTTTTACAACCCATTGAACTTACCTGTTAATTTCCACTCTTTAAAAATTCCGAATCTCCAATTATAGTTATGCTTTTTAAATTAATTTTCAGTTTGTGCAACAATTATTAATTTTATGAATTTTAATTTTATGATTATTTTTCAAACACCCAATAATTATACAAATATTAGTAAAAATAAGCCATTTTTACGGTAACTTTTCTAATTAATATGATAGTATAAAACCCATTGTCTTGCTGTTTATAAAAATTACTAGCTGTATTTTAAACAAGGTCCTCTTTAAATTTAGGAAATAACCCTTTCTTAAGTAAATTAAAGTCTCTTAAAATTTTAAGATATTTTAACAAAAGTCCTAAATTAAATCAATAAATATTTCTTTGGAATGTATCTTAATTAATCAGGCGTTACAAAGGCCAAAGTATAAGTTTCAAAACTCCCGGGTTAAAGAAACCTACATCTTATCTAAAGAGCCATATTTACACTTGTGAAGGGGACCTTTAATTTTTAGAAACAAAAGGTTTCAAGTTAAATTATTGTCTAAAAAGTTTAGTTTAAGGAAATTGTTTTTCCTCTTCAAACAAGATCTTTAACTTTTACCGGCAAATGTATACTTGTATAATCATGATAGGAAATCCCTTAAATCGGGAAACTAATATGCCTGAAAGGTAGGAAAATATAATTTACTTAGTTAGATGGGAAATAGAATTGAACAAATAAAAGTAAAAAAATCCTAATTTTAATGGTAACCTCCAATTAAAATTGATGAATAAATCAGTGGTGTAAATTAAAAGTACTAGGATACTATATTTCTCCAAAATAATAATAACCTCTTAATTGATTCCACCTTTAAAATTTTGTTAATCAAACCCTACTCCTTCAATAAATTATTAAATTATGCCATTACACGTTAAATTAAAAAAAGAAAGTTCCAAAAAGGGAACTAACAATCAGGACAATAACGTTGGGACCTTTTATAAAAAAACTAAGAATATAATTAAGTAACAAGGTGAAAGATTAGATAACATCTAACAGATCAAGTACCGCAAAGGATACCTTTAAGAAGAAATCTTAAAATATCCCAAAATTTCTAAGGTAAATGGGTTAATTTATTATAAGTGAAATAGTAGTAACAGTAAAAAGTACCAACATTATTTGGGGAAACTAACGTTTGGTTAATAGATAGAAAAAATAGGAAAACAGAAAATCGTAAAGAACAAAAAAAACGGGCATTAATATTAAATTTATAATAGTGCATTAAGATAAATTAAAAAATTTCCATTAAGAGAATCCAGGCAATAAATTAAAAAAAACCAAGTTATGTTTTTGAATAAACCCAAGTTGCCAGGTTAATAAATTTTTAAAACCGAAAAGGGGAAACTTTTAATATTTTTCAAAATGTAAAAAGGTAAAAGTTTAATTATAAATTAGTGTGTAAAAAAATAAGGGTGGATTCATTTTAAGAAACGTTAGAAAGTTAAAAACAAAATTAATGAAATTATTAATTTTGTTTCATTAATAATTGAAATTACAAATTTAAATAAAAAAGAAAAATTAACGTTAGTAACATATGTAGTTTAATAAAATAAACCGAAAGAAAATAATATCTTACAATGTAGTTAATACCAATACTGCGCTTATTTAGAAAACTAGAAATAACAGTTAAAATTCTAATAAACAATTAAATAAATGAAAATGTTTGGAAGAATTATTTAATTGTAAACAAAATACATAAATACCTAAACATGTTAAGAATAAATAAGGGTTTTCCATTAATTCCGCAAAGTTAATACATATTGGAAATAAAAGTACTGAAAGAATTGTTTTGTATATTTAAAAAATACATATTATTGACACTTTATTATATGTTCTAAATGTGCACCTCCTCGTTCGAGACAGACTTCATAACGATGTTCTAAGTTTCTGGTCATGTTATTGAATAAGGGTTGTCTCAGGGCTGCGAAGAAGACTCTAACGGCATCCTTTAATTCATCGATGGTTTGTGGTGCCCGTTTGAAAACGGCATTTTAGCCATGTCCCAAATGTATGCGTCTGGAGGTGGAGGTCTGGAGAATGTGAAGGATAAGGGAAGTCAGTAAATCGTGATATGAATTTGTTGAAAAATGTTCTTGAAGAAATTGACGAATTGCGGCAGCAGTATGGCAAGTTGCCCCGTCCTGCTGAAAAAATTGGTTTCGAAATGCCAAGTTACGTGCACGACAGAATTGACGTAGATCAGGGATAAATCGTGTTAAAATTTGTCTGTACCTCTGTTGATTAAGTGTGACTTGCCTACCATTCTCTTCGATAAAGTACGGACCAATGATTCCGTGTCCGAAACAGCACACCAGACACTCACTTTTTCACTATGTAAAGGAACCTCTTGAACCTCATCGGGTCTGGCAAAGCCCAAAAATCGATTTGTGCGACGATTCACATAGCCTGACAAGTGAAATGTGCTTCGTCTGAAAACCAAACATTTTTCAAAATTTCAGGATTTTCATACTGTAACGCGAGAATTCTGGCGCAATATTCCACTCTTGCGATAATCCGAGGATGTAGTTGTTGATGTACCTGAATCACATACGAAAATGTACCCAGCTCCTTCAGGATTCTTTGAAAGGAAGTTCTTTTTAAATCAAGTTGTAACGCTGTCCTTGCCTTGACTTTCGGATTTTCTAAGATTTGCTCAAAAACACGTTCATGGTTTTGTTGTTGTTAACTGTCCTGGGACGCCCTGAGTTTCCTTTTCGTTGGCACAATACACTACCTGTATTTCTAAACTTTTCAATAACCTTCAAAATTACAGCATTACTTGGAGAACGTTTATTAAACCTTTGTGTGAATTGATCAGACACGTATAGCAAACTTGCACCATTACGTCGGCCGATTCCGTATGAACGAAAATAATGCTCTACCAGAAACACTTTCTCCTCTGTACTTAAAATTTTTAACAATTAGGCCCTACTAATTACTTGTTTGAGGTTTACGACAGGTCTATACTAGCTAACTTGAGTGTGACAGCGCACGCATAAAAACACCGCCAACTTAGTTTCAGTACTGTTTATTTCGGGCAATACTGTATTAAGACTGTAATACAATAACGTGCACTCGAAAAGTGCGAGAAAAATACCTGCAGCTAAATCACGGACCAGAAATGAAATGGGTCATGGGTAAAGTGGGTCAGTGGTTCCAAGTGGTCACTTTTTTGTTTGGGTCACGGGGTCAATGAATCATGTGTATCGACGCAAATTGATCCGGCGACCCAAATTGACCCGGCGACCCAAATTGATCTAGGGATCCAAATTAATAAAGTGACAGATTGGCTTTCTTTAGGTAAAGCCATAGTTTAGTGAACTTTCAGGTCAGTTTATTAAGTACGTTCACAAAATTATACATAAAGTTATTGATTCAGTTAGTTACTTTCTACACGCACTTTAGATTTTAAACAGCAGACCGACGAAGAACTGCGGAATTTTATAAGCAACGAAGAACGCACTAATAAAGTTTAATTGATCCCTTTAATGGCAATAAGGATAATAATGAAGCACGATTTGATCCATTAAAATGGATGTTAATAAAAAAAAAGTACCCACTTCTAAGCAAAATTGCCAAAAGATCCTAGTAATTCCAGCTACATCTGCTGAGTCAGAGAGACATTTTCTGGCGCTGGAGAAATAACATGCAAAGATAGGGCACGACTCAAGGCTGATGCCGTAGAAAGTCAACTTATTGTATCAGATTCTTTAAAAAACGTAATTTTAAAAATATAGCCTAGTCATCATAAATTCATACGTGATGTAACCTTCTTTTATTACGTAGGTTTATAAGAAAATTTGTATTTATATACTATAATTCTTTCTTATTTTTAGTGCTTTCATTTAAATTTATGTGATTATTTAAAATAAATAAAGTATTTTGTTGACGACAATATTTGATAAGCGTAGACGTAAATTGTCTTGGGTCCATGGGTTAATTTGGGTCACCGGATCAATTTGGGTCACCTGGTCAATTTGGGTCACCAGGACAATTTGGGTCAGTGGGTCAATGGGTCGTGGGTCACCTACCTATTTGGGTCGCTGGGTCATAGATTTCTCTTTCGGTGACCCTTTCATATCTGTCACTGACAAGGATAATAAATTAACAATTCGCGAACAGGTAACGAGAAACATGTGAAATGTTATCATTGATAAAAAGAAGTCGACGAATGTAATTGGTTAGGGATTAGCAACCGGGCGTTCAATGTGATGATATCCGAGAATAATTAAAAAGGATCCGTTGTCTAAATTGGACAGTATGGCTCCAAACCAACTTGGGTGAAAATTAAGTAATCCTCTTTCATTATGAACTCGAGCCTCGTGAAATTGAAATCGTTTTGTAAAATCTCACAACTATCTGACATGTCCAACGGTGTAAGCCGTACAGCGTGATCTATATTCCAAATTGGATGATCTAAGCATCTCAAATAATGCAAGAGCAAGAAAAAACTAAAAATCTCGAAATTTCAACACGCTGTAGATCGGTAACGAATCATTTGCGAACTTATGTTTATATGAATTTTTAGTAATTGTATATGGTAAAGAATTACACCCTTCTGTATGTATATGATATTCAGAGCTACCGTACAGTATTCTGTTGATTAAAAAATGGTGTTTTATATTTTACTTTAGAAAATAGTTTTTTTTGTGAATATTAGATTTTATTTTCCATTCTGAACGGACCTGCACCTTGACGACGTTCTAAAATACTAGAACAGGTAGAATGGCTTGCGCGTTTTAATGAGCTAAAGAGCCGAACTATAGGTTTTCCCAAATTAGTAGGGTTTTCAGTGAGGAACCAGACTAAGACAGGTCCCCAAAAGAGAGCAGCAGCTTTTTCGGTACTTAGAGTGACAGAGACCATAGGGGTCGGTATGACATTCTAAAACACACTACTGCGATGTGAAAGGCAACGGCAAACCACCACATTAACTACCAAGTACACTGCGTACAAAATTGTTAAACATGATGGCATCCTCTGGGGTAAAAATTTCCGGAGGTATAATAGTCCCCATTCGGATCTACGGGAGGGGACTACTTCGGGGGATGTGATCAGAAAGAATAGAAAAAGATCCGTGAACATTCTGCGAGTCGGAGCGTGGAATGTCAGAAGTATGAAACAAGTAGGTAAGCTAGAGAACCTGAAACTCGAAATGAATAGGTTGCCACTAGACATAGTAGCAATCAGCGAAATCCGCTGGCCAGAGGCGGGGGATTTTTGGAGTGGAGACTTTGGGGTAGTTCATACAGCATCAGAGGAAGAAAATTCGGGAGTGAGAGTAGTTATGCGAAAAAAGATAGGACAATGTGTAGAAAACTACTACAAAAGAACGAAAGAGTACTCATAGTTAAATTTGAATCTAAATCAGTAAATACAGTAATAATACAAGTATACATGTTCACCTCTAGCTACAGTGAGGAAGAGGTAGAGGCGATTTACAAAGACATCGATGACATACTAAGATACGTAAAAGGACATGAAAATTTAATCATTACAGAGGATTTTAATGCAGTGGTAGGTGAGGGTAGGGAAGGAGCGATAGTAGATTTATTTGGTTTAGGCACGAGAAATGACAGGAGAAATAGGTTGGTAGAATTTTGCGACAAGAACAACTTAAACATCACAAATACATTATTTCAACATCATTCTAGAAGACGATACACGTGGAAGATGCTAGAAGATATAGGAATTGTATCAAATAGATTACATTATTGTTAGACAACGGTTTAAAAATAATCAAGTAAAAGACTGTAAAAGCTACCCGGAAGCAGATATAGACACTGACCACAACATCGTAATTATGAAGGCCGCACTTAAATTTAAAAATTTGAAAAAAAAAGAAACGGAAAGGGGCACTTTGACTTTGAGAAACTAAAAGATAAAGATATTTAAGAAAAATTCGAAAAAAAGTCGAATGAATAGCTGAAAGATATTGGGAAAATTTCTGATACTAATAAAGTAGAAACAGAATGGAATAACATTAAATCCAGCCTCGACATGGCGGCCAGAGATATTCTGGGGTATACACAAAAAGTAAATAAGAAACCATGGATAACAAAGGATATCCTGAATTTAATAGAAGAAAGACGAAAATACAAAAATAAATCAGACGAAACAGGAAAACAGAGATACAAAGCCATAAAATGGGAAATTATTCGCAAATGCAGAAAAGCTAAAGAACAATGGATTTATGAATAATGCAGCGAGGTACAAACTAAAATGGAAATAGGAAAAACAGACGATGCATACAAATTAATTAGAATAAATTTTAGGGATATAAAACCATATAGCAAAAATATAAGAGATGCGGAAGGAAACGTCATTATACTTAATGTAAAGAAAACAGCTAGATGGCAGGAATATATAGGGAATTTAAATTCAGGAGAGGAATTTACAGCATTAGAAAAGAAATCAGACATTGAAAAGGATGACCTAGAATATCATATACTTAGAGATAAGTTTGAATTAGCATTAAAGAGTCTGAAAAATGGTAAGGCACCGTGCACAGATAAGGTGCAAGCAGAAACTCTAAAAGCCGCTGGACAAGCAGTAACAGAACGTCTCTTCCGACTTGTAAGCTATATATATGAGACAGGCGAGATACCCAAAGATTTCAAACGTAACATCATAGTAACTATACTAAAAAGAGAGGCGCGGATAGATGTGAAAATTTTCGAATAATATGCTTGGCAGCACACATTTCAAAAATATTAACTAGAATTGTACAAAGACGAATAGAAAAGCGAGCTGAAGAAATACTGGGGGAAGATCAATTTGGGTTTAGGCGAAACAGGAGAACACGGGAGGTTATTTTAGCTGTGAGGGTGATAATGGAGAAAACAATAGAGAAGGGGGAAAGCGTATATATAGGGTTTGTAGATCTGAAAAAAGCATTCGACAATGTAAAATGGAAAAAAATGTTCGAAATACTCAGAAAGATTGGAATGAGTTATAGGGATAGACGAGTAGTACATAGCTTATACAAAGAACAAACAGCGGTAAAAGAATTAGAGCAAGAAAGTAGAGAAGTAAATATTAGGAAAGGGGTGAGACAGGGATGTGCCTTATCCCCATTAATTTTTAACTTGTACATAGAAGAGGCAATGAATACTGTCAAATGCAGGAACACATTTGGAATTAATATGCAAGGACACAAAATTGATATGCTTAGATTTGCAGATGATATAGCGGTATTAGCATCTAGTAAAGAAGAGTTAGAAACTGCTCTTAATGAAATGGAAACAATTCTAACGGAGGGATATGGTATGAAAATTAACAAAAATAAACTAAAGTTCTAGTATGCAAAAGAGGGGATAATAAATCAAAAACAAGAATATAAATAGGTAACGAGAACTTACAAGAGGTTAAGGATTTCTGCTAGCTAGGAAGTCAAATAACGCAAGATGGAAAAAGCACAAAGATTAGCACAGGGTCGTGCTACATTTAACAGGAAAATGCAACTACTGTGTTCAAAGACTACAAACATAGAAACAAGGAAAAGATTGCTTAAAACATATGTGTGGAGCACAGCACTATATGGCCGTGAAGCCTGGACAGTAGGAGAAGCAGACAAGAAAAAGGTAGAAGCCTTTGAAATATGGTGCTACAGACGTATGGTGAAGATACCATGGACAGACAAAGTCAAGAACAAAGAGGTACTAGAAATGGTAGGGGAAGAAGGAAATATGTGGAAAACAGTAAAAAATAGGAGAGATAGGATGAAAGGCCATATACTAAAACATGAGGAAATGATACGGAATATATTAGAAGCAGAGATAAAAAAAGCGAAGTAGAGGTAGACCTAGGTTAGACTACTACACACAGATAGTGAAAGATGTAGATTGTGAGAATTTCAGGGAAATGTGTAAGCTAGCTCAGAATAGAAATCAATGGAGGTACGCTTCCAACCAGCCGCAAGATGGAAAAACTAATGACAAAAATAATAACTGCACTTAAACATGGTGATTATTATAAACAACTACAGATATTGGTTTTGCAATACTCTCAACTAATGTTAATTTTGCGAAAGGATTTATTTAAAACTAGAATACGGAAAATGTCTAAGTGTTGGGGGAACTTTGGCAGCCACAGGCTACTTAACCCCCTTCACGTACCACTGTATCTCGGTGAAATAGGGCATATAATTAGAAAACAATAGAATAGAATCGAGCTGTATATCGGCTGTTGGGAGAATTGCAGGGAACGGTGTAGGCTAGCTCAGAACATAAATAAGCTGCAATACAAGTCCAACCAGTTTAAAGATGTAAAACCCAATGACGAAAAAACAAGTGCTCTTAAATCTGATGATTATTATAAACAACTACAGGTGTTGGATGTGAAATATCTTCAACTAATGTTGATTGTGCGAAACGATAAATTAGAAAAACCATTAATTCGACAAAGGTTCAAGTGTTGTGGGAACTTGGCAGCCAAAAGCTGCTTACCCCCCTACATATACTGTTCATATACTTTTTCAATGCTCCACCAGTAGGTACTACATTAGCCAGGAGGCGAGTTTTTTTTTTTGTTGCCTAGAAATTTAGAATTTTGCCGAACCCTTGCCGTTTCAGGCAAGGTAGGGATCTTTAACGTGCGTGGCAACACTCACACACGGGACCTCCATTTAACCTCTCATCCGAACGAGGGCGTAATTTTTGTGAAAAATGCTCACCTGCCATTTTTCCAGCAGTCAACCGTGTCGGGATTTGAACCCGGGACCTTGGGATCCGTAGTCTTACGCTTACTACATTGATCCACGGCGACGCCTCTCTTACATATACCACTGAATATCTGGGAAATAAAGTATAAAACTGTAAAACAATAGAAAGTGACCGAACTGCATCAAACAAGAAAGAGCAGCAGCTATGTTCAAAGACAACGAACATAGATACAAGAAGAAAACTGTTCAAAGCAGAGTGTGGAGCACAGCACAGTACATCTATGAAATAGGGGCAGTTGGAAAAGCAGACAGAAAGAGATAGAAGCCTTCTGGAATGTTGTGCTTCAGACGTATGAAGATGGTAGCATGGACAGACAAAGTTAATAACAAATAGGTTGTAGAAATAGTAGAGGAATAAAGATATCTTTGGAAAATGAAAAATAGGAGAAATAGAAAGACATGATACGTTGTAAGGCATTTCTAGGGAATAGTAAGGGATATATTACAAGCAGAGATAGGAAAAGAGAGGTAGAGGCAGACCGAGATCAGACTTTAGCACACAGATAGTGGTAGATGCAGATTGTGCAAATTTCAGGGAAATGTGTAGGTTGGTTCAGTCTAGAAAACAATGAGGGTACGCGTCCAACCAGTTCTAGAACTGAAGACCTAATGATGATGATATTTTATTTTGCTATTTTTATGTTTTCTTCTTGAATATTTGAATTAATGTGGGTATTAAGTATTCAATGTATGGTAGTAGTGATTTATAACAAATATTTTGAATATTTTGGTTAGTTTTATTAGAATACGTTCTTTTTTACTAAAAGTGATGGATAACTTATTGTTTGGAGGTTTCAGAAAATACTGTTAGATTCTTTGTGTATAAAAGAATGTTATTTTTTTATACGGTCTTTCATTTCAAAAATAAAATTAATTTTCGCATTGAAAAGTTGATACCGAATTGAATTTATTGCTTTTGTGTTATTAATCTAGAATATTTTATTTTCAGTCGTTCTAATCAATAACGGACCTTAATTTCACCCTTGATGCGGAAAGTAGTAGCAAACAAAATCCAACCCTATTATTGTGATATACAAAACTTAACATCAGTACTCCATTAGTCGACATATACCAATAATACTTAATTTAGTTAGTAGTCAGGTGTACCACAATAGGCATAATTTTTGTAAATGGCCTAACATAGCTACCACTGCTATGTTTAGTGTCATTGTCTGGCATTAATTAAAATGGAGTTATTTAATTGAAATACACTAGAAACTCGTTAAAACAACGCTTTATTTTACTGAATATTTTCATACATAAATTTAAATTAAATTTCATTTGACATTTTTGATGTGCAGCTAGAAAAGCACGATGAAGATGCTGTTAATGAGCGGCAAGCTTTGATTAGATCACACACACAGCTGCTAAGGGTTAATATTTAATTCCCAATTCATTAATGAAAGGTAACATGATCGTACAATAAAGGAACACAGATAAATGTAATAGCAATTTATTAAAGTTGGAATTAAAATAAACAAACATAATTGTATAATAAAAAGAACGGAAACTTCATGTGATGTAAGATACTTCTGTGTGGCTTCTGGTCATAACTACGGTATTTCGATTTGTTAATATTTTAATTTCTTAATTGCTAAATAAGGAAACGAGATTTTCAGCGCGGTCTTTAGAAGAAACAATAGTTTGTCACAGAAGTAATCAACAAGTGAAATAGCTCTTTGCAATTAAATAGTTAATATCCGGCGTGTAGATTAGATCTAGTACAAAAACTTCCAATCGCTTTAACAATATGACCTCTAATAAATTTATATACGAAATTTAACGACCACTTAGCGTTTGGGCTTCCAATAATTAAATTTAACAGTCTTAAGACAATTTTTTTTTTTAATAAAAATATCAAGGTAAAATAACGCACCAATAAGAAATAGTTCTTATCGAATTGGACTGGACTTGTTAATTTTAGTAAATACATCTTTAGTTATACAAGTCAAAAATAAATAAGATAACAGTTAAGCATTACAACAGTTGATTTTAAGGTTACTTATTGTGAAAACAAACTACATAGGAATTTCATAAAAAAAATTAATTTGAGTGAACCTTAATAGACTTCATTCCAACATGTTAAAAGATCCCGTGCAATTGCAAAGTTATGATAGCAAAATAGGTATTACGAGGGAAGAAAGTGCAACTTTTGCTCGTTAAGCGGAGGGAAGCAAAAACCCGAAGGAAGAAAAATTGCTTTACTCCAGTTTTATACATTCGATTTTTTTCTTCTACCAATACAGAAAAGTTAAACATGAAAAAGTAAATTTATTGCGTATTATTCAACACAAATATGTTAACAGTAGAAGATTTGTGGGAAGTCTGTGACCACCCCCCACCACTTTTACACACCCCCTACTCCCCCAATCATTAAAAACTCATTAGCACTAATCGCTTTTTAATGGGCTTTTTTTTTAAAACCCCATTAGCACTAATCACTTTTTAATGGAAAACCCCATTCGCACTAATCGTTTTTTTAATGGATTTCTCATTAAAAAACCATTAGCACTAATCGCTATTTGATAGGTTCTCTCATTAAAATCCTATTAGCACTAATCGCTTTTAATGGGGTTTCTCATTAAAGACCCATTAGCACTAATCGCTTTTTAATGGATTTCTCATTAAAAACATTTGCACTAATCGCTTTTTAATAGGTTTTCTTAATAAAAACCCATTAGCACTAATCGCCTTTTAATTGAACAACTCATTAACACTAATCGTTTTTTATGGTAAAACTCATTAACGATGTTATCATGCTTCCTTACGTCACAGGGTTTTCTCAATAAAAACCCATTAACACTAATCGCTTTTTAATGGGTGTTCTCATTAAAAACCATTAGCACTAATCGCTTTTTAATAGGTTTTCTCATTAAAAAACGATTAGTGTTAATGGGTTTTCTCATTAAAAAACGTGATAACCAATTTATTGGTAAATACTCGTAATAATATATAAAACAAACACCTATTACTACCCTAAATCTATATCTTTATGTCCTCATGCATAAGTAAACGTGCTTCCGGGGATGACATACCTTTTATCATCCTCTCCCGATAAACTGATTTTATTAATAAGCTGTGTGTACAATTCATGTTTTCTACTTCGTATGAATACCATCATATGCACGAGGGCATCACCATTATTAATAACTATATCCTTAAAACTATTTACATCAATACCCGCCACCACACTGCGACTGACTCCCTTACTTTTCTTTACTACGCTTTTTTCACTAATAAGACATAGGACAGCTCTACTGCCTACAAACTCTAACACCAAGTCACCGTTGAACTCATTTTTAAATTTGCCTAACACTTTCTTGTTCACTAGAGGGATACTATACTTATTGTTCGGAGGAAAATCCTTCGTATCAAAATAGTTAATGTTAGCACTAATGTCACTGTATAAATCAGAAGTTTCAACGCTATAAACTAAAGAGTCAGTATTTGTGTATATGAGGCGGCTTCGATTACCATACAGGCGTTTAATGGTTCCATAATGAAAATCGTACATCAAGGTATTGGACAGATCTAAAATTGAAAACCAACATATATGGATTTATTATAACTAACTTTAACACGGTCCATCTGTATGATAATCAAATCTTCTCCTAACACAGTTCAACTATTAAAATTAGCTTTGGTGATCAAATCACGAGCACGCAACTTCTTGCCATCAGGTTCCCAGTGTGCAACGACTTTGACACCCACCCGCTTGTCAACGTTTTCCATAGTCTTGAAAAAAGTTGCATTATTCATAAGTTTGAAAGAGTCCTTTTCATACGCATCCTTGGCAGACCTACGGAGACGAGTGTTAAGGTCGATATAGTTCTTAAGCCAAGGTAATTGATCAAATTCTAGGACATGGTGAATGGTGGTAAGTTTTAGCCCATAACGAAGACACGGTTGCAAGTTCCTGTAATGAATAATGTAGTTGGTTTTCCTGAAAAGTGTTGCAAGCAACTTTTGTGTCTTGAATCTGGAGTTGGGTGGAACCATTGATTCGGAGCAGAGAGGCAAGTCGTTTTGGTCGTTATGGAGATGTTTGGGATATTCTAGATCAAATTAAAAGAAGTGCCTCTTGTCAACTGTTGAAGGTATATTTAAGATTTTGCTCTTAAATTTTTCAATTTGCTCCTCATTTAACCATGTAAACCCTCTAATCAGTAGATGCTGTGACATCCGTAAAGGTTGTTCGCATCTAGGTACATCAGGTACTTGGATGGTTCGTTGGGATTGTACTTGTCCATGTACTTGTTATTTGCTCTAGCGCATCGTTAACTGCACTGTGTGAGACCACCGCGAATCCCTTTCTTTACAAAATGATGCATGCTAACATCTGTGAGCAAGTCTAATTTTACATCGGTGTATTTCAACATGGCATCGAAACTAAAATGGGGGCAGTTAGATATTGACATTGGTCAAGATCGTAAGTTTTGATGCAAACGACTCTAAAGTTTTCAAAGACGTCGGCGAGAAGCAGCACATCCGTCTTCAAGTACAGATCACTATACTCCCCAAGCGTACGAATGCCAAACGTATTCCAAACTGTCTGGTTATGTTCGTACTCGACGAATGTAATATCCGTAGAGGTTAGGTCATTATAGAAGGCCTCCTTTGGTGGTAAATTGGAGTCGTTCAACACAGATTCGCCTGTTACATAGTTATATGGGAATACCCCTTTTTTAGTCAGTATACCAAAACGTTTATCGTCAGGAAAACATTTTTTCATCTCTACAAACTGCCTAGATTCCAAATTTTTTACCAACTTATCCAAGCTCGACGTCATGAAACGCAGAGAATATATGAATCATAGCTGAACTGTAGAATTATCGGTTTCATAATCGTCAGCTTCTTCTTCTCCATTACCAAATAATCTGACATACTTCTTAAACGAAATAAAGCGTTCCTTATTGTTAGGAATTACAGTGACACGTTTTTTATCGCAACCCAACTCTTTGACAATAAAATGACTGTCGTATCCACTAAGGTCGTGCAGTACGACAGCTCTAAAGTTTGGTACTTTGTATTCAACGAACTTCGTTCGTTTATGAAATCGATTTGTCGTCCGTCTGTCTGTCCGTCTGTCCGTCCGAGGCCTTTCTAATGGTCGGACATCAATGTGTGATACATCAATCGATTCAGCTCGGTGTCCTGAGCTTAAGTTTTGATGTCAGTTGAAATCGGGCCACGGGGACGCCGTGCCCCCGCGATATTCCGTCGGGAAAATTAAAATTTCAAATAGGTCCAAAATTAATGTGCGATACATATTTGGACTCCCCTAACATAGCTGAGTCGCAATATGGTACCCCACAAATCTGACCACGGATACCCGACCCCCCGGAATTAACTTTTATTTTATCTGAATACTTATAATTATTACAACATAATAATTTTAATTTTTTTAAATTGTTTTAAAGTAAGTCTACATTTGGAAGTTCGTTGCGACAATGCCTTGCATTTTCAACTTGTTTATATTGCACACTGGGTGTGCAGCGAAGCGATGAAATCCAGTCAAGTGGTCGTGATCACTAACTCTTTCATCCCATAACGGCTTTTTACAAATCCCGCAGCAATAAATGACAACTCATCATGCAGTGTTAGCGGTTTCATTGGTATGTTTATTCCAAGAATTTCACCCAGTCGTCGGGCCTCCTTTTTTAACTTCTCTATAAAAGCTTTTGCAGTATCTGCACCGCGGTACAATTAAAACTTATTCAGTGCATTATCATAACTTCATTTTATATAGTATGCAAAGCTAAATGGAGTATGCTCCTGAATACTGGTAGTTAAAGACTTGTTATTGTCAGGTGCTGCAGAACTAATCGGCTTCAGAACGCTTTCAAGGTCTGCATATATAACAAAAGGAATTTTTAGTGATTTGTGGATGTTTGAAAACTCTAAACTATTATTATAGGCAGTCGGCATGGTTGTAGCTATGTGATTGCAGTCATGCTCAGCGTGTTTTCGAAGCTCATCTTCTGAGCGAAAGCTTTGATGCTTTGATATCTGACGTCCAATCAACTTCCCCAAGACCATTATCCAACAGTAGTGTCTGTTTCCACCGTCTTGGATGTACAGCAGATTGGCATATCGAGTTCGGTTTTTTTCGGTGAAGTATAGCGGACCGACTATGAACTTGCTTTCTACCCCAAACACATTAACACTAATATCATTCAACTTCTCAAATTTTTTGATGTCCCCCATACTCATAGGAAAAGTGAATCCTGTTAAATTGATGATGGTGCTGTAGTGCGGGTATCACAAAGGTCGTAGAGGGTTTCTGTTTGTCGTGGAATGTAAGACTGCCACTATCGACCAAGCAACGCATGCGTTGTCGTGATTTTGTACATTCACCACAGCCTTTTTATCACGAATCCACTTGGGTAGCAGTATATACGAAGATCCTCGAGTGGGTGTTTATTTATTAATATTAATTTCTAAGTAAAGCACTTGCTTTAGGATCCATCCTACAAAAATATTTACGATTGATACATTTAATTGTTCAACCTACCCGATTCCCTTTCTTGAAATTCATCTAACTTCGCCGACATCACTTCCACAAAGGAATCGTACAATACTCCCAAGTCGCTGGATTGTGTAACAATCTGGTTTTTGGTATTAAATGATTTTACATCATCAGTACTCGTAGTTGCACCCGTCATCGTGTAAAGACCGTACACTTCGTAATTGATTTTTAAGAAAGTGTATGTATGAAATTTTACAGAGACCAAACTCATAAAACGATCTCTCTGTTCATGAAGCAATTTTAGCAGGTAGCAGCAAGATTGACGTTCTTCACCTTGTATGTAGAAATCCGAGTTCTAAATACTGTGTTGATTATCTCTACCACACCATCACCATCAAACCCTCGCCTCGCAGCATTTTTGTGTGTAGTGCTTCGTAAATGCGATGCTAACAAAAAGTTTATTACATTCACAGCGCAGACATTGCATCTAGTGTTGGGGTGCAATTTGTGGTTGCTCTGATGTGCTGTCTACAGAATCTAATGGAACCGATCGTTTAACCCCAGATAGTAGTATACCTTGTCGCACCTTTTGATGGCACGTAAGAGCATTCTTCCTGGTAAAGGTTGTTTTACACACATCGCAAAAGAAGGATGTTGAGGGATTCATTTTCTGTAATTTGAGAAACGGTATTAGACACTTGAATAACAACGCGTACGGGTTCTTAAACTCGACTTCTTTTGCTAAAGCAAAAACAAAACTAATAATTACGCGTAGGGTGCCGATTTGTATACCTGCGGACGACCTCATTTAATTAGAGGAGCGCCTGCATTTACTTTAAATAAAAATATTCAAGTTTATACGTTTCACTAATATGGACTCTCAAGTATGTAAGTGACGCTCGTAATTAAATGCGATCTTGAACCAGGTAATTAGATTGCTATACCTTTAGGGTAAATGTTTTCTCGGTGAGAGAAGTAGTAAAATAATCTAAAACTTTCCAATACTTTGGTTAACTATTGTAATTTGAAAAGGTATAACTAATAGCCTTGGCGTATTAATTTTTTTCCTGTCGGGACTTGCAAAAAGTTTTGTAAAATCTGCGCATGCGTTAAGTGCTGTTATTTAATTTTGGTTTAAGAGGGCTTCAGTTTATAAGAAATTTTTGAACTGATCAGACGTGTTTTTAAAATAATGGAGTTTTCTGGTTTCGATGTTACGTCAGATGTAAGAGTACCGCAAATAGACGTTAACAGATTAGTGGAAAAATTGCGTACAATTTAAGCGAATTCGTATTGCCTGCTTTTCTCACCATGTAGTCCGTATTGTTGACAATTTCCCATCTGCCGACGTCCAAAGAATGTGCAAATGCATAAAGGCATCACACAGAAATGCGACGTTCGATAATTGATTTACAGGGATTGATTTGGTAATTCGCCTTCTCCGTAAATGCAAGCTAACGTATTTGGACAGTGTACCTAAAAACAAGTGAGAGTTGCCTTTAGAGTTTTCTTGACTTACAGGAAGACCTATTGGTTCCAGTATGTTTAAGTTTTAAGAGGATGTTACTGTAGTGTCTTATTTACCGAAAAGGTTCAAAAATGTACTGGTTGTGTCTACTTACACCACGGCGATAACATAGATAAAGTCATTGAAAAGCCAGAAATGATTATGGGCGACAATGACATCAAAAGTGAAGTTAGCGTTGTAGATAAATTATGTGCAAACTATGATTGTGCTAGAAATACTAGAAGGTGGCTCATGATAAACTTTAATTTCATTTTAAACATAGCTGGCATTAACTCTATATTATTGTATTTTATAAATAATGCTATGTTCAGACGTGAATATCTTAGAGAATTATCGTTTTATCTAACTAAAGGTCACCCCAAATCAAGAATACAAATACAAAACTTGCCAAACACTATGAGAGAACAAAAGAATTTACCGATGCAGAGTTGCCAAGACCATCTAACGAACGCAAGTTATGTATCCCCAGTTATCTATATATATATATATATATATATATATATATATATATATATATATATATTGAATATATTGAATCTAATAGGAATTATTAGAAATTGTTAAATAAAGTATAAGTTAATTGCAACAATGTAATATAAGGCTAACCCAAAGAGAATATCAGCAGTTCATGAGAACGGATATGCAACTTTGCATCCAAGAGGGCAGTGATACTGCAGGTGGCAGGTCACAGGCGGTTAACATACCGCAATTACCTAGAAATAAGAATGTCACAATGTAGAATTAAGAGAAAAGCAGACATGAGATCTGCAAGTTCCCACAGCCGTGTGAGGGGCAGGTTATTATAAAAAGCCCGAGAGCTCAAGGCCTGGCAGTCATTTTCGAACTCCATACTTCGTTGTTCAAGCTACTCACCTTATTACAATTAATTAAATGCTTTTGACTTAAAGTTATACTTTACAGTTATTCAAAATTCCATGTTAATTTCTGTTTTAAGTTAAAATAAAATTGTTAAGAGTTTGGAATTGTTTTTAAAAACACCGCTCCAAAGGCCCGAACCTTAACTGGCGCAGTCGTAACGGATGTCAAAAAGGCACTAAAAATCCAAAAATCGGAAGATTGGTGACCAAGAATTTCAATTTGCAATTTTGACAGAACCCAAACCAGGTTGGAGGAAGTACAAGAATCGACCGACTCCAGCAACAAACCAACGTGGACAAGATACAGCATCGATCGAGCCCACAAAAGAAACAGATGAAGAAATTAATGTAAGTTCATTCCATTTAAACCAATTGATCTCACAAACTATAATTGATATATGCTAGTTTTATTATTTTATTATTTGATTACCATTTTATTATTATTTTATGAATGTTATTTTAAGCCAATATTTTTTGAAAATAGTTACAAAGAAATTATTTACAAAACGAGAATTGATAAAATTTTATGAGACTTGAATGTTTAAAGAGATTTTCTTTAAAAGCAAAAGAGACTTCATTATTTAAAAGAGATTCTTATTACAATTATTAGAACAAACCCAAAAATAAACCAAAAATTACTGACTCACATCCATTAAAACCGAAATACGAAAAATTAACTAGCGCGATACAAAACGCACGGTTAATCCAATAAACTAAAAGACAGAACGTAAATTAACTTAAAACCAACGTGCAAATTAACGCAATCCGCACCTAAGCAAAGTTCGCGAAGGAAGCATCATTTACTACAAACTTAAAACATCAGAGAAATTGCTATTTGAAACAATAACTTTCAGAACCTTTGTATAGAATAACGCAACGCATTTTGCATCAAGATCTACAAGTAATTAAATCCATCACAAAGTAGAAAAGCGCATAAAATTACAACCGACATTAAAACTACTCATCATTTATACATAAATTGCATTACGAAAAGGTAAATATTCCAGTAAAAATACTGACTAAAGCTAAACGTTTATCATAAAAGCTATAATTAAAACGCTCATAGAAATTAAAACTTTTATTACGGAGAGATTCAATTACAAGACGCAACATTTATGCAAAGCAATTAACTAGTAAAGAAGCGAATTATCTAATTCTCACATAAACTGAAAACTAACACCTGTGAGTAAGTATTAATTACTTTACCAAGTAGAAGTGCATGCTATTCAGCACGTACGTAAGTAAATAACCAAGACTACATCTTCTAGTGATTAAATTACGATAAAGTGCAACAAGTAATTAACCTGCAAGTTATATTTAGAATACAAGGAGCCAAGACAGACAAACTATACGCTTATGCAACTTAATTGAAACCCACGGAAAAAGATCTAATTACAAAAGACAGATCAAAATCAGCAGAACTGAACAAACACAAGCTTTAACTAACACAAAACGTACAAAGCGAAGTAAATACCGCGAGAACAAATCTATCCACTCCAGATTCTTTCAGGAAGCAAAAACTCAAGCAGAACTCATGACAAATTAACGCCGCGAGATAGAAACAGGCAAATTCAAGCCTATAGTAATTAAACCAACATTATCGAGTATAAATACCACAAATTCATTACCGCACAGTGTAACTAAGTACAAATAACAGCAATTACGATTATAAAAATAACCCGACGCAGTCTAAACTAAAAATTGATAAATCCAAAGCAAAATTAACGATACAAACAGCAAAATAAAGCTCAAATTTTACAAAATTTGAAATTATTCAACCCAAACGGAAAATTAATAAATCCAAAGCAAAATTAACGATGCAAATAGCGAAATAAACATTTTGCCAAAATGAGTAGCGCTAACATGAGGCTTTATTTAAAGACAATACAGATCTTTGACGGCACCCAAGTACATTTTTCAAAATTTATTGGAGCAGCCGAAATGTTCCTAAAAACCTTCTACAAACCCGGAGATAACGGAAGGAATTCATTGCTTATACGCTTGGTAATAAGTAAACTAACCGGAAGGGCACTAACTTTAATCGCCAGTAGAGACGATCTACAAGCATGGCAAGAATTTAAACAAATACTAATCGCATATTTTGGAGACCAACGTAACATAAAATGCCCGGTAGGAGACCTAATAAACCTCAGAATAGAACACAACCAATCCCCCTATCAATTCGGAATGAAATGCCAAGACGTGAGAAGTTTAATCCTAACAAAATTAAAAATCGAAGAACCTGATCAAAACGTTCAACATTTAAAAACAAAAATGTATGACGAAATGGCACTGGACACATATATAAACGCTTTACCAGAACGATTATCAGATAAGATCAGATTCCAACGTCCCCAAAAACTAGAAGAAGCCATGAACCTAATAATAGAAGAAGAAAATGTAATGTATTACCGCAACAGACTATACAACCCCAACGTGAATAAAAGTTACCCGTAAAAACTATACAAGCCACAAGACAAACAATCCCTCAACAAAAATTCACACCCTTTAACACACAAACAAATCAACCATGAATTAATAACCCAAGTTTCAACAATACAAATTTTAATAATTAATATAAACATTTTCCAAAACCAACGTTTAACCCAAATTTGACGAAACCCGCATTCCAACCAAGATTCAATCCACACCTAAACCAACAAAGACCAGCATTTAACGCAAACCCCAGTAGAAATACACCAATGAATAATAATCATAACAACCCTAATAATTATTATAAACCAACACCAATGGATACCTCATCTGATAACACCAGACAAAACACCAAAATAACACATATCTGACCAAACCCTCATCAGAAACGCAATTTTACATCGGAAGAACTATTTCACCAAGAAGTAGAAAAATTTGGCACTGACCAGAATAATCACATTCAGACAAGTACGAACGATGAATCAAACCATCCAGAAATTTATGAACGCGACAAACAATACAAAACTTACGAGGAGGACGACGAAGAAAACTCGTACTCAAATTTTCAAATGGACCAATTCATAAACGACCAAACTTAATAAACCTAAATAACATAAATCACTTAGTATTACCATACATAGAAATACCCCACGCCGAATTTAAACTATTAATCGATACCGGATCCTCAAAAGCATTAATTAGCCCCAGAACCGTGAAAAAACATCATTTAGATTATGTAGAAAGAGAACCATTTAAAATTAAAACAGCCCATCAAACAACACTACACCAATTCGTAGCTAATATACCCTTACCGAAAACATTTAATGTTAAAATGAAACATAAATTTTGTGTTTTTGAATTTAACGACAAATACGACGGACTAGTCGGAATGGACCTTCTAAGAAAATTAGGAGCCAACATTGACATTAAAAACCGTTTATTAAGGACGAAATACGGAAAAATCCCCATTAAATTTCAAAACACACAAATCGAACAAAAATACACAATAGAACCCCAAACGGAAAGAAAAATAAAAATCCCAGTAAATTCTAACAAAAAAGTAGGAATAATAAATCATATGACATTTCAACAAGGAGTAGAAACCCCAACTGCCTTGGTGCAAATAAAAGATAATTATGCCACTACAACGATATTAAATTCAAACGACTATCCCGTAGAATTATCATTAACAGACCCAATTAACGTAGAAGAATTAAATTTTAACGAAATGGAGATAGACGAACGTTTAGAAAGCGATTACAACCCAATAGAACATGACAAAATGTTAAGAGAAAATTTAAGTAACATCCGCTTTAACACCGACATCAATCAAGAAGAGCAAAGAGCAATTAAAAACTTATGTTTTGAATACCGCGACATATTCCATTGCAAAGGAATACCATTAACATTCACCAACGCAGTAAAACATAATATCGAGCTAACAAACAACAAGCCAATCTTTACAAAAGCATATAGACTACCTCATGCAAGCCAAGAAGAAGCTGACAGACAAGTAGCAAACTTATTAGAACAAGACATAATCCAGCACTCCAACTCACCATGGAGCAGCCCCGTGTTAATAGTACCTAAAAAGTTAGACGCAACCGGAAAGAGAAAGTACAGAATGGTAATAGACTATAGAAAGTTAAATGAAAAAACGGTAGATGACAAATATCCACTATCAAATATAACCGAAATTTTAGACAAATTAGGCAAATGCCAATATTTTTCAACATTAGACCTAGCATCAGGATACCATCAGGTAGAGATGGAAGAAAGGATATATCAAAAACAGCCTTCAGCACACCTAGAGGACATTACGAGTACAAACGAATGCCATTTGGATTAAAGAACGCACCCGCTACTTTCCAGAGAGTCATGGACAATATATTACGAGGAATACACAATGAAAATGCCTTGTGTACCTAGACGACATCATAGTTTATTCCACATCATTGGTAGAACACATAGAAAGATTGAGAGAAGTATTTGAAAGACTAAGACAAGCACATTTCAAAGTACAATTGGACAAAAGTGAATTTTTACAAAAGGAAGTATCATTTTTAAGACATATAATAATACCCCAAGGAGTAGTGCCAAATCCCGACAAAACAAATGGAGTTCTAAATTACCCATTACCAAAAACAACCAAAGAAATTAAAGGATTTCTAGGACTTAGTGGCTACTACCGCAAATTCATTAAAGGTTTCGCTCAGATAACTAAGCCCCTGACAAATTGTTTAAAAAAAGGAAACAAAATTGAACACACCCCGGAATTTATTAAAGCCGTAGACAAAATTAAAAACATATTAACGAATCACCCTGTATTAGAATACCCAGACTTTTCAAAACCATTTATACTAACGACAGACGCATCGAATGTAGCATTAGGCGCAGTATTGAGCCAAAGAAAAGTAGGTAGCGATAAACTCATCAGCTACGCATCCAGAACCCTAAACGAAACCGAACAGAAATATAGCACCATAGAAAAAGAATTGTTAGCTATAATTTGGGCAACAAAATATTTTAGACCTTACTTATACGGAAGAAAATTTTACATATACACCGATCATAGACCATTAGTACGGCTATGCAAACTTAAAGAACCAAATTCAAAATTACAACGATGGCGAATCAGACTCGAAGAGTACGATTACGAAATTATATACAAAAAAGGAATTTATAACAACAATGCAGACGCTTTAAGTAGAATCCAACTCAATGCATTAGAAACGGAATCCATTGTAGGAAACGTAGACGAAGCAGAAATAAGGGAAGATCCAGACGATATTAACACGATACATTCGACACAAAACGAAGAACCTAAAACCGCGATTAAAATTTTAAACGAAGCAATCGATATGAAACCCAATCAATTTATAATTACCGAAGCTTTAAATAACCCCAATCCCGTAAAATATGTAAAGGTAGATAATAAAAAGATATACCAAATTCAAATAACTAAAGATGACAACGAAAAACAAATAATTAAAATTCTAAAAGAATACACCCCCGAGAAAAAACGATTTTACTTCTATTTCAAAACCGAACACTTATACCAAAGATTTTCAGAATTATACGTTAAACTATTCAATAACTCTGGCCCTGAACTCATCAGATGTACGAGAAAATTAACAACACTAGACGACCCTGACGAAATAAACGATGTAATTAGGAATCAACACGAAGGAAAAACCAACCATCGTGGAATTAACGAAACAATAAAGCAACTTGTAAGACGTTATTATTTTAAAGACATAAAAGAATTGACCACAGATTTTACTAACCAATGTGAATTATGTGACAAAGCGAAATACGATAGGAAACCCCCAAAGATACCCTTAATGTTAACCAAAACACCCGACAAACCATTTCAAAAACTACATGCCGATACTCTAGTAGTAGAAGCGCAAAACTATTTAACAATTGTAGACGCATTTACAAAAATAGGCCAAGCAATACCAATCACCTCCAAAAATAGCATCGACGTGACCCAAGGATTTTAACAGTATTTTACATTTTATGGAACACCCGAATCAATAACTCTAGACAATGGTAGCGAATTTAAAAATGAGACAATACAAAACACTTTAGAACTTCACAAAATAAAAATTTATTTCATAACGGAAAACCACCCTGAATCAAACGGACTAATTGAACGACTACATTTAACCTTGTTAGAACAAATTCGATTATTAAGAATAAATTATAAAAAGGAACATATAACCAATTTAATGTCATACGCACTAATCGCCTATAATAATACAATTCACTCATCAACAAATTTTACACCTTTAGAATTAACCTTAGGATATTTAGATTCACGAAATCCCTATGACATTCACTACAACAAGGAAGTGTATTAACAATATGCGAAAGACCACAAAGAAAAACTAAATATAACTTATCACAAGGTAAAAGATAAATTAGATAACGATAAGGAACGTATCACCACAACCCGAAATAAAAATACCAACGCAAATAAATTTTCAATAGGACAAACCGTGTATGAGAAAAACGTTCAAAGCAAGCGACATAAAACAGCACCCAGAAATTTAGGACCATTCAAAATTAAGAAAATATCAGATAAAAATATAGCAGTAGTAGACAACGGTAAAATAACAACGTACATTCATTTGAAAAACCTAAGACACCCTGTAATTTCAGATGGACAATCATCACCCTTACCGTCAACCTCCGCCCAGGTAGAACGGACAATCAAATAATAAAAGACGAGATAAAAAATTAACCCCGGTATACTACCAATAAATTAGGCAGTATGCAAAATACAATATTTACTTTAATTCAACAAATTTTAGCAACGTTAGAAAACGCAGTAACATTTGCAAAATTAAATACCCTACACTCTAGTATCATTGAACCAACTGATTTATTAAAAGAACTAATAAGAATTAGATCATTTATAACTAACAGTAAATTACCTTTTGATGTAACGGAATCGAACATTCTAATATTTGAAAAAATAGCTATAGTCAAAGGCTACATTAAGAATAACGAAATAATATTTTTAATAGAAATCCCGATAGTAGAAAGTAACAATTATAATTATTATCATTTATTTGCTTTTCCAACGAAAGTTACTAGCACATACCAAGTTATCATACCCAAAACCAAATTCCTATCCTTAAATAAACTGAGATATGGTTATACAAACGAAAAATGTACTGAAGTAACACCAAACCAATACTTATGACAATCGAAGACGACAACAACCATTCAAGAAGACAGCCCTTGTGAAGTACAACTATTAAAATTCTCAAATCATTACGAAAACTGTGAAGCCAAACAAGTGCAAATAAACAACATGAAAATTCAAAAGTTACAGAAAACAAATGGATAGCCATTTTCCCAACAGAAGTAGTAGCAACCATCCACTGCAATCAAGATGAAAATAACCAAGCCTTAATCGGAAGCAAACTAATTACCCTTAAAGAAGACTGTGATGTGAAATTGAAAGACGAAGTAATCAGAGTTTATCAAGATCCCATAGCAACATAGAAACTTGCAAACCTACCGGAACTACAGTTCAAGATAAAACAACAAGAAGACAAAGAAATAGTCAAGCAACCCATGAAGCTAGAGCATCTAGACTTAGACGATCTCAACCACGCCATGAAATTAGTGGAAAGTTACAAAGAACATTTAAGTGAACTCAAAACGCGAAAGTTATATTATGATAATATAAGCGTTTGGACAATTGTGTTAATTATTTTAATAATTTTTGTAATTATATATGTATTTTACAAAATGTATCTTAGACATAAAAATGAAGGAAACAATTCTAGATTTAAGGAAACAAAGAGAAATAAAGAAACAATAAGTATACCCTTAGAAACAATGAATTTTAAATGAAATTGAATAATGAATTTTATGTATTTAAAAATTAAGTAAAACCTTAATTTTTCATTTACGGTGGAAGGAGTTATGTATCC
Organism: Platerodrilus igneus; assembly: GCA_036346225.1. NCBI lineage: Eukaryota > Metazoa > Arthropoda > Insecta > Coleoptera > Lycidae > Platerodrilus > Platerodrilus igneus. Next base: position 2,343,152 of record JARFIW010000131.1, on the reverse strand, counting down.
CCCAATTATCTATATATATTGAATATATTGAATCTAATAGGAATTATTAGAAATTGTTAAATAAAGTATAAGTTCATTGCAACAATATAATACAAGGCTAACCCAGAGAGGTTATCAGCAGTTCATGAGAACGGATATGCAACTTTGCATCCGAGAGGGCAGTGATACTGCAGGTGGCAGGCCACAGGCGGTTAACATACCGCAATTACTTAGAAATAAGATTGTTACAATGTAATAAAGTGTAGAATTAAGAGAATAGCAGACATGAGATCTGCAATTTCCCACAGCCGTGTGAGGGGCAGGTTATTATAAAATGCCAGGGAGCTCAAGGCCCGTCAGTCAGTCTTCGAACTCCATACTTCGTTGTTCAAGCTACTCACCTTATTACAATTAATTAAATGTTTTTGAATTAAAGTTATTTTACAAGTTATTCAAAATTCTATGTTAATTTCTGTTTTAAGTTAAAATAAAATTGTTAAGAGTTTGGAATTGTTTTTAAAAACACCGCTCCAAAGGCCCGAACCTTAACTTGCGTAGCTGCCATAAGAGAGCGTTGTGTGATATTGTGATCGCAAAGAAACGACCAGCAAAAATGTTTTGTAAGAAATGCCAAAAGTTTATGTACGTGAACACTGTCTGCATATATGTTTAGAGTGTTTCGCGAAAAACTAATTCTTAATAAATACTCCCTGTATGTTTGTTGTGGTTTGTTTAGTATTCTTCCTAATCTTCTTTGGGGATTAAACCACTCATAGTTTTTAAAATGAAAATTATTATTTTTTAGTATCGAGTAATTTGTTTTGCGTTTATGTGTGCCTAACATTAAAAAATATGATTCTTCAAATGTTTATAAATGATTATTTTCTTTATACACAGTTATTATCTCTTAGTTTAACAATATAAACACACCGTGGACTATATGCCCGCAACGGCTATGCAAGCTCAAGTATTTGTTACGTGTTCTGAAAGGTTAAACAAACATCCTTGGTATACGCAATTTACGCGGCGGAAGTAAATTTCCGAATGATGTTTAAAAATTGCAGGATTATTGCAACTTCGAATCATAAAATCATCTTTTGCGCATCGCTGATCACATTCAGATTGTAGTACTAGAGCAAAAGCGCGTAAATACACTTTTCGTCCTCAAATTACAGAAAATGCAACTAGCGATGTATTCCAGTTTCAACTAAAGATAATAATGTCATTAATTTTATATCCACTAATTAGAGTTGTAGGTTCTTGGATGCTGGCAGAGGCATTTTTTATGTACCATCAGGTGCATAAAATATGGCAGGTAAAAGATTTAAACCCATTGAACATCTGTTGCTGAGAAAAAGGTAAAAGTCAGCGAGACCTTCCAACGTAATTTGGAAGGCAAGAACTAGTAGAAAGATATACTTCCAATATAAATTAAACATTGGATGCTTTGTGAATACAAATGGGAACAGGTGTAAATTTACGAATAGTATCATGTACCAAAAATGAATAAGTAATGTATCCAGCTCTAATATAAGAAAAAATGGTATTGAGGAAGTTGCGAGATTGCTTCAGTGCAAATATTTTAAAAACATACCCGTCTTTCGATTGATGTAGAAAATTCGATTAAAAAAATTAAGCAGTGCGTTTGCTTTGATAATAATTTTAGAGTTGCTGGTTTACATTAAATACATTGCCTTGATATGTTAATTGTTGTGCAACATTTTATCATTTTGCATAGAATGCACTTACGCAGTTACGGTATAAATTAAGAATAAATTGAAAATAATCACGATATATATTGCTGTGAATCTTCTATTGTGACGTCTTTAATTCATGCCCCACAAATTGGGTGCCATAAAATGCTGGGTGTCTGAAATCGTGCCCCAAAGTTGGTCTGTCTTAAAAAAAAATACGATGCTTACCTTCGGAAACTCCCCAAAAAATTTTAATGTAATTACAAAATCTTCCACCTACCTAAAATTGAAGCCCTACCACCTAGATTTACAATTTATACCATTTAACCCAAATATCTCTGAAGATGATTTTCACTCGGACGCCAAACCTCCAGCTTCTCCGAGATATCCGCCACGACTGCTCACTCGTTCCCTGAAAATCCTAACCTACTAAAAATTACCTGACTGCCAAAAGTACATAAATATTTATTAACATTTCCAATTCGTTACGTATCAATTCAATTTACATTCCTCATGTATTCAAGCTCAAAAGCATTTTATTACTTGTGGTAAATAACAGCTCAGTTTAAAGAGAATAAATTTAAAATCATACTACATCATCCTGAAACAAAGTAACTGGGCTTATTTTCAACCTTTACTTTATACTCCAGGTCAAATACGAGCTCATAGTAAACCTCCTTTTATCTACGTGCTAACAATGGCACTGCATTTCCTAAAACCCTTTTACCTTTTACAAAAATTATAGTTTTCACCTTCAAGTGATATCATCAAATTATTACATAAAATTTTCATTTAGTCCTTTTTAAACTGACTCATCAATTAAAATGTCTTTAAAACATAATAAATACACAGAATCACTAAATTATCAGCTTGAAAATCACCAACAAAAACAAACAAAAGTTTTATAGGTTACCTGGATTTTGTCTCAAGTGCTCCTACATGGACACCATCTCCAACGTGTTCCTCCTTCTGGACTGCACGTTCAAATACTGTCTCCAGGTTCTATACATGGACACCATCTTCAACGTGATCCTCCTTCTCGTCTGCACGTTCAGATACTGTCTCCAGGTGGTCTCACCATTAGGAACTCACCGTTTCTAATTAAATTCTACCACACAACTGCACGGTACTACCATGCTCCGTACACTTGCTGTTCCATCCATACATTTACTTGGTACTCAGAGTACATACGCCGGTTTCAAATACCCAGTACTAAAATTGTACTTACTTGCTTTATAATTTTGATTATTTATAGCCAAAGATATAAGATCACCCACTTGTCCTAATTTAACTGTAACTTCACTCAATCACTTTGCTAAGTAGTTAGGTAGGTGATCGTAGGTAAAGACAAAAGAGAAGAGAGCGATTCACCACCTTCTACGGATTTATATCAGCTTCTAAGGATACCCCACCCCCCTACATCAATTTCCAACACCCCTGTCGCACTTTTCCTAATATCACAGCACAAACAAGCCAACGGTTAAACACTTTCACAAACTATCCAATTATCCTTGAAAAATTCTACGTACACTTTCCTACCCTTCGTCAAAATCTAAGAAATTTTCGCTCCAAACGAGCTCGATACTCCGAAATCCTCATTAAAAATTTTAGCCAGCGCTGTCTTCCGCGAAACCCTGACAACTGTCGTTTAGTTTCTAGTCTCTCCAATACGCCCACTGTATACGCGTATATCTCTCCTTTCATTCCCACTCATAAACAAAATCTTCCGTCTTATTTTATCTTTAGACATTATTATCCCGTTTATCCACAAACGGTGTTCTACCTAACCCCCCGCTATCGTCGTCTATCCTACTCTTGTTTATTTATTGTAACCCTCGTGCTCTGTTAGTAAAATATCCCCAGATTTCTATTTCCTTACTGCTCATTTATTCCGAAAACATAGCGTGTCGTCGTTTCTTTAACTAGCTCCCAACTTTCTTGTTTATCAAGCCTTTCAAAGTCAAACGTTTCAGTAAACATCCGTTATGCTCCCTTCTTTACTAAAGCATGCAAACTATAGTCTTTTTTCTATAAATCAATATTGTTTTTGTACGTGCTGTCTGTACCTGTGTTTTGTACTCATTATATTTTTCCAGGTATTATTTGCTGACGAGATTTCAGGTTCGTTATTTGTTTACGACTATAAAGTTCATTGAATTTATAACACGTGCAACTCGAATAACGACTGCCGCTTTAAATTTGCTCTCAACCTGAGAGTTTTTATTATTTAGCATATTAAAGCAAATCTTAATTATGCTTAACGTAATTTACGTTTTACATGCATTTACGTAAATATGCGCCTCAAATTATGTTTTCTAACTTATTAATAACTAATATTTACAATAAAATTTTATACTATATTCAACTAACCCTAATATTTACTGGTAATTTTTCAAATACGAACCGATTTTGTTCAAACATGGCTCAAACTTCGCGTGACCCATTTATGCACTTTCTAATTTGACATAAATATAAATTTAAGCTTGCTAATGCCCATTTATGACCTCAGCAATATATTACTGTGACACCGCCGCGTTGAGAGTGTCACTGAAAGAGTGCTGTGATACAGATACAGCAATTTTATAACTTGAAACTATTCACATACCTTCCTTTCTAACTTTGCCTGGCTAGCTCAACGGAATTAACGGTGTTTTCAAAAATGAAATCAAACACAGCAATATCACAAAGCATTTATACAGTATGAAATATTTTCTCTCAGACAAAAGCATATAGAACATTTACAATATCGTTTCTTTCAAACAAAAATATTTCCAACAAATACTTATTTATTTAACTATAAAAATGTTCCTTACCTTATTTTAAATTTACAGAACTAAATTTCCTTTTTTTATGGATATTTCACCCGACTGTATCTATTCCCGCGCTTGTAACGTTTGTTTGGCCAAAAAATCCTTGGCAGGTTATAAGGTCATAGTATTTTGAACTCTGAGCACAAACTTTTCCGTTAAAAAAATCTTTTACAAAAAAATTATTAGGACAATCTTAAACTGACTTAAACTAAATGACAAAATTCAAATATCAGTTGTAAAAAATTTATACTTGCAAAAAATCCAGGAAGCATTTCTTTATCCAACTCGTAATTAAATATCTTCTTATCTTAACTTGATATCCAAATCAGTTTACAAGATTTTCCATATTTAGAATCCTCATTTCAAACAGCAGTTACCAAAGTACATTTTTTGGTTAAATCTTCCTGTCGATTATTTAATAAAATTTTTATAATATCGTTATATTGAACAATTTTTCCTCTTCATTGTAATTAATAATTTTTATTCTTTTAATGTAATTTGCGTTTAAAGCTTCACCTCTATATTCATTGTAGTAATGTAATTATTAAATTTCAGTATACTTTATGCATACTTTATATATTATCTTTACAAGGCAACATCTCGCGACTTGAATCAAAATAACATTTCACGATGGAATTTAAGAATCGACTGAATTCCTGTTTTTAATAAACGCTTCCTAGTATATCTATAATATCTATTTCCAAAAGGTAGTGGAATAGTATAGAACATTATGATGAAAGGATTTCCAGAAAAACTCATTAGCGTCTAAACTCGCGGTGCTTAATACCTCGTAATATCGTTCCACTTATCCGTGACACGCGCTGCTTAGTCTGTGTTTAACACCCAATGTTAATGTGTCGCATCGCTTCCCTCAAACAGCGAATGCGAAAGGTAATAAATAATTTTAATCAGTTATTCCAGGGATTGTAAGGATTTTTACGTGTTTCAGCCGCTTCTTGGAATAAATGCTTCATTAATTAACTAGATATTTATGTATTTCTAAATACGAATAACTTGTCCTTTTATATCCCTAGTATTCTAGAAAATTCTTTCTTTAAAATAAATTTCTGTAATCCACAGGGATGCATTTTATAGAAATATTTGCTGTTATGGTAGAACGTGTTTCAGTGCACAAAATTAATACTAAAATTGTGGTTTTTTAACAAGATTATAGTTTCTTAAGCAAACTGCATAAAGCTAGTACTATTCTATGCCATTTACAACAATCAAAAATGTATTGATAATTAATAAGCGAAAATAATGCCTTGCATTTATCTTAAAATGATCAGTTTTTCGTTCGCTTTGAATGCGTTTTAGGGTATCTAAAACTAATTATTTTTACATATACAACTTATGTTACTTGCTGTTTATTTACAATACGCTTATATCATACAGGTTGATTATTTATACACGCGCGATTGCATTTTTCGCTTGTACATTTTAATGAATAAAGGTACGCTTGTATTATACAGGGTGTAACCATGAATTTACCAAAATTTCTGTATTATCCGGATTTTTATATTTTGGTGGGATTTATTTGTAGAATTTGGGTTTTAATGAGATTTCGTGACGCCATATCACGTCAATATGACAACGGTCGCACGTTAAAGTGCCGCTAAATAAGTGCTGTGATAACGTCTCGAGTTGCGCGTCACTAAAAGGGTGTTGTAACAACGCTTCCTGTTAGATATCACTAAATTAGTGATATGACAACGGCTCACATTGGAGCGCCGCTAAATGAACGCTGTGTAAACGTCTGTATGTAGGGACGTCGCTAAAAGTGCTGTGACATAGGTACAAAAATGAAAAATTTTAAATTACTAATTTCCTTTCCAACCTTTCCTTTGTCTGGCTGGCTCAACAGAAGTAATGGAATTTACAAAATAATATCAAACAGCAATATCAAAAAGCATCTGTTACGCTCCAATTTTGCTTTTAAAATTTTCCTGGTTAATTCAATACCCGCTCGAATAAATTCCGTTTCGACTGTTAAATCCTTCAACATTATTAATAATAAATACGATTTCTAATAATTCCTCAATTTAAATCTAATTGCTTTGAGACGACGAGTTTATGCTACAATTAAATAGTTTACATTCTGTACTTTTACCTCGTTACAAAAGTACGCGCAATCATAACATTTCTTTCAAATCTTTTCATTTAAAACGAAGATTTATTCGATAAATTAAGTAGTCGGTGCCTTGTTTTGGGGTATCCGTTAACGTGTTAAACATTCCGATAACGTATAATTGCTTTCTCTTGTGTTTCCCTTTTAAAGACTTGTCGAGATGAGAGATCGTACTATTAGTTGATAGCGTGTTTTCCAGTTTGTTAATCGCGTTTCGATAACGCGGGTATTTGCAGTTCGAACTCGTGTTATTTGAACCCATTTTTGAATTCGATTCTACAGCTTGTGCGTCGAAGTATTTGCTACATTATTCGTCACCGTACTTAAAAAGCAATGCACGTCTTTTTGGGTTCGATAAGTAGGAGGTGTCTTGCGTGTATTGGTAAGTGTTCCCGCGCGTACCCATTCTAATCAGACTCTGTTTTTAGCTTTTCTAGATGGAGGTCAAATTGGTTCTTTCTTTGTGTTGGTCCACCTGTGCGTTGCAGTGGACCAGCTGCTTTTGTCTGTCATAAAACGTGACACTATAAGACTATTGTTTGTTGCTGCGATTCGATATTATCGCTCTACAGGTGCGATGTACTATTTTTAAACATACTTGTTAAAAGAACGCACACGTTTATTCTCGTTTCTGATTTAAAAGATGTCTGACAAAAGCTTTAGTTTTTTTGTTTTTTTTTTGGTATTTAGGTGAATCCTCCTACTCTCCGCTTTTGAAAGTTAGCCTGGCATTTACTCTTCTTCCGGCTACGTTTAAGTACGTAGCACATCTATACATTCAAAACCATTTTCTCTCATACAAATGAACATAGAACAGTTTTCCGCCCAAATGTGCACATAAAGTTTTTCCTAAATTATTACTAATGTAATTCTTACCCATTATTTGTTAAAAATACAAGATCTTCCTTATTTAATAGCTCGTTAATTTGCCTATTGCTTATTACCACGCTTGTGTGTTAGGCCAAAAACTGCTCATATAATCTTTTAAAGGAAAAATAGCTTCGAGCTCGACCTTAGAATATGAACCAAATTATTTACTTCCCAAATAATAAACAGGGGAACTTATTTCTACTTAAATTCAAATAACAAATACACAAATATCAGTTATAAACAAAATAAACTAAAAGTAATACTTGCAAAATCCAATTCTCGCAATTAACGCTCGTAAACACCTTCTGCTTCTATTTATAAAATGACGTCAAAATCCCAGTTTACAAGATTTTCCATATTATTAAAAATCTCCATTTAGGACAACAGTTTGCAAAAGTGCATCTTTGATTTAATTAATCAATTAGCTTTAGATAAGCTGTTTGTGTAGAAGAATGTTCCATCTTCATTGTATATTACAAAATCAAATCACTACATTTAACAACTTCCATATTTCAAACTATTGAAATATACGAATTTTATATCGTAAACTCTGCATGTTATTTTGCTTCGAATAAAATGGTTACGCATTACTTGTTTTATGAAGGAATGAATTTTTACATATTGCTTGGTTGACGCGCATTAATCAATGAGTTAAATCGAATACATTGTCGATCGCTTAAATTGAGATGAATGGCATTAATTTCTTTAAAAAGAGTTCCCGCTTATATACAGTTTATCTAATTATGTTATGATTCTCCAGAGTTATCTGGATATAATTCGAAGGATTACGCACCTACATGATGCAAAATTTCTGGGAATAACTCTTTTATTATCTCATTAGTGTCTAATAGCGTGATATGTTCATAGTAACGCCTGCTGTTTGTCCTAGTACAACACAACGAAGTTAATGGTTGCGTCGCATCATCCACTAGTAATGCGAAAGCTATAAAATTAATTCTTTTTTGTTACGACTTTTTTCAATATTTGCGCGGTTTTATAGAATACACGTTCGTTTATTTAATTAATTTATATGACAATTCTTAGTAATTTACGTATTCTCTTTCTTAATCCCGAAAATTCCAGAAAAGCTTTTTATTTAAAAAGGAATTTATGTTATACACATACAGGAGTCAATTTTTGTAATTAATCAAAGCTTTAATTGCTTTCTCAACGGGTTTTGCGCATGCAAAAAATTTGCATCTTTATAATTGTAAATAGAACGAGTTCTAATGCATATGAGGTGAATGGTTTTTGATTTTACATGTTACAATCAAGTTCGTATCTTTAAAAACGTATGCAATGCGTTTTAATGTATCTGAGGAGTAATTATTTTTACATATACGGCTTAAATTTGACTAAATATGGAAACATCGAAATATAAAAGAACACAAAAGTTCTATCTCAGGTAAATATTAAATTTTGAATAAATTTTACATTCAGTTCTAACAGGGGTTCAACTTACACCTAGATACAAGTAAATAGAATTATGTGCGCCCTCTTTTAGAGACACACACACATACACATACACATATATATATATATATATATATATATATATATATTTGCAACATCTGTTTCTTCTTTGAATCTACATCTTTTCCTACTACAACAAGAAACCAGAGAAGTGAATGAGGGTTATGAGCATCATTTTGAAGAAAGCCACGAATTGCCGTTCAGTATTCAAAGTGAGGGAAAGTACGTTTTTGAATAACAATTAATTTGAGTACCATAGAATAATATTAGTCATGGAGTCTGTCAATAAGTATACCGTTAGGCACGTACACTGTTAATACAGTTTATCGCATCCGAAGTCATATTTCCTGGTCCTTACAAGTTCCATAACGTTTCAATAACCGCATTATAATTGCATCCGTTACATCGCTCAATTTTGGGTTTTCGAGCCGGATTAGCTCTGCTTTTTAATTACAATTAATTAATATTCAATTTGAATTTATAGGGATTGCAACGTTTGTGTACAAAATTTCGCATTGGTATTTTGTTTAATTTAAGCCGCATTCCATCCTTTAGTTAACGCATACCTGTTGGTTCTGAATTACAGTAAAAAGAAGGAAATTTCTTGCACATTTCTAGTTTGTAAACACAGGCAGTAAACGAAGCTTAACCATTGTAATACTTTTCACACTATTGGCATTGGGTTAAAGCACCCTGCATTTTAAACATTAGAAAATTTAATGTAAAATTCTTAGACAAGCTCAGTTGTGAATTTATATGTTTCATTGTAGCATCACACATCTATTTGGTCTATTTTCATTTTCATTTGCATTTAAATTACAACTTGCGCTATACACATTTACATCATTTTTATTTACTAAACATTGGAATATTTACATAAATAAAATGAGTTACACATTAAAAAATGCTCTAGTTGTCGACAACAAACAATGGCACCACTAAAAGCTTTTGAGGCTGGTCAAACATTATGGATGAGTTGCAGAACTAGCTCACGTTTACTGCCGCATGTGAAAATACAACGAAATTATATGGCGAATTTCAATTGGTTAATCTCAACACCTTTATTGACGAATCTTTGAACTTTGAACTGACTTTTCTAATGATATTTTTGATATTGATTTATTAATATGTCAATTGAAAGCGCGCTCATATTAGCATTAATGAAAAATCGCTAAAAAAAAACGTACAAGGTCCAGTTCAAACGCAGTTGACAGTTTCACGCTTTAATTCAGTGGAATCAGTCGCATTGAAAACGCCACGACCTAGCGATAATGTAAGATTTTCAAAATTTGAACTAGTCCAATACAGTGGCGTGCTAAGTGAATGGCCACCCTATATTGATTTATTCAATGCACTTATTCATTACAACGAAAGTTTATCGCCGATGACCAAATTCCAAATTACTAATAAAAGCAGCCTTTATCTATTGTCAAGCATTTGCCCTTGACTTCTAAAAATTATTTTACGCCTATAAAACGCTGTAGTTGTTGGATAAAATAAGTTTGAAATTGGCAAAAATAACATGCAGAACACCTAATATAAATGAAATGGAATAATTTTATTACGTATTTATTTTTATCTTTGTTGTAGATTATCTAGTTACATAAATATATATATATATATATATATATATATATATATATATATATATATATATAAGCTTCACTCTTAGTTAATGGACTGGTCTAATATTTTGTTTTATAAATTATTTTATTGATGAAAATTGGGATGATGTAGTCCAAATCAAAATGCAATATTGTATTTAGCACAACATTTAATTAAGACCTTACGTTTCGGCAAAGGTTTTGCCTTTTCACTAATGTCATTCTGTATGTCAATTTTTTGCAGTACCTTTGAAAAAGGCAAAAACCTTTGCCGAAACGTAAGGTCTTAATTAAATGTTGTGCTAAATACAATATTGCATTTTGATTTGGACTACATCATCCCAATTTTTCATCAATAAAAATAATTTATAAAACATAAAATATATATATATATATATATATATATATATATATACTAACGTGATAAAAGGTCGCGAGAAGTCATTGAAACCAAACTTCTATAAATAAATCCCACCGAAATATAGAAGAATCCGGAAAAAACGAAAATTTCCGTAAATTTATGGTTACACCCTGTATTATGCAGGCGTACTTTTATTCATTAAAATGCCAAACAAAAAATGCAATTGCGCATGTATAAATAATCACCCTGTATAATATAAGCGTATTGTAGATAAACAGCAAGTAACGTAAGTTGTATATGTAAAAATAATTAACTGTAAGATACTGTAAAACGCATTCAATGCGAACGCAAATCAATCATTTTAAGATAAATACAAAGCCATTTATTTTCACTTATTAACTATCAATACATTTTTGATAAAAATGCTTTCCACTTGCTTAAATTGCATAGAATTGTACTAGCTTTACGCATTTAGCATAGAAACTACAATCTTGCTAAAAAACCCCAATTTTAAAATTAATCTTGTGTACTGAAACAAGAAAGCAAATAATTTCTATAAAATGCAACACATTTTGCATTAAAAAGCAATTAAAGTTTAAATTAATCACCCTGTGGATTACAGAAATTTATTTTAAATAAAGAATTTTTTAAAATGTTAGGAATATGAAAAGATGAGTCATCCGTATTTAGAACTACGTAAATATCTAACTAATATATGAAGCATTTACTTCACGAAGCGGAAACCGAAAAACCCACAAAATCCATAAAATAACCGATAAAATTGATTATCTTTTGCATTAGTATGTATCACCACAATAGTCGTATATGTGTTAAATAAGGACAAATAGCGTGCGTCACAAATAAGTGGAACGAGATTACGAGGTGGTACGCTAATGAGTATTTCCGGGGGAACTTGCATCATAATGTTCCGTACTATCCCGCTACCTTCTGGAAATGGATAATTTGGATATAAAAAGAAGCGTTTATTAAAAACAAGGATTCATTTGATTCTTAAATTTAATCGCAAAATGTTATTTTGATTCAAGTCGCGAGATGTTGCTTTGCGAAAATAATATTGGAAGTATGTAGTATGCATACTGTAATTTAATAATTACATTGTTGCATTGAATATAGAAGTGACGTTTTAAACGCAAATTACATAAAAAATGGAATTTATTAATTACAATAAAGAAAGAAAATTCTTCAATATAACGCTATTTTAAAATTTTTATTAAATAATCGAAAGGAAGGTTTAACCAAAAAATGTACTTTAGTAACTGCCGTTTAAAACAGGGATTTTTAATACGCAAAATCTTGTAAACTGATCTAGATATCAATTTAAAATAAGAAGATATTTAATTGCGAGATGAATAAGGAAACGCTTCGTGTATTTTTTTTTCAAGTATAATTTTTTTTTAACTGATATTTGAATTTTGTCATTTAGTTTAAGTTAGTGTAACATAACCCTAATCATTTTTTTGTAAAGAATTTTTTGCCAGGAAAACTTGTATTCGGAGTTCGAAACACTCTGACCTTTTAATAGAATATCTGTCAAAGATTTTTTGGCCAAGCAAACCTCACAAGCATGGGAATAAACAAAGTCAGGTAAAATTTCCATAAAAAAGGGAAATTTGTTCTGTAAATTTAAAATAAGGTACGGAACATTTTATTTACAATAAATACTTCTTGGCAATTATTTTATGTTTGAAAGAAACGATGTTGTAAGTGTTTTATAAGATTTGTATGAGAGAAAATATTTCATACTGTATAAATACTTTGTGATATTGCTGTGTTTGATTTTGTTTTTAAAACTCCGTCAATTCTGTTGAGCTAGCCAGGCAAAGTTAGAAATGAAGATAAGTGAACAATTTCAAGTTATACAAATTGCTGTATCTGTATCACAGTACTCTTTCAGTGACGCTCTCAACGCGGCGTTGTTACAAAAATATGCATGCTTCCCTACCTTACATTTATTTTGGAATTGAGTTTTTTCTTTTGACTTTGATTTTCATGTATGTAATTAATTTGAGTTGTGTACAAATAATGAACTATTATAAATAAATCACGCACGCACGCACTCACGCACGCACACACACACATGCATGCACGCACGAATGCACACACGTACAAACGCACACACGCCTTACCTAACTACTATACATCATTTGAAGATGAATATTATAAAAACAAAAAGTGAGTTTATGTATTAACGTCTGTGCAAAGCCAGTACTACTTTACCACCGTGAAGTTAAAGTTTTAAAACAATTGAAAATTTAGTTACTTTTCTTTTTTTTTGAGAAAAGTTAAATATTGCTTTATGTTATGGTAATAAAAAAGTCAAGTGTGGTATTTGTCAAGTTATTTATGTACATAAAGTTTTTCAGTAGGTACTAATACGGTTGTTTGTTTCAGCTTGTCCTATGATCTGATCCTCTTCGACTATACAGGGTAAGTTTATTATATATTATTCTTAGAAAACAACTTTGAGTGCATACTATTTTATCTTTCACGCCTTTTTAATCGGGCTGTGATCACAATCTGTTGATTCCTGTAGATCGCAACGAAATTCCTACGGAACTTCAGGGTTTTTGACAGTGCCACGGAGATGTGTAGAGAATAAAAATTAGTTGAGGTGCGTAAACAACATCAGAATTCGCGAAAAATTTAGAATAACAAAGGCACAGTGGCAGAATTAAAAGATCGTAATGCGGGCGAGCATTCCGTTCTTTCTTACTAGTCCGTTCGTATTGTCGGTAACAAATATGTTGCCATGGGCAAGTTTGAGGGTCTGCAACGTACCTAATATCTAAACATGTGTCGGAGGAATCGACGAGTTCATAAGTTGAGGAAGAAACATCTTTACGGATAGAAAAGTTGTAATTGAAATATTTACCTACCGCGTGAGGGTATCCAATTAACAATAAATAATAAATGGCAGGACCTCTAGCACTATCGTACCCTCACGTTTCGGGACATTGCCTCGCAAGCTGCAGCAGTCGGTGAGAGGAGGGGTTCATTAAACAAACACACTAAGACGAAATTCCGATTGTTTTATTAAATGGGCTACTAACTAAAACTTCACCTAATTACATATGCATACAAAAATATACAGTAATTAACATTATTTACAATAGGGCGCCACCATGGGAATTAAACGGCCCATGGACCAATTGCGGTAATAGCTCTCGTCGCACGTTGTTCGTGAGCGATGAACCAAGACTGCAGGACAGAAAATAAATCACTTCACAGGGGCTAATCTTTTTAAGTCTCCGGCTAGCACAAACACAACTTAACTAAACAAAACTAAAATTCTTATTTTATGAATATTAATAACCCGGAATTGTATTTTATGGAAGTCGACAAGTACTGTATTTAAACAAATAACTGACTTATGCTGCATAACACAGCCTTGAGTTCATGGTAATACCACATATACTAATTACTTACTCAGAGAAATAACTAACTTAGAACATAACGGCACGCACTTGAATTCAGAGAAATAAAACACTTCACTCAATCTTGCAAATAACCGCCAGCTTTAAACTCTAACGCGTTTGGAAATAAACAACCCCCATTACACCCGGCTGGCATCCTTATATACATTTAAGTTAATTGAAAAATAACCCCTTGCCTAGCTCTCATACTCGACTTAGGATACGCCGGTCGTAAATCTTTAAGATTAATTAAACTGCCAATTGCACTAAGATAGCCACACAAGTAGATCTCGGGACTAATTTTTAGTTGAGTACTCCGCTAATTGAAAAATTCCTTCCGACCACCCAGACATAAATAGGGTCCTAGAACATGATTGACATCTAATCATAGATAGCAACTAATCTGACATGTTTAGTGCCTTTCAAGTAAAGTGCCTTTAGAAAAATTAATTAACTCTTGGATTATATCTTCCTGGAACTTCGCTAGGACGCTACTTGGGTAATCAGCAGCCGTTTACAATTGCAGACATACTTATGCTACAAGACCTTCATTCTAATAATTAGAATGCTAAAATTATACTAGAAAATAACTGTTTTTAGAAATAATAGAACTATTAGAGCGTCATAAAACAGTATGCTACAAAGTGACCAAAGAATTTAAGAGCAAGTTTGCCATTAAAATGAAGTGAAACGCTAGACAGAGCGAAATTAGGGCGCCAAACAGAATCGCCTAATTGAAAAGAAACCGATGGCGGAGATTATAACGGTTTTGAATTTGTCGGTAAGCATGCCCAACGTGGAGCACCGATTCTTTGTACATACCTTTTGTCCGATGATAATTTTTGTTGTGCCCATTTTAATGTTCCTTTTCTGTTACACGGGGAATTTCTGTAGATTTTTGTTTCACGCTGAATTATCGGAATTCTGTTTTCACCGGTAATTTTAGTGCTTTTCTGTAGTGAAAGCTGAAATCTTTCGCGCCCAAATTCTCTTCTACTCTTCCTTATTTCTATTACGTACTATTTCTTACTTACTGGTTTCTCTTATTTCTATTCATATTTACTGGTCATCGGCTTTTTCTTTTGGTACTTAAGGGTTTTTCTCAGTATTGATTTTTTTGTTACTTTAGTTGATCGCTTCGTTTTGCTAAAACACAGGTATACGAGTAGTTAGATTTTCATCGTAGTTTATATCGGGTATACTACTTCTTCTTCATTGGTTGCGAAGATTTTTTTGTCATTAATTGGTTATTTAAAATGGCAAATTATAAGCACTCGCATTTGAGTTACTGATTCGTGGAGTTGCTATATCACCTGGTGAAAAGGTGGATAACATGAAAGCATGCTTATATAAAATTAAACTACCTGGCCAGACAGACCTCTTTTACTACCTCGGACCTTAAACCAGATAAAAACTCACTATAATTGCCGGAAAAGTGGTTGAACTATAGTCCGACTTGCAGAACTCTGACCCTACTTTCACTACTGTTCGCCCTCGGACGCTTCGTGTGTGGAAAAGAATTAAGCTTATCGTACTAAATACTCTATAGCCGGAACAAATAGAAGTACACAATGATCTCTCAGCCAAAATATTTCTTTTACTAGATACTTTGGACACCCGTTTTTCTAAAGAAGTCAGAAATCTTGGTAATTTTTTGTAAAAACCACTTTCAGTCAACGACGACGCCGGTTATGAAACATACAAAACCGCTGCCTCTCTGAACACGTCTTTAAATGCTGCTTCTCGTACTTCAAATTTCAAATCTATGGCGGTGTCTAAAAGAATTTGAAATTTTCCTGGGTCCGTAACACACTGACTGTCCATAATTTACTGGAAACAGTGGAAGTCAAATCGTGACGCCCAACGTAAACTCAGCGAGATTTATTTCAAATTTTATATTTTAATTAGTGGAAAACGATGTGATAAGGAGGTCATAAGAGATCAACGAGCACAATATTCTGTAAATAAAACGACTGGAAACCAAAGAAAATCTTAAATTTTCTAATATTCAATGTTCTACATCCTATATGCTATTCTATTTATACCATAGGCTTAAAATAATTTTAGTACACAAGTGAAGTCCGTGAAGATGCAAATGGTTTCTTAAAACCCACGTTTGAAATAAATATTATGTATACTGGATAACCCGTGTTTTTAATTATAAAGCAAAGTGCAATTTTTAAAACAATACGCTTTAAATGCATGTTATGTTAAGGATGACCGTTTAAAACAAGTTGTAAATGAACACGCAAGTAGAACCGGCTAAAACACAAAATCATTCCTTGATCAGAAATAACATCTATGTTGAAAAATCCGTATTCTAGAAGGTATATATTTATGTTCCACTGAAAACTAACAATTCAAATGCAATTCAAAACGCGTTGTGTAACTCTTTTAAAATACTAAACAATATCAAAAGTACTTTAACTGAAAACATTATTTCTTTTCATCATCACGATCATTCCTAGAACTGGTTGTACGCGTACTCTCATTGTTTCCTAGTCTGAACCAACCTACACATTTTCCTAAAATTTGCACAGTCCTCATCTATCTCTATCTGTGTGCGAAAGTCTGATCTCGATCGACCTCGACCTCTCTTTTCCTATCACTGCTTGTAATATATCCCGTACTATTCCACAGAAATGCCTTAGAACGTATCCTATCCTTCCATTTCTCCTATTTTTTCGTTTTCCATAGATATGGTTCTTCCTCTACTATTTCTACAGCCTATTCGTCTGTCCATGCTACCATACTCATACATCTGAAGCACAACATCCCAGTAGGCTTAAATCTCTTTCTGTCTGCTTTTCCTACGGCCCTTATTTCATAGACGTGCTGTGCTGTGCTCCACACTATGCTTTGAACAGTTTTCTTCTTGTATCTATGTTAATTGTCTTTGAACATAGTTGCTTTTCTTTTTTGTTTCATGCAGTTCGATCACCTTCTATTGTTTTACAGTTATATACCCTATTTCCCCGATATTCAGTGGTATGTGAAGGAGGGTAAGCAGCATTTGGCTGCCAAGTTCCCCCAGCACTTGAACCTTTGTCGAATTAATAGTTTTTCCAATTTATTCTTTCGCACAGTCAACATTAGTTGAAAATATTTCACAACCCACACCCGTAGTTGTTTATAATAATAATCAGATTTAAGAGCACTTGTTTTTTCGTCATTGGTTTTACGTCTTAAAACTGGTTGGACTTGTACCTCAGCTTATTTTGTTCTAAGCTAGCCTACACAGTTCCCTGCAATTCTCACAACAGTATATATACATTACATGTGATTTTTCCAATGCTCCACCCGGAGGTACTACATTGGCCAGGAGGCGAGTTTTTTGTTGCCTGGAAATTTAGAATTTTGCCGAACCCTTGCCGTTCCAGGAAAGGTAAGGATCTTTAACGTGCGTGACAGCACTCACACACGGGACCTCCATTTAACCTCTCATCCGAACGAAGGCGTAATTTTTGTGAAAAATGCTTACCTGTCATTTTTCAAGCAGTCGGCCGTGTCGGGATTTGAACCCAGGACCTTGGGATCCGTAGTTTTACGCTTACTACATTGATCCACGGCGACCCTGCAGTCTATATACAGCTCGATTCCCTTCTATTGTTTTCTAATTATATGCTCTATTTCACCGAAATTCAGTGGTATGTGAAGGGGGTTAAACAGCCTGTGGCTGCCAAGGATCCCCCAACACTTAGACATTTGCCGTATTAATGTTTTCCAGTAAATCCTCTCGCACAATTCACATTAGTTGAGAGAATTGCAAAATCAACATCTGTAGTTGTTTATAATAATCACCATATTTAAGTACAGTTATTATTTTTGTAATTAGTTTTTCCATCTTGCGACTGGTTGGAAGCGTACCTCCATTCATTTATATTCTGAGCTAGCGTACACATTTCCTTGAAATTCTCACAGCCTACATCTACTGTTTGTGTGCATTGGTCTAACCTAGGTCTACCTCTACTTCTCTTTTTTCCTATCTCTGCTTCTGGTATATTCCGCACTACTCCCTCATGTCTTAGTATGTGGCCTATCATCCTATCTCTCCTATTTTTTACTGTTTTCCACATAGTTCTTTCTTACTCTACCACTTCTAGTACTTCTTTGTTTTTAACTTTGTCTCTCCATGGTATCTTCATCATACGCCTGTAGCATCGCATTTCAAAGGCTTCTACCTTTTTCTTATCTACTTCTCCTACTGTCCCAGCTTCACAATCATACAGTGCTGTGCTCCACACATATGTTTTATGCAATCCTTTCCTTGTTTCTTTGTTTGTTGCCTTTGAACACAGTAGTTGATTTTTCTTGTTAAATATAGAACGACCTTGTGCTAATCTTTGTTTTATATCTTTTGTACTTTTCCCATCTTGTGTTATTTGATTTCCTAGGTAGAAGAAATCCTTAACCTCTTGTAAGTTCTTGTTACCTATTTGCATTCTTGTTTTTGATTTATTTTCCTCTCTTTTGCATACTAGAACTTTAATTTTATTTTTATTAATTTGCATACCATATCTCTCCGTTAAAAGTGTTTCCATTTCATTAAGAACAGCTTCTAACTCTTCTTTGCTAGATGCTAATACCGCTATATCAACTGCAAATCTAAGCATATCAATCTTTTGTCCCTGTATATTAATTCCAAATGTCTTCCTGCATTTGACAGTATTCATTGCCTCTTCTATGTACAAGTTAAAAGTTAATGGGGATAAGGCACATCCCTGTCTCACCCCTTTCCTAATATTTAATTCAATACTTTTTTGCTCTAATTCTATTACCGTTGTTTGATCTTTGTATAAGCAATGCACTATCTGTCTCTCCCTAAAACTTATTCCAATCTTTTTGAGTATTTCGAACATTGCCAGAATTCCATTTTTCTACAATAGAAAAATCAGAGAATCCGTAGAAATCACTAAAAAATTCTAATAATCTAAACAAAGACGATGGCTACTACCTTTCCCCCATTTGAAAAACAAGCCTATATTCATAATAGAACCGTGACGTTCACTGATCCGCTACGACACTCCTCTCTATTCATGATCACTCACGCAACAAGTGCTCGCCTTATATAAACTACCACTTTCGCTACTTTCACCAGCTACTTTTCCACAAGAAATTTTTTTGGTTTAAATGGGCTAGTGAGTCTGCTAGTTCAGAAGCGACTTTACATACTCTTTACACTTTAACTTGTCTACTTAATACTAGCATTCTTATCTTTATTTCTTTATTATTATTTTTATTTTATTACTTACTTTCTTTTCTTGTCCTGATGAAGCCGTTTACAAAAGCGGGCACAACGTCGACCTTAGTTTATAAAATAACACGGTCCTAACCCGGAACCATAAATGTTTATAATGACTCCGGCCATAAAAGCCTCCTACAATATCACTTGTATTTATTGTTAACGATTAGGTTCTTCACAATGCGTATGCTGTTTACGGTACGTACTTTCATTTAAATGATTGAAATCCATGCCTTTACTTACAATTTTTTTTCTGCAAACACAATCGAGTTTTAAATATTCATTTTACGTTGGATTTGTTCTAGCGGAAACATCATGGTATCAGAGGTTTATACAAGGTGTTTCAAAATTGCACGGCACTATTTTAAGAGAGTGTTTTTTAGCACAAAATAAATATAAAACTTCTAATAAACATATACCCTAAAATGTACCCCTATGGAGTTATAACCCCTTTAAGGGGGCTAGGTCAAATTGAATTTTTTTTAATTATCTGAAGAACCACAAAAGATATTTTATTCAGATTTTTGTTGCCTACCCATGTTTTTATGCCAAAACAATAGGCTTATCAATTTTTTGATAATAAGATCAGGAGCGTTCCATTCGGGGGGGAACATTCACGTTTAACCCTGTAATTTTTTTGTGTGTAAGCTTTTATAAATTATAATGCCAGAATTAGAATCTTTTGACATTTCTGAGTAAAAGAGTCACTCTTGTTTGAAGTCGATATCTGTAGCCGTTTTCGCGTTAATTGGGGTCAAGCATTCAGGATGCCCTATGATACTTTACCTACCTACATAGATGTTGAGAGTTGAAAATATTTATTACAATTAAACATTTAAAGTAACTGTTCAAAATGCCCACCATTTTGTTGTATGAAGCATCCAGCACGGCGAATCCATTGCTCTCTGACAAGTCGTATAACATCAGGACGATTCTTAATAGTATCAGCAGCCTCTACGATCCGATTCTTTAACTCCTCTTGCGTGTAGATAGGCTTATAATAAACTATAGTCTTCATCCAACCCCAAACAAAATAATCTAACGGTGTTAGATCGGGAAATCGAGGTGGCCATTTAACAGGTCCATTTCGGCCAATCCATCGGTTACCATATTCTGCATTTAAATAGTCAATGACAATATGAGAGAAGTGGGCTGGGGCATCGTCATGCATAAACCAAATCCCACATCTATCGGGAATTGGAATATCCTCTAACAGCTCATAAAGATTATTTTGCAGAAAATTCAAATAAAACACTCCTGAAAGCCTTCGTGGTAAAAAGAAGGGGCCGATGAGATTGTCACCAAGAAGTCCACACCAGACATTTAAGGAAAATGTATGCTGATAATAATTTGTGACAGTGGTATGGGGGGTTTTCTTCATCCCAAGTATGGGCATTGCAAAAATTGGTAATTATATTTTTTGTAAAGGTAGATTCATCAGTCACTAGCAAGCGGGTCAAGAAGTTACGATGTCGTGCGCATTTTCGAATTAACCACTGCGAAAAATTGGTTCGTTTGATGTAATCTTGCGGTAACAAATCTTGCACAGATGTCACGTGAAATGGGTACAGTTGCTGCTCGTGCAAAGTTCACCAAACGCTTGCAGATGAAACACCAAAACGAAGAGACAATCTTCTGGTGCTAGTACTAGGAGATAACTGAACAGCATTAAGTATTTGTTCTTCAACATTTACATCTCATTGAAATCTTTGTCGACCAGCATTTACTCGTGTAGGTTTTAGCGTGCCAGTTTCCTTAAGACGTGTTTCTATGGATTGAAATGATTTACGATTTGGTATCCTTCAGTTGGAAATTGTTCTTGGTATCTGCGAACTGCAGCAGCGCCATTTCTCTGTACTTCACCATAAACTAACAGCATCTCTGTTTGTTCTGCAAATGTGAACAAGTTTGCGGTGTCTCCCATGATACAACAAATTAAAGTGTCTTCAAAGTACCAATTTACACAAAAACTAACAAAACTAGTAACACATATTAGTAACTTACGCAGTGTTTAAACATAACAAAGGTAATACATAGTAGATACATAATCACCTGTCAAACAAATAAACGATATGCAACTGTTATAATGTAGAGCTTCTAATATCCAAGGCTATTTGATTAACATCGCATTTTGACATTTAGCTTTAGTCTTCAACATCTAAGTAATACATTGATTAATTTGAGACATATGTATAGTTTATACATATGCCAAGTTGTTACAGAGATATTGAAGGCATGTGGTTATTAGGTTTATACTTATACATATAGGAAGTTTATAATAAAACTAAACGAATAAGGTATGTATCATATGGCATCCTAAATGCTTCACCTCAATTAACTCGAAAACGGCTACAGATATCGACTTCAAACAAGAGTGACTTTTTTACTCAGAAATGTAAAAAGCTTCTAATTCTGGCATTATAATTTATAAAAGCTTACACACAAAAAAATTACAAGGTTAAACGTGATTGCCCCCCCCCCCGAACGGGACGCTCCTGATCTTATTTTCGAAAAATGGATAAGCCTATCTTATTTGGCATAAAAACATGGGTAGGCAACAAAAATCTGAATAAAATATCGTTTGTGGTTCTTCAGATAATTAAAAAAACTCAATTTCACCTAGCGCCTTTAAAGAGGTTATAACTCCATAGGGGTACATTTTAGGGTATACGTTTATTAGAAGTTTTATGTTTATTTTGTGCTAAAAAACACTCCCTTAAAATAGTGCAGTGCAATTTTGAAACACCCTGTATATTGTAGAATCTCATTAGGAAAAAACTGAAACATAGTAAGCATAAACGTAGACCGAAGGTTTGTTGTTCCTGCTAATCCTTGCACATAATTTTAATTGCTCTATTATCGTTAATTTCCTTTGAAATAACAGATTTAAAAGTTTAACTATAATAGTGTAATCCTGCAGCAACATCATTATACTCTTAGACCATGGACTTGATTTTTCCTATCGTTCTTGTACGTGATTTTAATGGTTAATGATTCAGTAAATCATAGTTTGAACCATTGTATTCCTTTTTAAAAATAGTATACTATATTTTAAAATTAAACGAGGAAAACCTATGATAACATAAGCATGCACTTTAATCATTGAGTAATTTAAAAACCAATACAATTCGAAAAATATACATGTACATGGTAAGCCCATATTTCTTTTGCGTATCGTTTAATGCAGCATTTTATATATTCATCGTCTATCAAAGATATTTCAAAAAATTTATTACAATTTCATACGCTGGAAAAATAAAGAATATGTCTTACTGTTGTTTCTAGAAACGCACATGTATTGTAATTTGCTCAGAATTTTTTGATTTATAAGAAATAATTATGTGTATTCTGAAATTCTGATTTCAACATTAGATTCAGTATGAAAATAGTATACAAGAATGATAGCTTACACATTTTCAACTGATTTACTTTAAAAACCCAAAAACTTCTATCGACTGTCTATATAATCAAAGACTTTATGTATACAAACAAACTTCGATACATTTTACAATTCAAAATTTTGGATCGTCTGTTTCTATGTATTCAATTATTGTTTAGAAACGGAAATGGAAGATTTGAGTATCGGCTTGAATTTTAAACGACGTGATTATAGTTTGGAGATTTTATCATTAAGTCTCTCCTCATTTTTGTATTTTTTTACAAATTCTTATAATTTTTTATAATTAAAAACCATACCTAAAACAAGCTGTATAATCAACAAAGTCGTTTGAAAATATTTAAATTCGTTTACTAAATGATGAAACTAATCAGTACAGAATTTGTAGATATTTTCCAAGCAATGCTAATAAATACCTCAACATAGTAATTTAACGATTTTTGTTTAATAGGTGAACGTAAAGAACAATTAACTAACTTTCTCGATTTGTGTTTGAAAGTTAAAATTATATATCCAAGATTGTGCAGCGCACCCTTGACCACCAGCTTATAAGACAAATGAAAACATCTCATAATTTTGTTGATCAAAGTACAAGTTAAGAAAATAATGCATTTTTCTGGTGTTGATGTCACAAGTGATCTACGAGTGCTGCAATTAGATCTCGACAAACTCGTCTGGTAGAAGTTGATAGAGAAGTAGTGATGTGGAAAGTGCTAATGTGGAAGGTGTGAGGTGCGAGGTGGGAGGTGTAAGGTGGGTGATGGGAAGTGGGGACTGGATTAGCTTTGAAGTGGTGAGGTGGGAGGCGAGAGGTAGGGTGAGGTGGGAGATGGAATAAAGTGGGTGGTGGAGTGAGGTGGAAGGTGGGGTGGTGTGGGTGGTAGAATGAGGTGAGGTGAGGTGAGAGTTAGATGGAAGTTTGGAGGACACCATCGTTACACTGTGCCGGACTACTTAAAAATGACCCACTCATATAGCTTACAAGTTGGAACAGACGTTCTGTTATTGCTTGTCGGCGGCCTTAAGAGTTTCTGCTATATCTGCTGTATCCGGTACCTTGTAACAACCCGATTTTCAATCGCTTTGTTGAGCATAAAATTGTATCATTATTTCTTATATAATGTTACGCTACTGCGTACCAAAACTTAGATTATTATCACTTGACACAATTTAATTATTACTTGTATATTTCACGAACCGTGGTTGAATTATTATATGTACGGGTTACAAAGCCTGCATAGACCGTGGTGGAATAATCTCATACAAGCGAATGCTTCTATATTTTAAAAAGCTTTCGTTTTACATCTACGGTGCCTGGGATCGCATAATATTTACAATACAATGTATTGAGAGGGTGAGTTTCTGGTATTTAAACATATGGTGCGGCCGCAGGGCCGGACGGATTCATTGGGGGGTTTGCAGGAATGTGGGCAGATGTAAAGAAGCGGCAAGGATTCCAGGCTTTTTTTGATGTGTGTCTTTGGGTGAAGACGTGTTTGAGTGTTGCTTAGAACACGTAAGTACTTATTTTGTTTGAAAGGACATTTATTTTAATAATGCAAGTAACCCTTTGCTATAAATTTCCTTCTGATACTACATCGATTTATGTAGACCATTATTGAATTGTAACGAGTTAACCGGAGTATTAATTCTGGGTACCGGTGTACATACATTATCGGGCCTGTCAAATAATTGTTACTTCTTTATGAACAACGTTGCCCGCGAAGTTATTTTGTTGTTTTGTGTTATGAATATTTACAAATGGTTGGTTACAAAGACTTTTCATTGTTGTTTTCTTTGTAAAAGTAAGAAATGGTTTAACACAAGATGTACAGCATTAATATATTTTTATAAAAAAAGTTTCGCTTTTATACTATACTTACAAATACTTTTTTGTAATATATTGCATCTGTGCACAATATTAATTATATTAGTATAATTTTTAAAATAGATTCTTGTACTTTTTTGTATTAAACGCCGATGCAGACATTTGATAAGGTGTGGTATTGCGTCTATTTGGAATTTTTAGTTCTGTTTTATCAATTAGCATAGTTGCTTGTAAAACAAGTAATCTGTAAACAATTAAAAATAGGATATGCAATCTTATTAGTGCTTTTGTTAAATTAATTAAAGGTATTAAGTTAATCATAGTTAGGCTAAGGTTAGGTATATGTGATGACGTGCACGTCCCAAGATAACAATTAGGTTAGATAGAGTTACGTTATTTTATGTCGGAATAGTGGGCCCTGTAGGCCTTATTGCATTTCAAGTTCCAGACTGTTATTTATTTGTTTATACATGCTATTCCTGACAGTCGATGGTATAATAAAATGTTATTGCTTTTTCTAAACTACGAGTTTATTTCATGATTACTTTTATTAGGTATCAGTGCCTTTCCGCTGATTGGCGCCCATGTTTATTATAAATTGTTAATATATGTATTGATGATTTTTATCCATATCGCATATTTGGTAAGTACAAGCAAGGGTTTAGTTAAGAGTTTGAACCACGACCTACGCCGCTGAGTTTAGTCTGCCTGGCCTTAATTAACCGTCTTGACTGGTCTTTACAGGCCCTCGACGGACGGTTGATTATGCAATTATTACAACCTCATTATTTTTCAGACCCTTTAATGCTAATGCAAACTCATTTTTAGGTATAGGATATCCCAAGTCATCCTTTTCAATTTTTGATTCCTGTTCTAATGCTGCTAGTTCCTGTCATGCTTATAAATTCCCTATATATTCTTGTCATCTAACCACTTTCTCTACATTTTCAATGATGATATCTCCTTCCACACGCCTTATATTTTTGCTATACGGTTATATCTCTAAAATTCATTCTAATTATTTTGTATGCTTCGTCTGTCTTTCTTATTTCCATCTTAGTTTGTACTTCTTTGAACTTTTCATCAATGCATTGCTCTTTAACTTTCCTGCACTTGCGAAAAACTTCTCATTTTATGGCTTTGCATCTCTGCTTTCTTGTTTCGTCTGGTCTGCTTTTGTATTTTCGTGTTTCTTCTAACGGGTGTTTCAAATTGCGCGGTTTTTATATAAATGGCGCACTGAATTCGTCTGGGTATTTTGACATTTAAGAAGTGTGATGTATGATATTTATAAAAATGGTTTCATACACGATACAACAACGCGTTCAAATTGTTGAATTATTTTATGAAAATCAGCATTCTGTGAAAAGTGTTTTTAGAAAACTACGTGAATTTTATGGTTTACATAATTGTTCAGCTGAAAGTACTATTGGTCGAATTATAAAAAAATTTTAAGATACCGGTTCGGTGGAAGATCAAAAAAGTGAAAAATACAGTCCTAGCGGTCGTTCACAAGAAAATATTGATTTGGTTTGTGATAGTGTTACTGAAGATCCTAAAATGTCCATTAGACGACGTTCACAACAAGTTGGACTTAGTTGATCAACAACATGGCGTATTTTGTTTAAGGATTTAGCTCTGAAGGCATATAAGGTTCAAATAACTCAAGCACTAAAGCCATTAGATCATTTAAAACGTCGTTTAATTGCCAATTTCATCAATGAACAACAGGCTGATTTTTCTCAAAAAATCATGTTTTCCGATGAGGCACATTTTGAAATTGGGGGCTATGTTAATAAACAAAATTGTCGTATCTGAAGTGAGGAAAATCCACGAAATATTCATGAGAAACTTATGCATTCTAAACGAGTTACTGTTTGGTGTGTTAGGTGGTGTAATTGGGCCTTACTTTTTTGAAAATGCAACTGGTAAAGCTGTAACTGTCAATGGTGTTCGATATCGTCGGATGATAACCGAATTTTTGTGGCCTGAATTAATGAATATTGATTTAGAGGTTAGTTGGCTTCAATAAGATGGCGCTACATCTCACTCTGCACAAGAAACAATCGCTTTATTGAGAGAAAAATTTTTTTGACGTGTAATCTCAAGAAACGGTGATGTTGATTGGCCACCAAGATCATGTGATTTGACTCCATTCGACTATTTTCTTTGGGGTTATGTGAAAAGTCAGGTTTATAAAAACAATACACACTCAATTCCTGCTTTGAAAGATGAAATTATTGGGGTCATTGGTGTTATTGAAAATTTTAACAAAAGAGTGGACGTCTGTGGAGCTGCAAGAGGAGGCCCATTGGCAGATATTATTTTTCGCATATAAATGTCATTAGTGATACTTCAATAACCAATAAAAAGTTTTTGAAAATGAATGCAAATTATGTGTCTTATTTATTGTTAAAAAACCGCACAATTTGAAACACCCTTTATTAAGTGCAGGATATCCTTTGTGATCCATGGTTTCTTATTTTTTTTGTGTGATTTTCTAATTGGCCAGTTAGCGAGTTTTTTTTACCTGGAAAATTTGGAATTTTGTCGAATACTTGCTGTTCCAAGCAAGGTAGGGATCTTTAACGTGCGTGACAACACACACACGGGACCTCCATTTTACCTCTCATCCGAACGAGGGTGTATTTTTGTGAAAAATGCTCGCTTAACATTTTTCAAGCGGACCGTGTCGGGATTCCAACCCGGTACCTTGGGCGTGGTAGTCACACACATACCAACTACGACATGTAGCCGCCCATTTTTTTGTATGTGTGTATACCTCAGAATATCTCTGGCCGCCATGTCTCAGCTAGATTTAATGTTATTCCATTCTGTTTTTACTTCCTTATATCAGAAATTTTTTCGACGTCTTTCAGCAATTCATTTGACCTTGTTTTAAATCTTTCGTGGATATCTTTATCTTTTAGTTTCAAATTTTTAAATTTAAGCTCGATATCTGTATCTGCTTCTAGGTAGCTTCTACAGTCTTTTACTTGATTCCTAAGCAGTTGTCTAACAAGAATGTAATCTATTTGATACCTTCCTATGCCTTCTGGCATCTCCACATGTATCGTCTTCGAACATGATGTTGGAATAATGTGTATGTGATGATTAAATTGTTTTTGTCGCAAAATTCTACCAGTATATTTCCCCTGTCGTTTCTTGTGGCTAAACCCTACCCTCGCCTACCACTGCATTAAAATTCCCGCAATTATTAAATTTACACGTCCTTTTACGCATGTTAGTATGTCTTCAATATCCTTGTAGATCGCTTCTACCTTTTTCTCGCTGTAGCTAGAGGTGGGCATGTATACTTGTATTGTTATTGTATTTGCCGGTTTAGATTCTAATGTAGCAATGACACCTCCTTTGTTCTTTTGTAAGTAGTTTTCTACATAGTGTCCTATCTTTTCCGCATTACTATCCCCACATCCAAATTTCCTTCTTCTGATCCCGTATGAATTACCCTTAAGATTCCGCTCCAAAAAACCGCCGCCTCTGGCAACCGAACTATATCTAATGTTAACATTTTCATTCCAATTTTCAAACTCTCTAGCTTACCTACTTGCTTCATGCTTCTGACATTACACGCTTCGCAAAATGTTCCCGACTTCTTGTTTAACTTTCCAATCACATCCTCCAAGGTAGTTCCCTCTCAGAGGATCCGAATGTGGGACATTTTAACTACAGAATCTTTTACCCCAGAGGATGCCGTCTTCTTAAATAATAATTTGTGTACGTTGTGTACGTGAGAGGTGATGTGGTGGTTTCCCGTTGCCTTCCACATCGCAGTAGTGTGTCTTAGAATGTCATACGACCCCAATGGTCTCTGCCACTCTAAGTATCGAAAGAACTGCTACCCTCTTAAGAGGGTCTGTCTTAGTTTGGTTTCTCACTAAAGACTTCACTGATTTGGTTAAACCTATAGTTCGGTTCTCACTGAAACACGCAAAATTTTCTCCTCATTCTAGTAATCTAGAACTTCTCCAAGGTACAGATCCGTTCCAATTTTTATAGTTATTACTTTTGTGGAATTTATGTTTTATTGTTTTGATTATGAACATGTATTTTTGAACTGACATTTACCAGTAAATGAATTGTTCATTTGGCTTTGCATAAAAGTGTTAAGTTGTCATTTCGCCTTATTAACTAATATTACATTGAAAATCATTTTGCCTATGATTTTGGGGATCATCATCATTTTGTTTTCGACCTTACTTAAGGTCGGTTTGACGTAGCTCTAACTTCTTTTCTATTCTGTGCTAATCTAAAAAGCTCTACATACCCTTCACAACCTAAATTTCTAATAATTTGACTAATATAGTTTGGTCTAGGTCTTCCTATATCCTTCTATCTTTTTCCTATCCAGCTGGCTCTACATAGATATTAGCAACCTGATGGTTGTTAAAGAACTCTAACATGTTTACATGATTACCATTTATAGGGAAATGAAATATAACCTGGTTATCCGCTTCAAAAAGGAAAAGTGTTAAATTATATGTTATGGTAAGGCTTAAGCAACGAATCGCTGTCAACATGCCAAACCGCTACCTAATTGTGAGTTATGTCATGGTGACGTTTATTAAATTATATGTTATGGTAAGGCTTAAGCAACGAAACGCTACCAACATGCCAGACCGCTACCTAATTGTGAGTTATGTCATGATGACGTTTATTAAATTATCTGTTATGGTAAGGCTTAAGCAACGAAACGCTACCAACATGCCAGACCGCTACCTAATTGTGAGTTATGTCATGATGACGTTTATTAAATTATCTGTTATGGTAAGGCTTAAGCAACGAAACGCTACCAACATGCCAGACCGATACCTAATTGTGAGTTATGTCATGATGACGTTTATTAAATTATCTGTTATGATAAGGCTTAAGCAACGAAACGCTACCAACATGCCAGACCGCTACCTAATTGTGAGTTATGTCAAGGTGACGTTTATTAAATTATATGTTATGGTAAGGCTTAAGCAACAAATCGATACCAACATGCCAGACCGCTACCTAATTGTGAGCTATATCATGGTGACGTTTATTAAATTATATGTCATGGTAAGGCTTAAGCAACGAAACGCTACCAACATGCCAGACCTCTAACTAATTGTGAGTTATGTCCTGGTGACATTTAGTTAACTGATTTTTTTTTTTGTTTTGTTTTCGAACTTACTTAAAGTCGGTTTGACGCAGCTCTAAATTCTTTTCTATTCTGAGCTAATCTAAAAAGGTCCACATACCCTTCACAACCTAAATCTCTAATTATTTGACTAATATAGCTTTGTCTAGGCCTTCCTACTCTATTTTTATTTGGTAGTCTATAATCTAAGACTTTACTAAATAGTCCCTCATGTCTTAACTGGTGCCCTATCATTCTATCTCTCCTGACCTTCAATTGTTTCCACATACAGGGTTCCTCACCTATCCTTCTATAAACTTCCTCGTTTGTTACTCTATCTGTCCAGCTAATCTTTAACATTCTCCTATAGCACCAAGTTTCAAAAGCTTCTATCCTTTTCTTATCTACTTCTTTAATTGTCCAAGTCTCACTACCGTATAGTAGAACGCTCCATACGTACGACTTTAAAAACTTTTCTATTATCTAAACTAATACTATTAGCTATTAGTAAGTTTTTCTTTTTTAAAAACATTTTTCTAGCTTGAGCTATTCTAGCTACTATATCCCTTCTGCTACGTCCATCCTTTGTAATTATACTACCTAAATAGCAAAATTCATCTACCTCCTCTAACTCGGTATTACCTATTTTTAATTTTGGTTTATAACTAGGCTGTAACTCACTTGTCAATATCTTTGTCTTTACCGAGTTAATTCTCATACTATAGTTACTCCGTAGTATCTCATCTAAAATATTTAAAAACTCTCCTAGCTCTTTTCTAGACTCTGCTATAATGGCTATATCATCTGCAAAACGTAACATGTCTATTTTCTGTCCCTGTACACTAATACCTATCTCTTTTCTCTCTCTAGCTAAGTTTAAAGCTTCCTCAATATAAACATTAAAAATCAAGGGAGACAGTATACAACCCTGTCTAACACCATTTCTAATCTTAGCTTCCTTTTCTATTTCATCAAATCTAATTACTGCACTTTGGTTTTTATATAGACTGTAAATAATTTTTCTATCCCTATGAGAGATTCCTATTTTTTGCAAAACCCTGAACATAACAATCCAATTAACCCTATCAAATGCTTTTTCTAAATCTACAAATGCGAAATGAGTCTTTGGGGATACGTTAAGGAAATGGGTAAATGGTTACCAGGTCGATGTGGTTGGGTAAATGGCATTGGTATCTACTAAGGGTCCTTCTTAAATCTTAAGGAATATTTATGAAGATTTATATATAAAAATTACCTATTTTGAAATACAGTTTTACATGTGTGGGGGATTTTATTATAGTAGTATACCTTTACTACAATGTAAAATCATCAATTACGGTTTTTTCTAGTGCTAATGCCCAGAAACATTATTGTAGGGCGCACATTCTTTGTATGTTGTTGCAACCAATTTGAATTACACTTCGAAAGAATAAAAAACAATTTTCAAAAAGACACGGAATGTAAAATATTGATTAGTTTTCCCTAATTACGCCAACGAAACAACTTACAACATTCAGCTGCTTTACACCTAGTCACCATTACGAATAACATCGTGAACTATGCTCAAAGTACTTTAAAAATCCCGTAGAAGCTCCATTAAACTTTGCATTTCAACGTCGCCGCCTGCCTGTTTAAGTTTATCTTTCAACCGGTCGTAATAATGGCGCTGGGTCTATAATGTGCGCTTGAATGCTTAACATCCAAGAAAACGTGCACTGCACGTATGTAAGAGTGAGATATTAACAATTAGAGTAAGAACGCTGAACGTCCGCTGAATCATACGTCTATTCTAAGCGTCGCGACGCGTCGCGTCACCATGTGGTTTGTGACAACGTATTGTCGTCGGGGGGTTTCCTCTATTTCTAACGAAATTTCCGCTGAGGAACGTCTAGACCTTATATTTGCCGCGTTCTGTACGTCTGGTAGTTGGTCTTTTTTTAGCATTAAGTGCACTGAGAAGTATGTACGTATTAATAGAATGCGGTGTAAACTACACCGGAACTGGCATCAGCTGGTCCTTATTTCAAATTAAATTGCATGTAATGCATATTAATCCGTATGGTTGTGTAACAATATCCTCCGCTTCCTAGGATTATAAACAAACCCAAAGCGAGTGCAAATAAAGGGATCGTTATAGAATTACTCGGCTATTGTATAAATAAAGGAAGGATTCTGAGGTTCCCAAATACATATATACGTTTTATTAAAACTACACCGTAACAGTATAAACAAACTGTTTGTAGATAACGCAGGGTCATGCTAATGGGTATGTGGTGAGCTATTCCTGTAACAACGCAC
This sequence comes from Platerodrilus igneus, assembly GCA_036346225.1. Classification (NCBI taxonomy): domain Eukaryota; kingdom Metazoa; phylum Arthropoda; class Insecta; order Coleoptera; family Lycidae; genus Platerodrilus; species Platerodrilus igneus. Next base: position 2,310,906 of record JARFIW010000131.1, on the reverse strand, counting down.
TATAAAGTTAGTTTGAGATTTAATACAGTATCACATGTTGGGTGTCCTTGAAAGTTCTAACCCATTTTGCCAGGAAATAAATATCTCGGGAGTGATATACAAAGATTTGGTTTTCACTGATCTGTTTATTTCTACAATTCTTTATGTATATCTGTTTAATAAACGAAGTTTCGTAAAAACGGTTTTTTTAAAGGCAAAATTATAAACCTTAATTCTATCTGAAAGATAAAACCTTTTTTTCTGCAAAAGTGTTTAGATTGTTGCAGATAGATTGGGAATGAGAAGTTATTTGTTTTTAAACGATATCTTATTTATGCATTTACGTATACTTTTCTTATCCATTTGGTCTATAGGCAAAATATATAATGTCTAGTTTTATCAATAAGTTTTGTCTGCTGACTGACATATTTGTATCAGTAGTACATTTAGTTACGAATCAGACCCACATTTCCTCCAGAATCCCACATTTCCTCCCACATCTGGACCAAATTTACATGTAAAAACCCACTATAAAGTTTTATTTTTTAGGAATCTCCTCCTTGCTCTCCTCCTTGCTCGGACACCCCCCACAACCATTTTGATTACATCACACCCGCATTCTTTCCACCCGCGAGATAAATCTTTCTCCACATTTCCACCCACGAGATAAACCTATCTTGTTTAGTATCAATTAATATTAGATTTTTCTCAGCTACCCAAATCTTTAGGATTTTTTTAGATTGCGCCATCTCCTAAGGAGCTACCCCAATTTTAAGATTTCTTATCTGTAGCGACTTTTGAGCGTTCTTATAAATTTTTTATACAAACGATAAATCCTGTTAGTCTAGAATTTTACGCAGAATTCGAATCTGTAAACATATTTAATATCCGACTACGCCCTGCAAAGTTATACCCCTTTAAAGTCCCGTACCTCTAAATTTTGCTCTTTGATCTATAAGCAAAACTAACAAATAGTTTTCTTTGTCTAACCAATACATCTTTCGAGATAAACCTATCTTGTTTGGTATCAATTAATATTAGATTTTTCTCGGCTACCCGAATCTTTAGGAATTTTTCAGATAGCGCCATCCACCAGAGAGCTACCCTGATTTTAAGATTTATTACCTGTAGCGACTTTTGAGCGTTCTTATAAATTTTTTTATTCTTGCGATACATTAAGTTAGTCTAAAATTTTATGCAAAATCCGAATCTGTAAATAGATTTGCAATAGGACCACGCCCTTCAAAATTACACACATTCCCTCTGCGAGATAAATCTTTCTCCACACTCCACCCACGAGATAAACCTATCTTGTTTGGTATCAATTAATATTAGAATTTTCTCAGCTACCCGAATTTCTAAGAATTTTTTCGATTGCACCATCCCTAAGGAGCTACCCCAATTTTAAGATTTTTTTTATCAATGTTGATTTCTAATAAGCTCTCCTTTTTAATATCTACAATCCTTTAACCAAACACGTAGCAGTATTAACATAAATTAAGCATGCAAAAATTTAATAATTTATTTTATCCAATTTACAGTTTAATAAACTAATAGAATGCAATTTTACAAAGTATAACATTATTTCCTGTGTGTAGCCGAATCCAAGTAGTTTAACCTGTAACAAAAAAAGATTAATGTGCTGTTTAAAAAGAGAGGAAACGTGTTTTCGATCAATAAGACATATTGTCGTTAACCTAACAATATGAGAATAATGTAAAAACATTCCAATGTAATGTGTTTTAAATATGTAAATGGAAAGGTCGACTTTTACGTAATCATCCTCCGAATCACATGTGAAAGCTGTATATAATTTCTTTTCTTGGACTTTCTATTAATTATGTTTGTGTATTAGAAATTGATTAATAATTGCAGGATACAAATTTTAAATAAACACTTTACTAAGGGAACACCGAACTTGTTGTATACAGAATACTTACTAATAAAGCAATTTAATTTTAAATAACTTCTACGCCATATTTTTCGAAAATGGCAGGCTTGAATATTTTCTTTGGAAACAATCAAAGATTGCCGAAGACACTCGAAGAGTGCACAAACGCGGTCACTAAACCACAATTAATAATCGCCTTTATAGGTTTAACATTTCTACCATTACCCAATGACTGGTGTTACGTACATGAAAACTTTAATTTCTTATTGGAGAGAATCCTTATTCTCCCACGCACTGCTGCGTAGTTGCATACCCACCCCTTTTGGGGATATATGCTCGTTATACGTTGTAAGACCCTCGGTTTTACTTAACTACACTTCGTGAGATCCCTTTAATCTTTTTTAATCGTGTCCTTCTCACGTACAATACAGTAGGACTTAGCCTTACTACCTACAAATTCTAACACCAAGTCACCGTTAAACCCGCTTTTAAATTTCCCCACAACTTTTTGTTAACATGCGGTAAATTGTGTTTATTATTTGCGGGGTACACCACTTTAAACCTAAAAATAAAAACAGGATAGTTTAATACGTCTATTAATAATTTATGGTAATGTTGGCGATACAAATATGTAAAAACAAACTTTATCAAGAAAATATAATGTTTTAATAGAATACATACATGTATTGATAACATCTATAAACCGCTGTGGTAACCAGAGTCTGACGAATCTGGGATAGCCAAATCTCTAAACATTTGCGCAAGCGATTGCCTTGCAGTTGCATCTTTTAAGTACTGAATGGGGAAACATTTAATAAGTTCCAACACTGTCAAGTAATTTAAATTGCTGCAATCATTAGACAGAGAAATACTGGCACTGCTCTCCCCCTCTAATAACGTTTGAACCCTTTCTTCCTCCGTCGTATTTCCACATACTTTTTTTATATCACCAACAAATTTTTCGTAAAATTCTGGAAAGTTTCTACACCTTAACTCAGCCATTTTAAAACAGATCAATTCTCGCAAATTTAATAGCTTGATGCACTCGTACGCAGGTAGCACAATAACATTCCCATCTTTCGTAATCTCCATATTATATAAATTCTCTTTTCAAAATTGTTCAACAGCCATATACTTCTATTAAAGGATGTGCTCAGCTGCAATTTGAAATCTTGATCCAATTGTATGTCAACAACATCGTTTCCACTAGTCAAACCATTTAATCTGACTTGTTTTGAGTCTTGAGCAAATTGGTGAATTTGAAATTCCACTTGAAAAGTACACAATTTCTTCCAATCAAGTAAGAGAATGTTATCGTAGAATCAGCACACATACCACTACAGCAAATAACTTGGATGGCAGTTGAAGACCACCATATAAATCAAAACCAACTTCTAATATATGGTGGTGATAATTTGGAGGAAATTCGCTTAACCTATAGGTTGACTTACCAACTAGTTGGTTGATATTTAATTGTGGTACTCGCACATCACTTGTAACGTCAACACAAGAAAAATCCATCTTTAATTTATAATTTTAATCAAACTCGACGATACTTTGACGACTAATGCACTGGAACATGGCTCTCGCCTTTTATGCCGATGGTCGAGCGTGCGCAGCTCCTTATTATATTAGTTGGCGTTATATGCAAGTCTTGACTGGAAAAGTGACGCGTATAATTGTTTTATAGTGGGTTTTACCTGTATGTATTTAACCACCAGCACCATTTTTAGAATTATTAAACAAAATTACTCTTAGCAGTATTTTTAATATACCATCGCGTAAGATCAGGTTCTCAAATCCTTCGGAATTTTTTTCAAAAAGAATGACCCTTTACTGATTTGCAGATTAACCTTTTGCAAGCACCGTATATAATTCACCTTTAATCTATTTCTAAACCGTATCGCTCTGTCTTTTGAGATAAACCCCTAGTGTAACCTATAAAATTAGTATAGAATTTTCCTGGGGAATTGAAATTAATTATCACGTCTTTTAAAATTAGTTCCAACAAAGACCTGTATATATTGTATTAATATTCAAAAACCTATCAGCAAAACACTTTTGCATTTTTATTTAGATTTAGCTCGATAATAGAGTTAAACTCCAAAAATATTTATTAGTGGCTAGAATTGTTAAAATTTTCAATTAGTGAATCCACATACAAATGATTAAACCAAAAGGTATAATACATATATTACTTTCTGCACGGTGACCTAGAAAGTGGTTCGATAATCTATTTTAAATGTAGTTCAACATAAGACGTATATTCTAAATAAATTTAGTGAAATGTATGATCATTAGCCTTGCATTGTTTGTCGATGACGTCTGACTATTAATTTAATAAAAGCACTTTTCACAATTCTAGTTAATATACGGTAATACACATTCTATAATTTGATTTAAATTGGTTTAATGTAAGGACAAATTATACTTATACTTTCTATATGTACATAAATCCGGGGGAAATGATACCAAAAGTTCATTTTAAGTTTATTTTGTAAAACGTAAAGTCGTTTATAGTGTAATTAATAGTAATACTGAATTTTCAGTCTTTGGTTTAAAGTTTCGTGTGAGGACTATCGACAAAGAAGAGTAAGTCTTAGTTTGAATTTTGCAAACGTAGAAGAAATTAATATTTACATGTATAATTCAAAACTGTTAATCAATAATCTTTTCTAGAATGAACATCTTAAGTATTGCGTGCAGTGTGTGCGAAAATGTTTTACTGGATGTGATGCCATAAAAACACAACGAAAGGCACATCGAGATGGTTTATTTCAGGAGGAACTAAAATTACAGCCAATGAGTGGGAACAAATTAAGGATTTGGAAAACCAATCGACCGCAGCGCATAAAGAACGTATAAACGCCGCAATTCAGTTAGAACGAACCAAGTTACTATTTGAAAAACCATACACCATAACAAAATTTTCTTCCAAAATCATAATTGTAGGCCTGAACCCGTTCGACGATTACAAAATAATTTTTAAATTTGTTGACACCATTTCGCAGAGCGTACTTGATGTATCCTTCAACGTATTTAGGAAGTTTATATCAAATCTTCCACACATTATACGCACTATGGAAGTTGGCATGCAAAATCAGATATGCAAATTCGACAACTTGCGTTTTTATTTAAATAAGAATTGTTTAGTGAAGATGATGACATTTGATGGGAATTATATGATATTTACCAAAGGAACTTTAGAGCACTTTTAGGGTATCTCAGATCGTTCTCAACCATGCTAATACTTTAAAAGAACTAACGGAAAAGGGTACTCCTAATATAGATCTGTTTCTGTTAGATGTCGCAATGGAAAGATATAATAGGAATGATGTCCTACAGAATCTCGCACATGATGTAATTAAAAGCAAATACAGTAATAGTGATATTGGGGTCATATTATACGAATTTATAAGAACCTACCCAAGATTGTTTGAAAACAGTATTTGTAAACAAGTTGAGTATATGGAAGAATACAACAGGTTTCCATTCCACGCATTTACGAGCGATGTTTAAATTTTAAGCCAAAGACTGAAAATTTTGTAACACTATTAATTACACTTTTGTTTTCTTCTTATACGTTTCTAAATTGTTGTATTTCAACTACAGATATTAATAGATGTCAATAAAATCATGTTATAGTTTTAAATAAAACAATTCTGATTAATAATTTTGTAAAACGTTTATAACACCCTTTTAAAAAATAATACACATCTTTGTTATAATTCTTTTCATAATTACTTAGATACCCATTTCAGTTATGTGAACATTTGAAAAATTAAACAATACTAATGTATGCTTTATATTTTAAAACATAAACAAGCTAATATATACAAAAATAATTTCTAAATTCACATCATTCATTTCTTATGATAACAGTTGTGGTGGTTGAATTTTATTTTAAAACTTACAATTTAGTATATATTCCATTTGAATATCTGCCAACAGTTTTATAAACCCCATCTCCTCGACTATTTCCATAAAATCATCCAGATCCTCGGCATTGATAACACTGCAGTACAGTGCTGTATTGCTTCCTCGTATGACTGACACATAAGACATTTTCTTCTTCTATCGAAAAGGGTTGCCCACATTCTGCTTTTTACTCGTAGAGCATTGCGAAATCTTCGAATAACCTCCCAAAGTCTTTATACATATTTGTTATATTGTCTCTTTAAACCATACAATCAACAAATAATAACTTCTACGCGAACAGTTCTTTATATGAGCTACTCCTATTCGGATATGTACCGATTGCACCCGATTTGTGTGCACGCACGAAACAACCGGTATGGAATGTATTCTATGAACAAAATCATTACATTTCTTAAGAAAAATGCTAAGGACTTTAAAAATAATTATAACTCTTGTTAGACCTCTAGCCTCTAGATAAACGTTATTATTTTAGGTTGTGTCACTGTTTTCTAAATCAATTTCCTACATACTTTTTCCTAAACTATGCGTATCAATTGACGGTTATACTTTACTCCATAACCGACTTGTATATATTTTCGTATTCGTCTCTAGCTAACACGTTCGTATAATAAAGATGTACAGGCTCGTCATCAACTGGTAACTTAATCTTTTTTAAAAGCTAGCCTTTGTTTTCAACTTTAACGCTTGTTGTAGATGTGGAAATTCTTTCCGCTATTCCTTGTGAGTAGGAATCGGTGATTTTGCATGGGATCAATCAATTGTTTGTGCACCTCTTTGAATTTTTGTAGAGATGTAGCGTCTCCCTTTTTGTATGCCGCAAAGTTCTTTCGTACAGAATCCTGCATAAAATGACGCTTGCGTTTATTTACAATAAAATTGTTAACGTTCGTCATCATCGGACTCAGGATGGGAACTAACTTTTTTTGAATAATGTCAAATATTTATATACTCGTCGAAATTCTTCCTATATCGACCATTATCCAAATCAAAATCTTTCACAACAGTTATAAAATTATGTTTTGAGTCACCCCAACACTGTAAACACATTTCTTTAAATTTCGGATATGTCATGTCACCACTTATATGATCCGAAAAGATATGTCTGAGATTGGTTTCATCCTGTTTCCATAATGCGATTACATTGGCGTTATCTCTGAGTCTATGTTTTAAGGCACTAGCGTAAGTTTGACATAGATAGAACGAATCTATTGCTTTATGTCGGCCGAACGAGAAAAATTGAGTGATTTTGCTTTGCTCGTTTGCAGGTATATCTTCAAAAACCGCAATTGAATCTTCTTTGGTATCTCTGGGTTCAATCAAATCCTCGTAATTTTCAAACTCATGGTATCCAATTTTTTCTTTTAATGGTGTAAAAACGTTTCTTAACAATTCGTATTTATATATATGACCACATGACCACATGACCATATGACCACATGACCACATGACCATATGACCACATGACCACATGACCACACGACGATATGACCTAATTGCTTTTTAATGAGTTTTCTCATTAAAAACCCATTAGCACTAATTGCTTTTTAATAAGTTTTTCCATTAAAACCAAGTGTGGACCTAGGTTAGATAAAAGGAAAAATTAATAGGTTAGGTCAGCGCCGCTGCGCTTACCTAACCTATTAATTTTTCCTTTTATTGTAAATAAACGTAAACGTCATTTTATGCAGGATTCTGTACGAAAGAACTTTGCGGCATACAAAAAGGGAGACGCTACATCTCTACAAAAATTCAAAGAGGTGCACAAACAATTGATTGATCCCATGCAAAATCACTGATTCCTACTCACAAGGAATAGCGGAAAGAATTTCCACACCTACAACAAGCGTTAAAGTTGAAAACAAAGGCTAGCTTTTAAAAAAGATTAAGTTACCAGTTGATGACGAGCCTGTACATCTTTATTATACGAACGTGTTAGCTAGAGACGAATACGAAAATATATACAAGTCGGTTATGGAGTAAAGTATAACCGTCAATTGATACGCATAGTTTAGGAAAAAGTATGTAGGAAATTGATTTAGAAAACAGTGACACAACCTAAAATAATAACGTTTATCTAGAGGCTAGAGGTCTAACAAGAGTTATAATTATTTTTAAAGTCCTTAGCATTTTTCTTAAGAAATGTAATGATTTTGTTCATAGAATACATTCCATACCGGTTGTTTCGTGCGTGCACACAAATCGGGTGCAATCGGTACATATCCGAATAGGAGTAGCTCATATAAAAGAACTGTTCGCGTAGAAGTTATTATTTGTTGATTGTATGGTTTAAAGAGACAATATAACAAATATGTATAAAGACTTTGGGGAGGTTATTCGAAGATTTCGCAATGCTCTACGAGTAAAAAAGCAGAATGTGGGCAACCCTTTTCGATAGAAGAAGAAAAATGTCTTATGTGTCAGTCATACGAGGAAGCAATACAGCACTGTACTGCAGTGTTATCAATGCCCGAGGATCTGGATGATTTTATGGAAATAGTCGAGGAGATGGGGTTTATAAAACTGTTGGCAGACATTCAAATGGAATATATACTAAATTGTAAGTTTTAAAATAAAAATTCAACCACCACAACTGTTATCATAAGAAATGAATGATGTGAATTTAGAAATTATTTTTGTATATATTAGCTTGTTTATGTTTTAAAATATAAAGCATACATTAGTATTGTTTAATTTTTCAAATGTTCACATAACTGAAATGGGTATCTAAGTAATTATGAAAAGAATTATAACAAAGATGTGTATTATTTTTTAAAAGGGTGTTATAAACGTTTTACAAAATTATTAATCAGAATTGTTTTATTTAAAACTATAACATGATTTTATTGACATCTATTAATATCTGTAGTTGAAATACAACAATTTAGAAACGTATAAGAAGAAAACAAAAGTGTAATTAATAGTGTTACAAAATTTTCAGTCTTTGGCTTAAAATTTAAACATCGCTCGTAAATGCGTGGAATGGAAACCTGTTGTATTCTTCCATATACTCAACTTGTTTACAAATACTGTTTTCAAACAATCTTGGGTAGGTTCTTATAAATTCGTATAATATGACCCCAATATCACTATTACTGTATTTGCTTTTAATTACATCATGTGCGAGATTCTGTAGGACATCATTCCCATTATATCTTTCCATTGCGACATCTAACAGAAACAGATCTATATTAAGAGTACCCTTTTCCGTTAGTTCTTTTAAAGTATTAGCATGGTTGAGAACGATCTGAGATACCCTAAAAGTGCTCTAAAGTTCCTTTGGTAAATATCATATAATTCCCATCAAATGTCAATCATCTTCACTAAACAATTCTTATTTAAATAAAACGCAAGTTGTCGAATTTGCATATCTGATTTTGCATGCCAACTTCCATAGTGCGTATAATGTGTGGAAGATTTGATATAAACTTCCTAAATACGTTGAGGATACATCAAGTACGCTCTGCGAAATGGTGTCAACAAATCTAAAATTATTTTGTAATCGTCGAACGGGTTCAGGCCTACAATTATGATTTTGGAAGAAGATTTTGTTATGGTGTATGGTTTTTCAAATAGTAACTTGGTTCGTTCTAACTGAATTGCGGCGTTTATACGTTCTTTATGCGCTGCGGTCGATTGGTTTTCCAAATCCTTAATTTGTTCCCACTCATTGGCTGTAATTTTAGTTCCTCCTGAAATAAACCATCTCGATGTTCCTTTCGTTGTGTTTTTTTATGGCATCACATCCAGTAAAAACATTTTCGCACACACTGCACGCAATACTTAAGATGTTCATTCTAGAAAAGATTATTGATTAACAGTTTTGAATTATACATGTAAATATTAATTTCTTCTACGTTTGCAAAATTCAAACTAAGACTTACTCTTCTTTGTCGATAGTCCTCACACGAAACTTTAAACCAAAGACTGAAAATTCAGTATTACTATTAATTACACTATAAACGACTTTACGTTTTACAAAATAAACTTAAAATGAACTTTTGGTATCATTTCCCCCGGATTTATGTACATATAGAAAGTATAAGTATAATTTGTCCTTACATTAACCCAATTTAAATCAAATTATTGAATGTGTATTCCCGTATATTAACTAGAATTGTGGAAAGTGCTTTTATTAAATTGATAGTCAGACGTCATCGACAAACAATGCAAGGCTAATGATCATACATTTCACTAAATTTATTTAGAATATACGTCTTATGTTGAACTACATTTAAAATAGATTATCGAACCACTTTCTAGGTCACCGTGCAGAAGTAATATATGTATTATACCTTTTGGTTTAATCATTTGTATGTGGATTCACTAATTGAAAATTTTAACAATTCTAGCTACTAATAAATATTTTTGGAGTTTAACTCTATTATCGAGCTAAATCTAAATAAAAATGCAAAGGTGTTTTGCTGATAGGTTTTTGAATATTAATACAATATATACAGGTCTTTGTTGGAACTAATTTTAAAAGACGTGATAATTAATTTCAATTCCCCAGGAAAATTCTATACTAATTTTATAGGTTACACCAGGGGTTTATCTCAAAATACAGAGCGATACGGTTTAGAAATAGATTAAAGGTGAATTATATACGGTGCTTGCAAAAGGTTAATCTGCAAATCAGTAAAAGGTAATTCGATTTGAAAAAAATTCCGAGGGATTTGAGAACCTGATCTTACGCGATGGTATATTAAAAATACTGCTAAGAGTAATTTTGTTTAATAATTCTAAAAATGGTGTTGGTGGTTAAATACATACAGGTAAAACCCACTATAAAACAATTATACGCGTCACTTTTCCAGTCAAGACTTGCATATAACGCCAACTAATATAATAAGGAGCTGCGCACGCTCGACCATCGGCATAAAAGGCGAGAGCCATGTTCCAGTGCATTAGTCGTCAAAGTATCGTCGAGTTTGATTAAAATTATAAATTAAAGATGGATTTTTCTTGTGTTGACGTTACAAGTGATGTGCGAGTACCACAATTAAATATCAACCAACTAGTTGGTAAGTCAACCTATAGGTTAGGCGAATTTCCTCCAAATTATCACCACCATATATTAGAAGTTGGTTTTGATTTATATGGTGGTCTTCAATTTGCCATCCAAGTTATTTGCTGTAGTGGTATGTGTGCTGATTCTACGATAACATTCTCTTACTTCGATTGGAAGAAATTGTGTACTTTTCAAGTGGAATTTCAAATTCACCAATTTGCTCAAGACTCAAAACAAGTCAGATTAAATGGTTTTACTACTGGAAACGATGTTGTTGACATACAATTGGATCAAGATTTCAAATTGCAGCTGAGCACAGCCTTTAATAGAAGTATATGGCTGTTGAACAATTTTGAAAAGAGAATTTATATAATATGGAGATTACGAAAGATGGGAATGTTATTGTGCTACCTGCGTACGAGTGCATCAAGCTATTAAATTTGCGAGAATTGATCTGTTTTAAAATGGCTGAGTTAAGGTGTAGAAACTTTCCAGAATTTTACGAAAATTTGTTGGTGATATAAAAAGTTTGTGGAAATACGACGGAGGAAGAAAGGGTTCAAACGTTATTAGAGGGGAGAGCAGTGCCAGTATTTCTCTGTCTAATGATTGCAGCAATTTAAATTACTTGACAGTGTTGGAACTTATTAAATGTTTCCCCATTCAGTACTTAAAAGATGCAACTGCAAGGCAATCGCTTGCGCAAATGTTTAGAGATTTGGCTATCCCAGATTCGCCAGACTCTGGTTACCACAGCGGTTTAAAGATGTTATCAATACATATATGTATTCTATTAAAACATTATATTTTCTTGATAAAGTTTGTTTTTACATATTTGTATCGCCAACATTACCATAAATTATTAATAGACGTATTAAACTATCTTGTTTTTATTTTTAGGTTTAAAGTGGTGTACCCCGCAAATAATAAACACAATTTACCGCATGTTAACAAAAAGTTGTGGGGAAATTTAAAGACGGGTTTAACGGTGACTTGATGTTAGAATTTGTAGGTAGTAAGGCTAAGTCCTACTGTATTGTACGATTAAAAAAGATTAAAGGGATCTCACGAAGTGTAGTTAAGTAAAACCGAGGGTCTTACAACGTATAACGAGCATATATCCCCAAAAGGGGTGGGTATGCAACTACGCAGCAGTGCGTGGGAGAATAAGGATTCTCTCCAATAAGAAATTAAAGTTTCCATGTACGTAGCACCAGTCATTGGGTAATGGTAGAAATGTTAAACCTATAAAGGCGATTATTAATTGTGGTTTAGTGACCGCGTTTGTGCACTCTTCGAGTGTCTTCGGCAATCTTCGATTGTTTCCAAAGAAAATATTCAAGCCTGCCTTTTTCGAAAAATATGGCGTAGAAGTTATTTAAAATTAAATTGCTTTATTAGTAAGTATTCTGTATACAACAAGTTCGGTGTTCCCTTAGTAAAGTGTTTATTTAAAATTTGTATCCTGCAATTATTAATCAATTTCTAATACACAAACATAATTAATAGAAAGTCCAAGAAAAGAAATTATATACAGCTTTCACATGTGATTCGGAGGATGATTACGTAAAAGTCGACCTTTCCATTTACATATTTAAAACACATTACATTGGAATGTTTTTACATTATTCTCATATTGTTAGGTTAACGACAATATGTCTTATTGATCGAAAACACGTTTCCTCTCTTTTTAAACAGCACATTAATCTTTTTTTGTTACAGGTTAAACTACTTGGATTCGGCTACACACAGGAAATAATGTTATACTTTGTAAAATTGCATTCTATTAGTTTATTAAACTGTAAATTGGATAAAATAAATTATTAAATTTTTGCATGCTTAATTTATGTTAATACTGCTACGTGTTTGGTTAAAGGATTGTAGATATTAAAAAGGAGAGCTTATTAGAAATCAACATTGATAAAAAAAATCTTAAAATTGGGGTAGCTCCTTAGGGATGGTGCAATCGAAAAAATTCTTAGAAATTCGGGTAGCTGAGAAAATTCTAATATTAATTGATACCAAACAAGATAGGTTTATCTCGTGGGTGGAAGTGTGGAGAAAGATTTATCTCGCAGAGGGTATGTGTGTAATTTTGCAGGGCGTGGTCCTATTGCAAATCTATTTACAGATTCGGATTTTGCATAAATATTTAGACTAACTTAATGTATTGCAAGAATAAAAAAATTTATAAGAACGCTCAAAAGTCGCTACAGGTAAGAAATCTTAAAATCAGGGTAGCTCTCTGGGGGATGGCGCTATCTGAAAAATTCCTAAAGATTCGGGTAGCCGAGAAAAATCTAATATTAATTGATACCAAACAAGAAAGGTTTATCTCGAAAGATGTATTGGTTAGACAAAGAAAACTATTGGTTAGTTTTGCTTATAGAGCAAAGAGCAAAATTTAGAGGTTCCGGACTTTAAAAGGGTATAACTTTGCAGGGCGTAGTCGGATATTAAATCTGTTTACAGATTCGAATTCTGCGTAAAATTCTAGACTAACAAGATGTATCGCATGTATAAAAAATTTATAAGAACGCTCAAAAGTCGCTACAGATAAGAAATCTTAAAATTGGGGTAGCTCCTTAGGGGATGGCGCAATCTAAAAAAATCTTAAAGATTTGGGTAGCTGAGAAAAATCTAATATTAATTGATACCAAACAAGATAGGTTTATCTCGTGGGTGGAAAGAATGCGGGTGTGATGTAATCAAAATGGTTGTGGGGGTGTCCGAGCAAGGAGGAGAGCAAGGAGAGCAAGGAGGAGATTTCTAAAAAATAAGACTTTATAGTGGGTTTTTACATGTAAATTTGGTCCAGATGTGGGAGGAAATGTGGGATTCGTAACTAAATGTACTACTTGTATCTATTAATATAGGATATTTTACTGTATTATTTGTGAATAAGAGACAAATTTTATTATTTTACCCAACTAGCTTGAAGTTTTGTTCACACAACTCGTTCACAATGCCTTTCCAGACCACCGAAGATTTCGCGTATCTTCTTCTGCAGTTCCATTTTTCTACAGTTACAGTTCTGCTTGAAAGGGGACGTACACCGAAATCACTGTCTTTGTCTTCACCGGAACTTCTTCTCCACTGAGCCTCTCCTCATAATTTAATAAAAAATAATCTTTCAAATAGATACATCAACTACCTATTATTAATAATAATCCTTAGGATTTTTCAAGTGTTACCACCTTGTCAATATGTTTTTGTAATTTATACAATATTTGCACAAGGAATTTCAATGGCAATCTCTTCAAATGATCGGAGAACGTCACATAGTAGTTAATCGACGGTTTCTGGGATGTGCTTATAGTATTTATCCTTTATAAAAGCTTATAAAAGGTCTGAAATCGTCAAATCTGGTAACTGGACAAACCATCCAATCCAGAAAAGAAGGTCCAAATATTTTTTTGTAGAAGCATCGCACCAACTGTCTAGTTTCCTCGAATCTCTTCGTATATCTCAATCATCCTGGTTTTTTCAGGCAACAATTATTTATTACATCGCCCGTTTAAATCAAACACTTTGGGTATTTCTCTATAAAAATCTAGTATGTTTCGAAAACAAAATTTGATTTTAAATATTACGTTTATAAATTTTCTGCTGTACTTGAATCTTACAATGAGTTAATTTTAACACATATATACATTTCTAAGTTTCAGAGTTAAAAAATCAATTGCATTTAATATTTTGCGAAGGGATGTTTTTCTAAATTTTCTTTAACACGTAAAAGACTATTTAAAAGCACATCAAGATCACGTGTTTCATATTTCTTCTTTTCTAGAGATCCCTTATGATCCTTTTCTTTGAATATAGATTTCCTTTGAAATATCGTAAAGAATATCATTTTTGTATAAAACTAGTAGCAGTATGTAAAGGAGAGGAAAGCAAGTGAAAACAAGAATACAAATAAGAAACGAGAACTTATAGGAGGTTAAGGATTTCTGCTACTTAAAAATCCAAATAACGCAAGACGGGAAAAATAACGAAAATATATATCAAACATAAGTACAAGGACTTGCTGCGTTTAACACGAAATAGCAACTAATATGTTCAAAGACGACAAACAATAAAAAGGAAAAAATTGTTGAATGCATAGATTTGGGGCACAGCACTGTGCGACTGTGAAACGTAGACAGTAGGAGAAGCTGACAGGAAAAAGATAAAAGTATTTTAAATGTGTTGCTACAGACTTATGATGAACATTTAATAGTTAAAACCCATTGTAAATGTGGACTACAAATGCGATTTTATGATGAACATATCATGGATAGACAAAGTTGAGAACAAAGAGGCTTTAGAAATGGCAGGGGAAGGAAGAGATATATAGAAAACGATAAAAAATAGAAGAGATAAGATGATAGGCATATACTAAGGCATGAGGGAAGAGTGCGAAATATATTAAAAGCACAGAAAAGAAAAAGCAGTAGAGGTAGACCTAGATTAAACTATAGTAAAAGATGTAGACTGTGGAAATTTTAGGGAAATGTGTAAGTTAAGTCAGAATAAAAATCAATATAGGTACGCATCGAATCAGTTGCAGGACAGATAACCTAATGACGAAAAAGATAATTTTATTTAAACTTGATGATTATCGTAAACAATTGAAGATGTTGGTATTGCAATAGCCTCAACAAATGTTGATGGTACGAAAGGAATAATTGGAAAGCTATTGACTATTTTGGTAGCCGTCAGTTTGTTAACCCCTTTCGCGTACTACTGAATATCGGTGAAATATGATATAATTTTAGAAAACAATAGAAGGAGCAAAGTGCAAAGGATACGAAAAAGACTAGCACAAGGAATATCGCTAATTCGAGCCCCACTGTTGGGTCGCCATAGAAATACTCTGAATGTATACTGGAATATTTGCTGGAATAAGCCGGATCGCTAATTCGAGACCCACTGTTGGATCGACATAATAATTGCTGCGAATTTACCCCTTTTTTCAAGCCCCAGCGTTGGGCCGTCATAAAAATACTCTGATTTTCCTTTGTCCTCAAGCTCGTATTTCTCAATTTGAACATCATTCTGCTCTGAAATGTACCTGAAAAACAAAAACTCCTCATAACTTCCTTTCAACTTCAATACTTATTTTACTCTCTAAAGATGCTACTCTTTTTGGGCGCCAGAACTTCTAGATTTTTATTCTGCTTACAATGCTGCTTCCTCAGGGATATACACTACGGCTACTCAACGACTCTTTGAATTTACTGCCCTAATATTTGAAGAAAGAAAACTCCACTACACAAAATTATTACAATTTATTCCAATAGAAAATTCAATGTAAAAAAATGCCTCCTATTATTATTGTTTTTCCCATAGATTACATAACAACTATTCTCACTTTAGAATAATTCCTTTTGAAAAACATTTTCTAGATTTAATAATTATTGAAAGTAGCTGGGCTTAACCATAACCTTACTTTAAAAATTCCTGGTCTAATAAGAGTTCATAGTAAACCTTTTTGAACTTGGACTAAGCTTTATTTTGCACAGAAAAACACCTAAAACCCATTTACCTTTTACATAAGCCGTTAATACACAAATATTTTATAATGCAAATTTCGACTTCAACACATTTTTAAATAATTCATTATACGTATTAAATGCTCAGTTTCTTTGTCCATATAATTCACTAACATGCACCCCTCAAAAGCACAGAACACCAAATAATCACAAAAATAAATGTTTTTACAAAAATTCTGTTACTAGGAATGTAGCACAAACAGGTATCTGCCATTAAACCATCTCTGACCTCACAGACTGCACGTACTGGAATCACACTAACTTGACTCACACTATTAGGGACATCAATCATCTATCCAAAATTTTATTTCTCCAATCTACAATAACTCCAATCCTCCACACATCAGCTAAGTTCCATTTACATCCACTATTTCATTTGAATGCTCAACAAGCACCAGCCACCAAATTAAAAATGTAATTTCTACTTACAGAACAACATGCTTTGATTTTTCAAAATATACTTAAAACTGTACTTTCTACAGTACACCAACTTGTGTACGTTGAAATGATTTCAATAAAATATCAAAAACTCACTAGTCGCTTGACTCATGTACTAAAGTTGTTCGAAACTTGAAAGAAATTTTTCAGAGAGGGACTCACCGTTTCTCGGTAGTTTATATAAACCAAAATTACCCCCGACTAAGCTCACTTCCTAAAATACACCACTACCCCAAACAAACTTTCTTGGTAAATTTGTACAACGGTTCTTAATTCTCAAAAACCCTCTACACAAACAACATTCAATCGTCGTCGATTCTAAACATCGTATCGTTAACTTTCAACAATTCTATGTAAAACTGGCAGCCGTATGCCAACCGTCTCTAAAATCTCTGAATTTTGAATACAAAATAAACTCTTTACTCTGAAAATCTAATTAAAATTTACAACGGCTGTCGAATTCGTTGAAGTCCTTCGTTAACTGATACAAGCACAAGCATTTAAAACACGCCTCTCGAATACACGTATATACATACGGTCACCTCTCTTGTATCAAAAATGTTGTTTTCTATTTTGTACCATGCCTATTTTCCCCAAGCCAGTTATTAATATAATAGTATTCTAAGAAGATCTACCCTCTCTCTCGAGTATCGTCCATCTCCATTCTATATGTGTATTCCTACCAACTATCTCCGTTTCTCATATGTTCATTATATTAGTCCTTGTCTCCCCTAGCTGTTTCAAAGTCAATGCACACCTAAATTTTGTCTTATTATATATATATATATATATATATATATATATATATATATATACACACAACAGGTCATTATTTTGACCTTATTTTAGTATGTAATATAAGTAGTGGGTTTTAGGTCTGCTGGATGATCAATAAGATTCTTTTTATTACCTAAATCTTTGAATATATTTATATTTTTCTTCAGAGGTACAAATTGAGGTTTAAAATATATGAAATGGCGTCAGATATATAAATAAAATAATGTAAAAGGACTGCTAGGTTTGAAGATAACCAACATAAAGACAAGGAAAAATTGTTGAAAGCTTATGTGTGACGCACAGCATTGAACGACTGTGAAACGTGGACAGTAGGAGAAGCAGACAGAAAAAAGATAAGAGCCTATGAAATATGGTTCTACATAAAAATATCGCAGACAGGCAAAGTTAGAAACAAAGAGGTACTAGAAATAGCAAGAGAAGAAGGTTTGTGGAAACGATAAAAAAAATTGGAGAGATAGGATGATAGGACACGTTCTAAGGCGCGAGGGCGTAGCGAGGTAGAGAGGTAGAACTATATTAGACTATTTTACACAGATGGTGAAAAATGTAGGTTGTGGAAATTTTTGTGAACTGTGTACGTTAGCTCAGAATAGATATCAATGGAGGTACGCGTCCAACCACTTTCATACCGTAAACCTAATGATAAAAAAAGTAATTGTATTTACATCTTATGATTATCGTAAACAACTACAGGTGATGGTTTTGCAATATTCTCAACAAATGTTGATTGGGCGAAAGGCGTAACTATAAAACTATTGATTAGACAAATGTCTAAGTGGTGAGGATTTTGGTAGCCGTCAGGTTACTTAACCCCCGCCACGTACCACTGAATACCGTTGAAATAGAGTATATTTTTTAGAAAACAATAGAGGGGAAAAATTGCAAGCTAAATTAGACTACTACACACATATAGTGAAAATGTATGCTGTAGGAATTTAAGAAAAATATATGGGTGAAATACGATTTCCGTAAGAAGACCACCTCGGAGGTAGTGTTCGGCAAGTTCAATAAGAAGAATAGAAGAAACGTCAGCATCTTGCGAGTTGCGCGTGGAATGTTGCAAACATAAAGCAAGTAGGTAAGCTAGAGAATTTGAAAATTAAAATGGATAAGTTAGCATTAGATAAAGTAGGGATTAGGGAAATCCGGTTACGAAAAGCCGGGGAATTGGGTGGGGAGTAGGCATTAGGGTGGTTTATAAAGGATCGGAGGAAAACAATTCGGATGTGGGGATAGATATGATGAAAAAGGTAAGACAATGTGTAGGAAACTAATTACAAAAAATTAAATAGTACTCATGGTTAGATTAGAATTCAAACCGTTTAATACAGTAATGATGCAAGTTTACATATTCATCTCTAACTACATTGAGTAAGAGATAGAAGCGATTTACAAAGATATTGAAGAAATACTAAAATTTGAAGGAGCATGAAAATTTGATAATTACGAAAGATTTTAATGCAGCAGAAGGGAAGTTGCGGCAATATGTTTATTTGGTTTAGGCACGGAAAACGACAGGGGGAATAGACTAGTAGAATTTTACGACAAGAACAATTTAACCAACACAAACACATTATTTCAACATCATGCTAGAAGATTATGCACGTAAAAGATGCCAAAAAACATTGTGAGCTATCAAATAGATTAGATTCTTGTTAGACAATGGTTTAGTAATTAAATAAAATTTGAAAAAAGGAACGGAAAAGGCACGTTAAGAAACTAAAATTTAAAGATACCCACAAAAGATTCGAGTAAAGTCAAACAAATTTCTAATACTAAGGAAGTAGAAGCAGCTTGGAATAACATTAAATCCAGTTTAGACATGGATCTAGAAATATTCTGGGGTATAAACAAAAAGAAAATAAGAAAATGCGTGTGTGTTTGTGTGTGTGTGTGTGTGTGTGTGTGTGTGTGTGTGTGTGTGGTGTGTATGTGTGTGTAAGTGTGTGTAAGTGTGTGTAAGTGCGTGTGTGTGCGTGGGTTCTTGCGTACGTGCGTGCGTGTGTGTGAGACAAAGGATATTCTGATGCAAAAACAGGTCAGACGAAGCAGGTAAACAGAAATACAAAGTCATAAAATGGGAAATTATTTGCAAATGCAAAAAAGCTAAAGAACGGTTAATTGAGAAAGGTGCAAAAAGGTACAAACTTAGATGGAAATAGGAAAGACAAATAAAGTTTTCAAACTAATTAGAATGAATTTTAGAGATATTTAGCCATATAGCAAAAATGTAAGGAGCGCAGGTGGATGCATTATTATAAAAAATATAGAGAAATTGGATAGAGAGCATAAATATATAGGAAATTTTTTGTATGTAGGATAGAAACCAGAAGCATTAGAGCAAGAAATAGACATCGAAAAGGATGACGGGATATCCTATACTTAGAGATGAGTTTAAACTGGCTTTAAAGACCCTGAAAAACAATAAGGCGCTGGGTATAAATAAACCGTAAACAGAAACTCTAAAAGCTGCTAAACAAACAGTAACAGAAGGTCTCTTTCAACCTGTAAGCTATATGTATAGGACAGGCGAGGTACTCAAAGATTTCGGATGCCACATCATAGTTACGGTACCAAAAAAGAGAGATGCGCATAGATGTGAAAATTTTTGAACGATAAGTTTTGACAGCACACCTGTTAAAAAGATTAACTAGAATTGTACAAAAACGAATGATAAAACGGGCTGAAGAAATACTCAGAGAAGATCAATTTGGGTGTAGACGAAACAGGAGATATATGTGAGGCCTCTTTTGCTTTAAAGGTGATAATGGAGAAGTAATAGAAAAAGAAGAAAGCGTGTATATAGGGTTTGAGGAACTGGAAAAGGCATTCAACAATTAAAATGGGAAAAATTTTCTAAATACTGGGAAAATAGAAATGACATAGGAATAGATAGAGGTACACAGCTTATACAAAGAGCAAACAGCGGTAATAGATTTTGGGCAGGAATATAGAAAAATAACTATTTAGAAAGGGGTCATACAGGTATGCGCGCTATTCCCATTAATTTTTATCTTGTATAGGGAAAAGAGGCAATGAATACTGCCAAATGTAGAAAGACATTTGGAATTAATATGCAGGGACAAACGATTCATATGCTTAGATTTGCATATGATATAGCGGTATTAGCATCTAGCAAAGAAGAGTTAGAAGCTGCTCTTAACGAAATGGAAACAGTACTAACAGAGAGATACAGTATGAAAATTAACAAAAATAAAACTAAAGTGCTAATATGTAAAGGAGGAAAAAATAAGTAAAAAACTAGAATACAAGTAGGAAACGAAAATTTACAAAAGGTTAAGAATTTCTGATACCTAAAAAGCTAAATAACGCAAGATGTGGGAAAAATAAGACAAATATTAACACAAAGCCGCGTTTCATTTAACGAGAAAAGCAACTACTCTGTCCAAATACAACAAACATGGAAAAATGAGAAGATTACTGAAAGCATATATTTGGAACACAGCTCTATACGGTTGTGACATGTGGATAGAGGAGAAGGGGACAGAAAAAAAATAGATGTTTTTATAGTGTGGTACTACAGGCGTAAAATATCATGGACAGACAAAGTTAAGAACAAAGAGATACTATAAATGGTAGCAAAACAAAGAAATATGTGAAAAGCAGTAAAGAATAGGGAGGTACACGTTCTAAGGCACGAGGAAGTAGTCCGTGGTGCACTAGAAGCAGAGAAAGGAACAAGGAGAGGTAGAGATAGACCTAGTTTAGACTATTGCACACATATAGTGAAAGATGTAGGCTTTTGAAGTTGCAGAAGAACGTATGGGTTAGCTCGGAATAGGAAACAATGGAGGTACGTTTCCAACCAGTTCCAGGACTGAAAACCTAATAATGATAATGATGATGACTATAACAATGCTTATGTATGTTTCTCAGTATTTAATGTGCGAATTAAGTCCAATCCGGTGGTGTATTGTTTAATAGATTGTTTCTGCTGTGTGGATATGCATTGATGGAGTTATTTTTGAGTTTGCCGTATATGCTGTCGTGTATAAATTCTTCAATTATACTGCAGTAGCCGAATTTGTCTACGATTATTGTTGCGTTGCTCACATCTGCTTTGGTGACAGTTGCCATGTTGTGTTTTAATTTGTATTAGTTGTTTTGTAGGACACATAATTGTTGTTCTTCGTTTTTTTATTTCATAGGTTGCAACGTGTTATTCGTTGTTATTGTTTAATAATCTCTGTTTTACTAGTTCTGCATGAATAGGAGGTCGCCTATCGTTTTTATGAAGTCTTGTTTCGTGCTGTATTTTAGACTTTTGCGTGAAAGTGCAAGTTCTTTTTCATTATCCTGTAGCATGGTAAGTCTGGTAGGTTTTTGTAGAAAATCTGTCTGTGTTTTGTTATGAACTGTTTTCGAGTCGAGAGTCGACTCTTGTGCGAGTATTAAATTTCTTTTGTAATTTGTTTCACATTTAGTGTTAATTTTGTTTGTCTTTATTATTTTAATCCCTGATATTAAGTCTGAAATCAGTCTGGAGAATGGGCAAAATATGTAGGTGTATCATTATGTATATATATATATATATATATATATATATATATATATATATATATTGCTGTGGATTACTCTAGAACACTCGAGCCTCAGCGAATTGGGCACTATAAAATTTGCTGTGGTTAACCTAGACTCACGCTTGGGCCACATAAAAGTTTGTGGTGGAAGTCGGGAAAATCGAGCCGCGGTGTTGGGCCGTCATAAAAATTTTCTAAAAAAAATTTAAGAAAATCTTCCTATAGCTCTGGAACGCCTCCTTATTTCTGCACACCCCGGCTAGCTTTACAGTCTGCTTCTTGATAGATACTTACCATCCTAAGTCCACTCTTTCTCACATATACTGTCAAATAAAATTACCACTCAAATAATGCAACGAAGAATACAACCTTATATTTATACAAATTAAAAGCTTCCATTCCAAATAAATATTTACACATTCGAATATACAGCTTTATAAAATATTACAATCTGAATTCTTACATCCTTTTAAAATTTCATGACTTCAATTTATTTTAATAGTTTTATTTTATACGAGTAGATGGGCCCGTCGTGAAACCCTAAATTGACTTTTATTCTGGTCTATGGTAAGCTCAGTATAAACCCAGTTACTCTAAATGCTTATATACATCGCATCTTTGTTTACAACAACCTTAAAGACCCGTTTACTCCTTACATCAAAAATTTTATGTCATTTATTTACATTTTTAAATAAAAAATACAAATTGTCCTTTGCATATACCCTTTAAATGGGTTTTTATGGTCATAAAATACACCCACAATGTGTCAAATCAGTCAATCACAAAATAACAGCACAAAATGTTCAAGCAAAAACAATAGAAATTAATTTCGTTACCTGGAGTAAGTTTTTCCATTATCACCTCTAAAGATGTTGTCCAAAAAACCTCGTCGTGGCTTCCATACACTTCTCTGTTATACGTAGATCAAACTCATTTCCATTTGCTATCCAAATCTCTGCAGCCGCCTTCAGTGTTTCTACCCCGATAATTGTCTAGACCAAGCTTAATCACCTTCCCGTAACTATCCAACCTCAAGCATCCTTGTTCCAAACATTCCTCATTTCGCTTAACCCAGTAACATCCTTCCGTTAGTTTGCTAAATGTAGTTACAGCATCGTCTACTAACGAGCACCCACTTGTGCAATCCACACGTTTAATTACTTATTGACGGACTGTACTAACACCGTTTTATACACTTTTAAACTCGGAAGTTACAATGCAAGCTAAGCGAGTTCAAACGTATAAGCGAAGTAAGAGAGCTTTATCTCGTCTCCTTGTGTATTTATAATCGTCAATCCACTTCTCCTGTAACCTATTTCAAACGAAAAGCTCCCTTACCGTAAATAATTCTGAAAATTTTGCACGTAACGAACTTGTGAAACCGAGAATTCTCATTCCCTCCTCGCTTTACTCCGAAAACTGCTCAACGGTCGCAATCTTCTTGAAAATTTCTAGCATTCGATCAATCATACACGTTTGCCCCATTTTTATGTCTAGCCTTTAGCTATCTTCTCTCGTTTAACCCATGTTCGTTGTCTCTTTAACAGTCTCACTCAAGCAACAGAAAATCGATATTGTGGTTGACCTCCAAACCTGTCGCGTACTTTAGACGCGTGTTTTATCCAACGTCTGCTATATGTGATCTCTGTCTGCTTTACGCTATGAATATTCCGTCGCACTCTGCTTTCAAACCGTCTGTTATTTTGCATCGACCGTTAAATACAATTCTACAGAATTATATTCCAACGTTCATTTCAGTTCCCTGAACCTGTATATTTATTTGTCTGGTTTCCTATGAAGCAACAGTCCGTTTAAACTCGTATTTCTAAGTTTTACAATTTCTTAGGATTTGTATTTAACGAACGTTTTGTTTAGTTAAATGAAAAATATGCGTTTACATTATTGATTTTATATACCCAAAAGCTCTGTTTATTATCTGATGCGCTTGATTTACACCTTTTTTTTAATATTAGAGCTAATTATGCGTATCCTTGAGTTTCACATACCTCAAAGCTTCTACACTTTACGCAAATTTAACATTCCGATTTATAAATACAAAATATGCTATTATCTGTCCGTTTTCAATGTCACAACTAATTAATTTGGCGCGTAAATAAATTGTTCCTATTTCCTATATACACAGTCGTTACAAATTTATTATCTTGACCTATTTATTCCTCTTAACCTATAATTTACACGACAATATATATATATATATATATATATATATATATATATATATATTACTCAAATTTAGACCAGGGTAGAAAATTAATTAATTACATCAAATAATTTTAATCACCTTGTATAGAATTTTATTAGATAATACGCGTTTTTAAAATCGTGGAGCTTAAAAATTTATTCGTTTCATTAAAAATAAGGGATTTAAATTATTTACTAGACGTTTAAAATGCTCAAATTGTATGTAATTTAATTGTTCCAAGTATTAAAACAAATAGAAATTACGTGCAAAAGTTATATTAATTAATTCAAGTTTTAAGTAACGGGTATTAAACAAAGTGTACAAATAATAATTAATATTTAATTTGTATTCACTAAAAATTAAAGGGTAGAAGTCAATGCCATTCATTATTATTTTAATTGGAGTTAATTGAACGATTATTAAGGTATAATATGTACAAAAGCTTTTAAAAACCCAATAATATTCAAATCGTAGAAGTGTTATTTAAAGTATTAGGATTGAACACCTGCGTATTTTTAAATATCAAAGTTCTAATTAATTTGTTTGGATAAACATGCAGCTTCTAGGTATATTGGAAACGGTCGGATGTTTTAACGGGAAGGCTAGATACGGGGTTATTTTACTTACGAATCCACGTGGATTGAAATAACCGATAATAAGGAATATCGATTTGTACCACTCAGATAAGGGTAGAAAGAGATGGATGAAACGCGCAAGGCAGAGACACAGATAATAAAAGGCGTGATTTGAGCAACGTCACTGGGTTTGCGATTGGTGGAAATAAGATGCAGATATGAGAAGTGTAAACGTAACGATTTCTATACAAAATTAATTGGTTGTTCTCGGACGTGTTTGCAAACCGTGTGAACATTCTTGGATTTTCAACTTGGACGTGTGCAAATTTTGTAGAACCGCGTGCCGGACTGTTGAAAAGGGAACAGAGTATGCGAAATTCTGAAAACTGGCCGTCGCGGGACAAAACCGACATACAGGCGAGCTATTATATAAACCCGGACTTTAAACAGTTTCGCTCTCTTAGATTTTCGATTTTGATTCAATACTTTAAACAGTTTGCTCTTATATTTTGGTGATTATTGAATACTTTAAAACAGTTTGCTCTTTACGTGCTACGATACAAGTTATTATGCATTAGTGCACTTAGAAAAGAAGATACAAGGTAATAAAGTTTAGTTATATTTGCGAGTATTACTGTACCAATTATCCAAATTTGTAACGATAAATGAATAAACAAAAGTAGGCAGTTTTGGGTATAGCGGGAAAGAATTATGAATTTCTTTGCTATTTTTCGGGGGTGTTAATAATCAAATGTTATTCGTAATCGGGATTGGATTCACAAAACAAGATTTTGATATACTTAGATGAGTTCCTGAGAAGCTCTGAAACAACTTTAGATGAATGGTGGTGTAGAAAATTTTAGAAGCGTTCAGAATCAGAAGCCGTAAACATAACCCAGTTGGAATGGTGTGATTAACAAAGGACGATGTACATTGGAGCCACGAGTGCATTAACCTTCAGGTAACTTATGCTTTGTTGTTCAATTTTTAATGTTTTGGTGTGTGTTGAATAACTTTATAATTTGTTTGCTAAAAAATGGACAGTAGTGAATTTGTACAAACAACAAACTTTTAATTTTAAGGTAAAATTTTCTTGTTTAAGTAGAATGGAGTATTTAGCAGTTTATGTTCTTGATTATGATGAAAATTTGGGTCTGTCTTTGAGCTCAATTAGACTAACCTCTTTGATTAACGTAAAGGGGTGGGAGATGCTCCCTTTGTACTCAGACTCAGGTCTGCAAATATTGTTAAATTAATTAGTAGGCATCCTAGAAGGAGTTTAATTCTGGATGCAAATTAAAATGATGACAAATTTAATCTTGAAATTTTCTGATACTGAAATTTATGCTGAGTTTTAATTTTAAAATTTTAATGTACTGTGAATATTGATGTAAATAGAGTTAACGTTGATGTTTGTGGTAGGAATGTGTTTGTTTTTTTTTATGAATGAGGATGAAGGTTTTAACTAGGTGAGCAGCCGAGGCGGAAAGAGTAAAGACGCGATTATCAGAAGAGAATCTACTAAGGAGTATCGCAGCAATATATATTGTTTAACACGTATCAAAAAAGGAACAACTGCACTTACTAATTACATATCAATTGCACCTATAAGTACATTGCCACCTCACTAATCTATCATTCAATTGTCAGCTATCTGGTAACGAAGACGAGATCCTTGAAACGCATCGTGCAAGAATCGCTTACAAATTATGTCCTCCACTGGAATCACCAACTTACAATGCTTCGGATGCGGTTGGATATCATTTAATCACTTAAACAAACTACACAAATTAGAACTTTTACTGAATTTTATTTTGCTACTTAACACCGGGAAAATTATCAAATAGAAGCTTTGTAAAAGAAGCTTTCTGACACGCGAAAGCACAAGAAGCGAGTGTTCTATCAATATTCAAACTAAATTGGAACTTTGTTGTATCAGAATTACATATTAAATGATATACATCAATAAGCAAGATATTTTTAAATACTGAACATTGTACCAACTACTGATTCCCAGAAGTGTTATCCGTTCAATCAAATGTTTTATTGTTGACTGGTTTTAAGTTTTTTACAGAAGGCTTTGTTTACTTACCCACACAATAAAATTAACTCATCAACAAGCTGTAGAATCAAATTAATTTACTAGGGGGAAGTATTCCAATTAACCCCCGTTGTTAAAAATTAATCATGCATATTCCGAGTAACGAGAAAATGCTATAAAGCGGCTGAAAGACGCAAGTTATTAGGTTAAAGTTCTATAATTATAGAGAAATGAATAAATGGGGCTAACAGAAATAGACAGGCTTGAGGGTTGATAACGCAATGGGTGGGATCCTGTCACACACGCAAACACATGTGCTGTATGTTGTATCATAGCGTATGACTCATCTAAATTACATACATCACTGATTTATTGTAAAAGTTGCATTTTTCAGGTTTCTATTTTAAAACGCGGATATCAGCTTTGTTTTGGAACAACGTGTTTTAGTAGATCAAGAACCTGTGGTTACGCTTAAAATTCTATTTTCTCTTGAACCTTTAAGCATGAGTGGAGATGGAGTATTTTGACATTAAATAGTATTGCGGGCATGGCGACTTTCTAATTCTGGAATGAAATCATGTATTGGAAATTAGACGCATGATTGTGGAGAATAATCTGGAGGCATTGCTTTTTCCTGTTTTCTCTAGGCAACTTATGTCTCAGTTGAGAGCGTAAATTTTTTTGTAATACTGCAAAATCAGCTTTAAGAAATTTTAATACTGTACTAAATATCCAACTTTGTCTAACTTGCCGTAGTTGATCTTTTTGAAGAAAGTTTTGTACCACTTCCACCAAAGGATTACCCGAGAGCAGTTACTCTGCCTAGTGTTCGAAAGCATTATTGCACATAATATAATACGATAAAGGCTACTATTCGTTTTCAACGGACCACACTTTTATCAATCTGCATGTGCTGAATGTGCTGAACGTGCTGTTAAGAAGCTGTAGGCGGCTCGGTGGCGTAGTGGTATGTGTGTGACTACTACGCCCTAGGTCCCGGGTTCGAATCCCGACACGGTCCGCTTGAAAAATGTTAGGCGAGCATTTTTCGTAAAAATACACCCTCGTTCGGATGAGAGGTAAAATGGAGGTCCCGTGTGTGAGTGTTGTCACGCACGTCAAAGATCCCTACCTTGCTTGAAACAGCAAGAATTCGGCAAAATTCAAAAAAAATTTCCAGGTAAAAAAAAAACCCGCTTCCTGGCCAATGTAGTACCTTCGGGTGGAGCATTGGAAAAGCACATGTAATGTTAAGAAGCTGTAATTTCTGAACGTCTATCCTGTACTAGAACCTATAAAAATTGACAATCTTGTTTAACCTAACATTTTGTCTTTACTTGATTTATGTCTAACAGTGTTCAAACCATTCAGTTAGTATAGTGGAGAAACGCAGCCATGTTCAATCGACGCTTCTGTCCCTCGTAACACGTTTGAGTAGTACATTTTAACACTTTAGTGTCTGTGTGTACGTGTGTGTATACGTGCGTGCGTGCGTGCGTGCACACATACGTGTGTATGTGAGTGCATGCGTGCTGCGTGTGCGCGTGCATACGTGTGTTCGTACTGTGTATGTGCCTGTGTTTGTGAGCACGTGTGTGTAGATTATATTTAAAGATATTAATCGTGAATTAACTTTGGTGTTGTATGCCGTTCGCGCTGATAACAGTAGATATACCGTTGATAAGAAGAAACCTACAAGAATAACTTTTCACATGTACGTAAACAATGCTCTACCTCATGTTGCTAACGTAGTTAAAGAAAATCTACAGCGAAAGAAATGGAAGATATTAGAGCATCCACACTATAGTCCCGATTTATCGCTTTGCGATTTTCACATCTTTGGGCCACTGAAAAAAGCGTTAAAAGGTAACCGTTTTCAGTCGGACGAAGAAGTAGAAAACGCCATGAAAGAATTTTTTGAGCAGCAGCTACAAGATTTCTTTAGGCAGGGTATACATAGGTTGACAAAAAATGGGATATGTACTTTAATCGTAGTGGTAATTATTTGTAAATTTACTTGTTAGTAATTTTTTCCTGAACCAAAGATGAGTTTCAATTGAACAAATCCCGTATTATATTACACTTAATTATAAATTCTGAATTATTCTATATTTTTTATTAGGTACTTCTTACTTAGTTTGACGTTGCACTTATTATGTATATATCCTTAAAGTAGCTGATAACTATTAACTATTACATAAGTGGCTTTGCAATTCATAGTGTTGCAGTTCGGATTTGTATGACAATATTTTCGTGCTATTGGATTAAATTGCTTAATTTAAGTTACACCTGAATTAATTTTACTGTGCTGGGACAAAATGACAGGTAATTAGTGCACCGGTGAGCTTCAAGTAGTGGGCAATGAGTTCTATAAAAGAAAATCACTTTTTGGGGTGTGAAACTTCCAAAACCTTTACTAAGTACTCTTACACCTACTTGTAAAAGTCTTTGAACTCTCTGTTTAATAAAGCCATTGTACGCCAACACATCTGGATAATGCCTGCCCGGAAAATGGGTGCTACAAGAGACAGTATTAACGGTTTTCACTGCAGTTAGAGGTTGATAGAGTCTTGCGTACCACCTCTTCACCTAGTTTATCATGAACACAAACAAAAAACTCCACGTCTTCTACATCTATCCTATATTATCATATATGAATATCACAGTAAGTAACAATAGAAGAAATTACTAAGTCTACCCTTAACTGGCCTATACGTATAACTAAGAAAAGAATAACTTAAATTATCAATGATCGGCGTTCAACCAATTTAATTTCTAGTACTAACCTTCCTCTACAATAACGAGCTATTCCATACGTAAATTTATGTGTATACAATCCGCTTTAAATTAACGTGCACCAACGTAATTGTGCTTCTTAGTAATAAGTTTTGCACATCTTTATTATTACCACCAATCACACTTATGTGATACAAAACAGCATTTGATGTTTATAAGATGCAATACAAAAATTCAAAAACACATTTACTCCGTTTATATTGTAAATTTTACTGCCCATTTTATTAATACATCGAGTTTGTTGGTTACTTTAAATTTGCCGTGGTATATTTAAAATTATTTAGAGTGGAATTTCCGTGGTTTACTGAAGCACGCGCCAATAGTGCCGTGTGT
Source organism: Platerodrilus igneus (assembly GCA_036346225.1). Classification (NCBI taxonomy): domain Eukaryota; kingdom Metazoa; phylum Arthropoda; class Insecta; order Coleoptera; family Lycidae; genus Platerodrilus; species Platerodrilus igneus. The sequence continues at coordinate 2,280,830 of JARFIW010000131.1, read as the reverse complement.
GGTGAACGTTGTTATTCCGCATGTGCAAACAGTGTAGTAGTGACTGGGAAATCCACGAAGCTCAACAGAGTATCAATTCGTTGTTTGAACACGCCGCATTGCTATCTTACACGTTCTACATAGTAGAAAATCGATTTGTCTTTCGAACAATTCGCGTTGCGATTGTACATGAACCGCTGGTCTTTTAAGAACAGCGCTATCGTTATAAATGTGCTTCGCTTCGTCCGCAGAAAGAAGAATATTATTTGTTACATCGTTTTTTCGTTGGCACCGCTGCATAAATCACCAGGTGAGTGTTTTAGTAAACGTTTGATTTGGTTAAATCAATATCACTTAAATTATATATACAGTCCACTTTCCTCCCCTCTTTAGCTATCGTAGTTTCACCGCAATTATTTTACATTTGGTACGCTTCTCGCCGGATTTGAGTAAACAACAAACTCAAAAAATTAATTATACCGCTCATCAAAGCATTGACAGTTAATTAGCATAAATTGTATAGTTGAGTTCTTTACGAGCATTTGTTATCTGCTGTGCAAAAGGCATACGTGTTTGTTATCGCCGCTAGGCTATTATAAATTGTCAAATTTCGTTCTTATCTCATCCGCGTTTGCATTCAATTTATTTGTAACCATGACAGAAAAATTGAAACGTAATGGTTTTCTACGTAATATTGCCATTAATTCACTAGAGGAAATGTTTGAAATCGCTCAAAAATGTATTGTTGAAACAGCTTTTTTAGATTTATTTCGCGCACGGTATGAATCTCTAGAAACCGTTAGAAAAAATTTTCTTACGCACCATAATTGGATAGTAGGTGCCTTTTCTTCCGCCGGTGACGTTGATGAAAAATTTGAGTTGGAAGACGCTATTCGTAGACGCTTTGACAACTATTTTCAAATAAAAGCGCTTTATTTCAAGCTATTCGCCAGCCAATCTTCGCCTCAGGCTGAGGTGTCCCTGCCGCTAGATACTTTAAAGTCAAAGGTATCACTCCACCCGCTGTCGCTGCCTATGTTTGATGGGGAAAGTTGTCTGTTTGAAAGTTTTATTGATCGGTTTGATAGCTTGGACGTAGATAAATTTTCGTATCTTCAATCAGCACTAAAAAGTTCCACACTCCTAACCATTAAAAACTTTGACCCCACAGAAGCCAATTATGCTCTTGCATACACAAAACTTCGTAAAAAATATCGTAGTATTCGTCACATTACCTCTGCTCTATGGAACAATATAGATAAATTTTCCAAATTTTACTCCGATAACCCCGTCGGTTAGCAAAAATTAGTTGATACTTTTGTGGATAATTTACAAGCGCTTAAAAAATTTGATTTATCCATAGAACAATGGGATTTTATTCCTGTACAAATGATTTTAAATCGCTTGCATGTACATACTGCTCGTAGTTTTGAAATGCATCAAGAACCGACCGCTATCCCATCTTATAAAAAGTTAATTGCTTATCTGGAAAATACGTGTAAATCCTTATCGAATATGTCGGTAAATCATAAAACTGATTTAAACAAAGTTATTCATTCCAGCATCCAGTCTAAACCCCGCTCCGCTGTTTCCATGTTGGTACAGACGAAGTCTATTGTTAATAAATGTCCGCTTTGCAAACAAGATCACAATCTTTACCGCTGTAATGATTTCGTTAAACCAACATCTTTGTATTAATTGCCTTAGTAATTCTCACATTTTAAATAAATGCCGCCAATGCAATCAACGTCATCATTCGTTATTGCACTTCGACCGCGTTTCGTTTAAATCCGCTTTCGCTGCTAGTAACCAGGCTCGCTTGAGCCCGGACACCGCCTCCTCTAAGGTATCACCTAGCACTATTCACGATATTCAAGACTGCTACAAGCCTTCCGTTCCACGTGCCTCTGAGGAATCATCGACTTCGTTTAGCTGTAGTAGTCCGTCAACTTCGAATGTCGTTTTATTTAATTCTTTAGCTAAACTTTCAGTTGTTTTACTTTCCACCGTTCAAGTGGAAATTGCTGATATATCTGGTTCTTTCCGGCAATTTCGCGGTTTACTCGATTCGGGCAGCATAACTTCTTTTATTTCGCAAAGTAGTGTGAAACGTTTAGGTTTTCGTACTACTCCGCATTCTCTTACCCTTAGCGGTTTAGGCTCCATGCGCTCTGCTGCTCAGCATGGCACTGTCGCCGTTTCGCTCAAACCAATAGGTGCTTCTTCACCGATTATTGATTTTCAAGCTGTAGTACTTCCCAAAAATTGTGAAAATTTGCCTACTTCTAATATTTCTTTACAACATTTCAATCATCTGGTTAACCTCAAGCTAGCTGATCCGCTCTTTGCTCAATCTGGATCCATTGATTTCTTACTTGGCGCGGATATTTTCCCCCAAGTGTTATTAGACGGTCGTATCCAGGGTGATAGCGATCAACCTGTTGCTATTAATACCATTTTCGGATATGTTTTAATGGGAAACATACCTTCCTCGCCCGCTTCTGAAATAACTAGCTTGTTTTGTATGACAGATTCTACTTCCCCATTGGAAGATATTGTCACTAAATTCTAGGAAGTAGAAGCTGTTCCGCCGCTCAACCTTTCGCGACTGAATAAACTCTTGTTGAAAAACATTTTGTCTATACGTTTCGCCGCAATGAACAAGGTCGCTATATCGTCTCATTGCCGTTCAGAGATCAAAAACCATTTTTCCAGGTAGTCGTGATCTTGCCTTAACAACGATTTGTCGATTTAGAAAATCGTCTACTTAAGCAACCTCGTGTTTACGAACAATACGTTTCGTTTATGCGTGAATATCTTGATTCTTAACATATGCAATCTGTTGTTATTAGGTCTTATTCGGACTTTTCTTATTACATCCCGCATCATTGCGTTGTGAAACCCGAAAGCGTAAGTACAAAATTACGAGTTGTTTTTAACGCTTTCGCTAAAACTGTGTCTCAATCGTCCTTAAACGATCACTTGTTTGTTGGGCCGAAGTTGCAAGCCGATATCACCGCAATTTTGTTACAATTTCGTTTACATCTGTATGTTCTCACTGCCGATATTCGTCAGATGTACCGACAAATTCTTGTAAATCCGGCTCAGTATGACTATCAACGCATTGTTTGGTGCTTATCTCCTGAGGAGCCCATCCATGATTTTAAATTAAATACCGTTACGTATGGAATCAATTGTGCTCCCTTTCTTGCCATACGCACGCTTCAGCAGTTAGCCGTGGACAAAAGGAATTCTTATCCGTTAGCCGCTTTCGCACTTTGCCACCATACTTATATTGATGACATCGATGTTGGTGGACATTCTATTGAATCAACCCTCGCTCTACGTAATCAACTAATTGCTCTTTTAAAACTTGGTGGTTTCGAACTTCATAAATGGTCGAGTAACCATCCCGAATTGTTAAAAGATCTTTCCGCTACGCAGCAATTCGCGAAACCCCGCTCCTTTGACGATCCTGATACTCAACCCTTCAAAGTTTTAGGTCTTCAATGAAACCCCTCTTGAGATAATTTTTGTTTTCTAGTTCAGCCACTACGTACCTGCTGTACCAAACGCAACCTACTTTCTAACTTAGCCCGTATTTTCGACCCCATGGGACTTTTATCCCCTCTTACTTTTCTGGTAAAACACGTATTTCAACGTTTAAGGTCGTTAAAATTAGATTGGGATGCACCCCTTCCCCCTAACCTCCTCCGTTTGTAGGAGAGATGCTTGCATCAGTTACCGCTTCTCTCGGATTTCGCTTTACCCCACTTGCTTATCCCGCCACAGTTTACTACGTGCGAAGTTCACTGTTTTGCTGACGCTTCCGAACGTGGCTACTGTGCGGTTGTTTATTTTCGCTTTGTTTCTCCTTCCGCCGATGAGGTTCCCTTAGTGTGCGCTAAGTCTAAGGTCGCACCCCTTTGTACAATCTCTTTGCCCGGTCTCGAATTGTTGGCCGCCACATTCGCATCCAAATTATTAGTCTTTGTCCTTAAAACCTTTGATTCGAACCTTACTTTTCATCAAATTTATTGTTGGTCTGACTCCATGGTAGTACTATCGTGGATTCGTTTCCCGCCGCAGCGTTGGAAGACTTTCGTCGCCAACTGTGTTGCTCACATTTAGGAAAACACGTCTCGCGCCTCTTGGCATCACATCCCCTCCACCGAGAATCCTGCCGATGTCGAGTCACGTGGTTTACTCCCTACCGACTTGTGTCAATGTTCTCTATGGTGGGAGGCTTCGCCAACCTTGTATCGGTTTTTTGAAAACTCCAGTCCATATATTCCGCCTTTAGATATTTCTGAAATTCTCACTGAACAACGCTCTATTGTTCTATCCGCTGTCGTAACATCCTCTTGGATTCAATCAATGCTAGAAAATCACTCTTCCTTTTCTTTTATTACTCGCATTGTTGCTTGGATTCTCCGTTTTCGTCATAATCTTTGTCGCCACTCGAAAGGTGCTCCGCACCTTTTTTATCTTCTGAGTTGCACAACGCTTTGATTCCTTTGCTTGCGTATACTCAAGAATCTTAATTTGCTATCGAGCTAGAAGCCATTCATTCTGGATCTCCTTTAAAAAAGAGTTTTTGCAAGTTGTCCCCTTTTATTCGTGATCGAATTTTGCGCGTCGGAGGTCGCCTGGCTCACGCGCCTTTGTCCTTTGATCGTAAATTTCCCGCTTTGTTACCCAGCAAAAGTCGATTCACTGATCTGTGTGTTACTTACGTTCATTTAAAATACTTCCACGCGGGCGCTCAAATAGTCCATTTTCTCGTCGGTCAGCACTTCTCGATTATTTCTGGAAGGCGATCTATCCGTCGTATTTTGAGTCACTGTCTAACGTGCTGGAAGACCAATCCTGTCGCATTGCAACCTCCCATGGGCAACCTGCCTTCATATCGAGTTACTCAAGCCAAACCTTTTTTGTGTTAGGGCGTCGACTTCGCTGGTCCCTTTTCTAGTACTATGTCTCGACTACGGGGCGCTAAAGTATTTAAATCATATTTATGTCTTTTTATCTGTATGGCTACCAAGGCGCTGCACCTTGAAGTCGGTTTATTGCCAGACGTGGCCGTTGTGATCACCTTATAGTGATTATGGCACAAATTTTGTGAGTGCTCATAAACAGTTAATTCATCTCGCCAAGTTTGCTGCTTCTAAGGACCATATCTCGTGGCATTTTATACCGCCAGCTTCACCTCATTTTGGTGGCTTATGGGAAGCGCGAGTGAAATCTGTTAAGACCCTGCTATTGGCAAACAAGTGTTAACCTTTGAAGAGTTGACCACTGTCTTTATCCAAATTAAGGCCATTTTGAACTCACGTCCCCTCACACCTTTGAGCACTGACCCCAATGATTTGAGCTGTCTTATACCCGGTCATTTTTTAACTTTGGCTTCTTTAACCGTCATCTCGGAGCCCGCACTTTCTTACCTACCGCTTAACCGCCTCCCTCGCTGGCAACTTCTCTAGCGCATTCACCAAGATTTTTGGTCCCGTTGGTCCAAAAAGTACTTACACTCGCTACAACAGCGGTCAAAGTAGCACATCCCGTCTCCTCAAATTGAGTTTGGCACCTTAATGTTGATTAAGGTCGCTAATGTTCCTCCCCTTCGTTGGTCCCTCGGCCGTGTTGTAGCTGTGCATCCTGGGACAGATGGTGTTGTTAGGGTGGTCACACTTAAAACCGCTCATGGCGAACTGAAACGTCCTGTGTCAAAGATCTGCCCTTTGCCCGCAATGTAGAAAAAATAATTCTTCTCTTTTCTTTTGTTTTTTGTAGATCCTTTTTTTTCTTTTCCACTTTTTTCGCTTGGTCGTTCTGCCCCCCCTCCCGTCATATAATTATTTTTCTTTAAAATGCCTTGCATTTTGGTGGGCGGTGTGTTCCGTTTATATTGTAAATTTTACTGCCAATTTTATTAATACATCGAGTTTGTTGGTTATTTTAAATTCGCCGCAGTATATTTAAAATTATTTAGAGTGAAATTTCCGTGGTTTACTGAAGCACGCGCCAATAGTGCCGTGAGTGGTGAACGTTGTTATTCCGCATGTGCAAACAGTGTAGTAGTGACTGGGAAATCCACGAAGCTTAACAGAGTATCAATTCGTCGTTCTAACACACCGCATCGCTATCTTACACGTTCTACATAGTAGAAAATTGATTTGTCTTTCGAACAGTTCGCGTCGCGATTGTACATGAACCGCTGGTCTTTTAAGAACAGCGCTATCGTTATAAATGTGCTTCGCTTCGCCCGCAGCAAGAAGAATATTATTTGTTACATCGTTTTTTCGTTGACACGGCTGCATAAATCACTAGGTGAGTGTTTTAGTAAACGTTTGATTTGGTTAAAAACATTAATTATTTATTGTTTGTTCAATATCACTTAAATTATATATACAGTCCACTTTTCTCTCCTCTTTAGCTATCGTAGTTTCACCACAATTATTTTACAACAGTTTGGTTTGTCCTGAACAAGGCTCTGTCGACTTTCATAATACAGAAATGACTGCAGATAGATCAATTATTCCAACTCCAGATCGAATGAAAGCTTCAAACAGATGCCACCTTTACGACTATTTTTTATTTCCGTGATCTTACTCGTGTTCGGACATCTGTTTACTAACAGTTCCGGGGTTTTTGATACCGTAACTTCTACAACCCAATTTGTAACCTTATGCACACGGTGAGGGTTGCGTGTCAATCGACTTCAAAGTTCTGCTCTGCTGATTGGCTTCGAATAAGTAAAGAAAAGTCGCCCCTAATCTATGATCCGTCGATTTTAGAGGTTTTCGTCTCGGAATCATTACATGCTATTTTTCATTCTCACAGGGTAGTGCGTCTAACTGCTCGATTCTCCAGGTCAATGCAGTTTTATTTATGTGACTGGTCGTCTTGTTCTCACTTTTACATTGGATACCGAAAGCGGCGTCACTTGTTTACATACGTGGAACATTTTTTAAGGCGGTAATTTATTATTATTGTGGTTGTTGTGTGTGCCGGTCCAATTCCCTAACTCACTGATTTGTTTTTGAACTCGTGTGAATGTGTACAATAAACTTCCCTACACTGTTTATTTCTCTAGCGGCTATCTGTATTTTTCAAATTTAATACGAAGAGTGCAAAATCCCAATCGTTGCTACTGTTTGTATAAAATATATTAGGTGTATTCCTGTTGATTTTTCTATCCTAATTTAATATTCCATTGAAATAGCCAGATTGTGAAATGTAAACTACCAGAGCTTCTAAATTTTTAAAGGGCGTTTTCGCTCATTTAACTAACTGAAATGAATAACTCTTTTCTACTACTTAATGTTGATTTACATAACGCGCTAGCGTTACAATACTTGTTGCACTAAGAAAAGGAGCAACAAAAATCGAAGTTATTGGTGAAAGTCAGTTTTTCTGACTGTACGCTGCTTGTTTAGAAGAGCATGAGAACTGATATTAACCTCTGATACAAAAATTCAAGCTTCGTTAAACAGAGACCTTTAAAACGTTCTAAGCTCTCTCAAAACTGAAACTCGCTGGTAAAGAACAAAAGTGTATAAATCTAAAAAAAGTGATTTTCATTCAACGTACGTAGTAGTATTCTCGCAACAAGTGCATTTGCGTCAAACAAATTTCGTTTATAGAAAACACGGCCCCATAAATACAGGGCAGCAGAAGTTATTCGATAGCTAATTGGATTTTTGTGATAAATAGAGCAAAAGTTAAATTAAATTTAGATTAGTTTTAAACTTGGTTAGTAAATTTAACATTGTATTCTTTGAATTTTTCCCGTGTATTGTGTTGTTTCTAAGCCTCGGGGGAATAAGTCCTGTTTAATTTTATTTTACATCTTTACGCCTTTACGATTAACAAGTTAAACAAGTTTATTTCTACTTTGTAATTGGAGTTGGAAGTTAAAAAGAGAATTCCAGTAATACGATTCCAACTTTCATACTATATTTTAATGAATGTTTAGTTGATCTCTAGAAACAGCTTTACTTCTATGAGCTAGAAAATTGATATGCGAGTTTCACTGCATACGCGAATTACATTAACCTTGTAATTTGTATACATATAAACGCGGATACGTAGTGAAATGTTCAGTGCAATTCGTGACATGTAATTAGAACAGTTCTCACCTCGTTCTTACATACCTCCAGAAACCTAAACGTTACTTTTGAGATTTATTGTATAAATTCGTTTAACCAAGATACGTAGTAATTTTTGCACATTTATTTTCTTACGAAAGTAAAACGAAGATGTCAGCTTCCTTTAGTATGAATTAATTATAAATACCAAGCTTAAGTAATATTTTTCCTGTGTTGCCAATCGTACGATAATTATAGTTTTATACGATAATTTAACCTCTTGTACGATGAACGATTTGGCTATGTAGGATTTGTTCATTTGTACGATAATTTAGGCCAAAGATGAAAAAATTTTGAATTTTATAGTTAATAAAAAGCACACACAAATGTATACAGCCTGTTTCAAATTAACTCGGCACCATTGCTAACTTTGTTATTATTGAAGCTACGAGGTTGGTTAAATGAGCAAAGAAGCTTAGTTTTTACAGCTGATTACCGTGGACAGCGTAAAAAAATAATTGAACATCGCTGTTTCGAGATATTGATCAAAACACTTACTTTTTAAATGGAACACCCTGTATATTTTTTATTTAAATGAAAGAGAAATAAATTCTTAACAAAAAGTCTTATACACTCTTATATCAAAATCCTTAAGATAAAGTAAATATTAACAAATTTGTAATTTAATCAAGGTAGGCGCGGATATTTGAACAGAATTCATTTGTTTAACAAGTTTGTCATTTCGTGTGTTTAATTGTAGCAGCTAACTTTAAAAAGTGTTAATAACATTGTTAGAAGGCCTTTTACTCATGAAGAAAAGTGTGATATGTTGGAAACTTTTATAATAATTAGAAAAAATAGTACCAGAGCATCAAATTGCTATCGCGAAAACTTTCCTAATCAAAACTCTCCAGACCGAATATATTTTCTAATTCTGTACAGAAAATTTAAAGACAATGAAAATTTGTTTTTGAAGAAAGGAAGTCGAGATTTATAATTAGTCAAAAAATTTAAACAAATGTATTAACTTAATTTGAAGCATTTCTAAATGATTCTATTAGAAATTTGGTAAAAAATAGTAACTTTTTTTAACAGTCATTTATAGAACATTAAAAAAACAAATTTATTCCTTATAAATATCGACAAAAAAATAAGTCGTTGGTTAGTTGCTTCGCGTACAGAAAATCCTGGCCTCGTGAAAAATATAGTATAGAGCGGCGAATCAAATTTTTCGAATTCTGCAATGTTTAACCGTAAAAACATGCATTACTGGTCACGCAAAAATCCACTGTTAACTTTTCCATCCCATCCACAAACAAAGTTTAGTTTAAATGTATAGTGTGGTTTGATTGGTAGTAAAATAGTTGGCCTTTTGTTTTATTACGGATCACTTACTGGAGTTAGATATATGAACATTAAGGAAGAAGTTTTTGAAGAATACCTGGATAATATTAATCTAGAAGATCGCCAAACCATTTAGTTCCAGCAAGATGGAGCTCCAGCACATAATTTTCGCGAAGTTGGTGCAATGATGCAAAGACGTTTTGAAGACCGGTAGATGGGAACAAATGGTCCTATAAAGTGGCCACCTCGTTCACCAGACTTGTCGCTTTTAAACGTAAAAAATAACGTTTACGAAAGAAGATATACCAATGTAGCAGAATTAGAAAACAGTATTTGATTAAGTATTAATTCAATTGACGGAGAAGTATTGCAAATGCTACAGGGGATGTTATTAGGCGAACCATAATGTGCATTCAAGAAAATGGAGGATTTTTGAACTTTTTATGTAATTTTAGTGTGTTAAATAAATGGTTTATTTAAATTACAAATTTGATAATATTTACTTTATCTTAAGAATTTTGATATAAGAGTGTATAAGACTTTTTGTTAAGAATTTATTTCTCTTTCATTTAAATTAAAAATATACAGGGTGTTCCATTAAAAAAGTAAGTGTTTTAATCAATATCTCCAAACAGCGATGTTCAATTATTTTTTTGCGCTGTTTACGGTAATCAGCTGTAAAAACTAAGCTTCTTTGCTCATTTAACCAACCTCGTAGCTCCAATAATAACAAAGTTAGCAATGGTGCCGAGTTAATTTGAAACAGGCTGTATATTAAGACACAACTTTTATATTATTCTTTGGTTTAAATTTTTTATTTGATATCAAATAATTTTGAAAAGTGAAGAAAGAAGTACCTATCTTTTTTGATTACACTAGACTTGAAACTCACTTTTAATTCAGTCTTCCTTTATGCTTGAATTGAACTAATAACTAAATATTATAACCTTTTGTAACATTTAGAAATGCCGGCAAAATTATTGTGCCGTTTTTAGGAAAAAATTCATTTAATTAATTGCGTTATGACATCAAGGTTTGAATATACTAATTTCATTAATAAATAAAATCAAGTCATGTTAGTATGCATCATTTGTTGCTATATGTTCAGATAAATAATTGCATATATTTATGCACCGTGTAGTTATAGTTATTATTTATATATGTTTTTTGTGATTGTGCATTGGTAAGCGATTCAATCATGGAACTAGGCATTTTGCGAGATCCCACTAAGCCATTAGCATGGGTCGAGAATTTAGTGGTGCTGGCAATCTGTTAATAGCCTGGCGTTGGGTTTGATTGAGCTTTATGTAAATCCCTAAGATTTCACAGTGCGCTAATTATTGAGATATAGGAATCACGTTTGGGATACGTGGAACAACAAACATATGTTTTAGACATGGCGTCCCTAATTGATTAGAAAATGGTCGTTTGGATTTTTGATGCTGGATAATATTCACGCCGCAATTTCGTTTTAGTTTAAAAATACAGTGTCGTAATGTAATTTGAAATAAGTATTGCACTAGGGTTTTTACATCTACCCTTATGTGCAGTTCCATCTAGTTTGTTACGTTCAGTTTTGCCCTTCTGTTCGATTTATGATTTTACCAAGTATTTCTGCACTTCCACTTCGACTTTTGTGTGGGTACCTGTTGTGGGAGACGCCCCTGATCAAGCATTATAGTTTAGTGGCCCAATTTGTTTCCATAAAACTTATTCTGGTGCAATTGAGGTGGGTGCTTGTTCAGCGCCCTGCTGAATGTTATAAGTATATTTAGTTTGGGTTAAGGTACCTCGATCTATCTCTATTGTTTGATATGGCAGCGCAAGTGAATTCACTTTTCAGCGGTCTTTGCTTTACAAAAAGATATGGTCGCTTTATAAGTTTGGTGGTATAGGTTTGAATAGTATAAACTTTCTGCATATGTGATTGGCAAAAGCCATTGAATTCGCATTTGTCGGTCTTTTATTCATTTATGCATTAAAAAGACTTGAGACGTGTTTTTTACATGTGGCATCCTAATATTTCAATCTACCTATCGTTTCTTAAATTGGGTTCACTTTGATCCTGCTTTTCGCCCTAGCATGTGCTTTTTGCGTGGCTAATTCTATTACTTCAAGAGCGATGCACGTTTTCCACGAGAAGCTTATATCCTCGGTGCATCGGTAAGTTTCTTACGTATGAATCAATACTAAATGGAATCTCCTTTTAGCTCTTTTGCATAGACTCACTGTTGTAGCTATGGTTGTAACATCAACGAATCTGGTTATCGTTGTGACGCTTCATCACCGAGAGGGTTCAGGATGTTTAGCTTTTTTACTTTTTTTTTTTACTTTCTCGACACGTGGAGATATGTTACTTTGTTTTCTTTTTTTGAATACCAAGGGATTATTGTTTGTCGCATTTGATGTTGCTGCGTAACCAATCGACCTCAAATAAACTCATGACACATTACTCCTACGGGTGGAAGGAGTTCGTTTACAAAACCCGTTTAAAAACTAGTTTTGCTAGTGTTTCTTGTTACTTTAAGTTGCTTAATAGTAGTCCAAATACGTTAATCTTAAAATGTTTGTCTAAATGAAATCTTAAGCTTTACTTTTTTGTTCATTATCAATCTTTTGTTTTACATGTTACAATACGAAATGTTCGTACTTCGATTATTAAAAATTGTCCGAAGAACATAACTCTTTATTTTTAAAATAGAAACTTTTTGTGTTTATTGTAAATAAATACTCGATGACGATGTTCTTTCTTTGTCTTTGTGAACCATTCCACTCTTCGTATTTGTAGATAGCACAGCATTTGTATGTTTTTCTTATCTTTCTACACGTGATCGTGATTCGTGCGGGTCTTTACTTGACTTTCCTTTCTGTTTCTGCCAGACCCGTGCGTTTTAACGTTTACAAGTTGTTGAGTTATTAGATGTAGTGGCGCTTTTCCCCTTCCTGTTTTTATTTTTTCGAACTGTGTTGACAACAAATCTACGACCACTCTTGTGCCCTCTGCAGGGTTCGTGCCCGAGTTATGCCGCCGTCACGCTTGGTCCACCTAAGTTAATAACCTTGTTCCATTCTTTAAAAAACAAGGATTACTCTAGTGCCTTTAAACGTGGGGCTATAAACTTATTGTTTCAGTCCTTCAGAATTACATATTAAATACGCTGCATTTAAGGACGTTGTGTTAAAAAGCAGTACGTTGTCTAAAAGCACAATATACATTGGAGATTGTTTATTCAAAAGATGTATTTTACAGTAAACTTGCAATAACTATATATTTACTAATAAGGAAATCCTTAATATTTTAACTACAACCTAACATAGCTTAACAATAGATTAAGTATTCAATCTTTATCTAAAAATCAATTGTTTTGATCTGAATCACTGTAGGTCAGTGCTTCTTTTTGGGATGACCATACCGACCTATTAGCAGTAGGTGTAGGTTTTTTTTTCTGATAAATATTGGTTTTGATCATAAGTGATAACTTGTTAGATGTTACGATAAATTTACTAGAACCACTACCTGTAATAAAACAATACATTTCTAGCACTATCTTAAGCAATCAATGTACTATAAAGGATACCATCGCAATGGCAAATTACAAATAATGTAATATAGAGATAGATCAATAGTGCTTACATAATAGATTACTAACAAACTAGTCGTGCCTTATTGAAATGATATAGTGTTCTATAACGTCACATCAAGCTACTCTTACAAAGGAAATAAAAGCCTACATACCTGCTTTAACATAATGTGATGTGAGAATCAGTCCATTGATAGTTTCGGACTGCAGCTTGTTTCTCAACTTTGTTTCTATACGCTTCACTTTGGATAATATACGCTCACAAGAAGCCTTCGAGAACGACAGGGCCGAAACATCCAAAGCAAAGTCTCCAAGGTTCTTGAACTCATGTTTGTCCTGAAAATATTTTAAATTACTTAATTTTTCCCGAGACTTATCGTTGGCCATGTCTTTGTACTCTGTTGGAAATTCTCTTTGTATGATTTTCGGCCATTGGTCCTCAATTTTTTGAAGTACCTAGACGTTTTCTGGGTTTAAAATCCTTGGCACAGAGCTAGCAAAATTTACAAGTTAAGTGATCCTTTTTGGATCTTGGCATGACATTGCAACTCGACGATGTACACACTGCATCTTTGCATACGGTGAATCGCTGCTAAAATCAAACCGCTCTCGTATTTCTTGGCTTAACTTAACACCTTTGGCAGCGTGTTCTAAAATGACTTTACAGATCTTTTGAGTCACTTCGGTTTTTGATCCTTAGTTGATTTTCAAAATTCTTCAGTGAAACTCGTAGATACATTTGATATAGTGGGACAAACATGTGAGCATTAGCTGGATTAATTTTATCTAAAGATGTGTCATTAATGTACTTTTGATGGATGTAACCTGACAGTATGTTTTTGTATGATATGCACATTGCTTCATGCACTGTTTCGATAAGACTTCCATCACTTTGAAAGAATTTGTTAAAGTTAACGCATTTAGGAGTACCGCAAAAATACAAAATACATTTTTGTTTTAGGATTACTCATTTTTTTACTATATTATTATAACATACCACTATCATTTAGAGAAAAAAAGAAGCGCGTTAACAAAGTATCCAAATCCTATATTGAAACCTTCCCATCTAACGGTACAAAACAAAATGGCGATACGCATATCGCATTAACGATATTTTTCAAAAGTAATGTTAACTGTTTTGAGAACCGAGAACCAATGGCCTTAGATTTGACTAACTAACGAAAAGACTTACGTTGCTTGTGGTATTGAGCAAAATTCAAACAACCATATGATAAAGCTTGAGCCTTTATTATTCATTTTAATTAATACTCGATTCTTAAATGAATAATATGTGAGCCCTTAATAGTAATTAATATTAAGAAATCAACTACTGAATTAAATAATTTGTACACTAAATGTAGCATACCAAAGAATCTACGCACTTATAAATCTCGGCAAACATGTATATCACAATATTTAACATTAAGGCATTATACCCTGACACAAAAAATCAGGTCGTTTTAAACAGATTTAAGGTACCGTAAATGACGCTTTCTAGCAGTGCATTCAAACTAAGAGCAAATTTGAATTTTTCGCCTCGGAAAACCCTCAAAGGTCCAATTTCCTGCTTTTATAACGCCCTGATAAATTATTAAAAAAAAACGAAATGCAACTTTAACTTTGACGCCCTGTATCTTGATTATTATCAACTTTTGCACTGACATAAGTTTAGCCTAATTTCAATATTTTTAGCCAAGGAGTCTGCAGTTTTGCTATGCACTATTAATTAGAGGACAACCTACATATGTCATTGATATATACGGAGTTAATGTTTTAGTCTTTGTAATGGTAGTTTCGTTCCATTCAGTTGCTAACTATAATCTGTTTCATGAGAGAATAAAGTAAAGGGCAGGTCGTACCGAGAGCCATTTACACCACTAGAATATAATGAGTGGGAAATTGATAATAGTTACCTAACCTTATTTATTTGACATTTGACATAACCAAACAAAAACCACTATTTATTAAAAAAATTTAATAGTAGCCATACATGAAACACATTTTTTAACAATACGATGTTATGCCCTTTTGAGAAATTTTTCTCTACATGTATAGTAAATAATTAAATGACGTAAAATCGTGAATTGAATCACTATGAATGTGATTAAACTTTATAGTAAAATTCAGAAAAAGATGTAAGCATTACTGCATAAGCAATTTATAACAGAACTATATCATCGTCACTTGAATCGCTATCTGAATTTGAATTCACACATCACTATTTTTTCAACCACATCTGCAATGCCAAATTCTAAAACTGTTTGTCTTCTTTTCCGATAACATGATCAACACAACTTTTCCCACAGTAGAAGTTATTCTTGTAATGACATCTTGAAACTAGGGATAGACTCGGGCCGGGCCGGGCCGGGCTTTTAATAAGCCTGGCCCGACCCAACGCAAAAAAGTGACCGGCCCGGCCCGAGGCCCGACCCGAAATGAAAACTGACGGTCCGGCCCGGCGGGCCGGGCCCACCCGACTTTCACTCAGTGAATAAGAAGATTTTTTGCAGTTGTTTGCAATAAGTAACTATTTGGCAATAAATTTTACTGGCAGTCAACATAAAAATTGTAACTCTACTGATGTTTATTTAATCTAATATAAACCAACGGCTATATAGCAGATATATTTAAAGCATTGTTGCTATCTGTGATGAATCTTTACAAATTCGCATTTTGAATCAGGTTTAAGTGAGAGTTTTTAGGTTTAAGATTTAATGGTATTCAAATTCATCTTAATCATCTTGTATAATTGTGCAATAAGTTTCGAAGAATTCCAAGACATAATTTTGAGAGGTCTGAAATTTTATTTGAGGATTGACAGGGAAACCCCAAACAAAACTAATCAAAATTAATATAAAAGTTTTTAATTTTTTTAATAAGAGTTCTCTAAAACAAACTGAAAACTGCTCAAGCAAGTAAATTAAAATAAGTAGTAAATCACTTTCTGACGGCTGTGTAGCGTGACCGATAGGAACAAATGTGCGCATACAAATTGGTGTAGGTAGGGTACCTATTTGGCATTTTAGTGAGATAAACCTTCACTTTCGTTTAAATGCAATTGAGAAAGTTCAACGAACAAACATAGTACCACCACCTACATCATAATCCTTGTGGATGTTATATGGAAGAAATACTATTACATACCCGAGACCTGAAGGGCTGGACACGTCGGAGAAGCTATAACAGCTGTTGCCTTTATTCTAAATTTGTGTCATTGAATAGGTGTGAGCACATATATTATTTTTGGCATATATGCCAACAAAAATTACTTTCCTAAATTTTTCAAGCAATAAAAAGTCAATGCCTACAGATAATTTGCAAAGAAAAAAATATATAATTATCCCCAATAAACTGATTATGATAATTCAATTTCTTCCTCTTCATTGATGTCGATGTAAAGTTTAGTTTAGATGCCATTTGAAGACATCTTAAATTTGTAGGTAATTTATATCTATAGTTCGTCTATACACAAACACCTTATTTGAAATTTTAAATTCTTAATTATAAGAATCAGTAAATACAGTATTGCCCGAAATAAACAGTACTGAAACTAAGTTGGCGGTGTTTTTATGCGTGCGCTGTCACACTCAAGTTAGCTAGTATAGACCTGTCAAGTAAACCTCAAACAAGTAATTAGTAGGGCCTAATTGTTAAAAATGGTGTTAAGTACAGAGGAGAAAGTGTTTCTGGTAGAGCATTATTTTCGTTCATACGGAATCGGCCGACATCAATGGTGCAAGTTTGCTATACGTGTCTGATCAATTCACACAAAGGTTTAATAAACGTTCTCCAAGTAGTGCTGTAATTTTGAAGGTTATTGAAAAGTTTAGAAATACAGGTAGTGTATTGTGCCAACGAAAAGGAAACTCGGGGCGTCCCAGGACAGTTAACAACAACAATAACCATGAACGTGTTTTTGAGCAAATCTTAGAAAATCCGAAAGTCAGCCAGGCAAGGACAGCGTTACAACTTGATTTAAAAGAACTTCCTTTCAAAGAATCCTGAAGGAGCTGGGTACATTTTCGTATGTGATTCAGGTACATCAACAACTACATCCTCGGATTATCGCAGTAGAGTGGAATATTGCGCCAGAATTCTCGCGTTACAGTATGAAAATCCTGAATTTTTGAAAATGTTTGGTTTTCAGACGAAGCACATTTTCACTTGTCAGGCTATGTGAATCGTCGCACAAATCGATTTCTGGGCTTTGCCAGACCCGATGAGGTTCAAGAGGTTCTTTACATAGTGAAAAAGTGAGTGTCTGGTGTGCTGTTTCCGGACACGGAATCATTGGTCCGTACTTTATCGAAGAGAATGGTAGGCAAGTCACACTTAATCAACAGAGGTACAGACAAATTTTAACACGATTTATCCCTGATCTACGTCAATTCTGTCGTGCACGTAACTTGGCATTTCGAAACCAATTTTTCAGCAGGACGGGGCAACTTGCCATACTGCTGCCGCAATTTGTCAATTTCTTCAAGAACATTTTCCAAGCAAATTCATATCACGATTTACTGACTTCCTTATCCTTCACATTCTCCAGACCTCACACCTCCAGACGCATACATTTGGGGCATGGCTAAAATGCCGTTTTCAAACGGGCACCACAAACCATCGATGAATTAAAGGATGCCGTTAGAGTCTTCTTCGCAGCCCTGAGACAACCCTTATTCAATAACATGACCAGAAACTTAGAACATCGTTATGAAGTCTGTCTCGAACGAGGAGGTGCACATTTAGAACATATAATAAAGTGTCAATAATATGTATTTTTTAAATATACAAAACAATTACAATTTCAGTACTGTTTATTTCGGGCAATACTGTATTATGCTTACCTTTGACTGGTACATCTCCTTTAGAGTCTTCTGATTATAAAATAGGTCCTTACTGGGTCCGGTCTAGTCAGCATTTGCAAATAAAACTTTATATTCACTTTCATGAACTGATTTTAAATGACATTTTAAATTGGTGGTGCTTGAATATTTAATTTTGAATTTCACCCTGCCTTTTTTCTTTTTATACAACAAACAAGACACAGTTTTTGTATCATTTGAAATAACACCAAACTCAAAAAATTGTTTAAATTTGCTGCGGGATGTCGACCCGGTTGTCACATCAAAACATAGGTTTGTTTGACTATCAGCAGCACTATTACCTCTTTCATTTGGATTATAATTAGGGTTTTCACGCTATCGTCGCTATCAAAGTCTGACATGATAGTTATTATATCAAACAACACTATCATATATTAAGTAGATAAATATTGTTTTATTTGTTATATATTTGTTATACTCGGTAGTGTAAATACTATACTAGAAATTAGTGTTATTATTAAATTCAAATAAAAGCGGTCTTGAGTATAAAGTTGTCATCGACGAACTGACACTAGGAGACCTGAGCAAAATTTTTAAAAGTCTCTGGAACTACAATAAACAATTCCCATAAACAATTACCAACTGTGTTCTACACGGATTTGCATCTGCATTGAAAATATTATGTACAAAATGTACGAGGGATTATAAGGAATGGGTATATCCAGCTCTTCGGCAAACTACCAATTTAATAAAGATACGCGATATTTTTAAACAACCTCACCACATTTTTAACTTGTAGCTATAAAACTATAAATTTAAACTACGAAAGGTATTAAAGACAACATGTGGCTGCAAAATTTGCGCATATAAAAATATAAAACAGGCGTATGATTTTATGGGGTGAGTAAATCAACAGGCAATTTTTGAGAAAAAGGGTCGAGTAAATCCTACAATAAATTGAAAATAGAAATTTGTTGCAAGAATGCATTGACATCGATTGGACTTTTATGTAAATTGAGTGTACGCTTAATGTACCTTATAACCTTATCATAAATTTACGTCCGCTTTATCATCTCGTACCTACTGCAAAGAACTTTTCTAAAATTACCTACTTGATATTAAAGAGTTATTGCAAACTCATTCCAAGTAGACTTTATTAAAAAATCTTCAAATAAAGTATCTTTTATTAAAAGTTTGCATACAATTTAAAGGAGTGTTATTGCAAATGTTTTTTCCTTTACTCTTTATTTTGACATATATGTTTAGTATTCTATATCTGTAGGTTGTGTTTTAAAAATGAATAAAGAATTAATCTCTTTTGTGATAAGACGACGTATAATACATTTTTATCTATATTGGCAAAGATCAAACAAATTCTATTCACACAAAGATGGACCCTTTTTTATTATTTGAGTCCCTCATTTCCCACTGATTAGATAACATTTGTATGTGTTGTCAAAATGTTTTCACGGAATACTCTTTGAGTTTACTCCAAGTCACTGTTTTTTACTTCTTCCCAAGCATATAGCATATTTGTTTTTAAAAGGATTTTTACAACTTACTTCGAGGAAAAACATTACAAAACAGCATTCTCGTATTTAGAGCTTTGACGTTTTATATCCTTTTTGTGTTATAAACTCGGACATTATATATCTAAATTTAACGAAGGAAACAACACTACAATTAGCCATTTAAATTCACAATATTTATACAGAAAGCAGACAATTAAATGTAAGTTTGTACGTTAAGCATTTAGTATACGTCAAAATTAAGGCGCCTTAAATAAAAGCATTTCTTGCCTGTATTTAAATTAAATAAAGGTGTCCTGCATTTTAATAAAGTACAAACAATAAAGGTGTGTTAATTGCGCATGCGTAAATGTCAAATAAGGGAAAAGTTTATTAAAATATTGGTAAAATGAACATTGCAATAACTCTCTAGTGTTTTAGGCGGTAGACATAAACTATACACGCGTTGATAATATCGACGTTCACCGCATGATTGAAATTTGAAGTATATACATATACATAATATAAATCGTGCAAACTTTTGAATTATAAAAAAAATCACCTAGTTTGATGTTCCTGGGAATTTTTAACTTGCCTAAAGTTCAACATGATGAACATTAAATAGGAGTACAAAAAATATTTAGGATAAGAAGTGAGTTATAATATCACGCCTCCTTTACACTAAACAAGACGAAAAACTGATTATTAATGGGTTCATGAAAACACTACGTAAAAATATAATTAAGAACGTTTACTTACTCAATGTGAGATAAAAGTGAAACGACGGTGGAATAACCGCTCGTGCGTTTTTTGGTCCGAAAAGTTCGGGCCGGCCCGAGTCGTTTGGCCCGGCCCGGTCCGAAAAAAGATAGGCCCGCTCCGGGCCCGCCCCGAATAAAGTAGTCAACGGCCCGGCCCGGATTCGAGCCGGGCCCGGGCCGGGCCGACCCGAAAGCCCGAGCCCGAGTCCATCCCTACTTGAAACACAGTTTTTACATCATTTAATTTGAATGCAGTGTTATATGTAGCAACATATTTTTAACGTTAGTCCATATCAATTCTATTGAATTAAACTGCAGCTGCAGCGGGGTAATAGCAGTACTATTCATCCATTATTTTTACCAATTCAGGATTCAGCAATAGTATATGTTGTGAGATGCAAAATGCGGTAATACTTAAACAAATCCAGTTCCTGAATCTTTAGATAATGATCTTCAATTTTAATTTTTTTATTTACAAGCCAGTCCAGAATATCTGCCTTTTACTAGCATTGTGTAGAAATTTTCTCAGACTTTACACGATGCTTTGGAGTTAACCATTACTACCCATACAATGTTTTGACTAATGCCAAGTTCTATAGCAGTCTGCTTTACAGTTACGGCTTTACTAATTGCTTCGATGTTGCACATAAATTGTATGCCAAATTTGATCACGTTTGATTCGTTTTCTTTTGAAGTTTTTGAATAAGTGCACCGCTTTGCCTATAATCACTAACATTTATTTCTTATTATTCACTCTTATACTTCTGTTATCATAATACACATCTATACAGTACAGGAACAGTTCCTATGTACGTATGTTGCATTTGCCAAGAAGGCGAAATATTAATGCTGCAAGTACCTCAACTCAAGTCAAAGAAAAAATAACTTAAGAGACTCGGGGACTGGCAAATTTGAAAACAGTTGCTAAATTAAAAAATAAACAGCTCGTTAGTTTCCTTAATAGTGGAAAAAAGTATTTATTTATTCAAGTTGTCGGAAAAGATTTACTGAGCGTAAAACTATTCCAGCTGAAATGAAAAAAAATGAATTTTGTTAAAAATTATCTCTCAGTCCAACTAGATTGAAGTTAAGAAGATCTTCAGATTCCTTTTTTGATTGGAATCACAATTGTTGTATTTCAAGTCAATTACTATTCGGATAAAAAAAAGTTAAACAGCGACAAAATATATCTGTTGTTACTTCTTATCACACAAAACAGAAATTAATTGATGTCATAAAAAACACAAGAGATGAATTTTCCCGATCTCTTCTTTTGAGAATAAATTCTGTAAATGATTAAAAATTTGTAAGTGCAAGATATCATCGTCCTTGTTATGCAAATATTATGGAAAAGAAAATACACCAGTAAAAAAATTGAACCACGAATTATGAACACCGATCATGCTATGGATCAAATAATAGATTACATAAGTAATCATCCCGATTGTCAGTTTTCTCCGAATGAGTTGATGAATGTTGTGTCTGGTGATTCGCCTGCTCCTCAGACATCGATTAGAGGAATATTATGCAGAAGATCTTGTTGTGTCAAATTATGAAAGACAATCTGCTCTTTTTTGTTTTAAGAAGAAACATCATCATATTTTGAATAAATCTTTTGTATGAGTCTCATTTGGATGCTGAGAATGAAAATATAAGAAAATTATAGAGGTTGCAAATATAATCCACGAGGAGATCTATAACGAAATATTTATTAATGATCATGATCCTGCTGGCGATCAAATGTTTTCTAAAAACCAATTGATAAATGTAATTCCTCAATCATTATTGAGTGAAATTATACAGAAGAGTTCAAAGAAACAAAATTCTGATAATGAACTTGATAAAAAACAACGTCAATTACACATGCAATTATGTCTGCTGTAAGTCACGCTCTTTTTTACCGCCTCTTCAAGTTGGGTTGAGTAAAACATTGCACAGAAAATTTGGTTCCAGAAAAGTCATACACATATGCCATGCTTTTGTGCATTTTATTATGAAGCACAGTTATATGAAGCCTCAACATTTTATCAAGATTGTGCTGTACTGAGTATTGATCCATTCGTCCAGGTTGTTTTTGATTGCAGATTTTAACACAGCAGATTTGACAATTGCAGGAACTTTTCATAATTTAGGAAAAATTAGTATTGTAACTCCAACAGCTTCAATACAACCACGCCAAACTTTGCTGCGATTAAAATCTATACCTTCAGAAGAAGATATTGCTGAGATAGGAGAGATACAAGTTGAAGCATACATGAAACCTGGCGGTGAAGGATAATCACCCCCCCACTTGAAGAAGATGAAGTTTTCAATGCGCAAATTAATCTTGAAATTTATTTTCTTTTTTAAAATAAAAACAAAAATTGAAAAAATTACTTGTTAAATGTTATTTTTTCAATGTGAATAAAAAATAATAAAATTTAAAGTTTTTCTACATAAAAAACGTACATATTGTTTAAACAATAAAAATAATTATTTTCCCCTCTGAAAGGTTTCTGATTTTAAATAATATAAAAAAGCAAAAATTAAAAAAACAATTATCAACGTCGGAGCTGTTTCTTTAGACTTTCGAAAGTTGCCTGTTTTAGGGCTTCATTGACGCGACTAAAGGAGTAATACAAAGAAAGAAAGCAGGGAGCGTAGGTAGATTTGAAGCAAACGACCTTACAAGCAAAATGTAAGACACAAACCACAAAGACGAACACGTACATGACCTTAGAATTTCACATAATAAAAAAATATATAGAAAAAATAAAATAAAATAGAAATGAATTAATTATAATTGACATTTGATAATGCTTTAAAATTACTAAAAATTTTGCATAAGTCAAAATAGTATGTATATAAAGCTCTAACTAATTATTTTATACCTAAAGTCCCATTTCGGATTTTATCGTGTTAGGCTTCCAATTGCATTTCATATCTCCAATATAAGATTTGGATAATAATGTTTCAAATAGAAGTTATTGAGTATTTTAATCTTAACCAATTGTATCGATTAGTTACTCAATAAATCCTCATATTTTATCAAAAAATTAAAAGGTTCACCCTTTGTATCCAAAATAGCAGTTGCCATACAGGCGCGATGAACATTAAATGTCAATAAAAAATTTTATTTTTGTATGAAATTACAAGTACATATGTACTGGATTGAATTTGACATTTGATGTTCATAATTTTCATGGCAACATATATTTTCATTAAAAAAAAAGAATCTTTCTTTTCTTTTTGAAAAAATATTACACTATTTTATACAACCAATTGGTAAAATTTGTTAATGCAAGTCGAAACGATACCAACAGAAATAAAATTGAAAGAAATAGTACATTTTAAATAATATAAGAGTGATATATTTGTTTGGAGTTAACTTCAAATAAACATAAACTAGAGTTAAAATATTTCTAAATAGAACCAAATAATTGTTTTTAAAAGACTTAACTTTGCATTTTCGTTTCCATCTTTGCGAATAAAACTTTCGTCTTTTACTAAAGATTTCCGTGGAGGGGAACAACTTAAATCAGTTTTTAAATAATTTTTTTAAGCTAATTTCTTTAACAGTTTAACATAAAGAATCAGAAGTAACTAGAAAGCGCATGCTATATTTCATATATTACAAAGATCTGCGACAGAAACATGATGGATTGCACCAAGAAATATATATATATATATATATATATATATATATATATATATATATATTATATATATATATATATATAAAATTAGTAATATTGACTGTTCTTATAATGTATAAGTAAGATAAATATTGGGGATCACAAATGAGTTTAATTAATGACGGGAAACATGTCCTTCAATAAACACATTCAGCAAGAGAAACAACTATACACGCAATCAAACTCGTTTTAAACCAAAAAGCATTCGTAAATTGTAAATAGGTACGCATGAAATACGGTAAAAGCTAGAAAATCATGACACAATGTCCATTAAAATTAATCATACGATAACGAAAGACGATAGTAAAGTGTTCTGATAATAAACGCACCTTTCGAACGAAATAAGTTTTGCAAACACAGGAGGTAAACAGAAATATGTTAATTTACATTTCCCCTACGTGATTTTCTGCATGAATTTGATACAATACCCAAAGCATTATCTAGACAAACAAAAGCCATAAGTTAAAATTACGTGCCAAAGCGAATTAAAATTTCCTGTAATAACATCAAAACAAACTGTCAGGAAACAATACATAATAGAAATCCTAGTAGACTACGTGACCAAGAAATCATTCTGGCGAGTTACTATTAGAAATATACTTGTAAAAGCCTAAAAATATCCAAAACATCCTATGACTGGTCGTAAACTTTGAACAAACAATACCAATAACCAATGAATTTTAGATGGGGCGGTGCTTATATAACAGGCAAATTTGAAAACAGAGGTTTCTCATTCAAAAGTAGAACAGTTCACGTCGTTTACAGTAAAAAATTTTCGCAACGAGTGAAATTGAATAATTAAATATTTGTGAACGTGATGTTAAAAATTTCAAACATAATATATAATACAAGTTTGCCGTTTGCTGGAAAACGGCTCTAAGAAAACAAAGGGTAAACTCTAAGTAAATCTAAGAAAATCTAAGAAAAAAAGGGCAAATCTAAGAAAATCTAAGAACAGACTGGGTAAATTGAAACTACTGATTAAACGGGGTAAAATTTGGAAACGATATAAGATGATGATATTAAAAAGAAATCTGAATAAAATTATTGGTTTAAATCCACGTGAAGGAGCACAAAACAGAGCATTGTTTTAAGGAATAAATGAAGCAACTCAATTAAAAATAATCAAGGGATATTGATCCACAGCACGTAGTAGCAGATCCAGGGAGAACAAAGAAAGACGCACCCGGAAAACTACAGGTCAGAGCTATCTACCATAAGGCATTATTTTCTTTTTATTTTGAACATTGACTATATTTTATTGTACCTGAATGTTTTGCAAAGAGTCAACAAAAATCTTTTATACGTGAAAAATTACGTAAAAAGGGAAAAGGTTTTGAACGTTCAGAAATTTTCCAGTAAGATATAGTGTCATATTTGCTGGCTTTAACTTAAGGAAAGGGAGCTATAATTTTTGGGGATAAACAATTTAAATATTATGATTATTTGATTCAAGAGTTGATTTTGTCATATAGTACAGTGTATTAAACTGTGAAGTGAAAATAATATTTTTTTTCTCATTAAAAAACATTAGTCGATTTTGTTTTTCTCATTAAAAATAGGAAAAGTATTATAAAAAGTGGGGTCAGTTAAAAAATAATAAAATGATAATAAAAATAAAATAAAAAATAAAATTAGAAGAGTAAATGAGCGATGGCGGACAGCAGGAAACTGAACGTTTATTACATCGGCGAGCAGCGTTACCATAGCTATATATATATATATAAATATATTGCGGAAATGAAAAACCTTTTATTGGAATAAACGCACCAATAACGATTTGGATATCGACCTCAATTGTTAGGAGCACCTATGAAACCACTTCAGGTTAGAGATTTTATATGACTTATTTTTAAAATTGTTTTATCTCAAATATTTTGGATATGATTTATTTTTAAACTGTTTATCTCAATAATAATTTAAAGTGTAAGAGCCAACAAATTGGGGTTTCTTGTGTAAATTTATGAAAAGCATAGACATCTTGAAACGTTTCAATAGGTCTTTAAAGGTAATAAAATCTCGTTTTGCTGGCTTGATTTTCTAAAAATTTGACATATGATTTAAAAAGGGAGAAGATATTTAAAAAAGGTTGTAAATATTCAATCATTATACTGTGTATTGTAGAAGTGCTTTATTTAATTGAATCAGCCAATCGAGGCAAAAGAAAATTATAAATTAACATTTTCAGAAGTGCTTGAGTGGTATAAGAGTATATCACAGCATTTTATTGCACCCAATCGTAGGGTCTGCGAGTAACACAGCATATTTATGGTCTGCCCAAGCCGTGGTGCGAGATAACACAGCAATATATATATATATATATATATATATATATATGTATATATATATATAAATTGCTATGTTAAGGAGCTATTTAGGGGTATATTTAGTCGTGGTGGTCGCGCAATACAAGAAAATAGTACTAGGAATTAGAAAACTGCATTTAATTAGCATGAAAAACACGTAATTCGCATATTATGCGAAGAACAAACATTTAACGCCCTGTATAAGGACCGCAATTAACTTTAATCAATGCCAGTAAGCATGTCCTTCAATAATATAAACATATTCAGCAGAGAAATAATTATACACGCAATTAAAATAGTTCTAAATCAAGAAGCGTTTATAAACAGATATGCAAAGAATAAGGTAAAAGCTAGTAAATCATCACGCAATATCTATTAAAATTAAGCATGCAATAATGAACGAAGATAGGAAAGCGCTCTGATAAAGAGACGCATATTTCAAAAGAAATGAGTTTTAAACACAAGATGAAAATTTGTTTAGGTACGTCATTTATGCTACGTGACTTTATTCATGAAACTCCTTCGATTTTCAAAAAGCTTAATCTACACAAACAACAGCCATAAGCTAAATTAAAGGCCAAGATAAATTAAAATTTCGAGTTATAATACCAAAACAAGCGGTCAAAGATCGACAAATAATAGAAATATTAAGAGAATACGTGATCACTGAATCATTTTATCGGAAATAAACTTGTAAAATCCACAAAAATACTCAAAACAACCTGTGGTTGGCTTCAATCTTTGAACGACAGTTCAGGTAAACCAATGAATTTTAGATAAGGATAGACTATATAACGCCCAGAGTTTGATAAAAGTCAGTCTCAATCAGAACCACGTAGAAGCTGCGTCACTATTACTCAAAAATTTACGCGTCTAATTAATATTTAAATTAAATAATTAAATTTGTGAAAAGTGGTGTTATACGATATTTTAAAATCAATTTTAGTGAAAATAGATGAAAAAGGTTTCGCCGTTTGCTGAAAACGTGAGTAAAAATTTTATTAATTAATTTGTGTTAAATATTTATAATTTAGGGTTCCAAGTTACATCTAAAAAAATTCCAAGTTACGTCCAAGTTACCTATCAGTTACTACAACTCTAAGTGACGGCAAGCAAATCTAAATAAAGCACGCAGTAAATTTTGGAAACAAATTAATAAAAATGATTGGTTCAAATTCACGAGAGTAAACACAAGGCAAAGCATTGTTTTAAAGGAAGCTACTCGATTGAAGGTAATCAAGGGGTGTTAATCCACAACACGTAGCAGCAGATCAAAGGGGAAAACAAAGAAGGACACACCGTAAAAAATACAGGTCAGGGCTACCTAAAATAAGGTTTTTTTTTTTTTTATTTGAACATTGACTATATTTTCTATATTTTGTAAGAAGTCAACAAAAATATTTCATACGTAAAAATTTGCGCAAAAGGGGGAAAGGTCTTGAACGTTCTAGGTTTTCCAGTAATAGTATCATTTTTGGTGGCTTTACATTAAAGAAAAATAGATACAATTTTGGGGGATAAATAATTTAAATATTATAAATTGGTTCAAGGGATTATTTTTCATATAGTAAAACTGTGAAGTGTAGATATTATTTTCTTGTCATTATACAAATATTGATCGACTTCGTTTTATAATTCTAAACAGGAAAAGTTTTAGGGAAAATGGGTTAATTATTTGATTATCTTAACTTTGTGCACTTTGTGCGAGTTAAATTGAGCTAGCCGTGGCATAATTAAAATTAGAATATTAGTGACACAGAGCGGTGGCGGACAGCAGGAAACTGGACGTTTATTGCATCTGGCTGATCAAGCGTGGGGCAAAAACTTTATCAAAATAAAAATATAACGCAGCGTTATCATATCAAATAAATATAAAAAGTTAACTATCTGTGTGTTTCATGAAAATTAATAAACGTTATATCACTACCCGATATTGCAAAGCGCTCCATTCATAGATCTTTTTATCTGATCACTGAAGAATTTGTTCATACTCCTTCCACCAACTTCTACTTCCTTTAGAATATTAATCGTAATTAAAATTTAAGGAAAGTTAAAGTAATGAATATCCGTCGGTGATATTTTTGTCACAGCCTGATCCCAAAATCATTATTTTTAAGCAGTGTAAATCGGTTTCAATGAAATTGAGTATTTTTAGTCCCTATGCTTTTTATAGGTGCGTGAAGTTGGCCGCAACGTATTTGAATTTTTCAAAAATTATTATGTCATAATTAGGCGCCAATTAGGCGCCATTTTGCACCGCTAAAACCAAATTTTGAGCCATCTTGGCAAACAAGTTATTAATAAAATAAGATTTTTTCCGGCCAAGTTCACGAAGCCGCACTTTTTTTCAATTTTCAGAAAATCTTTATTTCATTATTTAACGCCAATTAGGCGCCATTTTGCGCCGTTCAAACGAAATTTTGCGCACTCCGGTGTAACAAATTATTTGAAAAAAACTATTTTTCCGAGCTATCTAAAAACGTGAAGTTGGCCGCGACTTTCTTGATTTCGAAAAAATTTTGTACCACAATTAAGCGGTAATTTGGCACCAATTTGCGCCGTTAAAGCAAAATTTTGCACCCTTCTGTGTTAGAAGTTATTTAAAGAAAACTATTTCTCCAAATTAGCCAAAATCGTGAAGTTGGCCGCGACTTTATGAATTTTGAAAAAATTTTGTACCAAATTTAAGCGGTAATTAAGCGCCATTTTGCGCCGTTGAAACAAAATTTTGCGCCCTTCTGTGTAAGAAGTTATTTAAAAAAAAACAATTCTCCAAACTAGCTTAAATCGTGAAGTTGGTCGCGACTTTTTTGAATTTTAAAAAAAATTTGGTACCAAATTTAAGCGGTAATTAGGCGCCATTTTGCGCCGTTGAAACGAAATTTTGCGCCTTTCTGTGTAAGAAGTTATTTAAAAAAAACTATTTCTCCAAACTAGCCAAAATCGTAAAGTTGGCCGCGACTTTTTTGAATTTTGAAAACATTTTTGTACCAAATTTAAGCGGTAATTAGACGCCATTTTGCGCCGTTAAAACAAAATTTTGCGCCCCCCTATGTAACAAGTTATTCAAGAAAAAACAATTTTTCTGAACTACCTAAAAGCGTGAAGTTAGCCGCGATTTTTTTAAATTTAAAAAAATTTGTGCCAAATTTAAGCTGTAATTACGCGACATTTTGTGCCGTTAAAACAAAATTTTGCGCCCTTTCGTCTAAGAAGTTATTTAAAAAAAACTATTTCTCCAAACTAGCCAAAATCGTGAAGTTGGCCGTTCATTTACATTTCCAATGCTCCACCCGTAGGTACTACATTGGCCAGGAGGCGAGTTTTTTGTTGCCTGGAAATTTAGAATTTTGCCGAACCCTTGCCCGTGAAGTTGGCCGCGACTTTTTTGAATTTTGAACAAATTATTGTACCAAATTTAAGTGGTAATTAGGCGCCATTTTGCGCCGTTGAAACAAAATTTTGCGCCCTCCTGTGTAACAAGTTATTCGAGGAAAAACAATTTCTCTGAACTACCTAAAAGCGTGAAGTTGGCCGAGGCTTTTTTAAATTTTGAAAAAATTTTGTACCAAATTTAAGCTGTAATTACGCACCATTTTGCGCTGTTAAAACAAAATTTTGCGCCCTTTCGTGTAAGAAGTTATTTAAAAAAATTATTTTTCCAAACTAGTCAAAATCGTGAAGTTGGCAGCGACTTTCTTGAATTTTGAAAAAATTTTGTACCAAAATTAAGCGGTAATTAGGCGCCATTTTGCGCCGTTGAAACACAATTTTGCGCACCCCATGTTACAATTTATTTGAAAAAAACTTTCTCTGGCTATCCTAGACGCGTGTTTTCAATGTTGAAATTACCGTTCTTTACAATAAGTATCGTAGTTGAGAGATAATTGTATTATTTAAAAACGTTGCATACAAGGAATGTGCTATAGAAATATTATTGTAGTCTAAACAAATAAATACATTAAACCAGTAGCGTCTTGCATTTTGCTGAGTACACAGGATTTATTTAAGTATAATATAGAGTGAAGATTTAAATAAATAAAAGTGAAATACAATTCGCTGCTGACTTTCACAAAATCTCAGTTAGAGATATTAAAATCGGCATTTAGGATCTTAGTCTTAAATAATAAAATACTTGTATAAGCTTTTTTAAGAAACAACTCTTAAGCGTGTAGAATAGAGAATGAAAGTTAGTATGAAAATTTTATTTCCTGTTATAAACTTGAAACTTCATAAAAATATATTATTAATCAAGTATTTAAATTATGTAAAATTACTCCTAATCAGGGGGTGTAATTCTATGATAATACTTTCAAATATGATAAAAAATGATATGCAAATTACAAATTCTTCATGCATGAAGAGGCCGGCGACAGCTAATTTCTGATAAGAAGATACCGCTGGTGGCCAACTATATTATGTTCGCTTACTAGCTGTGTCCGTTAGTTGTAGAATTTAGTATAAATCAAGATATGAATGTATATACAGTTCGGAAAAATACTTTTTTTCAAATAACTTGTTACACAGGAAGGCGCAAAATTTCGTTTTAACGGCGCACAACGGCGCCTAATTATCGCTTAATTGTGGTACAACAATATTTTCAAAATTCAAAAAAGTCACAGCCAACTTCACGATTTTGGGGCGTTTGGAGAAATAGTTTTTTACAGCTTAAATTTGGTACAAAAATTTTTTCAAAATTCAAAAAAGTCGCGCCCAACTTCACGGGCGTCGCCGTGGATCAATGTAGTAAGCGTAAGACTACGGATTCCAAGGTCCCGGGTTCAAATCCCGACACGGCCGACTGCTTGAAAAATGGCAGGTGAGCATTTTTCACAAATATTACGCCCTCGTTCGGATGAGAGGTTAAATGGAGGTCCCGTGTGTGAGTGTTGTCACGCACGTTAAAGATCCCTACCTTGCCTGGAACGGCAAGGGTTCGGCAAAATTCTAAATTTCCAGGCAACAAAAAACTCGCCTCCTGGCCAATGTAGTACCTTCGGGTGGAGCATTGGAAATGTAAATGAACGGCCAACTTCACGATTTTGGCTAGTTTGGAGAAATAGTTTTTTTTTAATAACTTCTTACACACAAGGGCGCAAAATTTTGTTTCAACGGCGCATAATGGCGCCTAATTACGGCTTAAATTTGGTGCAAGAATTTTTCAAAATTCGAAAAAGTTGCGGCCAACTTCACGAAGCGTTGCCGTGAATCAATGTAGTAGGCGTAAAACTACTGATCCCAAGGTCCTGGGTTCAAATCCCGACAGGGCCGACTGCTTGAAAAATGACAGGTGAGCATTTTTCCCAAAAATTACGCCCTCGTTCGGATGAGAGGTTAAATGGAGGTCCCGTGTGTGAGTGTTGTCACGCGCGTTAAAGATCCCTACCTTGCCTGGAACGGCAAGGGTTCGGCAAAATTCTAAATTTCCAGGCAACAAAAAACTTGCCTCCTGGCCAATGTAGTACCTTCAGGTGGAGCATTGGGAATGTAAATGAACGGCCAACTTCACGATGCGTTGCCGTGAATCAATGTAGTAGGCGTAAAACTACTGATCCCAAGGTCCTGGGTTCAAATCCCGACAGGGCCGACTGCTTGAAAAATGACAGGTGAGCATTTTTCCCAAAAATTACGCCCTCGTTCGGATGAGAGGTTAAATGGAGGTCCCGTGTGTGAGTGTTGTCACGCGCGTTAAAGATCCCTACCTTGCCTGGAACGGCAAGGGTTCGGCAAAATTCTAAATTTCCAGGCAACAAAAAAACTCGCCTCCTGGCCAATGTAGTACCTTCAGGTGGAGCATTGGGAATGTAAATGAACGGCCAACTTCACGATGCGTTGCCGTGAATCAATGTAGTAGGCGTAAAACTACTGATCCCAAGGTCCTGGGTTCAAATCCCGACAGGGCCGACTGCTTGAAAAATGACAGGTGAGCACTTTTCCCCAAAATTACGCCCTCGTTCGGATGAGAGGTTAAATGGAGGTCCCGTGCGTGAGTGTTGTCACGCGCGTTAAAGATCCCTACCTTGCCTGGAACGGCAAGGGTTCGGCAAAATTCTAAATTTCAAGGCAACAAAAAAACTCGCTCCTGGCCAATGTAGTACCTTCTGGTGGAGCATTGGAAATATAAACGCACGGCCAACTTCACGCTTTTAGGTAGTTCAGAAAAATAGTTTATTGCGAATAACTTGTTACACAGGAGGGCGCAAAATTTCGTTTCAGCGGCGCAAAATGGCGCCTAATTGGCGCTAAATTATGAAATAAAGATTTTGTAAAAGTTGAAAAAAAGTGCGGCTTCGTGAACTTGGCCGGAAAATAAAAAAAAATAAAAATTTACGGAAATTTTAAGGTTTTAATTTAAAAAAAAAAATTTTTTTTGGGGGGAAGAAAGGGTGACCCAAAAATTTTTCGAAAATTTTTGGGAAAAAATAAAAATTTATTTGAAAATAAAAATTAAAATAAAAGTTTTGGAATTTTTTTAAAAATTTTTTTTGGGTTTAAAATTTTTAAGAAGGAAATTATTTTCTTAACAAAAAGGGGAAATTTTTTGATTAAAAAAAAACGTTTGAAAAGTAAAGGAAATTTATAGGGAAACAAAATTTAAAAAAAAAGAAATGTCCCCAAAAAGAAAGGAAAACCCCAAAGGGAAAAAAAGGTGGAAATTTAAACCCTGGGAATTTTTTTAAAAAAAAAATATTTAAATAAAAGGGAAAAAATTAAAAAAATAGGAAAAAATTTAAAGGGGG
The DNA here is from genome assembly GCA_036346225.1 of Platerodrilus igneus. Classification (NCBI taxonomy): domain Eukaryota; kingdom Metazoa; phylum Arthropoda; class Insecta; order Coleoptera; family Lycidae; genus Platerodrilus; species Platerodrilus igneus. The sequence goes on along the minus strand of JARFIW010000131.1, from coordinate 2,248,027 downwards.
TAAAAAACCTTACGGGAAATAAAATTTTAAAAAATTATTTTGGAAAATTTTAAAATTTTTGGGAAAAGGGGGGTTTTTAAAAGGGGGTGGGGAAAGAAAAATATTAAAGTATTTAAAATTTAAACAGGGAATTTAAAAAAAGGAAGGAAATTTAAAAAGCAATTTTTTCCAAAATTTAAAAAAAAAGGGGGAACAATTTTTTAAAAAAATTAAAAAAAGGGAAAGGGAAATTTTAAATTTTCCCAGCCCTTTGAAAAAAAAAAAAAAAAATTTTTATAAAATTTAAAAACCAAAAAAAGAAAAAAGAAACCCAAAAAAATTACAAAAACCCCCAAAAAAAAAAAAAAAGAAAGTTAAAAAAATTTAAAAATTTTTAAATTAAAAATTTGGGGGAATTTTGGTATTTTTTTGAAAAAAAGGAAACAAAATTGGTTCCCCTTTTGAATCCCGAAAAAAGGGGAAACTTTTAAAAAAAAAGGGGTTGAAAAAAAAACGTAAAACCCATTTCTAATTTTTTCCAAAAATTTTTTTAAAGGGAATTTTAAATTATTCAAAGCCAAAAACAAAATAAAAAATTTGGGCGAAAAAAAAATTAAAAAAGGGAAAAAAATTCCCTTAAAAATATTTTAAAAATTTAAAGGGAAAAAAAAAATTTTAATTTTAAAAAAAGGTTTTATTAGAATTTAATCATGAATTGAATTCTAAAAAATAGAAATTTAAGTAAACTAATTTAAAAATAAAGTGGAATCAATAGGTTAAAATTACAATTGAATATGAAATTCATGAAAAGTAAAAATACTAAAAGTTAAGTTACCCCATTTAAAAAAGAAACAATATGAAATAAATATTAAACAAAATATACATAGGAAAATTATTTTAGCTTTAAACATTTTTAATCCAATGCTTTTAAATGTACTCACCAAAGGTTTGCAATTCAATTTTTAAACATGGTTAATATAACCAATAGTTAAATTTTTTTTCATATTTTAAAATTTTAATAATTTATAAACTCAAAATATTTGCGAACCAAGAAATAAAATCAAACTTCATTAAATACTTTTTTAAAAAGCTCAATTAAAACCAAATTTTCTACTTTTCTAAAATTAAATTAGTTCTTTCCAAACTTAATTTTTAGGTTAAAATTTTTTAAATATTCAACCAAATAAATAAGAATACTTCTACATAACCATCCACTCTAATTTAGAAAATCAGGAAAAGTAAAACAAAATTTTTTAAAAACATTTAAGTAAGTAAAACCCTTGTATAACATACAAAATTTTACACCTTTTAGAAGGCTCAAAGGTAAAAATTCTTCATTAACAAACTTGAAATTAAATTAATAACATTGACCTAATTCTAAAAGAAATAATACTGATGAGTTAAAATTTTATTTTAAAGAGAAAACTTTCGAATTAAAAAGGACAAAATTTGTAAAACCTATGAAAAGACAAAATTTTCATCAAAATTTAAACTATTTTACATTTGGGAAAAATAAATAAACTTCATTTAATGAAGTAACAATTACTTTAAAAATTCCAAACAAGTAAGGTAAAACAAACTTTAAAAAAAATGAATTTAAAGGGTTAACACTAAACACAAATCTACATCTTATTAACAAATTTCTTTTACACTATTTTCGGAAAAAATGTTTTTAATAACCTCAGAAATTTAAAACCAATTAACGATAACAAGATACAACTTACTCAATTAGATTAGACCAAATTTAAATTAATTTTAAATAATTTTAAGAAAACTCAAATTACAAGCTAAAAAAACAAAACCTTTAAGGTTCGGTAAAAATTTTTAAAAAACAACCTAATTAAAAATCGGCAAATAAATATCATTCAGGCTTCTTTTCTTAACAATTTCCAAATTTAAAATTTTTAAAAATTTCAAAAATATAATTAGTGAACCAGGGAAATAAAATGGACAAATTCGAACCAGAACTTTCAAATGATACGTAATTTTCCAACCAAAGCTCGAACCAAGTAATTCTGAAAGATGAAATAAACATCGCATTTAAATGAACTATTAATTCAAAGTATCCCAAAAAAAGCATTCAGATTTAAATGTTAACAAATAACAAATTTGCCTTAATTAAACAAAGGACCGTAATTTTTGGAAATGGTAAAAAATGTTGGAAATAAGGAAATAAAAGTAATCACAGCCAAAAAGTCGTTAAATGAAGACAAAGGTGAAATTTTTGTGAAGGAAAACCATCAAACGATTGAGAAAACATCAATAAATGACAGAAATGGGTCCTGAAAAAAAATTTATTAAAAGTAGACCAAAGTTTAAATCAAAAAAGGTTAAAGATTGTTAAACCCAGACGGTAATATTTAAAAATTATTAAAACCAAAAATTTAATCGAAAATTTAATGGCCTAAATTGATTCCCGTTTTGTAAATCGGAAACCAAAAGGTGTAGACAAGTTTTTTGTTTAAACTAACAATAGGAATTTAAGGGATGTTTAATAAAATCAAATTTGAAGGGTTCCCGATGATAAAATAACACATTTATTTAAATAGTGAAACAAAATTTCAAAATCAACGGAACAAAATAAAATTAATTAAGAATTATAAAAAAAATTAAACAAAAAAAAAATAGATTGAAATAAATTTATAAAATATAAAAAATTTTTTAAAGAAAAGATTCCAAATAACTAACGGTAATTTAATAAAATATAATAAAAATTTTAATTAAGACGATAAAAATTATTTATTAAAAAGGAAATTAGGTTATAAATGAAAAAAAAATTACGATAAAATTCATATTGGAGTAAAATAATTCGGTAAACTAATAAAATCAATTTTTACAAAAAAATAAATAAATATTTAAATTTTTTACAATTTAACATTATCAAAGTTAATTTAATTAATAAAAAAAAAGAGTACCAAAATATTTTTAAAAAATTTTAATAATTAAATACATTAAGGTGAAAACAAAATTATTTAAGTAGGCTATCCATAGTAACAAAAATTAACAATTTTTACATAAAATAAATTATTAAATATTTTTAAAAATTAAAAAATTTAAAAAAAGGTTTTACAATTTATTATTCCAGTAAATTTTAGGAGAGTTTTGGTAAAAATTTTTTTAATTTGAAATTAAGTTTAAAAAATTTGTTTCAAAAAATAAATTCTCCTGGTTAAACCCTTTAGAAATTTCATAAATTGAACCTAAATTAATTGTTTACAAATTTAAAATTTAATAAAAAAAATTAAATTAAAAACTGTTATAATTAAAATAATTTTAAATTAATTAAAATTTAACAAATACTTTGAACCTCCCAAAGGAATTTTATAAATGAAAACCTACGTTTTGATGCTAAAAAAAATTTGTTGACCGCAATGTTAATGTAATTTTAAAATGAAAAAAAAGAATTCAACAATTTAAAAAATTTTCCATTTGGTTCAATATTAGGCGTAACGAAATTGGAATTTTAAAAATTTTTCTTGATAAGAAATTATGTAAAAATTTCCCAACCAGGAAATTTTAATTATAACCTGATTCACATTTTTTAAAAACCTTCAAGATTAATTTATATTAGGAATTTAAAAGTTAAATACAAGGTAAACCGTATTACAAGATAAATAGAAATTTAAAAAAACAAATTATTAAACACCTTCAATTAAAACTAAATAAACCCAATGCTTAAAAATTTTCAAAAAGTTATTTCGTTAAAAACCAATTTTATCAAATCAAATTTGGTCAACCAGGCAATGAATTTTCTAGTTTCCACTATAAAGAATTGAAAAATTCATTTAAAATTACAATTATTGCAACAAATTTCAACCAAAGAAAACCGGAAATTTTTAAAAAAGCTTATTTATTTGAAAATAACTCAATGGTCCAAAATATTAAAAACTTTAACTTGAGGATGTTTTAACAATGAATAGAATTTGAAAGAGCCCATTTTTCTAACATTAAAAAATAATTGGAAATACAAAATTAATCCTTTTTTGGAAGTATGAATTAAATTAATATTAAACAAAACCTTAACATAAATTGTTTATTTAAATAAACCTGTCAAAAAATTTAAAAATAACAAGGGTTAAATAAGACAATTTATAGGCATTAACTTGATATTTTCCAATTAAATCCAATATGATTTTAACAAATTAAGTTCAAAAGGATTTTGACACAGAATTTAACCTTATTGTAAAATCGTTAGCTTAGTTTAAAATTAACAGAAATTTAGGTTTTGAAAAATGTTTAATCTAAATATTTTCATATTATCTAAACTGAATTTATTATTTAATCTTTATAACAAAAATATAAAACTATTGACAATTAATTTCCTTTAATTTGAAACTTAGTTAAACCATCTAAAATGATTTTTATGGATTTGTTTAAAATTCCTTTAAGCCACCTTAGGGTTTATTATATTCAAATAATTACTTAAATTCGACCTCTTCCATGAAATTCGTAAATATGAAATTTTGAGGAATAATGCTAATTCTTTGGCCAACTTTAATTAATTTAACGACAGAATTATCAGAGTACGTTTGGTTTTAAGCTTTAACAGCTAAGTTATGAAACGTGTTCTTTCCTTAATACAAAAAATAGTAACCTATGTAATTTAATACCTATACCTGAATAATTTTAAACTTTAAAATATGTACATTTTGATAAAAAGTTTTTAACCTCACTTTTGGAGATTTCTTTTAGGATTTTAATTTAAAATTTAATTAAGGCTTGAATTATTAACCAGAACATGGGAATGCAAAAAAATAAATTGTATTCTCTTATCTAATTCTAAAATATAAATTACAATGGCTTATTAACCAAGTAAGTTACGAGATAAAATTTGACCAAAGATTTGGTCGGAAATTTTATTTACAAAAGATTATTCAAATACAATAGATGAATAAATCAAAATTTTAAACGTGTTAAAATTTATGAAAAATTCCTTTAATGATGAAATTTTAATTTTAAAATTACAATAATTTGCTATGACTAAAGAAATACATAATCGTAAATAGGAATATAAGAATCTTAATTCCATCCAACAAATATTTACCAATGGATTAAAGAAAGTTCACAAATAAGAAATTAATGGTTTCCTTTTGTAGGAGAAGAAACAAACTTTAAGGATTTATACAAAATTTTAGAATCTTTCTTATGGGGCAATGGGAAAACTAAAAGGTGTCATTTATTAATGAAATTTGATGTCAAATTTAACACAAATGATCAAAGATACTCCTACATAACCAAGTTAATCATCATTCGAAAATTCAAATTTTGAATTTAATAAAATTCTTGAATGAAAAGGTGGTTAGCAAACAAGTAGGTTAATCTAAATTTATTTGGAATTTAGGAAGATAAGATACGAAGAGGTAGGTTGATAATGGCCTATAAGGATGAAAAAATCGAAGAAAGGAACGCTTAAGGTAACAGGTAAAAATTTTCCCAAGGATAACAAATTTAGAAAACAATTGGAAAATATAAATTTCGGGAAACAATTAGTTTAAGAAAAGGATTAATAGATAAGAATAGCTGAAAGAAGATAGTTAATATAAACGAAAAATGGTAGTGACATGGTACAGAACATTCGTGAGAACAATTTAATACCACAATTAACACAATACAAATTTTAAAAAGGAAATCCGAGGAAATTGGAGAATTTATATAAAAGAAGAAAATTTAATAAGTGTTGGACAAAAGAAAACGAAGTAATAAGGATAGTTATTGCATAGAGGTAAATTGGGGCAAAGTTTAAGGAAATTTAAATTTAAGAATAAAGTTAAAAAAGCAGTAAATACCAATGGCATGGGATAAAGAAATTATTAATTAAAAATACTAAAAGTACTAAATAAAAGTAAATACATGAATATAAAAAGTAAATTAAAAATTTTATTCCTTAAAAACAAAGTTTAAAATAATAGGACGATAATCGAATATTGGGTACCATATAAACTTATTAATTAAGAAAAATAAATTATTGCATAAATAAAAAAACCTAAGAATAAATTTTAAAAAAATTTTCTGTGAAAAGGATGAACCCGAAAATACCAAATAATGGATTGCAATATCAGGTATTTTCCAAAAAATAAAACCTTTAATAAACCAAGTAATCCATTTAAAAATTTACAAATATTAAAATTGAAACAGGAAGAAAATTTTAAATTTATAGCTTTAGTTGAAATTTTTAAAAACAAAAAAAAAAGTGAAAAACCTTAAAATAAATTCCATAGTATTTCAAAGGGCTTTATCATAAGAATTTAAGATCAAGTTTAATTTAGAAAAGTTGGTAGTTTGGTAAAAATCTTACACTTTGTCAGACTTAAATCAATAAATTTATTTTAAACCAAATAAAAATCCCTTTTTTACCCAGTGGGTTCATAAGAAATTTAATTAAATAAATTAAATTTTTAATATTCTAAACTTACCAAAATTTTAAATACCTCCCATACCAATTTATAATGAATTTTTAATATTTAAGGTTTTTACCTTTTAAGAATTCTGATTTAGAAAAATTAATTTTAACAATTTAATTTTTAAAAAGCGGAATTTCTTTCCGTTGGTGAAATTTAAAAAACAAGCCATTGTGGTTTTTAAATCCTTTATTTTAACAATTTCTTAAGGTTGACAATTAATTTGATGGTTGACCTAATTTAACAAATTTCTATTGGCTTTATTGTTTGGCCTAAACTTTAATTTATTTTAATTTAAGAAGCAAATTGTTCCTTTAAATTTTCAATTTTTTGTTGAAAATCTATTTAAAAATTTTCGAAAATTTTATTTCAATTTTAATTGTCTTTATCTTTTTAATTTCTTTATTGAAAATTTAAAAAAACATTTAAACCCTTTTGTTTTTTAAGAATTTAAAATTTTAATTTAGGTAAACATTTTAATTACTTTTATTTAAACCTTATTTGTAATTTAAATATTAAATTAAAGAAATTGTTAATTCTTTCTTTAAGCAAATCTTCTAATTTATTTATTTAAGGAAAATTAATAATTTAATAAAATTCCATTACTTAACTATTTTAAATTTTATTTTGAAAAATTTTAAAGCATTACATCTTTAATTTTTATAAGAAAATTTTTTCCTTTCTATTTTTCAAAAATTTTATTCTCATTTAAAATTTTATCTTGAATTTAATTATTCTTAGAAAATGAATTATTTTTCAAAATCAAAAATATCAATCTAAAATCTTTAAAATTTGGTTTTTAGTTCCTTATTTGGCCTTGAGAATAAATATTCTCATCAATGGAAATTTTTTCTTGTCATTCTTCACAACTTGAATAAATTTAATTTATTAAATGTTATTTAATTTCTAAAAATATTAAAACTAATTTAAATTTAAGACTTATAATTGAATTTTTTTATTAATTTTTAAGGATTTTTAAAACTGAAACTTAAATTTTTTCATTGACACATGTATTATAAGTATTATTGAACCTGAAATAATGGTTATCGATTTATATTTGAATTTGGTAACATAAATTTGTATTGTAATAATTAATTGTATTTTGGGAATTATTTAGTTGGCAATTAATTGACTTTTCTATTTTAATTAATCATTTTATTTAAAAACCTCATTTTACGTTTTTAAATATTGGTCTGTAAGGCCCTCAAGCACAACACAATTCTATTTATAAAACCAATATTCCCTTTACCTTAAATAAAACAATTCCCTTTGTCAAACTTTAAATAATAAAATCTTTTGTCGTTCTTTATTCAGATATTTTCCTTTTTTCATGAAGTTAATTTCCGCTATTGGCTGTAATAGAACTGATATATACTATTAAATTTCATAAATGACTTTAGCTAGATTAGCCATAGCATTAAATAATATTATTCACGAGGTACTAGACTGCATAACTACATATAGATTGTCTCCTCACTTAATATATTGCTTTAAAGCTCGTTTAACTACAGCAGCTAAAATGTCTGCCGTATGACTAAATAGGGTGGTAACTATAAAGCTCAAAACAATGGATTGATGCACTAGCTATGGTATAATCACAAATCTTTTTGAAAGCGTATTTATTAAATCTAGTGTTAGTGAATTTACATCGTTATTAAAAGTAGTTGACAAATGCAAAATTAATTTGGCAGAACTCGTGATTTTAATTGTGCGGTAAAAATATTACAATTTGCTAGGAAAAGCTTGTTTACAATTTTCAATGTCTGCGATAAGTTCCACGGAGTACGAATATCCAAATCGAAAATTAAAAAAATACAAAGTTACTAGACATTTATTATTGTCATGATCTTTACGTTGTGATTGTTGCGATTGCTTTGCTTTTGTTTAACTTATTTACCCACGTATTTGGAGATGTATTCTAAAAATAAATGGTACTTATCCTCCGAACCTTCATATCCAGAGCTAAGCTTTTTATTTTATGTAACCATTCTTACCTCCTGCACTATTTTATGGACGCACTTTTATTTTTGTCGTTTAGCTCATCATACTTCCAGTATACAGCCTTTTACTACTCATCGTGCAGATCCCTCATGTCATAAAATATTTACTAACCTATCTCTTCTTTTGTATATATTTTTTATATTGTCCTTGAATTTAAGAATTAGCTTGTTCGTTATCACATCTATTTGATTAACATTCATACATCTCCGCCAGCGTATGACACCACATTTCAAAGTCTTCTAACACCTTTTCTCCTTCGTTGTTCGTTACGTATAATCTAAATTTTGAAACCCTATACAGCAGCATTACAGACAAGTTTCCAATAGCCTTTTTCTATTTCCTACATTTATTTTCGATATTAGTAAATGCTTTTTTTATTTGAATCCACTGTGGTATCCCGATTTATATATTTTCGTTACTACTATTGCTGCCTTAAATAATAGACATTCTACTATTTTTCGTGTAATATCATTGCCTAGGTTTAAATAGTACGATGTGAAAATATTTGGAATGTCATCTAGATAAATTCGACAACAAATGCTGTGAATTTACTAAAGGCACCACCAACAGTCTCGATCATGGCTCTGTCATCGGTTTCAAGCAGAATAGACAATTAATACATTAAACTGTTAACCAATAAAAACATTAGGATTGTAAAATGTTTATTCCAATATCATTCTTCTCGTGATTTTATTTTTGCGCACAATTAATCAATTTGGTTTTCGCTTATTAATCTTTATTCGGCAATCGCTAACAAATTTTTAAATTGTTCTCCTTTTTTCCAAAGTTATAAAGTTTTTGAATACCTACACATTGGAATTATTTTTTCCTGTACCGTAGGTCTTATTTTGGCATTCTATTTGATCATGTTATTACTTTCTGTTAATGTAGCTGAATAAAACACATGATAAATGCTTGCATGTCTAACATATTTTTATACTTTCTGAATCCTCATTATCTATATCGATAATAGTCTCTATTGTATAGTGTTTGTTTTAAACAGAATTTATAATATGAACTTAGTTGTTTGTTGTGCAAAAAGAGATTCGTCCGTCTGATGATCTGCAAGAACAGCGAAACCGGTCACGGGTTTTTCTTTTTGCACAATAACCAACAATTTATTTTGGTTTTTTCCCTATGCTCGAATTACTTTTCCCATGCCAGGCAAAATTATTCATTAGCACAAGTAAAACTAACCTAACAAATTTCATAAATTACTTTAAATCTGAATCACTTAAAATGTTATTGCCATCATCATCCATGTCCTTGAAGTTTATAATTAACGGCTCTACATCATATCTTTCAAATACAACTTAGTCCACCACAAACTAATTGATGAATTCCTTCATTTTTCAATTTCATCAAAAAGTCCACAAGGTTCAATGCGATTTGGGGTATGCCCAATAACCAACGGCGAGCGTCATTTTTGTGGTACTTAAATCCAATATACCGAATAATTCTCAACAATGATGACCTGCTTTTCTTAAAAATCTCATGATCTGCAAACATTTGCCGTAATGAATCTAACGTATAGTGTTTCTCTAAAACAAGTGGCAATTATTCATTGAAGTAATAAGTGACGATACTTACTGTTTTGTTACATGTCATAAATAACATCCCTAATTGTTGTTTTGGCACAAGAATCAATATCAACTTTGAAACGAGGTTTACTTCGAATAGGCTTTGCTGGAAGTACTCTTTGATTAGCTTTAGCTATAATATTGTTCACTGTGGCGAGGCTTAAATTTAATGCGACGCTTACACGTTGTAACAAAATATAGGAATAACTCATTTAGATAATGCACCTTTAAAACATCGAACCTCAAATTTTTACCAAAAAAGTATATAGGTTAAATGAATTAGAATAAAAACAAATGTATTTTAAAAAGATATATAGAATTACTTACAACACGCACTGCATGTAAAGGAAGTAACGGACCCCCATTATTAAGTTCCAATTCAAAGTACGCAGTAAGCTTTAAAACCAGTTTTTTAGAACTCTTGTCTAAAGCTTTAGGCATGTTTTACACGATTAAACACTGTAAACAATAAAAAATACTTAATTGTTTGAAAAGAACAGTTTTAATTTCAATTAAATAAAAATACCAATGCCCTTATAGCAGGGGACAAAGAATACAACTATAGTAAGCCTGCTTATCGTAAAAGGCGATTAAAAGGAGCAGCGAGGGGCAGCAGCCTTGCTGGCTAATAGATATTGGAGGAGAGACGGTTAGTCTTAGGCAATCTACAATAATTTACAAGGTTGTTGGGGGGTTGGCCGTGACATATACGGCTTTTTGCTAAAATCTTTGAAAACTATGTTGTGAAAAGATATGGGAATCTACCACAATATTTTCCAGTATGCGAGACCTAAAACAGGAACTATGTATGATAGAGAGCTCACAAGTAAAATTCTTGTCCGAAGATACAATACTTCTCTTGGGGCTCGTTATGAATTTAAAACAACGGTTCCATTTAGTGATAGAGACTTGGAATGTAAGGTCATTACTTAGAGTAGATAAGCTAACGAATTTATTAGTCGAAATAAGAAAAAGAAAGCCGTACATTTTAAGTATTAGTGAGGTGAGATGGCCAGATAGTAATGACTTTTGGAAAGATAATTATAGAATATTACAACTTCTTCAAGTAATGAACAGGTAGGGGTAGGTATAATGTTAGGTAAAACATTAAGACATAAAGTTAAAGAGTACTTATAATATAGTAATAGAATAATTATGGCTAGATGGAGTAAAAAACCCACAGACACTGTTTTAGTACAGGTTTACATGCCAATAACTCACTACGAGGATGAGGAAGTAGAAAAGGTATACGAGGATATAAATAGTATAGTGGGAAAAGTAAAAGGAGATGAGAATTTAGTAGTTATGCGCGATTTTAATGCGTTAGTAGGAGAAGGTAGTGAAAGAAAAATGGCAGGAAAACTTGGGTATGGTAGACGAAATGATAGAGGAGAAAGATTCGGTGAGTTTTGCCAAGAACATAGATTAGTAACTGTAAACACCCTATTCGAACAACATGTTAGAAGAAGATATACCTGGAAAGCGCCAGGTGATAGAGCTAGATACCAGTTAGACTGTATTTTAGTCAAACAAAGATTTAGAAATCAAGTTAAGAACTGTCGCGGTTATCCAGGGGCTGACATAGATAGCGATCATAACTTAGTTAAAATGAAGTGTAATCTAAAATTCAAAAATTGAGAAAGGCTAAAAGAGAGGGATCTAGGTGAGCTTAATGATAGTGAGGTAAAGAGGAATATATACAAGTATTAGATAATAAGATCAAAGAGATAACTATAGGAGAGAACAAAGAAAATAGATGGAAAGAAATAAAAAGGGATGTACGTGATACAGCAACACAGACTATGGGTAAGAAAAAGTAGAAGCGAGAAAACCCTAGGTAACAAAGGAGATATTAGATGTAATAGAGAATAGAAGAAAGCTTAAGCCTCTCAGGGAATTGTATAGTGAAAGTAAGCAAAAATATAATAGAATTAGAAATAAGATAGTACATGAGTGTAGAAAAGCTAGAAATAAATAGATGGAGGAAAATTATAAAGGAATACAAAAAGATTTAAGAGTAGGTAAGACAAACTAGGCTTACAGGGCAGTTAAAAAGTTTTTTGGGGAAGATAAGAAAAAATATAATGGTATTAAAGATGAGAATAATGAGCTTGTAATAAATAAAGTTGAAGTAGCAGATAGATGGAAAAGATATTTGGAAGATTTATGTAAGGGAGGCGATATGGATGAGTTAGAGAAAGACTAAGAGAGTATGTAGAAATAGGGTTCTCAATGTTAAGAGAGGAATTTGATAGAGCTGTTAGGGATCTTAAACTAAATAAAGCACCGAGGATAGACGATATACCAGCAGAATTCATAAAATATGCAAGTCAGAAAACTTTAGGCAGATTATATGAACTAGTGAAAGTAATATATGACACCGGTGAAGTCCCAACATATTTCAAAAAAAATATTATTATCCCAATCCCCAAAAAGTCAGGAGCTGATAGGCGTGAGAATTTTAGAACGGTTGGTTTAACTTCTCACGCTTCGAAAATACTTAACAATAATAATTAAAAATAGACTAGAGCTTTGAGTGACAAATATTTAGGCGAAAACCAATATGGTTTTCGTAAAGAGAGAGGAACTAGAGAACCGATACTAATGATTAGAATAATTATCAAAAAAAGGTTACAAAAAAATAAAAAGATTCATTTCGCGTTTGTAAATTTAGAAAAAGCATTTGATAGGGTTAATTGGGTTGTTATGTTTAGGGTTTTGCGAAAAATAAGAATCTTTCATAGGGATAGAAAAATTATTTACAGTCTAATCAAAACCAATGAGTAGTAATTAGTTTTGATGAAATAGAAAAGGAAACTAAGATTAGAAATAGTGCTAGACAGGGTTGTATACTATCTCTTTTGATTTTTAATGTTTATATTGAGAAATCTGCATTCTTAGGTAGAGAGAGAAAAGAGATAGGTATTAGTGTACAGGGACAGAAAATAGACATTTTGCAGATGATATAGCCATTATAGCAGAGTCTAGAAAAGAGTTAGGAGAGTTTTTACCATGTAATATTTCATTTCTTTATAAATGGGAATCATGTAATCATGTTGCAGTTCTTTAATAACTATCAGGTTGCTAATATCTATGTAGAGCCAGGTAGATAGGAAAAAGATAGAAGAGTATACGAAAACCTTGACCAAGCTATATTAGTCAAATTATTAGAAATTCAGGTTGTGAAGGATATGTAGAACTTTTTACATTAACACAGTATAGAAAAGAAGTTAGAGCTGCGTCAAACCGACCTTAAGTAAAGTGGAAAAGGAAATGATGAATGATGATGATAATATGAATACGTCATTGTTACTATGCATTAGCATAGTATATTATTCATTGAACTGGAATGGCTAATTTAATAGACACATCTTTTTATCCACTTATACATTCCACATATAAAAATGGTTACTTCTCAAAAAATGGTGCAATGTGCATAGTTGTTTATTGAAACGAAATCGGATGAAGACTTACGAAGCTGCAAAATAAAGTATAAAAACATCTTCCGTTACTGCCACTATTTTGAAACAGGACAACAGATTTATGAAGACCTACTGAGTATTGACAAAAACCAAAGAATATACAAGAAAAGTATCAGAAAAACTTCAAATCTTATTACCTTCAACCCTGACCTCTTTAAATATTAAGATTCAATCGTGCAAACCCCGGCACTTTCTAACAGTTATAAAGTTATTAACACTTACGGTTCATATCCTCCGGTAACGCAAGTTTTCTCAGTGTCGTGGTGATTTGTTTTTTTTTTGCAAATTGTATAACGTTATTGCTCGTCAATCATTGCTGCAGTGCCCTAAAGAAAAAAGGTAAAAAGGTAGGAACGTGCGGTAACAGCACTTTGAAAAACACAGCCGCTTCCGTGAAATCCGCCACCAAAACGTCATTACCTCATTGTCTCAGCACTTTTTCGTTTCTCACGGGATTGGGTTGTTCAAACCGGCTAATATCTTACATTCTATTAGTATCGAGAACTTCGCCACTTCAAAAATGCATGTTCACATCATTTTTCCGAAAGCGATAAAAATTCTCGAGAGATAACTTACTTATGCATGTCAAACCATTTTATTCTCACTGCAAATAATGATTTATAAAATATCCAGGATCAGATTTAGGAAACAAAAGGAATTTCTTTATTTTTATACAAAATACTATAGATTTAGTAGATATAAGACTGAATGAAGCTTGGATATCTAACATACGAAAAGGTTTTTTGAGTAAACTCACTTATCACATAGCAATCGCGGCAAAACTACCAATAGAGATAAAAATCTTCTTATTCGCCCAAGTCCAGACAACTACTTGTAGCTTAAAGGCCTTAATGACTAAGTAAGCGTTACCTGATTTTTCTTAAAACCAACCGCACCCAATCAGAAAACTGAAAGGAAGTTAACCACTAATTTGTAGACTATTACAGTATTGCACGCAGAGCTATTTTTGCCGCAATTTTCACCAGCAATATATTTTGTCGAAAAGCAAGTAGCTTTTCTTAACCTAATACCCTACAGCTCTAAATTGAATTCTAACTCTTAAGATACAACTTAGTTTAACTAACTATTTTTCTCTATTTATTGATAGATTTTTAACTTTACTATTTTTTCAATTTTTTTAAATATAAACATTTTAATGTATATAACATTCTACAAAAAATATTTACAGCAACACAAGTAAGGATCAAAATCTTACCATTCCTATTTGGCATCTGAATCAAACAAATTTTTTTATAATCAATCAGACTTGCTACAATAATATTAACACAAATTTCCTCACTGCTCTAGCAAATTATAAAACGAAAGTCAGTCAGGTTCTTTCTTACAACTTTTCCCTTTTACCCGGATTATACAAATTTTCGTTTCAAAATAATTCTCAAAAATAACCTCAAGATAAAGGTAAAACCGCAGGATGACTCTCAACGATAACCCCAAGATAGAGACAAAATCTCAAGATAATTCCCTAAGAAAACTCCAAGATAAAGATAAAATCCCAAAGTAATTTTTAAAGATAACTCCAAACTAAACGTAAAATCTCAAGATAATAACCTCTTGATAAAAGTATCGGTATATTAGTGGCTTTCCCTTTGGAGAAGTGAAACTATCCTACAATTTTCGGTGGCAGTCATTCCTTGGCAAAATAAATAGTCACTTCTCCATCTTTTGATATATTTAAAATTAAATTCAAAGATTGTGCCCTAGATTTCTAAAAGGGATTTTTTTGTGCTTAAAATGTAGGTTCAAGAAGCGATACTTGTTCTGTTGAACGCATAAGGGACCGGTTGACCTCGGGTACAGAATCGCCTGTGCCCCAGATGAGCAGTCGACAAAATGTATCATCGGCAAACAAATTGACACTAAGAACACTGTCACTGCTTGAAGCAAGAACAGTGACGACGCAAGGCTGAAAACAAGGTGCGCATAACATGGCCCAGTGCCGCGGATTGCCTGGTCCAAAAATCATCACAAGTAGAAAAAGAAAGGCATTTAAATATAGAGATATTTAAAGTGGGTGTCAACACTCACATACGGGACATCCATTTTACCTCTCATTTGAACGAGGACGTATTTTTGGGAAAAACGCTCGCGTAACATTTTTCAAGTGGACCGTGTCGGAATTTGAACCCGCGACATAGTAGTCACAAGCATATCAACTACGCCACGGAACCGCTAGAAAGAGAGACAGCGGGAAATAGAAAGCTAATTTTTTTCGCACAAACGTCCTACAGAAGGGCGAGCAAGTGTGGCGGAGGGGGGATGTCTCCTAATAAAAGGAACAGAAACTTTGAAGGATTCCCAGCCCAGTGAAAGAAGTAAAAACAAACCACACCTTTTTATTCTCAAAAGTAGACATACGCAACTCAACGATATCAAAATCGATTCAAAAACGGCATATACGGTGCATTAACACCACCATAATTAAGAACGGTATACAAGAAGTTAGAAAAAAAAATATAATGACATTTATGTCACAACTAAAAATGGGAGGGGGGTGAATAGGATAATATGTGAAAACCTCAAAATGGAAACACAAAAATAGATATCTCCCGTTTTTGCAACTGCGGATCTTGAGCTTTTCCAACATAGGTATGGCTATCGACCGCAACGTTAATTTTACGTGAAAAGCATAAACTCACCATCAGCTCAGACAAATTTTAAAGATTTATTGCGTTATTAATTCCAAAGTTATCACAATCATAAATGGAAGCGGGATGGGCAGAGGTGTATAGAAAATGGTAACAGAAGAAAAGAAATTAGCGATAATACTTTACATATCTAAGGAGCCAAAAAAATAAAAATTGAAGGTAAATGGTATATAAAAAAAATCAACGTCATAGGAACAAAAAAGGAATAGTAAATTATGAAAAGAATAAAGAAATTTAGAAAACTAAAGTGTTTAACATATTTAATTATCAAAGGTGGTATAAGTTTTCAACGTAAGATAAGGAAAAGGATAACCAAGAGTAACAACAACGGATATTATGAGATATAAAACATTTTATAATAAAATATACATGTAAAAAGGTAAATAGGAAGAATTAATTGTTATGTAGGAACATAATCGGCAAAATGTTTTAGGTGAATCACACAAAAGCGGTTTTGCAACAATTCAATTTTTGTAAGCGGGGGATCGGTAGAATATACAATAGTCTTATTATTATCAAAAAAATCAAAGAATTCTTCAATATTTTTTATCAAAATCCAAACTTTTGGTACGTGAAATTGATTTACTTTCCTTTTCTTATGTAAAAATCATTTTAAGTTGCAGTCTACGTTTATTTTGTATTTTTTTACTGAAAAATATTAGATTTTTAAATGTAAGTAATTTATCCTAAAAACTTTAATTTAGTTTTCGAAAAAAATCTTTAAAAAATTCAAATCACAGGCTTTTTATTAGTAGCTCGGCAAACAAAAATTATCAAAACATAGGGCTAGGTCAACACGTAGGTGAACAAAATATACAAAAATAAATTTTACAAAAGTCTATCTAAATAAAAAATTTACCATTCAAACGGGGAAAAAATTATTATTAAACATTGAAATCTTAAATGATTATGTAAAAATAACGATAAGGGTAAATATTTTAAAGACACCAAGAATTACAAATACTTGGCCTACAGAAATTTGCATAAACGATGACCGTACTTTGATGTAAAAAAAAATTTTTATTCGGCAAAGCTAGATTACAGACGAGTGAAAATTATTTATTAAAAAATGTTAAGATAAATACAGAGATATCTCAACATAGGGTAATACACACAACACTAATTACGAAAATGATTCATTTATAGGTTACGTGCTAAACACGAAATCTGAATGCGTTATTGAGTACAAAATTTTATTTATCATATCATCCAGATACAATTAAATTGCGTTTAACTATTCACAGTCACAATTTTAAATCATTAACTTTATTAACAGATTTCAACATTATATATCACTTTAAAAAACCTGCCCAATATGAGAGTATTAACATTTTCTTTAATATTTTAGGATATTTCTCAACAAGTTACGCGGACTGCTACAAAACCAAACCACTGTAAGTCACGTGCAATTCATTCCAAAGTACTAAAACCTTAATAAATTTTTGAATACGGAATCAAATTATTAAAAGGTCGATCTTTCTAAAAATTTAAAAAACACTAACGAAAGTTTCTACTTTGATTTTAGTACTTAGGAGAATGTATTTAGTTGCGAAATTTTAAAGATATTATCCAGTTCTGCAATTGAGTCAATGTTTTTAGTTCAGGCGGTAATTTCTGTCCAACGCAGAGCAAGTATTATGTTCTGCCCTGTTGCAAAAACAACATTCTAGATTTTAATAGACACTATGAATAACGGTACCCACCATTTAGGTTATTACACGTAGTTCACCATGCAATCGGTAAATTTTGTGATAAATAGAAAAAAAGAAGGAACCAACGTAGATATTATATAATTAACAAACGATGTTACGTAATTGAAAATACCTTTTTGTAAATTTACAAAGTGTAACTCCTACATGAACAAGAACAAGATACGTTTGCAACGCTCCTCAGCCGAGATCTTTTTACTGATGAAGTAACCACTAACGTTTATTTGAAACTAAATACGCAAAATGCAAGAATGTTGGGCTCAAACCACCCGCATGTGACAGTAGAGCTTTACCAAAATAGTCCAACGGTGAAAATGGAATGTGAAACGATATGCATTTGAACCATTTGTTTCGTACAGTATTGGTCCCAAAAAATTTAGTCGGTAACCCACAGCGAAAACTCGGAAATATATCTTACTAAAAATTCGGTGTCTTGATAAAGTAGCGAAAACCTTGACTGTACTAACAAGAATGGTTGCCAACCAACTCAGGGAGAAGGGTGGTGTAAACGTTTGAAGAGGATCCCGGAATGCTATCGTGTGGGACATACTAGTCTTAATCGAAAATTACCTTAGACGCCACTTAATCTTGATATACTGGAATTTTAAGGGAAAAGCTCTAAAAAATAATAACAAGAGGGTTCCACAATCCGATATTAGGAAAGTGACCCTAGCCAAAAATTCAAACGAAAAATAATCGAGTACACTAACGCTAAAACCAACCTAAAATAAACGTAAACAATAACGACACCAATATGCTTATTTAAAAAGTGCTAATATCCTAGATCAAATGTTAAATTATCTGTATAATAACCACGCCTACAAATAATTGCAATTCATTTCATTACATCAAGGCTGAAACTATTACTTTTACATTAGTTATGATAAACTCCAATATAAGAAAGTCTTTATTGCACAATTAACTTTCCATCACAAGTACATAAAGACAACATTATTAAACAAAAACCCAAATACATCAAAAATGATTTAACTTATTGGAAAACGTTTTTGGTGAACAAAATTACTTTTAAGTTCTAAAACTAATAACAAAAATGTACTGTGGGTACGTTTATTTAAAAATATGTTCATTAATATACGGTTACAGTAGGTGATGGTTTCAGACAATTTATTATAAGTACATGTAAACTCATTGAGTGTAGATGCCTTTGGAAACAAATAGCATTAATGATAACCTGGACCCAATTCGTTCGAACCAGATATAATGCGTCTTCTGGAATTTCGTTAAACCGTTTGACGTTCATAATTGACATGCCTTTTTTAACATGGAATTGTTTATGGGAACTAACTGTTCCTAAAATTAAAAATAACCAACCTGATAGGGTATTATTCCATACTGAAATCACATTTATAAGTTCTATACCTTATCATTCCATGACTAACAGTGCCTACTGAAATTTTGTAAGAAATATAAGCTGCAAGTGCTATTTGTGTTACCGCGACAGTGTTGTGTGTAACCTTACACTTGTAAGACAAGAATGCACGATGTTCACGTGGCATGTTGGTTGCACAGTACTTACACAGCAGTCTCTTAATTGTTCTTGAAAGAAGGCCGTGTTAATGACATCGGGTTAATGTCACATAAAAATCGATCTAAAACCCGTAGTTGGTATTTCTTATCTATAACCTGATACATATTTAATTACAATCTTCTGTAATACATATTAAGTTTACCTGTTTGATAATATAAGTGTAAACCAACAAGATTTTGCGGCTTCTGAGTATTTATTTACATCCATTTTTTAATGCATTCTTTCAAGTTTACATGTTATATTTTTCAATAGTAATGACTAAGCGCTTAACAAAAAATTAGCGTCCTCTGTAAACCATGAGATTATTTGCGGCAAAATTTGGACAAATAAATTAGGACTGCAAATTGTAATTACTTTTACCGTTTTTCTATATTTAACATATATAAAATTATCTTACTGACATATGAACTTATACCAGAGAAAGTCACTTTATGATTTACTGAATTAGCATAATTTAGCGTGTAAAGCTTTCAAGTCTAGGTGCCAACATTATATATTATTAATCAAAATAAATGAGATATAAAACTGCACTAATTTAGAATACAAAGTAGCCATGATATAATTTCTAACATATAAAAATTTGACAACTTTTGTGTATGAAAAATGTAAGATACAAAAATAATCCTTCCTTTTAAGTCGGGAATGTATGTAACTTAAAAATTATATTACTTAAAGAAAATAACTTTAGCTCTAATGGTGGGATTTACTAATACAGAAACTAATAACATGAGATCTGACTACAAACATTTCAAAGGAATATTACACTTTGCACTATCTTGATCTCGAAATTCTACCAGAATATTCGATACCACAACTGGATGACGTTCAGTTAACCGCTTAGTTCCAGCAAGATAATGCACCATCAGATTGGGTGTACGTCTTTGTGAGCTCTAGGATCAAAAATTTTCGGATAGGTGCTTTGAAAAGGATGGTCCTATTCCATAACTACTCGTTCACTGATATCAAATCCTAAATTTCTGTTTACGGCATTATGTTAGGGGAATCATTTACTGAACAAGGATGTGGGGCATTACTGACTTGAAGTAGAGAATCGGTGATGATGTTGCCACAATTGATAAGGCTATGCTAAAATAGATATAGCAGTAAATCGTGCGACCAATGGCACACCTATAGGGGTTCAATCATCAATGCGAATAAACCTTCAACATACTTTTACCGTTCTAAGCGGACCTACACCTAGAACAAGTTCTAGAATAACAATATGGGTAGAATGGTTTGCGCGTTTCAGTGAGCTAGAAAACGAAACTTTAGGTTTTACCAAATTAGAGAGGCGTCTGTAGTAAGGAACCAGACTAAGACAAATCCCCGAAGGAGGTCAGCTGTTCTTTCGGTACTTAGAGTGGCAGAGACAATAGGGGTCGGTATGTCATTCTAAGACACGATACTTTGACGTGGAAGGTAACAGTTAACCACCACACTACCTCCCAAGTACACAGGATACCAAAATGTTTTTTAAGATGATGGCATCCCGGATCTCCGGGAGGACACTATTTCGGAGAATGTGATTGACAAGTTTAAGAAAAGAACCTAGAATATTTTGCAAGTTACAGTGTGGAATGCTAGAAACATGAAGCAAGTAGGTAAACTAGAGAATCTGTAAATTGAAATGGATAGGTTGGGATTGGCCATAGTAGAGATTAGCGAAGTTCGGTGACCAAGGGCGGAAGATTTATGAAGCACAGACATTAGGGCAATTCATACAGAATCAGAGAAAGGAAATGCGAGTACAGAGATGGTTATACTGCAAAAGGTAGGACCTTGTGTAGAAAATTACTTACAAAAGGACTCATGACTAGATTAGAACCCAAACCGGTAAATACGGTAATAATATAAGTTTACATGTCCACCTCTAGCTACGGTGATGAAGAGGTGGAAGCGATCTACAAAGATAAGAAAACATACTAAGCTTCGTAAAAGAGCATGAAAGTTTAATAATTAAACGGAGATTTTAATGTAGTGGTAGGTCAGGGTAGGCATGGGGCGGTAGTACGTTTATTTATTTATTTACTTTGCAGCAGAAAAATCTAACCATCACAAATGCATTACCTCAACATCAGCTGGAAGACAATACACCTGGAAGATGCCATACGAATATATCAAATTCAGAAATTAATTATTCTTGTTGGACAACGGTTATAGCAATCAAGTAAAAGGCTGTATAAGCTACCCGGAAGCAGATAAATACACTGGACTCAGCACAGTAATTTTAAAAACCGCGCTTAAATTTAAAAATTTGAAAAAAGGAATGGAAAAAAGCACTTTGACATAGAGAAGCTTAAAGATAAAAATACCCACAAATGATTTGAGAAAAAGACAAATTAATTATTAAAAAATATACAAAAAATTTCTGATAACAAGGAAGTAGAAGCACAATCGAATAATATTAAATCAAGCCTAGTTTATACGTTGCGGCCTTTAATATCCTAGTATATAAACAAAAAGTAAATAAGAAACCATAGGTGACCAAGGATATTCTGAATTCCTTATGTTACCAATATAATACAGCAATTGAGCCAGCAAATGAATTATTACAAGACAAATATGAGGAGCATTTGAGAGAAAAAAATCTTCTCTAGAGAAGAAAAGGAAATGAATAAGGCTCGGGTTGGAAAACACCGTACGTACTAGCATGGATTGTCATGCAGGCTTTTTTATCTGTGCCAAAAGGGGAAATTTTCATCTTTTATTACAAGTCCAAGTCCAAGTCCAAGCTAGGAAATGACAACATATTGCTATGTTTGGCATAAAGGAGAAGTTGGCGCTTGCATCTTTATGTACTTGAAAACGTTAGCAAATAAAATAAATAACAAAGATCTAAATAAAGTGAAAAAACCCTTACCACAAAAAATATTTAAAATACCAGATACGTATTTCGACCACTATGTGGTCATCATCAGTAGGAAATCTGTAATTAAATAATAATTAGCTGTTGTTCTGGATCACTTCTGAGGATATTCTCCTCAACACTTAGGTTGAAGTGAACCTTCCCAACATACAATTTACTATATTGTTGCTTTAAACACTATCGAGGATATTCTCCTCACCCGCAGGCTGGTGTTCTCAACAACAAACAAGTGAATTGTGACATTATAACTTAAATCTACTTAATTTATACTAACTCTAAATCTACTGAAGCGGAACCAATTTAATCTTGCTTTCTCATTGGTTGTTGACCAATAGGAAAAGCAAAGCAGATGGCTCTATTGGCCCTTTATCGGTGTTTAAGAGGGGTCCTTTATGTTTAACAATTTTAATTGATTCATAGGCATTTAAGGAAGAAAACGTTGGTACCGCTTTTAACAATTTAACATTTTCTAGATTAAAGGGTGGCTGGTTTCAAATATATGTTTGGCGACCTGAAACCTTTTATATTTACCACATTTGAAGTGAGCAATGTGTTCTTTAAATCTTGTTGTTATATTCCTCTTGGTCTGACAATATATTTTTGAAAACACCCTGGCCCTGCACAACTAATTTCATAAATCCCCGACTTTTGCAATTTTTCCACCTTGTCTTTTGGATTACCTAGCAAATCTTTAATTTTATTAGTATTAGTGAAAGCAATTTTGAAATTACACTGTTTGAATATTTTATCAAGACCCTTTGTGGTTTTGTGAAACGGAAGTTTAACATATTTAACATTATCGTTAGAGGTGGTTGATTGCAAAGTCGTTGATTTACGTATGTTGATCCTATTTTTACACTTTCTAAAAATATTATCTATAATATCAGAAGAGAAACCATTGTCATTCGCTAATTGTTTAATAAGAGCAAATTCCTTATTAAATCTGTTTTTATTTAAAGGAAAATTCAATAATCTATTAATTAAAAAGTTAAATGAAGCCAACTTATGTTGTATGCTATGATTAGAGGAAGACAAAATAAAGCGATTTACATTGGTTTCTTTTCTATAAATGTCAAATTCTAATTTATTACCATTTCTAATTACTAATGTATCTAAAAAGGGTAATTGTCCATTATTCTCTAGTTCATACGTAAATTTTATGCTTTGAAATTTTGAATTCATTTCTTTAAGAAAATCAGCAACATTTGATTTAGAAGTGTCAAAAACTGCAAAAATATCATCCACGTATCTTAACCATATTCTTGGGAAGTTTTTGGAGTTTCCTTTTAACTCGGTCTCAAAGCGAGACATAAATAAATTTGCTATGAAAGGTGATAGGCTATTTCTCATTGCTGTGCCTTCATGTTGTTCGTACAACTTGTTGTTGAATTGAAAACAGTTCTGGGACATGCAATGCGAAACAAGCTTGATATATTCCTCAACTTTATCATCATCAATATCACTATCTATAAGAACATCCTTTAAATATGTTAAAGTACGTGGTATTGGAACACTAGGGAATAATGAACTAACATCAAATGAAATTAAGATTTCGTTCTCTTCTAATGTGATATTTTTTATTTTATTAATGAACTCTAAAGAGTTTTGTACAGACAAACTGTTAAACTTTAAATTTTTAAATTCATTTGACAGCCATCGTGATAAATAGTAAGTCAGTGAGTTGATACCTGAAACTATTGGTCTCATCGATTTATTATTTTTGTGAATTTTTGGTAAACAGTAAAGTTTTGGCATTTCAGTATATGAAATTGTCAATTTTAATTTTAGTGTGGGCGAAATTAAGTTTGGACATTCTTTCAAAACTGACTCTGTTGATTTAATCATTTTATTTAAAGAAACCTCATTTTTACGTTTTTTACTATTGGTCTGTAAGGACCCTCAGACAGCAAAGTTTCTACTCTATCAACATAGTCTAGTTTATCCAGAATAACCAACCTATTCCCCTTGTCAGCCTTTAAATAATAACAATCCTTTTGTCGTAAATCTTTAATAATCAGATGATCTTTCCTTGTTTGTTCTGAGGCATTCCTTGCGCAAGTGCGTAAGTTGTCCGAAAGTTGAATTTTGCATGCGTTTCTAATAAAGTTTTTTGAATTTTGATCTAATTTTGAAATGGATCAACATCCGTAAATCAACGATTTTGCAATCAACCACCTCTAGCAATAATGTTAAATATGTTAAACTTCCGTTTCACAAAACCACAAAGGGTCTTGATAGAATATTCAAACAGTGTATTTTCAAAATTGCTTTCACTAATACTAATAAAATTAAAGATTTGCTAGGTAATCCAAAAGACAAGGTGAAAAAATTACAAAAGTCGGGGATTTATGAAATTAGTTGTGCAGGGCCAGGGTGTTTACAAAAATATATTGGTCAGACCAAAAGGAATATAACAACAAGATTTAAAGAACACATTGCTCACTTCAAATATGGTAAAAATGAAAAGTCTCAGGTCGCCAAACATATATTTGAAACCAGCCACCCCGTTAAACTAGAAAATGTTAAATTGTTAAAAGCAGTACCAACGTCTTCCTTCTTAAATGCCTATGAATCAATTAAAATCGTTAAACATAAAGGACCCCTCTTAAACACCGATAAAGGGCCAATGGAGCCATCTGCTTTGCTTTCCCTATTGGTCAACAACCAATGAGAAAGCAAGATTAAATTGGTTCCGCTATAGTAGATTTAGAATTAGTATAAATTAAGTAGATTTAAGTTATAATGTCACAATTCACTTGTTTGTTGTTGAGAACACCAGCCTGCGGGTGAGGAGAATATCCTCGATAGTGTTAAAACAACAATATAGTAAATTGTATGTTGGGAAGGTTCACTTCAGCCTAAGTGGTGAGGAGAATATCCTCTGAAGTGTTCCAGAACAACAGCTAATTATTATTTCATTACAGATTTCCTACTGATGATGACCACATAGTGGTCGAAATACGTATCTGGTATTTTATATATTTTTTGTGGTAAGGGTTTTTTCATTTTATTCAAATTGTGCCACAGTGTTCCTATAGATTATTAACAAAGATCTAAATGTTTTTTTTTATAATGATAACTATGGAGCGCAGGAAAAAAATACATATTTTTTTGTCCTTTTGATTTGCAATTCATTTTTCAATATTATTATTTTATTTAGATACGTGATCGCTCTGCTAGTGTGCGCAATTCAGACGCTAAAGATTAAAAGGATGCTTCACAAATACCTAGTTTTTGGGTATACGTAGTATAAAAGAGACTATGCATTCTGTGATCGAGAAAGAGGTTTGTAGGAATATTTTTGTCTTGTCATTACATCCTTTGGTATCCATATTTTTGTAAAATCTAATTTTACTGATTATAGGGCAAGAGATGCTTAAAATCTCGGTCGTTATTTGTAGAAAAAGTATACTGTTTTCATTTTTTTTTACAAATATTCCCACGTGCAGAGTGACTATGAGTGGAAAATGGTTGATATCGGACAACAAAAGAAATCTATTAGAACTTCTGGCTCCTTAAAATATTTATTGACTGATACCATACTTTCTCTAGTAAAAGCATACAAAACAGTTATCGCTAGATGACATTTAAACATTTCCAGACAAAACTATATTACTTAAATTAAATTCGGATTTTGGACACTTAAACAAAAGAATTTTTTTCGAATAATTTTAGCAAAAGAGATCAATTAAATTGTTTAAAAACCCAACTACAATATCATTTGGCTAATAATAGCAAACACTAGCATATTGGATTAACTCCAATTTTCTTTTTCTTCTGAAAAATGTTTGTATTGTTGTATTGAAGAAGATGAGCAATATGTAGCACACAAAATACAAATCCATTAAAACTACAAGCAATATTGTCAAGTGTAGGAAGAAATTTGGAATGATTATGCAGGGACAAACGTTTGATGTGCTTAGATTTGTAACTGATATAAGGATATTAGTATCTAGCAAGAAAGAGTTAGAATCAGCTCTTAATGAAATGGAACAATCCTACCAGAGATATACAGTACGAGAATTAACACAAGAAAATTTAAGTACTTGTTTGTAAAGATGGGAAAAAGAAGTCAAAGACCATTATAAAAAATAGGAAACGAGAATTTACAAGAAGTTAATCATTTTTGCTTCATAAGAAGATAGGAAAAGATCAAAAGATATAAAACAAAGGTTAGCACATAGCTGTGCTGCATTTAACAAAAAAAAAGCAACTACTGTGTTCATAGGCAATAAAAATAGAAACAAGAGAAAGATTGCTGAAAGCATATGTGTGAAGCACAGCTCTGTACGTCTGTGAAACGTGACTGTAGTAGAAGCGGACAGGAAAAAGGTATAAGGTCTTAAAATGTGATGTTTCACACGTAAGATGTAGATGTAGACCTAGATTAGACTATTGCACACAGGTAGTGAAAGATGTGAGTTGTGGGAATTTTAGAGAAATGTGTAGGTTAGCTCAGAATCGGAAATGATAGAGATACGCATCCAACCAGTTCTACGACCGAAGATCTGATGATGATGATGATGATGATGATATACTTTTAAGGCCTCGATGAATTCCGTAAATATATCTACCCATTTGTTTTTCTAGTTTGAAATTTGAAAGAGACTGTGTTACTGGGTTTAATTTAATCACCATCGTTTTGTTTTACTGCACGGGGTTGCTCACACAATTTCAGAATATAATTTAGAATTAAAAGTTCTTCTGACACATATAGTGCACGAACAAAAATTTTCAAAGCGCTATAATTTTTCTGCTATTTATATTCTGATTTGATTGGGGTATTCTTGTAATGTCCTCTTCTAATGTTATGCGCGCTTTACAATCTCAAACATAAAAGATTCTAATTTGAGCAAACATTTCTTAATAAATTCTTATTCCTTAAAATTCCTTTTCATATTCTTCAGTCGCAAAATGAACATTTTAATTTAAATCTCTTATAATTCCAAAATGAAAAAGTCTTAGATTACTTTCAATCTCAGTAATTGTAAGAGGTAGATTGATATAATGAAGGCCGACTTGTCTATAGGAGAAATATCTTTTTCTTTTTCTTCGCGCACTAATAAGAACAGAATGTAATCCACTTGTAAATTAATATATCCCACCAAGGCAAATTGTAAATTATAAAATTATAGTCAACATTACTGTTTTTCCCTGTGGAATATAAATCGTTATTTTACATGTCATGATGAGTAAAGATAAAGCCACCCCGTTTTCGTACTGGTCATATTTCATATTTTTATTGCCAGTTTTTCTGCATTTAATTAATAGTTAATTACATTTGCTGCAAATCAATGTTAGCGTGTGTAGCAATATTTATATCATGCTTGTTTCTGCTTATTTTCTATTTAAACTAGAAGCAAAACGAAATAAAAAAGCTTTAAACGGATCGCTTCCGTGAGAATTTATAATGTCGAGGTATTCCAGGCAAACTGGTGCAATAATCATGTAAACTAACTTTGCTTAGGATCTGCTTTGTTCTCTGATAAGAACAGCTACAGTCTCAAATTAAAAAATTATCACAATGATTGTTCAGTATCATATAAAATAAGTTAGTTTTCTCGGTGGATTCGACCACATTATTAAGTACCGAACGGTAATTTGTTATTACGCGTCTAGCTAATAAAACGCGAAGCGTCTTTTTTCCGTACACGTTGTGCAATAGCCTCCTAGGGTTGCACACCCTACTTGCAAGTGTGTTCACTGAACGCAGACGACACATCAATAAGGCAGCAATATTTGGTAAGTGAAGTAGCGGCAAATGTGGTTTTTATTAAAAGTATACGTCTGCTACAAGTGGAGCTGTTTTCACTGTTTCAAAACAACAAAAGTAAAACAAAACATAATAATTAGTTCTTCTGGGTTGCGCAAAGTGTTTAAACAGTATAAAGTACTGCAACAAAGCCGCCGGATCGTGGCTTAGTTATTTTTAGCACATTACATCAGCTTTTATTCGCCTAACCCTTATCAACCGACAAAGATGCAACCGATACCGCCGTCAAAGAAAACCTCCTGCGTCTTATTAATTGTCAGTTGACTTCTAGTCTTCAGATCTTTCTAGAAGCTACCGAAAGTTATATAAAGACATACATTAGTGATGGAAAGGGAAGTCGATTTCGATAGTAAGTTGTGTATACATCAAAAATAATTATTCAACATAAATTTAGTTGTTACTTGTTAGTTGATATAAATTACTAGTGAAATATAAATTGTAGAAATTAAGTGTTGTATAATTATAAGTGTAAATACCAATTACGTTAAATAAATTAAGAAGATCTTATGAAATTGAAGTTGGATGCTGCAGTACTGAAGTAACAGACTATTCCAGCTTATGAAAAAATGATGAAGGATAGAAAATTCTCGGGCGCTCAATACAAAAAGCAGGTGGGCCAAAAACTAAAAAAAATAAAGAGAAGGACGCAATTTTCAAATATATGAAAACTGAAGAATCCGTGTCGTTTACGAGCACGATATTAGTGCCAACTTTCAAGTAAATGACAGTAGTGAGGGAACAGTATGTGAAGCTAAGGCTATTATTCCATCAGATACTATTCATGGTGCCTGCATGGATAGTGCTGACGTCGTATATCCTTTATTTATTTCACAAACTTTCTTAAGTGACGATCCAGGTAAATGGCCAGAGACACATTCATATGCAAAAAGATAATTTTTGGTTGAAAATGGTTCTATTCGAATTAATTGATTTGCAAATTACGAACTCGCTTTAAAGAGTAAAAGCAGGTCATTTGTGGGGAGTCTGGCACAGGTGAATCCACTTGAACCACCCTCCACATCTCTCCACATCCCTCCACATTACTTCATATCCCTCCACATCCCTCCACATCCCACAACATCCCACCACATCCCTCCACGGCTTTCCATATCCCTACACATTCCTCCACATCCCTAAACATTCTGCCAAATCTATCCACTTTCCCCCACATGCCTCCACATCCCTCTACATCCATCCACATCCCACCACATTCCTCCACATCACTCCACACAACTTTCACATATTGTTGATGACTTACTAAGCAGTTTAGGAATTCTCCCATCAATTCTAACAACTAGTTTTAGCCTGTTTAATTAGGTGAACGTGAAAAACAATTAATTATTACTTTCCCGAGGTGTATAAATACGAAGGAAACTGGTGTTAAATCTGTTTGAATTTACTTGTGAATAAAAAACGTTCATTGTTTAGCATTTCAAATGTTTAGTGTTAGCAAATTTTCAACGTTCAATCAGGTAAGAACAATAATTTTTTATTATAAAACATATGTTATAAGTGTTGTGTGTATGAGACCATTTTTTCACAAATATTCTTAGAAAACAAAAGAAATTAGTTTGCTTCCTAACATTTTTTTCCTGCTTGTTTATTGCCAATATTTATGTTTTTGGTGTATTTTATATAATAAAACCAAGTAGCCAAAAAAATTTATTAAACTTAAATATTACAGTACATTCTGAATAAGTAAAGCATTTTGTTTGACACATGTTAAATGGTTATCCATATGCATAAGACAATGACCAAATCCTCCATAATCCATCCTTGACGTTTTCAAATTCGGAACGTTAAATTCTTCAATATTTTCAATATGGTTGTGCTGTAAATATCTGGATACGATACTTCGTTTTTGTAAGCCCTTCACGTACACTGTGGCACTTAGCGGGATTATCTTTTCTAAATATGAAGTTAAGTGCAATGACGACAGCCCACTGTTCGACTGGTTTTCCCAACTAAGTCCATGCAGATTTTTCAGGAGCCATGCGTTTTGTTTCGTGGATTCCAAAGGCAGAACCAATATTTCGTGCCACAATTTATTATTTTTCATATCCAAAATAGCTATTTCCTTTATAAAGAACTGACTGCTTTTGAATGGGAAACCTTGCATATCCAGGATATAAGCCATAATGTTGCGTTCTTATCGATGGTTGATTCTCAAATAACTAAACTTGTGGTAACTCCATCAATATATACTAAATCAACTCTGTTCTTTTAATCCAACTTTTACCATCCCCCAACCACGGCACTAATAGTTCACGTCCATGCTTCCGTTTCCGTAAAACTTTTTTCACTAGGTACGTGTCGGGTGCCGCTGTGACCTGAATCTCATCACCGTAAAAAGCACCTAGGATTGGCTGACCTTCCAAGTCTTGAAGCAGATAGGTTATCGGCCTCGTTTGTTGTACTTTAACAATTTTGAACAGTTCTGTACTCCAGTTTGGATAAAATCATCGGTCAAATACTGCTTTATATTTTGATATACGTACAATCTGCACAACCCTGTACAACTTCTTGTGACTTTTAGCAGCACTGTCGGCGGTGTAAAGTTTTATTCTTTCCGGACTTCTATAGGTGTCATGTTAATAGCTCGATATGGTGTATTATTGTATTCTTCCATAACCCTAGGTAAAATATTCAACCATCTATGACTGCCTTGCAAGTAACATCATCTATATAACTTGTTTTTGATTTTTCTGATCAACCGCTCAGCCATACTAGCTTTGATTGCGGAATACGTAGAATAATGATTTACTATATATTTTTGCATATATTTTTGCATAGAATCACGCGCAAGTGTTAAGATTAGAAGCCGTTGGTTTGTTAGGGTTTCGTTATCGGATAACCAGGCGGTTTTTCGCAAGTAGAAGAGAAACATGGTAGGTTTGACAAAATCTGACTAACGCATAGGTCGACAAATGCAGTACCATCGTCTAAGCCGAAACATGTGAGGGGACACCAAAACAGTACGTAACTAACAAGGGGTAAATGCAGATAATATGGGATAACTGCAAGTACTATAGGGTAACGCAAATAATGTAGGGTAACTGCAATTAACTTTTGAGTATTAGAAAAATAATTTGAATTGATGAGTGATGAAGAGTTATCAGTGTTACGAAGTATATTATAATTCCTTTCTAATGGCTGAATTTGGAAATATTGTTTCTACTTATAAAACTATGAAGTCTTATTGGTTTTCCGAGATATTTGAAGAAGATCTGGTACTTTTTTTGACAGCGGTTGGTATGGTCGCCTTCACAGTTGTTTGTTTTTAAGTGACAAACAACGTCGAGTTCAATAGCTGGAAGTGATTTTCCCGGTTGTTAGCTTTCTGAAGATGTACAAGTAATAATCAGAGTGAGTGTTTTTAATAATTTAATATTCGGACAATAAGCACTTTATTATTATTATTATTGTCTACATTTTTCGCACCATTGAAAACATAATAAAAATTTTAAGGGTATCTGGACAAAAATTAGTTTGTTTAATGCTAAATGCAAATTATGAAATGAATTGTAACCCTTATGTCATATTGTAATGTAATTAGGCATTTCATGTTCTATATTGGTTTGTAATTAATTGCCTTGATTTGCTCTCAGCAGCATGTATGAAAGAAAAGAACTATTTAAGTCCAATCTTTAGACAGCCTAATATTATTACTCTCACGTAAATTTTGTTGATGTGAATCTATAACTATTAATAAGTTTAAAGGACACAATTTTAGAACATTTTATTAAATTCTTGTTGTTAATTACTTGATATAACAAAGTGTAAGCCATGAGCAGATCTGATTTGACATATAATTAATTAAGTTGATGTACTTGTGGTGTAAAATATTTTTATACCCTCTTAATTAAGGGTCCAATTATTGCTCTTTACTCAATTGTCATATTTAAATCTAATGAAAGAACTAATTGCAAATCTTAATTTCTTTTATGTTATAAAAAAAAATGTTGTAATAAATTATAAATAAACAAATAATTGTATACTATTTAAAATGACTACAATTAATTAACTTTATCAAATCTCGATAAAGTGTTTTCAGTTAAAAGTTATTGAGTTTGTGATCTGAATACATCGTTTGGTGATCAATTACCAGAAGTTAAATTTTGAGTTAACATTTGACATACCCTAGTGTATTGGTAATACCTTATTAAGTGTATTTTGGTTTATAAAGTCGAGCAATGTTGAATACACTTTTATTTTGCTTTATTTCAAATTTTCTTAGGACATAAATTATGTTTCATTATATATTTTATAACAATGTTTTATCTCTGCTTCAAAAATCTTAATTGTTGTGAATTGAAAGAGCTGGTTTAGTGTGCGTTTTAGCATGAAGAGGTATCTGCACTTACCTTTTCGAATTAGTCTGCCGTTTTGCCTATCCAGTACAGTGGCGTTTGCAAATCCGTTATTAGTCGACCCCCGCGATAATCTCATTGAACTCCGCAAGAGTTTAGTCTTGAGTTATATAGGAAGTTGTAGAAGGTTTGTTAATTTTAACGGACACCTTATATCCCCATTTTGAACGGACCTGCACCTTGATGACGTTCTAAAATACTAGAACAGGTAGAATGGCTTGCGCGTTTCAATGAGCTAAAGAGCCAAACTATAGGTCTAACTAAATTAGTGGGGTCTTTAGTGAGGAACCAGACTAAGACAGGTTCCCAAAAGAGGGGGGCAGCTTTTCCGGTACTTAGAGTGGCAGAGACCATAGGGGTCGGTATGACATTCTAAGACACACTACTGCGTTGTGGAAGGCAACGGGAAACCACCACATTACTTCCCAAGTACGCTGCGTACAGAAATTGCTAAACATGATGGCATCCTCTGGAGTAAAAGGTTCCGGAGGTAAAATAGTCCCCCATTCGGATCTCCGGGAGAGGACTACTTCGGGGAATGTGATCCCAAAGAATAGAAAAAGATCCGTGATCATTCTGCAAGTCAAAGCATGGTATGTTAGAAGTATGAAACAAGTAGGTAAGCTAGAGAACCTGAAAGTCGAAATGGATAGGCTAGCACTAGACATAGTAGGAATTAGCGAAGTCCGCTGGCCATAGGCGGGAAATTTTTGGAGTGGAGACTTCAGGGTAACTCATACAGGATCATAGCAAGGAAATTCGAGCGTGAGGATAGTTATGCGAAAACAGATAGGACAACGTGTAGAAAACTACCTACACAAGAACGAAAGATTACTCATGGTTAGATTTGAATCTAAAGCACTAAATACAGTAATAATACAAGTATACATGCTCACCTCTAGCTACAGTGAGGAAGAGGTAGAGGCGATCTACAAAGATATCAAAGTAATACTAAGATACGTAAAAAGACATGAAAATTTGATAACTACGGGAGATTTTAATGCAGTAGTAAGTGAGGGTAGAGAAGAAGCGATAGTAGGTTTATTTGGTTTAGGCACGAGAAATGGCAGAGGAAATAGGTTGGTAGAATTTTGCGATAAGAGCAACTTAACCATCACAAATACATTATTTCAACATCATGCTAGAAGACGATACACGTGGAAGATACCAGGAAATATAGGAAGATATCAAATAGATTACATTATTGTTAGACAACGGTTTAGAAATCAAGTAAAAGACTGTAGAAGCTACCCGGAAGCAGAAATAGACACTGACCACAACATCGTAATTATGAAGGCCGTACTTAAATTTAAAAATATGAAAAAGAGGAACGGAAAAAGGCACTTTGACTTTGAGATGCTAAAAGATAAAGATATCCACGAAAGATTTGAAAAAAAATCAAATGAATTGCTGAAAAATATCGGGAAAATTTCTGATTCTAAGGAAGTAGAAACAGAATGGAATAACATTAAATCCAGCTTAGACATGGCGGCCAGAGATATTCTGGGGTCGGAAGTATGAAGCAACTAGGTAAGCTAGAGAACTTGAAAATTGAAATGAATAGGTTAGCACTAGACATAGTACGGATCAGCGAAGTTTGCTAGCTAGAGGCGGGGGATTTTGGAGTGTCGAGTTTAGGGTAATTCATACAGGATTAGAGGAAGGAAATTCGGGTGTGGGGGTAGTTATGCGAAAAAAGATGGGACAACGTGTAGAAAACTACCTACAAAAGAACGATAGAGTACTCATGGTTAGATTTGAACCTAAACCAGTTTGGGGACAGTTATGCGAAAAGGGATAGGACAACGCGAAGAAAACCACTTACAAATGACCGAAAGATTAGATTAGAATTTAAACCGGTAAATACAGTAATAATACAAGTATACATGCCCACCTCTAGCTACAGTGAGGAAGAGATATCGAATACATACTAAGATACGTAAAAGGACATGAAAGTTTAATAATTACGGGGGATTTTAATGCAGTGGTAGGTGAAGCTATGAAAGAAGCGGTAGTAGGTTTATTTGGTTTAGGTACGAGAAATGACAGGAAATAGGCTGGCAGAATTTTGCGTCAAGAAATGCTAGAAGACGATATACGTGGAACATGCCAGGAGATATAGGAAGATATCAAATGGATTACATCCTTGATTACATTCTAGTTAGACAACGGTTTAGGAATCAAGTAAAGGACTGTAGAAGCTACCCAGAAGCAGATATAGACACTGACCACAACATCGTAGTAATGAAGACCGCTCTTAAATCTAAAAATTTAAAGAAAGGAACGGAAAAAGACACTTTGACTTTGAGAAACTAAGAGATAAAGATATCCGTGAAAGATTAGAAAAAAGTAAAATGACTTGTTGGAAGTTATCGGGAAAATTTTTGATACTAAGGAAGTAGAAGCAGAATGAAATAACTTTAAATTTAGCTTAGACATGGCGGCCAGAGGTATTTTGGAGTATACACAAAAAGAAAATAAGAAACCATGGATAACAAAAGGTATTCTGAATCTAATAGAAGAAAGATGAAAATACAAAAATAGATAAGATGAAACAGGAATACAGAGATACAAAGCCATAAAATGGGAAATTATTCGAAAATGCAGGAAAGCTAAAGAACAATGGATTGATGAAAAGTGCAAAGAGGTACAAACGAAGATGGAAATAGAAAAAACAGACGAAGCATACAAATTAATTAGAATGAATTGTAGGGATATAAAACCATATATCAAAAATATAAGGGATGTGGGAAGAAACGTCATTATAGAAAATGTAGAGAAAGTAACTAGATGACAGGAATTTATAGGGAATTTATATTCAGGAGAGAAATTAACAGCATTACAACAGGAATCAGACACTGAAAAGGATGACCTGGGATATTCTATACTTAGATATGAGTTGGAATTAGCATTAAAGATTGTAAGAAAAGGTTAGGCACCGGGTACAGACAAGGTGCAAGCAGAAACTCTAAAAACCGCCGGACAAGCAGTAACAGAACGTCTCTTCCGACTTGTAAGCTATATGTATGAGACAGGCGAAATACCCAAAGATTTC
The DNA here is from genome assembly GCA_036346225.1 of Platerodrilus igneus. NCBI lineage: Eukaryota > Metazoa > Arthropoda > Insecta > Coleoptera > Lycidae > Platerodrilus > Platerodrilus igneus. The sequence continues at coordinate 2,212,599 of JARFIW010000131.1, read as the reverse complement.
AAACGTAACATCATAGTAGCTATACCAAAAAAACGAGGCGCCGATAGATGTGAAAATTTTCGAACAATACGCTTGACAGCACACGTGTAAAAAATATTAACTAAAATTGTACAAAGACGAATGAAAAACCAGCTGAAGAAATACTGGAAGATGATCAATTTGGGTTTAGGCGAAACAGGGGAACACGGGAGGCTATTTTAGGTCTGTGGGTGATAATGGAAAAAACAATAGAAAAGGCGGAAAACGTATATATATAGGGTTTGTAAATTTGGAAAAAGCATTCGGCAATGTAAAATGGAAAAAAATGTTCGAAATACTCAAAAAGACTAAAATGAATTTTAAGGACAGACGGATAGTACATAGCTTATACAAACAGCAAATCGCGGAAATAGAATTAGAGCAAAAAAGTAGAGAAGTAAATATTAGGAAAGCGGTGAGACAGGGATGTACCCTATCCCCTTAATTTTTAACTTGTACATTGAAGAGGCAATGAATACTGTCAAATGCAGGAAGACATTTGGAATTATTATGCAGGACAAAAAATTGTTATGCTTAGATTTGCAGATGATATAGCGGTATTAGCATCTAGCAAGGAAGAGTTAGAAGCTGCTTTTAATGAAATGGAAACAGTTCTAACGGAGGGATATGGTATAAAAATTAACAAAAATAAAGCTAAAGTTATAGTATGCAAAAGAGAGGATAATAAATCAAAAACAAGAATACAAATAGGTAACGAGAGCTTACAAGAAGTTAAGGATTTCTGCTACCTAGGAAGTCAAACAATACAAGATGGGAAAAGCACAAAACATATAAAACAAAGATTAGCACAAGGTCGCGCTACATTTAACAAGAAAAAGCAACGACTGTGTTCAAAGACCACAAACATAGAAACAAGGAAAAGATTGCTTAAAACATATGTGTGGGGCACAGCTCTGTATGACTCTGAAGCCTGGACAGTAGGAGAAGCAGACAAGAAAAAAGTAGAAGCCTTTGAAATGTGGTGCTACAGACGTATGTCTAAGTGTTGAGGGAACCTTGGCAGCCACAGGCTGCTTAACCCCCTTCACATACCACTGAATCTCGGTGAAATAAAGCATATAATTAGAAAACAATAGAAGGAAATCGAGTTGTATATCGGCTGTTGTGAGAATTGCAGGCTAGCTCAGAACGTATATAAACTGAGGTACAAGTTCAACTAGTTTCAAGATGCAAAACCCAATGACGAAAAAATAAGTGCTCTTAAATCTGATGATAATTATAAACAACTACAGGTATTGGTTGTGAAATATTTTCAACTAATGTTGATTGTGCGAAAGGATAAATTGAAAAAACTATTAATTCGACAAAGCTTCAAGTGCTGGGGGAACTTGACAGCCAAAGGCTGCATACCCCCCCTTCATATACCATTGAATATCGGGGAAATAGGGTATATAACTGTAAAACAATAGAAGGTGACCGAACTGCATCAAACGAGAAAGAACAGCAGCTATGTTCAAACACAACGAACATAGATACAAGAAGAAACCTGTTCAAGGCATAGTGTGGAGCACAGCACAGTACATCTATGAAATAGGGGCAGTAGGAAAAGCAGACAGAAAGAGATAGAAGCCTTCTGGAATGTTGTGCTTCAGATGTATGACAAACAAAGACAAAGTTAATAACAAATAGGTTGTAGAAATTGTAGAGGAATAAAGATATCTGTGGAAAATGAAAAAATAGGTGAAATAGAAGGACAGAATACGTTTTAAGGCATTTCTGGGGAATAGTACGGGATATACTACAAGCCGAGATAGGAAAAGAGAGGTAGAGGTAGACTGAGATCAGACTTTAGCACACAGATAGTGATAGATGCAGACTGTGCAAATTTCAGGAAAATCTGTAGGTTGGTTCAGACTAGGAAACAATGAGGGTACTCGCCCAATCAGTTCTAGGACTGAAGACCTAATGAGGATGATGACCTTATATCCACTAAGTATCTTCTGCTAGATACCGTTTTGGTTGTTAGTTACAGTCCTCCCATCTATCGTGTGTTAGTTTTTATTTTTAGGGATTTAGCATAAAAAACGAGTTTTACATCCTTTACACCTGAACCCAATTGGGGTTATAATGTAAAATACTTTTTGAAAACTGCTGAAGTTTGCTGCAAAAAATGTGTGCTACACATTTAGATTATCTAAATTTAGATCCAAGAAATATTAGGGTCAACGATATGACAATGGGTCAAAAATAAAAGGGAGCAGCATGGGCTGCAAAAAAGACTTTAAATTCTTGCCCTGAACGTATTTGGTTCCAAGCAAATCTTATAGTTTAAATTTGGTCGTAAATGGTGCAGCCAATATGAATTTCAAAACTGCTGATTTATTTTGGAATCGGTTAGGAACTTTACGTGTTTTTTGCATTTTCAACTCAACGTTGGAATGCTTTGAAGAAACATATCAATAACTTCACATTAAAACCATTATACGACACGCAATGGGAGAGTAGGATAGATTCGATACGCCCCTTGAGGCACGATTTCAGATGACAACGGCAAAGGCATTAAAACTCGCCACCAGGCGGCATCTCTGTGCAAAAAAAATTGAAACTTTTAAATGTATATGTTCTATAGTAATATGGCATGATATATTGTTGCAGATTGATATAGTAATCTGTTTCAAAAGATATGTAATAAAATTACGAAGTGCTTGGAACTAATGAATAAAATGATAGCGTATTTCAAGCGGAAACAAACAGGTGACAGCTTCGAAGAATCTGTTCATGAAGCTATAAAAACTGCTAACCTTGGAACAGATGCCACATTTTGTTTACCGAAAACTGTTAGACGCTGAAAGAAAATGCTCCATTCTGATCAGCAACACGAAGAGATGGAAAATGACCTAAAAAGGAACCTGAAACGAATTTGTTATTTCGCAATTTCAGATACTACCATTAAGACGATTTGCACTACTTAATAAGCAGTCTAACTACTTTGGGTTTTTATACAGATTTTATAAAGCAATTTAAAAAAATTCTTATTCAGATTTGAAAAAACACTGCCTAGACTTAGAAGTAATATTAGCTGACATGAATGAGAATAATAAGGATGGAATAGAACTATTCGACAAATAAATATCTTTTTTAATTGTAGTTTAGAACAATGCTCCATTTAAAGTTTTACGTAATTTGATACAAAATGATCTAAAAAATTATTTTCCTAATATACTAATTCCACTAAAAATAATTTTAACGCTACCTGTTTTAGTTGCTTCAGCTGAGAGATCGTTTTCTAAATTTAGCTTAATCAAAAACCTCCTTATGATTACAATGCTTCAGGAACGTTTAATTGACTTGACAATGATATCTATTAAAGCAAAAACACTAGATGCATTAAATATTCATAGTATATGTCCAAAAGTTTTCTAAAATTAAAGCTTGGCGTATACAATTTTTATAAATCGTGTTCCTTATTACGATAAATAATCATTGGTCTTCTTTAGCTTAATGTTTATTTAATTGTTAGTTAGCTTTTAATTTGTAGAAATTGTTTTGCTAATATATTTACTAATACTAAGATATTTTTCTATTAATCTTATATGTTTGGTACGGACGGCACAATACATTTTGAACACAGACGACCTAAGTTCACGACGCTGCCCTCTAACTTCCCCTCTAAGTATATGGTATAAGACGAATTTCCGATTTTTTAGAAACTATATCTCGTCAATAAGCATTATGGGATCAAATAAATATCAATAAACGATTTTCCAACTAAACGCGCAAAAATCACTTTTCTGAATATTTAACGAATTTATAGAAAACTAAATTCCAGTGTATTAAATACCTTTTGGATTCAAAATCTTGTTACTCAGTTATTTTGGTTAGAAAGCCGACGTCTATATATGATTATTCAACTCTAAAAACCTCCAAAAAATTACTTTCTTGAGAGCGGATCTTAATTTTTGTTTGCAAGTATTTTGCTCGATTCCAGTTCATGAATAGAGCCTAAATAAAGATCGTTTGTATAAAACCAACAATGCTAATTCAATAATCAGATAACTATACTAGAAAGCTCAACAAATTTTGAGGATTAGCAAATTATTTGATCTACATAAATTTAAGATACTAGCTAAGATAAATGCTATAAAATTCATCAGCATCTTCAACCAAGATTATTTTTAGTATCACAATGTTTATTACATGCTTCCGTTCAGATGCCTTTAATTAAATAATTTTTTAATAACGCATTACTGTAAATGAGTAAACTAACGTAAAATGATAAATTAGTGAATATTAAGATATTCATACTTCAAACCAACACAAATCAACAGTATATTTCCAATTTTAGAATAAATGACAAATTTGAATGCACCACTTTTATAAATTTAGTTATATTTTTCTCCATTTTCCAATATAAAAGTAACTTCTAATTTCACATTTTTACTCGATGTTAGAAAGATTTTCGAAAAGTGTTACGGGTAAAATTAGCGCTACGTTACTATATTTTTATTTGCCTTGAAAGGGCGGAACCACCGTAACAAACTGCAGCTAACTGCAGTGGTGCGAGAAAAGGTTCCTATGGAACAAATTATTATAAAGAAAAATAGAAAATTCAAAATAAAAATACTAAAATGGCTGGAATGAAAATAATAATACATTAATCACTTATCCTGGGAGGATTTTTCTTTGCCATACTTAACGGCGCCAAACCGTCTGTCACAGCAATCCCTTTAATATATTTTCTATACGGAAAACATTCCAAATACGATTCCATCACTGGGATACCTGGATATCTTTCAAAAATGTGTATATTTATAAATAGATTCGAATAAAATTCAACCTAAACTTAAACTTTCTTAAATTAAAATAATTTCAATATATATTCAAATCCTTAAAACCTAAATTCCTTTACCTCACCCTGGTCAGATATTGCTAAAGGAAATCCTAAAAAGACCTTCAACCTAATCTATCAATAATACTATCACTTCAAATTTTTTCCGTTTCCCAATTACATGACATTGATAAATCTAAATTCCTGAAATTGTCCTTAATAAGAAACATATAAAACAGTTAAATATCAGCTTTTTTGTTTTATTACTATATTGTCCATTCCAAAATACTTAAATGTTTATGCATTTAAAATATACACTACTTTCAGCCGTAACTTAGTCCAACACAGCAATTACTTTCACTTTGATTAATTTTTTCATTACATAAATAGAAACAATTGATATTTTCAGTTCACAAGTACAAAATCAATAAATCTAAACATATAAGTACACACATTACTCACCATTTCAGTTCCAAATATATCTTGATTTTGAATTTCCAGAAAGTATCAGTATTTCCACTTCCTGCTTGCTTTACCCACCACAACTTTCTTAACTCCGCACACAAAAAAGTTCCAAATTAATGGAGGGTTAGACTCTTGGCATCTTCCCGTAAGTTGTCCGAAAGTTGAATTTTCATCGTTTTAAAATTTTTGCAATTTTGAAATGGATCCAATCCGAAATCAAGTTTTGAATCAAACCCCTCTAGCAATAATGTTAAATATTTAAACTTCCGTTTCACAAACAAAGGTTATATAAAATTATTTAAAGCAAAAGGTCTTTAAAAAATTGCAATTTCACAAACAAAAATTAAAATTTCAGGTATCAAAAAAAGGTGAAAAAAGGGTTTTAAAAGTGGGTAATTTCAGCAAGGTAAAAAAAGTTTAAAAAAAGAAATATGAAAAATTTGAAAAAGCCACCATTTAAAATGAAAAGTCCGTAAACAAAAGAATAAACGTACAAATTTAAATCCATGTTAAATTAAAATCTTACTTAAAGGCCTAAATCATAAGTGAAACCATTTAAACCTGCACCACAAAAAATGGAACTTTAAATTGGTCAATAAAATAAGAATTTAAAATTGTTTAATAATTTAAAGTTAAATAAACCTTTTAAGTTAAAACACATAGTTTGTTTTATGGTTAAACACATGGGTAGGAAATTAATTTAAGGTTCAAAGCTAATTGGATTTTTAATGTAAAATATATAAGTTTCAATTAAGCAAATCTACTTGATTTTTTATTTTTGGGAATTTTCTTTTAGGCCACATTTCCTTGATTTAAAAAATCTAAATTTTTTTTAATTTATGGGGAAAAAATTTTTTTTGTATTATTTGCAATATTTTAATTTATTAATTAATGTCTTCATCGAATTAAGCCAAAATTAAAGTTTAAATCCTTTTTGGGATTAAAAACTTGCTTTCGAAAGATTTAAATATTTTTGTCTTGTATTCTCTTGGTTCCATATTTGTAAAATTTTTATGTTAGGAAGGAGTTTTCGGTATTATTGTAAAAAATTTCCTTCATTTATTAAAAGATGTAAATGTTTTGTTTAAAATTAATTGGAAACAAAAATTTTTTGACTTTAATTTTAATATTATGCAAATCTTTATTTTTAAATTTAAAAACTTATCTGTTTAATTTTTAACAAAATTTCATTTCAAAAAATATAGTTAAAATTATCATTGGACTATAAAAAACATCATTTTTGAAAAATTTTTTTGAAAAATTTTCTTGTGCATTAAAAAATCATTTGGTAACCATCATTTAAAACAATTTATGTTAATGAAGAAAAAAATTCGGCAAATTTGGAATCTTAAACTGATTTTTTGGAAATTTCAAAAGAACAAAAGTTTAAAAGATTCAAATTGGTAAATATGGAAAACTAGAAGAAAATTAATTTAGTTTGAAATGCATTAATATAGAAAATTACAAAAAATATCTTAGTAAAAGAAAAAATTAAAAGTTAAAATTTGAATGATTTAACAAAAAATATTTTATTATAAAAAAGGAAATTGGACAGTTAAAAAAAGTTAAATCTGTCCATGAAAAAAACAATAGGCAAAAGTAAAATAAACAAAATTAAATTGTGAAAGAAAAGTAAAGAACTTTATAGAAAACGTAGTAAACAAAAGTTAACATTCTTTAAGAAGATAAATGATTGTGTATGAAAGTGTGGCTATAAAAAAATACTAAATGTTTTAGTAAATAAAGAAAAAGGTAGGAAAATAAGTTTGAAAACTGGTTTACATTGGATAAATTTGATAAGGAAAAAATTTAACTAAATTTTGTTTTAATAGTTTGTGATTGTAGCCTGAGTTAATTTCCCAATAGTTTAATGGATTGTAAAATTTAAAAATTTTTATCCATCAATAAATTAACCACAAAAATTTAAAAGCTTAGATTAATTGGAATATAATTTAAAGTGATTATTTAATTACCTTGTTATGGAAATTTAACAAAGTTTAATAAAATTTCTTAATAAAATTCCATTTCACAATTAATTATAAAATAAAGTTAAAAATCTTTCACAATAAAGGCAACATTTCAAATTATAATTTAGCAATATTCTGATTATAGGATTTAAAAATAATTTTCTAAATGAGGTGTAATCACACATTGTCTCTAAATTTAAATATAAATTAATAACTTACCTTTCCTTGGTTTAAATGGTATTTCCAGCAAATGAAATTTAACCTTAATTGCTTTAAATATTCAAAATTATAATTTGATTTTATTTAAAATTAAGTTAGTGTGGAGATTGATTAATAAGTTGTAGACGTATTTTTATTATGACTAATAAAACAAGGTTAATCCTAAATTTTACCAATTTTCAGTTGAATTTAAGAATGTGTTAACCAAACAATTTTTGGACATGTTTGTTTACTGCAAAGTGGTAAAATAATTCACAATGATTTTCAATTTAAAATTAAATTTCCATGTTTCCAATTTAATTAAAATTTTAAACGCTTAAAATTTTGCCGGTGTATATCTGTTTTTCCTTATTCTTTTACTAACCACAAACAAAAAGCCTTTAAAATGCTTTTTAATTTATAATTTCGATTCAGAGTTTACTGAAAAAACATAAATTAGTCTTCGTTGGAAATTTTTAATAAAACTTACAACCAAAATTGAAATTATATATAATTCTATCAATATAAGAAAATAAGTTTTATAAATTGCCATTAATTGTCTAATAAATTAGTTTTTAACTTAAAAGTTGAGCTATCTAAGTAAAGTAATTCCACTTTGAAAATTGTGAAAAAATCCAAACAAATAAAAAATGGATAAAATAAAAATGTTTTTAATTATAAAATTAGTTGTAATTTTGACGTATTAGTAAATAAAAAAGTTTAGAACATATAAAGTTTTTATGCCATCTATTAAAATTTTATAATTGAAAGGCGAAATCCTGTTTTTGACATAACCAACTATCAAATTTTTGTAAAATTTTCAAATAAGAACAAGAACCGCTTAAATAAAGCAGTTTATCCAATTTCCAGTTAAATGGAATTTAAAACTCATTATTCATGAACCCAAGTCATTCATATACCTTCCTACTTTCCAAATTCAATAATCACAAATTTGCAAACCATTATTAAAATTTTTAAAATTTTTAATTAATTTAAATTATAATTATAACATTGTAATAGGACTATTATAAATTGGAATTATCCCTCATTACTAATAACCAGCTCATTTCCTAAACATAATATACTCCGGGTTCAATACAAACCCAATTGCCAAACTTAAATATTGAAACGCATTTCCAAAATGGAAACAATCATCAAAAACCAAATTTCATTTATTGTTGTGATTAAACATATTACTCCATATTTACAAACTAGTTTTTAAATTTTGCTGAAAAGCAATTTATTCTTTATTATTTCGGAAAAAATTTTTAAACGTTAATATATACTTAATAAAAAACTTTTGTTTCATTTAATTATTATGCAAATACAACTCCATAACCCTATTTAAGAAAACAATATTTATTGGGTTTGGCCTTAAAAACTTCGTACATTAATTCAGTCTTCCTACCAATCCTTTTAATCCAAATTAATTAAAATCAATAGGCCAAAATTTTTCAATTATACATTTTAAACACATTTTTTCCACAAACAATTTAATATTTAATAACATTCCAATATACATTTAAATTTAATTTTAAATTAAATTTTAATCAAATTCTTAAATATTAACTGTCTTTTAGGGAAATTGAAATTATTTTAACTTAAGTTAAAATACGAACTTTCATTTTAAAATAGTTTAGAAAAGTTCTTGTTGCTATTCCAAGAGCAATTTCGTGCCACAAATAATTTTATAAAAATATTTTAAAAGAGGTTTATGAATTTTCAAAATTTACTAAAAGTTGTTGTTTAAATATGGTTATTCCAATAAATTTACATTTGTAAATATTGTTATTTAACAATTTCCAAGTACCAATTTATTCCATCGTATGCTTTTAGTAAATTTTATTTTTCTTCGGACCGTAAATACCAAGACTCCTCAAGTAATTCATCTTAAAATTATTCACCGTTAATCTTAAATTTTGAATTCTGAATATTGGATAATCTGTAAAACTTTTTCATTATATTGGCACAGGGAACCTGACATTCTTAATAAAGGAGTGGGTGAGATCCCCTTCAACATGTTTTCAATCATGCATTAATTCAACCATCCTAGGAAATCCCAGGCCCAGACTCTAAATTCTCACATTAAACTTTGCAAATTTTTCCTTACCCAAGCCAATACTTTATTGAATACCAAATTATCCTTTAAATAATTTCCTTCAATTTGAATTTGAAATTTAACTTTAAACTTGGTTAGTTTTCCATAATTTAAAACTCGGTTTTTTAATAATTAATGGTAATACAAAACTCACATAGGTGAAAACGTTACTTGGAAACATGGTAGGGTTAAAACTGAATATTCAATAACAATATATTTGGGCTCAATCTTAAGGTATCAAATTTTAACCAAATTTGAAAAATTTTGTTAAGTATGAAATAATTGTCTAAATATGTTTTTAATTTTGTTCTATTTAAACTAATTTTGTCCGATTTAGAAGACTGTAAATTTATAATTCGTTCTAATTATTTTTTCTATTGTTAGTTCATTAATATAGGTTTGGAATTTAACTTTTATATGTTAAAATAATATAAATAATTTTAAATTAAATTTACTATAATTTGATTAGTTAATTTTTTTGAACATAAAATTTAATATTTCAATATTTTATAATGAAATATGCAATAATAATTTCATTTTGAGTTTAAACATAATTGTTTAATTATTCTTATGGTTAGCGTTTAAAGAAAAAACTTATATCTCGTAAATTTAGTAAATTCATTAGGTGATTGAAATCTTATTAAAATTAAAGTGAACATTTAACAGTTAATCGTATTTATTATTGGTAACAAATAAGCCATGCAATTATTTTTAAATAATTTGTTGTGTTGAAATTTTATAAAAGATTTTTAATTCTTAATTTAATGGAAAGGTTTATTGATTAAAATATTTTTTTTAAAAAAGGTTACTTTTCATTGTAATGGGCACAATTTTATTTATACCGATAATGTTTAATATTATGATTTATTATAACTTTGTGAATTAAATTAAGAATTAAATTTATTCTGCTTCCTTTATTTAATCTTACAATTTTGCACATGACAAAAAATAAGGTACTAAATTATGTTTTTAAATCAAACAATAAAATGTCAAAAGGGTTTTAACAATGGGACATAGTAAACTTAATTGTTGTAATTAAGGCCTGGATTGTTCCAGGCTTGAAAGCTTTTGTACAAATTTGGACGTCTGATTTATTTCGAGGATATCAACCCATTCATTATGTTTAAAGGGTTTTAACATATATCTTTGAAATCCTGACAATGTGAGCAAAATTTTATAAAATAGTGAGACTTGGGTTAAATTTTTACCTAATTAGGGATTCTTATGGGTTTGTTATTAATTCAGGAACTTTCATTATCAAAATTGTTAATTTTAAAAATAAACTAAAAAAAATTACCTTAGACTCTTAATTAACATAATCAGTAAAATTGTTTTACTATGCTCCCTGTAAAGTTAGGGGTAAAATAGTAAATGATACTTGGAATGATAAATTATTAATAGTGATTTTAACAGGAAAGTTAGAATAGAACATTGGTTTTTGTTTAATAAAGCTGGCAGAGGAAAATTAGGTTACAATCTGCTAAATAGGGTGAAATTTTGAAAACTTGAGGGACATAAAGGTACCAACAAGGAAATTCGAATAGATTATTACAGACAATGGGTTAAAACGAAAAATGTAGTAACCCGCAAATACATGAAAAATTTAATTATGTAGAATGAGAAGGAAGAGGAACGAAAAATTTATCCAATCTAAGGAAGATATGAGTTTAAAATATAAAGGAATGAAGTTTGGTTTCGAGAAGAAGAAAATTGGTTAAAATTGGGGGGTATGGGCATAAGCACTATCAAAGTAGTTTGTTTAAAATGGTTCCGATATAGGAGGAATTTTAAGGGGTTTTTTTTGAAATCTAAGAATAGAGTGAAGCAACGGGAGGTAATAAAATTAATATGGACATAAACTTTAATTTGTAAAGGCCAAAAATTTGACCTTAATGAAAAATAAAAAAGAAAATCAATGTGACAAAAATTAGGAAAAGTAAATGATAAAATTTGAATAACATTAGTTAAATGCCCAATATTGTAAGTAAAGAATAAGTCTAAATTAAAAATGAAAGTTTAAAAGCGAATAATGCAAGGGGAAATTTGAGTGGGTTTAGGTATTAGGTATTCTACGAGAAATAAGGTAGTTGGAAAAATGGCAAGGAAAACTAAAACAACTAGAACCGGGATTAAATTTAATGAAATTAAACCAAAACTTAATACAAGTTAATTAAATTAAAAGTAAGTATGAAAAAACACTTATACTTAAATTAATAATAAAGACAAAGAATTGAAAGAATAATTTAAGATTAATGAAGGATAAGAAAAGATAGATTTTTTTAGGAAATTGATAAGGAAAAGTGAGAATTTTTAAAAACCTAGAATATTATAAACATAAAATAGAAATAAATAAAATTTTAATTTTAGGAAAGTTATAAAATGTAATTGAACAAGGTTTAAGAACAATAAGAAAATGAAAACGAGGAAATAAACGCCAAATTTAAATTAAAGGTAAAAAAGTGAAAAGAAAAAGAAATAAGAATTTGATATCGAAAAAAAATAAGATTGAAAGATTATAAAAAATGAAGTAATATAAATTTATTTAGAATCAGGAATGAAATTAACAAAAATTAGACAGAACAAAGTATTGGGTAATTCTTTGAAGGGAATACTAAAATAGAAATTGAAAAGAAAGGTCAACATAAAGGAAATCGCGATTCAGCGAAGCGACTTTGGATTGTAGAAATTGCAGACAGGAAATAAAAGAAAACGGGGGATAAAATTAAAGAAAAACCGATAAAAAATTTAAAAAGTAAGGAAGTTAAAAAGTTGGAAATTTAAAGGAAAATTTAAAAAAAGGAAAAATTAAAAATTAAAAATAAACGGTAAATCTTTTGGGGAAATTAGCTAAAGGGGAAAAAATACTAACAAATGGGGGAAAATTTAAAAACCCGATAAAACCCCCGGGGGAAGCTTTTCGGTAAAATTTAAAAATTTAAAAAAAGGGTAAGGGCAAAATTTTGGCAAAAAAAAAAATTCGGGAAATGAAAAAAAAATGAGAATCTTGTTTACTTTTTTTTAATAGCTTTTTACAAAAATAACTTGGCATTCGCTTGAAATAAATATCTCTATGCACGCCAAGGATAATTTTCTGAAAATGCAATTAAATATGGAAAAATTCTGAATAAAAAATATGGTGTAGACAAATCTGTTATTTATAATGAAATTCGATCATAAAATTTCATGTTTTTTCGTTAAGAAAACAAGCTCAGATTTCTTATATGTGAAGAATGTTCACAGATTATTTCGTAATGCTAATAGGATTCAGAAAGGTGTTCATATTTTTAATTGAATAAGAACGGGAGGTATATTTTTTATGTTAGTCAAAATACTTGACAGAATGTCAGTGTACTGCCTTCTGGACATCCATTTCCTGTATCCGTTATCCATAGAGCTGCATTTTAAATGGGATAGTATTTTGGTAAGGTGTTCTGTTTGTGAAATCTAAACTACACGGTTTGAAAAATTCATGTTGTCCAAAACAATTCAAAAAAAATATTTTTCCATCCCGTAAATGCATTTCGCTCTCATTATGTCTTATCAGAACAAAAGCACCAAAATATAATTTAAACATAGACACATTATCGGACGTACAGGAATCACCTAGCTTATATTTTATGAGTTTCTGATGTTTTATCTGACATTGCAGATATTGACGACAGTCGACACTGCGGAGATCCGGCTTAACTACATGCCTCTTAACTACCTATTTCCAAAGCCATAATGTCATAAGGAAACTAAGTTTAACGAATGCAAAAGCAATAAAACATAAAAATTCATGTTGAATGACTCAAAAGTACAATGGACTTCTGGTCGACGCGCTTCCCTCCTCCTATCGACACTTTAATTTACTGATTTACATTGCTGAAAATTAATGTATTGGAATTGCATTAATTAGCAATCAATAGCGACATTTGTGCCATCCTGAAATTTTAGCAGCAGTCTACATATAGTAGATTTCATAAAATGTAGTATAAGTGCCATACAATTCTTTAAAGAAAAACGAGCGCTGAATGTAAGACGCAATTCTGGCTAACTTACCATGTGTTTTCAAACAGACTATTAAATGCATTTGAAACTTTTACGATTCGCTTAAATCATATTATGTCAACTTCCGGTAAGGCATGTGTGTATTTAAGGCAAAACAAAGTGCGTTTAATTAAGGAAGACTGGAAGTGCGCAGCTCAACCGATTAAATGAGAATTTTCGCGCAATTATACTCATTAATTAATATTGGTATCTGATAGATAATGTAACTTTGTAGTATATTTTTAGCTGAAAGGAAACCTGTGCTGGAAGCAAATCTTCGTTATTGTCTTGAAATATTAAAGGGCCACAATCCTTGCCAATGTTATAATTGATGGAAAACACAAACAATTTTAATATTAACTTTATTATGAGGTGAGGTACAACTTAATAATAATGGCGAATGTTCAAAGGCCTGTCGCATATCCCTAGATTGTTAGATTCCTACAATGCCAACTTGACCATAATCATAGATATTAATACAATTAGAAGACACACAGATACTGTCTGTAACATCTCCCTTTTTCTGAAAGCTCTACAAAATATAAATGTAACTCATTAATACTACAGCTAAGCTATTCCCTGTATCGCAAAGGCTTTGTTACAGTTCTACCAAATTTAGTTCTAAAAACATTGTTTTCTGTACTTGATACATTTTCTTTAGCTGGGCTAAGACTTATGCGAGGGCTCGGATTATTTCCATTAGGATGCTGCAATTTGTTATCGACTCTAAATTCAGATTTTTTACAATAGGAGTTCGATTCAATGTCAGTAAGAAATTCATGCTGCTCTGTTTTGGGATATTCTACAGAATTTGGAGACAGTCTTATAAAAAATTAATTTCTTCTCAAAACTCTATCAACGTTGTCTCTGACTAAATATGAGCGAGGAGAGTAGGGTAAATACAGGGCTACGGCTTACCCATGCGAATCTTAAATTCGCACAATAGTTTTCTTCGACTAAGCATCTTTTCGCGAAAATCGCAAATAATTTCAACATTTGCAGCGAATTCGCACATTTAGTAGCAAAAATCTGCACAATAGTTTTCTTCAACTAAGCAATTTCTAGCCCCAGGCATGGCTAATTTAATTAAATTCTAATTTGTGCAATTATTCGCACATCTGGCGAGGGTTCAGCACCCCGATCTGGCACGGATCTTGTTCTCAACACCCCGATCTGGACCATCTAACCTTTAATCGGCAAATATTCGCCTAAATTTGCACAATAGTTTTCTTCAAGTAAGCATTTTTTAGCTCCAGGCATGGCTAGGACCACCGGATAGGCAAAATTATTCCGCTACTGTCTCTGTCTGATACATTACTCCTTATGGAGCACTCCTTATGGGGAATTAACATAGCGGATTGTCTCTGTCTGATACATTACTCCTTATGGAGCCCTCCTTATGGGGCCACAGCATTGGCAAATTCTTTCGCTAATTTATGTAATCTTTTAAACTAATTTAATACATAACTAGATTAATCCATTAACCCTAATGCAATCTTTTGCAAATTAAATTCTTATTTGCCACAATCCCCCGTCGGGACCCCGACAGGGGCATCGGATAGGCAAATTCTTCCGAATTAAGCTGATTAAGAGTCAATTTAATTACATCAATTAATTATTTATTTATTAAAGAATTACATAATAAAAATACAAAGTCTCGGGGCCTCGGCAGGGCCACCGAATAGACAAAATTCTTCTGCTACTGTCTCTGTCTGATACATTACTCCTTATGGAGCCATCCTTATGGGAATTAACATACCGGATTGTCTCTATCTAATACATTACTCCTTATGGACCCCTCCTTATGGGGCCACAGCATAGGCAAATTCTTCCGCTAATTTATTTAATCTTTTAAACTAATCTAATACATAACTAGATTAATCCATTACAAAGTTTGCCAAAAAGGATGAGGAAAAAACTTACAGCTTATAAATGTATTATTATTATTATTATTAACAACCCATTGGAAAATAACAATAAGCGTTAATACAGTTTATTCGATATAAATAATCATTAATAGCACAAATTTTGCGTACAGTTAAGATACATAGATCGAACAAAAAAAATCTGCAAATAACAAAATGTTAATTTTAGTCTAATTCAATGTCTATGCTCAGTGTTGCATCCGACTTTACCCCAGGCTAATCACATTGGAAAATAACAAGAGTTACCCTAATTTTAAGAAAACGACAAGCAGTTTAACAAGTTTATTGCAATGCGACAAATAATCCAGTTACAAAAAGTAACAGATTTATAGCAAACATAATTACAATTTAAATACGTTTATGTGATTGATGTATGTTCTAGATAATGTAAAAATTGTTTAAAGAAATCGCCACAAAGTCTACAGGAACATAATAATACCTAGAAGTATGGGATATGCTAAATATTTTAACAACCCATTGGAAAAATAACAATAAGCGTTAATACAGTTTATTCGGTATACTAATCATTAAATAGCACAAATTTTGCGTACAGTTAAGATACATAGATCGAAAAAAAAAATCCGCAAAATGTTAATTTAGTCTAAACTTTTAAAAAAATGCAAAAGACATAATTCCGAGTCTTGATGCAAGAATAATAATTTTAAACTAAAAAAGACTCACCTCCTGCTTGCACATCGTTCTTCTGAAGTTGAAACAGATATTTTCGAACTAGAAACCCCTAGACCAATACTTATATGAATCGACGGGATCCTTTCCAATCAAACATAAATCCTGTTATAAAACACGACCGTCAACTTTGATACCCTTTCACCGAACGCTGTACTTTCATATTGTTTATGGAAAATTCGAAAATGTTTTTTAACCTTAAGGTATTTTTGATGATGTTACATTAAATCGCGATAATTACGTGGTTTAAATGGAGGTATTACCAAACTAAAGCTGCTAAAAATACATATTGCAAAACAGTCTTTGAGAAGGATTCGTACTTTAGATATGCGTAAATAAAATTCAAACTGCAACAATATCTAAACCAAAAAAACGCTCCATATTTAAAATGAAATCTTTTACGTGAAAACACCATGGTAATTACAAACGACATTTCATCATCTATTTACATCGTTATAGCATCCGGATTTTCCAAATCATAGTTTAAATCTTGTTTAATTTTGGTGAATGTAAAACTAATTAAAAGAAATCCTAGTTGTAATGTATATAAATGTGAGAAAAACGGAAAAAAAATATTACCCAAGAAATGGATTTAATTACGGAAATATCCATAAAACAAATAATAAATAACGTCTTCGACCTCATTAAAATGTAATATAATTAATAGATGGTAATTTTGTTGGGAAGCTCTATGTATGCATTACGATACATTACTCGCAAAACCAAAGTAGAAAAAATTTACAGCTTTTCGATAATATTTACGTAGAAAAGAGCGTTAAAACGCGGTGTTATTTATAATACAATAGCATATTATGCAAAATCCGAAAACCTTTAAATTTCTGCAAACGATAACGAGCGAGCATGAGTTATCAATGTTTATTTATTTTCATGCTAATTATACATCCTCATGTCGAGTTCAAAGCATCGTTAATGAAATTTTTATTACAGTTCATTTAAAATGTAGATACAGGTAATTTCCTGCAATCGAGTGGTATAACAAGATCAATTAGTACGTCATTTTAAAGTATTCTCTTTATTAGCCCAAAGGCATTTGTAAAACAACGCCGCATCAAATCCTGATAATTACATGGTTTTAAATAGAGTTATTGGCAAACTAAAAGCTACTAAAAATACATATTGCAAAAAAAACAGTCTTTGAGAAGGATTCGTACTTTAGATATATGTGTAAATAAAATTCAAACTGTAACAATATCTAAACCAAAAAACACTCCATATTTAAAATGAAATCTTTTACGTGAAAACACCATGGTAATTACAAACGACATTTCATCATCTATTTACATCGTTATAGCATCCGGATTTTCCAAATCATAGTTTAAATCTTGTTTAATTTTGGTGAATGTAAAACTAATTAAAAGAAATCCTAGTTGTAATGTATATAAATGTGAGAAAAACGGAAGTCTAAATCAGTGTAGTTACCGGTTTATCTAAGTAAAACGCGAAATATTTTTTTTACCATCTTCCAGCTTGAATCTGAAAGGGTAAGTACATTTTTGTTTTACAGTATTTTACTATACCGCTTGAAAATATATTGCATTTTATTTACTTAAATTAAATGCGAAACTGAAAAACTTATCATTTTCTCTGCATGTTCTAAACCGCAATTAAAAACGGGTCCTAGAACAATAATTTTTAGCAATATATCGCAACAGGACAGGTAGCCATATTGCTTTATGTTGAAAGAGGTTCAAATACATTTCTTAACAATTCATATTTCGGTTGATATAAACTTTTCGAAAATACATAGACATTTTGGAATCTAAGACCGTTCTCGTGCAAGATTAGAGATATTAAAGCGTTTGTTTTTCCCACAACTCGATGGCCCCGCGAATACAGCTCGTATGTTAGATGGGAGCAAAGGACCATGTTTACCCATATTGTTAAGCGCAGAAACCGAGAATTCATCAAAGTTCTGCACCGGTATTTTAACTTCTTGTATAACATCTCTGGATGCATCGTTGGAATTATGTAATTTCTTCACGTTCTGCAACCTTTTAACATATCTGCATAACGTTGTTCTAGGTATATGATATTTTTTACTAGCAGCGTAGAAACTCGAACCATCCAGGATATCCTCTACTGCTTTTGTAATAGATTGTTTGGAGCACCACTAATTGCTTGAATGCGACATCTTTCGAAAAAAATGTCTTACTATAACTAAGCTCAAACCCAAAACTACATCCTTATATATCAAATTTTATCCCCCTGCCCACATAACCATATGACCGCATGACCATATGACCACATGACCATATGACCACATGACCATATGACCACATGGTCATATGACCACATGACCATATGACCACATGGTCATATGACCACATGACCATATGACCACATGACCATATGACCACATGGTCATATGACCACATGACTATATGACCACATGACCATATGACCACATGACCATATGACCACATGGTCATATGACCACATGACCATATGACCACATGGTCATATAACCACATGACCACATGACCATATGACCACATGACCATATGACCACATGACCATATGACCACATGACCATATGACCACATATTCATATGACCACATGACCATATGACCACATGGTCATATGACCACAAGACCATATGACCACATGGTCATATGACCACATGACCATATGACCGCATGCCCATATGACCACATGACCATATGACCACATGACCATATGACCACATGAGATTGCAAACATTTTATTTTCTGAAATAATAAATTCTAAAAAGGTTTTTGCATGCAGTGGATCTAACGTCGACAGATAAAAGTAAACTAGTTGTAACAAATTAATTCATTGCCTTATACAATTTTATTAAAAGTATACACAAAATATTTAATTGTGAATAAATCTATTAACAATTTCCGTAAACGGATTATATTCAAACATAGAGTCATGTATAATTAAAGCATAAGCTTTCATCGATGGTTCAAAATTTCTTGAAGCTTCTAATACCATTCTTACATCAAGCAGCTAAACCGTCCATCTTGGAATATGGTGTCAGGCTTCCACCCAGTATGTGTAATAGATTTTTATTTCTGATTCATCCATGGATACAAGTCCTTAATAAAATACGACTTACAAAATAAAAACATTTTCAAAATCTTAAAAATAAATTTTACAAATTTAATAGTCTTTTAAGTGTTTATGAATACAATTTTAGTTATCAGTCTAACATGCTTTTTTTTTATTTTAACTTTATTCTTATTAATATCTATTAATAAACTGAAAATTAAACGCAGTACTGCTCTTTTATGATGATGTAGTGGAGCATGCGCTGTGGTATCCAGTATCTTCGGAATCTTCAGAAAAGACAATTTTCTACATGCTAGTGATCGTGCTACCGCCACATCTTTTAGATATTGGTCGGGGTGGCATATAATTAATTCCTGAATGATAAAATAGTTCACATTGGTAAAATCATCAGATAGAAAATGATCTGTCTGGAGCTCGCTTTCAATTAAAATGGCTTCCCGTTCTTCATCCGTCAATTCAATATTTAGCCCACGATTTGCATTTATTATATCACCAATAAAAGTCTTGTAAATTGCTGGAAAACCTCGTTTCTGTAACCCATGCAACCTACTGCTTATTCCTTTACCCAGTTGGAACATCCTAAATACTTCACTATCATTTAAAACAATAATATTTCGACCTCTCACAATTTCCATATTAAACAAATCCTCTTCTTGCAAATCATTTCCTACTAATGCACTTTTGACATTCGATGTAATGGTTGTCAGTTTCAATTTAAACCCATAAGCCAGTTGTAATTCTACATCATCTATTCCATCGCTGAAACCATTTTGCATAGCATTCTTTGCATCTCGTGCAAATTCTCTAACTCTAAATTCAACTTGAAAGCTACATAAATCGGACCAACCATTATACCCCATTTTTATTCCAACATTTCCGCATATACATCTGACACAATCAATTTGTATGGCTGGTTGTAGACCACCATGTAAATCAAATCCTACTTCCAATAAGTGAGGGTGAGATCGCTTCCATTCGCTTAAGGGGTAGTCAGTCTTGCCTACCAGCGTGTTTGGGTTTAATTGCGGTACATCACTTGTTACATCAACACCCGCGAAATCCATAACTTTAACTTGAATAGTTCGAAGATATTTCACAACTGATTTTTAGCTTCACATTTCTCGTCTTATATATTGAGTAGTGGAGGTCATCCGCCGATCAATTTTGAACCTGATTAAGTCGATCAACAGATTTAACTAGTGGTATTAAGTGCAAGTCATTACAGGGAAAAAACATAGCCCAAGGCATAATTAATTATATTATCGTGGGATTTCCTAAGTTTATCATAAAGATTGATGTTTCGAAAGAATAAACAGATTCAAGGCACAAGTTGTTCATTGTATGACCTTACCTTCAAAACAACGTAATCGGTGTAAAAAAAGCGTCTAGAACATTCTAACAAATATCGGTGATTGTGTAATTCTAAGAAATTCCTAATCATTCGCAAACAAGTCTTGACAGGAAAATAAACATTCTAAAACTTTCTAACAAAGAACCGTTACTATACATACCCCTGGTTCGGAATTATTTATCTCAGTTATTATCAAGCCCTGTTAGTGTTTAGTCACATTTTATGCCGCATCTTATACAGCATAAATGTAATATTTCAATTTTGTTAACTTTGATAAATACTAATATTTTTTTCGATATTTGTAGTAGACATGGATCCCGCAGACCGCGCCATCGTATGCAAAGTTTGTGGAGTCAGTTTTACTCGATCCGACAACCTGATGCGACACCAAAAACGGCAACAGCATGGACTTGCATCCACGTCGGGTGTAAAACGTCAATCGTCATCAACATTGTCTCCAGCAGCTTGTGAAGTCTCCGTAAAACGTGCTCGAGTTGCTCCAAGTCAGCTTGTTAGATGTGATGTATGTGCTATCGATATTCCAACGACAGCGTATGCATCACATCTTCGTAGCAATACCCATAAAAGTAATTCAAGTCGGGATATTGAAGATGGTGTGCAGATCGTCAGCTCTGCCTTAAAGTCTCGCATTGTTACTTTTAGAGTTATAAGCACCACCACCACCGAGAGCAGCATTAAGTCGTTTTTACGGGGGCAAAAGGAGCGTTTTCAGCGTCTTGTTGGAGACAGGTTAGTAGTACACCCGACAGCAAAAATCAATTGCCAGCTCTTTGGTATGTACGCAAAGAATGGGTGCTTTGCATGTGATCACGGCCGTTAAATCCTTTAATACTAAGAACGTTATTGTAAATAGCACTAGTGACTTGGGGGAGGTGTACGATTCTCTGGCGGAAACTATGTCGGTTAAATCTGACGAGTTTCAGGAACGGGAATCGGGGTGGTCCTTGCAGAAGGTATTACACCTCGAGATCAACATCAATAAATACGAACCCCTGAGAGGGTCTTCATACATAAAGCTGCCGGAGTGGATCAAGCAGAAACAGGCGTGCATAAACGTGCAAAACGTCGATTCTGCTTGTTTTGCTTGGGCTTTTATTTCAGCGCTCTATCCCGCTGATCAAAATTCTCATAAGACTTTTAAATACCCCCACTACACCCAAGTTCTGAATTTGGATGGTATCAATTTCCCGATGGAAATGCGCAACATATCCAAATTCGAACGAATGAATGATGTAAGCATTAACGTGTTTGGAGTAGAGGAAAATCAATAGTGGGACCGTTACACTTTACCGAAAGAAAAGAGCACGACACGTTAACCTGCTCTTTCTCCAGGACGGTGAACGATTTCACTATTGCTGGATTAAAGATCTAAGTCGATTGGTTGGCAAACAATTATCTCGAGAAAAGGCGCGCAAGTGGATCTGCGACGGTTGTTTGATCTATTTCCGATCTGAAGAACAGCTTCGCAGACATTCTGAGCACGATTGCAACCATGTCGCAACCGCCATGCCCACTGTCGATAATAATATATTAGAATTTGGGAATATCCATAAGCAAATGAAAGCACCCTTTGTCATTTATGTAGATTTTGAATCGGTATTAAAACCGATTACTACTAACGATGATGCGCCACTTTCTTCCACCGAAAGCGTTCAGTATCACGAGCCATACAGCTTCGCCTATTATATCAAGTGCTCGTATGACGATAGCTTGAACAAGTTTGAGTTGTACCGAGGATCTGATGCGGCCAAGGTCTTTATGGATAAGGTGAAAGAAGATGCTCGTAGATTGGGGAAAATCTTAAGGGAAAAGTTCCAATAATCAAAATGAACGTGTTGGAGGCGCTTGCTTTTGTGATGCTGTGGATTGTGGTATATGTGGAAAACCCCTGGGAGATGATCGGGTCAGAGACCACGACCATCTCACGGGGAAGTACCGCCATGCCGCACATTCACAGTGCAACATAAAGTACAAGCTCCCCCATTTCATCCCCGTGGTTTTCCACAATCTAAGCGGGTACGACTCTCACTTTATCATAAAGGAGTTGGCTTGTGATAAGGAGCGGGTTACCGTGATTCCCAACAACAAGGAACGGTTTATCTCTTTCACGAAATACGTTAGATTATCTGGAGACGAACCGGACTTTGATGGTTTTGATGATGACAGTGCAGACGAAGCCGATAAATCGTGCATACAACTTCAATTTATCGACTCGCTTCGTTTCATGAGCTCGAGTCTAGACAAACTGGTTAAGAACTTGGATTCAGATCAGTTTTGTAAAGTTCGTCAATATTTTCCGGATGAGAAATATTCTAGATTACTCATGCGCAAAGGTGTGTTCCCATATAAGTATATTACTGATGCGTCGGTGTTAAATGAGGCAAGTTTACCTGCAAAGGAGGATTTTTTCAATGACTTAACATCGACCGACATCAGTGATGATAAATACGAACATGCCCAGAACGTGTGGACAACTTTTAATATTTCAACACTCGGTGAATATAGCGATCTTTATCTGAAAACAGATGTGCTCCTTTTGGCAGACGTTTTTGAAAATTTCAGAATTGTCTGCATAAGGACATACGATTTGGATCCTTGTCAGTACGTGACTGTGCCCAGTCTGAGCTGGGATGCAATGCTGAAGTACACTGGAGTCAAGATTGAGCTCCTGACCGACGTAGATATGCACCACTTCATCAAAAAGGGGCTTCGTGGTGGTCTGGTTCAATGCTGTGGGCGTCATGCAAAGGCAAATAATAAATATATGGAAGACTACGATACCGCCAAACCATCAAAATACTTGGCATACCTAGATGCCAACAATTTGTATGGATGGGCAATGAGCCAATACCTCCCTCTGAGCGGTTTTAGGTGGCTTGACGCCGATGAGCTAAACCGTCTACAAAAACGAATTATGGATATTCCAGAAGACAGTGATAAAGGGTTCATGCTAGAAGTTGATCTCGAGTATACACCAACCCTTCACGATGCCCACAACGACTTACCGTTCTGCCCAGAGAATCGTGTACCTCCTCTACCTAGCTCTAAGACACCTAAATTGCTTGCCACCTTGTACGACAAAACCAAATACATTCTTCATTATAGGAATCTCCAGCAGTGTATCCGCAATGGACTTAAGCTGAAAGCGGTACACAGAGTGCTGGAGTTTAATCAGTCCGCGTGGTTGAAGTCTTACATCGATCTGAATACGCATTACCGTACTCTTGCCAAAATGCGTTTGAAAAGATTTTTCAAACTTATGAACAACTCCATTTTTGGTAAGACTATGGAGAATGTGGATAAGAGGGTCGATGTAAAAATCGTTACAAGGTGGGAGCACGATGGGAAGAAGCTGTGTGCGAGTACGCTTATAGCGCGTCCTAATTTTAACAGTTGCATCGTACTAGGCGAGAATTTGGTTGTAATACAAATGGATCGCGTTAAAGTAAAGTATGATAAACCCATTTATGTTGGTCTTAGTGTTTTAGATTTGTCAAAAACTCTGATGTATGAGTTTCACTATTCCGTCATGAAACCAATGTATGGAGCCAAGCTCTCGCTTTTGTACATGGACACAGATAGTCTTGCGTACAGTGTGGAAACTGACGACTTTTATAGCGATATAAGAACAATTATAGATAATTTCGATACCAGTGATTACCCCGCGGACAATAGATACAATATCCCCTTAGTTAATAAAAAAGTTATTGGTAAATTTAAGGACGAATTCAACGGTGACTTAGTTTTAGAATTTATTGGCAGTAGGGCAAAGTCCTACTGCCTCATAAGTGAAAAAGACGTAATTAAAAAAATAAAAGGTATTAGTCGTAGTGTAGTTAGTAAGGAAATTAGTGTAGGTGATTTTAAAGAAGTGGTTTTATGTGATGGTGACCCCCTCGTGCATACGATGATGTTCATTCGTAGTCACAAACACCAGCTGTACACACAGCTGATAAATAAAATCAGTTTGTCAGGGGATGATGACAAAAGATGTATCACACCCGGTAGTACATCAACGTATGCGTGGGGGCATAGAAATATACAATTAAAATAATATTTAGACTAAAAAAAGGTTGTCTGCTTCCATTATACTAGTGCTATTAATTATTATATTATGTTTATACCTATGTATCTATATATCATATGTTTTTAATATTTCATTTTCATTATTATGTATCTTAAATGTATTATGTTCTTGTGCGCTTAGTACTGATTTGTTTTAAACATTTTTATAATATTTAGCATATCCCATACTTCTAGGTATTATTATGCTCCTGTAGACTTTGTGGCGATTTCTTTAAACAATTTTTACATTATCTAGAACATACATCAATCTCATAAACGTATTTAAATTGTAATTATGTTTGCTATAAATCTGTTACTTTTGTAACTGCATTATTTATCGCATTGCAATAAACTTGTTAAACTGCTTGTCGTTTTTCTTAAAATTAGGGTAACTCTTGTTATTTTCCATTGTGATTAGTCTGGGTAAAGTCGGTTCAATAGTGAACATAGACTTTGAATTAGACTAAAATTAACATTTTGTCATTTGCGGAATTTTTTTTGTTCGATCTATGTATCTTAACTGCACGCAAATTTGTGTTATTAATGATTATTATACCGAATAAACTGTATTAACGCTTATTGTTATTTTCCAATGGGTTGTTAATAATAATAATAATAATAATACATTTATAAGCTGTAGGTTTTCCCCCCCTCTCCCACTAAGAGCTAGTTGGATCAAAAAATAATGTGCTTGTGTTTGAACACCTATTTGCAAATAAACGGGCCCTAATTTTTAACTCTTTATTTTCTTTTGAAAAAATCATAAAGGGATGGGGGTAAAGACCCCTAGCCGGATAGATAGATTTGCTTTGAAGCCCATTCCCATTTATGATTTGACGCAGGAAGCATGTGTTTCATAATCGATTTATAAGGATATCAATACAAAACTAGTGATTTCTATTGCAAGGAGATTGCCATTTTGGATGTAGCGAATAATGTAATATGGCATGAGATACTGGACATGGTTGTGGGGTATAACACCCTAAGTGATGATTTCAAAAAGCAAGTTTGGTGGTTAAAGGAAAGAATCCATGGTCTATGCTGGCATGAGCAGTCTACGAGTGGAATTACAAATGTGGGTGATTTGCTGAAAAAAGTCATACCTCCCGATGCGACTGTCTATGTTAAAGGTGAACAGAAGAAGCAGTTACTATCAAAATATTTATCAAACAACATTTTAAACATGGAAAGTGTATTATCACTTCCAAGACTCAAAGAATTAAGAAAATTTGGCGATGAATACAACCACTGTCTAAACCATTGTTTAAATAATTTAAATTGCTCGAAGGAAAATGTTTTGCTATTGAAGCCTTTTGTTAACGTATTTAATTTTTAATAAAATATTTGTGGAAATTGTTTTATTATCTTAGCTTAAGACTATTTAAAATTTGAAAAATATATATGTAAAACGGTTCATTACATAGTTTGAATTTTAGGGGTAAAGTCGGTGCAACAGTGAACATAGACTTTGAATTAGACTAAAATTAACATTTTGTCATTTTGCGGAATTTTTTTTGTTCGATCTACGTATCTTAACTGTACGCAAATTTGTGTTATTAATGATTATTATATGTCGATTCATATAAGTATTGGTCTAGGGCATCTAGTTCGAAAATATCTGTTTCAACTCCCGAAGAACGAGGTACAAGCAGGAGGTAAGTCCTTTTTAGTTTAAAATTATTATTCTTGCATCAAGACGCGGAATTATGTCTTTTGCATTTTTTTAAAAGTTTAGACTAAATTAACATTTTGCGGATTTTTTTTTGTTCGATCTATGTATCTTAACTGTATGCAAAATTTGTGCTATTTAATGATTAGTATACCGAATAAACTGTATTAACGTTTGCCGATTAAAGAATCCGGAAAAATTTGCCTATCCGATGCCCCTGTCGGGGTCCCGACGGGAGATTGTGGCAAATAAGAATTTAATTTGCAAAAGATTGCATTAGGGTTAATGGATTAATCTAGTTATGTAATAAATTAGTTTAAAAGATTACATAATTTAGCGAAAGAATTTGCCTATGCTGTGGCCCCATAAGAAGGGCTCCATAAGGAGTAATGTATCAGACAGAGACAGTAGCGGAAGAATGTTGTCTATCCGGTGGTCCTAGCCATGCCTGGAGCTAAAAATGTTTACTTGAAGAAAACTATTGTGCAAATTTAGGCGAATTTTTGCCGATTAAAGAATCCGGAAGAATTTGCCTATCCGATGCCCCTGTCGGGGTCCCGACGGGGGATTGTGGCAAATAAGAATTTAATTTGCAAAAGATTGCATTAGGGTTAATGGATTAATCTAGTTATGTAATAAATTAGTTTAAAAGATTACATAAATTAGCGAAAGAATTTGCCAATGCTGTGGCCCCATAAGGAGGGCTCCATAAGGAGTAATGTATCAGACAGAGACAATCCGCTATGTTAATTCCCCATAAGGAGTGCTCCATAAGGAGTAATGTATAAGACAGAGACAGTAGCGGAATAATTTTGCCTATCCGGTGGTCCTAGCCATGCCTGGAACTAAAAAATGCTTACTTGAAGAAAACTATTGTGCAAATTTAGGCGAATATTTGCCGATTAAAGGTTAGATGGTCCAGATCGGGGTGTTGAGAACAAGATCCGTGCCAGATCGGGGTGCTGAACCCTCGCCAGATGTGCGAATAATTGCACAAATTAGAATTTAATTAAATTAGCCATGCCTGGGGCTAGAAATTGCTTAGTTGAAGAAAACTATTGTGCAGATTTTTGCTACTAAATGTGCGAATTCGCTGCAAATGTTGAAATTATTTGCGATTTTCGCGAAAAGATGCTTAGTCGAAGAAAACTATTGTGCGAATTTAAGATTCGCATGGGTAAGCCGTAGCCCTGTATTTACCCTACTGAGGAGTATTACATTTGCTAATTACTTCACCCAGAACCCAATATTTTTCATTCATATTTTGTATCATAACACACCTTCTTTAAAATTAGACCGAAATTTTGAATGTTTATTATAGTAATTTTTTGCCTTGACCCTTATTTTAGCTATTTTTTCAATTTTAATTTTAGGATCTTTGTTTAAAATTTTATTTGAAACAGACAATGTTGTCCGTAGCATGCGTTTATTTAATAATTCCGAAGGTGAAACGTCTAGGCCTGCAAGTGGCGTAGTTCTAAATCCTAATAACGCTTTAAAAATATCTGTATTTAATTCAATGCATTTTTTAAATAAATTTTTACAAATTCCAACAGCTTTTTCTGAAAGACCATTAGACTTAGGATATCTGGGGCTAGTTGTCATTAAATAAAAATCGCATGTATCTGCAAATTCTTTGAATTCCACACTGTTAAAAGGATTGTTATCAGATACAAAACTGGTATTCCTAAGGTACAAAAAATTCCTTTTAATTTTCTGATAATTTCTGAAGCAGTTTTGTATTTAAGTGAAACTAATTCTATCCAGTTTGTGAAATAATCTACAACGACTAAATAATCTTTATTTGCATAATTGGAATATTTAATCTTCCATGTTGAATTAATGGTTCCTTTGCTGAGGCACGCAAAAATTTAAGACATATTTTACATTTTGAAATAAAGTTTTGGATACCTGTTGACATTCCAGGCCAAAAGGAAATTTTTCTTGCCCTAGCTTTCGTTTTCTCTCTACCTGTTTGGTACACGTTGGAGTGTATAAAAATCGGGACAGCTCCAGAACGTTTCCCAAAGCGTAAAGCTTAGCAAATGGACTGTAATTGTATGCAATTGGAGGTAAGGCGCAAAAAACAGTAACATAGGTCAAACCGTAATTAATGCTCTGCTTACCTTGCAATGTTGTTCACCAATTTACTCCCGCGAAGATAGGTGTTGTTTACCGGTCGACGCACTTGGTCGGGCAGCAGCACTTATGCACTCGCGGTTATAGTTATTAGGTGTTGAGTCGGTGAAACGATACGAGAGAGTGTCATGTTGGTGAAGCGAAAAGGCTTTATCGCTCCGCCATATGTGTAGCACAACAACAATATACGATAAGGCCATCTATACTGTCAATCGCTGACCTCCAACTGTATGAAGTTTTAACAATACCTAAATGAGCAGTGTATAATTTTTTTAGCATCGTGTTTTTAAGTGACGCTGGCACCACTAGTTTTTCATTATAAAAAGCAAATCATTTTTAATAGCTAAATCATTTTGTATTTTTGAGAATGTGGATGTTTCAGTATTATATATGCGCGTTTTATTGTTGGCCACCTTTCACCGCAAAACTGTTTTACTTTTGTTAGAAGAACATCAGGATTTGTGGCATGTTTTAAGCTTTCTAGGTTTTTATCGGATATTGGTAGTTCAACATCCAAAGTGTGTACTGTATACAGCATTTCAAGCTCATCTTTATTATTAGTTATAAGGAATGAGCGAGAAAGAAGATCGGCAATATACATATATTTTCCTGGTATGTATTCAGTATTAAAGTTGTATCTTAACAGTTTTAATTTTAGTTTTTGTAATCGATCACTTACTTTATGAAAATCTTTGTTACAAATTGCTATTAATGGTTTATGATCAGTTTTTATTAAAAAATTTTTCCATACACCAAATTATTAAATTTATTTAAAGTGAAACAAATACTTAAAAGTTCCTTGTCAATTTGTGGATATCGTGTCTCAGTTTCAGTGAGACTACAAGAACAAAAGGCCACTGGTTGACCCTCCTGTAATAGACAGCCTCCTATGCCGAATTGGCTGGCATCTGACTGTATTTCAATAGATTTATTAGAATCAAAAATTTTAAGACTAGGTATTTTAGTAATTACAGTTTTTATATTATTAAAGGCACTCGTATGGTCCATAGTCCATGCCCAAGGCACATTATTCTTAATTAGCACTCTTAATGATGCTAATAACTCTGAAAGAGTTGGAATATACCTAGTTAAATAATTAACCATACCAATAAATGTTAAAAGTTCCTTTTTTATTATTAGGGTTATTTAGTTTTCTAATTGCTTCGACATTATCCGGATCAGGACTCATGCCATTAGTTGAAAATATTTGTCCCAAATATTTTACTTGCTCCACTTTAATCTGAACTTTATTAATATTAAATTTTACATTAAAGTTTTTAGTCCTTTTAATAACAGTTTCAAGAATTTTATCGTGTTCTTCAACATTTTCTGCTGCTATAATAAAATCATCAAAATAGATTTCTATTTCAATGTCACCAAACATTTTCTCTTTTCACTTTTGAAATACCTCTGGACTGACGTTTAACCCAGATGGTAAACGTTTAAAACAATATTTTCCAAAAGGGTTACAAAGCTAGTGTGCTTCATTGAGTCTTTGTCAAGTGGTACATGATAAAACCCTTCTTTTAAGTCCAAAACTGTAAAAATCGACTTGTTTTTTAGCTTAGATGACAATTCATCCAATGTAGAGATGGGATACTGATCATAACAAATGCATTTATTCAGTTGTACCGGATCGAGACAAATGCGTAACTTCTTATTAGATTTTTCTATTATTACTATTTTATTAACCCATTCAGTTGCTTGTTCAACTCTGCATATGATATCACGGTTTATTAAATCACTCAATCCTTCTTTAAGCCGTGGTTTTGTCACATCCGGAACCCGTCTGCAGCTGCTTACATAAGGTCGGAGTTTTATTTTAATATTATTCTATACTGAAATGGCATCCTACCAGTTCAGTAAAAATTTCTTTATTATTGTCAATAAATCCATTGTTAGTATGAGACTACATTGCAAGAGACTACTTTTTCAAGCATTTTGACCTAAAATTGGAGTGCTGTTTACACCCACTAGTACAATCTTGGCATTTTACCCAACTCCTTTTACAAAACATTTAACCACAACAGTACCTAAAGTATCAATTTTATGATGCAATAATATTTCCTGAATTGTTCTGTATGCTATTCTTATCTAAGTTTAACTTATTACAAACGTTAATAGGCATGCAATTGCAATTTGCACCGGTATCTAACTTGAAAGTGATAGCCTCATTATTAATAACAACTTCAATCAACTGACCAAATTCTGTTACTCGTATCAGTATTAACATTATCTATTTTTAACTCATCAATATATACACTTTCACTATCTGTACTGTCTCCCTGATCAATTTCATTTACTTGTCTTTTATTCTTAGACTTATTATTATTACTGCCTGCATTATACTGGCATTGCGTCCGCACTTCAAACAATTATAGATGGAACCAGTTGTCTTGCTATTACTTTCGCGCGACATACCTGTATTATATTTAAGCAAATCTACTTCCATATCTTTTCGTAAGTCTTTGAATTGATATTTGCTTACCACACCTGCTCTACATATTGACTCTCCCCTCATATCTGTAAGGTCAACATATTGCAATAATTTCTCTTGTACGCCCAAATCTAAAAGTCCACTAACAATTTTATCTCTGATTAACGAATTCTGTAAATCTCCAAAATAACAACCTGCAGCTAATAATTTCACTTCGGTTAGAAAATGATCAAAACTCTCACTTTCTTGTTGTGTTCTAGTAAAAAACTTGTATCTGTCGTAGGTTTCATTCTTCGAAGGCTTGCAATAATTGTTTAATCCTTCTACCACTTTATTGAAATATTTTTTCTCTTCTGATGTTAAATTAAAAGTTTGAAGCTTAACTTGGGCTTCTTCACCTGCATGAATAAGCAAAATTGCTACCTTTGTTTCTCCTTCTTTACTATCCAGACCAGTTGCTTTTAGATAAATATCTAGACTTCTAAGGAAATTTCCCAAATTCTGATGGACGTTTTTATCAAATTTCAAAGTCCTTGGCGGTTTGAAGCTTCCCTCTATTTTCTTATTTTTTTGTTATGTATTATGTCTCAATCCCTTGACTTCACTTTATTAAACGCGAATTCTTCTATTACCCAGTCAAACCTGACACCATGTTATAATTGAATAAAACACAAACAATTTTAATATTAACTTTATTACAAGATACTTTAGCATGAGGTGACGTAAAACTTAATAATAATGGCGAATGTTCAAAGGAAAGTCGCATATCCCTAGATGGATAGATTCCTACAATGCCAACTTCACCATAATCATAGATATTAATACAATTTGAAGACACACAGATGCTATCTATAACAACCAATGCTAATGTGTGGACGTTGCATTATCTGTGTACTATTTTTTCTAAGAATTAGATTTGCTGGCACTGTAACTTATCCGACAAGACCTGTGTGAAGTTAGCTACCAATTTACGAAGTGACCCGAATCCAGTGGCGAAACATGCACAATTCACACTCACAATTTCACTTACGCTCATATAGGCCTTCCAAATGAGTAATAGGCGAATTTGATACCTTAATTATTACAAACGGATACATAACATAGCAAAATTGCCACTTTTTAAAATTATAAACTTGTGCGCGTTTAAGCACTCATAAATCCATCTCCGACTGGTAAATATACTTTGTCACAAATAGCCCGCGGGCAGCAATGTTCAACAAACAGATTATTGTTGATACATTCCATTTGTAACTATCCTACAGCAAAAGGTTACCAGTAAAAACCTAAATGCCCAAAAAAATTATTATATTAAGTTGACTATAACATGTAAACAGAAATGGTGCAAAAGCATTAATGTACAACCAACGGATTACTATTGATACATTCTATTTCAAACTATCCTAGAATAAAAATTACTGGGAAAAATCTAAATATCAAAAACAATATCTTAAACGAACTATTTTGAAAGCTTTAAAAATTTGTAAATCAAAATGGCGCAAAAGCAGTAATGTGCAACAACGGATTATTATTGATACATTATATTTCTAACTATCTTACAATAAAAAGTTACTGACAAAAGCTTAAATGTCCAAAAAAATTATTATTTTAAATTAACTATTATGAAAATTTTGAAAATTTATAAAAACAAAAGACGCAAATGCTTAACGTACAACCAACGGATTACTATTAATACATTCTACTTCAAAGTATCCTACGAGAACAAGTTGCTGGCAAAAGCTTAAATGTCCAAAAAAAATTATCTTGAGTTAACTATTTTGAAAACTTAGAAGATTTATAAATAGAAATGGCGCAAGAACATTAACGTACAGCCACCGGACTACTATTGATACTTTATATTCCTAACTATCCTACAATACAGACTTAATGCCTTAATGTTAAAAAAAAAATTATCTTAAGCTTATTATTTCGAAAATTTTGAAAATTTGTAAAAAATGGCGCAAGTGCATTAACGTACAGCCAACGGATTACTATTGATACATACTATTTCTAACTATCCTGCAAGAAAAAGTTACTGGCAAAAGTGTAATTGTCATAAAAAACTAATTATCTTAAGCAAACTATTTTGAAAACTTTGAAAATTTATCAAAAAGTTTAACGTGTTAACCTACAACCAACAGATTATTATTGATACATTCTATTTCTAACTATCCTATAAGAAAAAGTTACTGACGAAAGCGTAAACGTCCAAAAAAAAATTATCTTAAGCTAATTATTTTAAAAACTTTGAAAATTTATTAAAAGATGTGGCGCAAGTGTAATAACATACAACCAGCGGATTACTATTTCCACATTCTATTTCTAACTATCCTACAAAAAAAAGTTACTGGCAAAAGCCTAATGTCCAAAAAGAAATAATCATCTTAAGCTAACTATTCGGAACTTTTGAAAATTTATAAAAAGAAATGGCGCAGTGCATTAACGTACAACCAGCGAATTACTATTAATACATTCTACTTCTAACTATCCTACAAGAAAAAGTTACTGGCAAAAAGATGTGGTGCAAAAAATCATCTCATGCTAACTCTTTAGAATTTTTGAAAATTTATAAAAAAGAATAACGCTGGTGCATAAACGTACAACCAACGGATGACTATTAATACATTCTATTTCTAATAATCGTACAAGATAAAGTAACTGACAAAAGCCTAAATGTACAAAAAAAGTTATTATCTTTAACTATGTTAAAAACTTTGAAATTTTATAAAAAGATGTGGCGCCACAGTGCAATAAGGCACAACTAACGGGTTACTATTGGCGCATTCTATTTTAGATTGTCCTACAAAAAAAGTCACTGCAAAAGGCTAAATGTCAAAAAAAATAATTATTTTAAGCAAACTGTGTCGAAAATTTATAAAAGGAAATAGCGCAAGTGCATTAACAATCAACCATCGGATCACTATTGATACTTTCTATTTCTAACTATCCTTGAAGAAAAAGTTGCTGCCAAAAGCCCAAATGTCCAAAAACAAAAGAATTATCTTAAGCTAGCTCTTTTAAAAATTTTAAAAATTTTTAAAAAAATTTGACGCGAGTACAATATCGTACAACCAACGAACTATTATTGACGCATTCTATTTCTAATAATCATACAAGAAAAAGTTAATGTCAAAAGCCTAAATCTTCAAAAAATATTTCCAACTATCATAAAAGAAAAAGTTACTAGCAAAAGCCCAATTGTAAAAATTATATATATATATATATATATATATATATATATATATATATATATAATTATCTTAAGTTAACTATTTTAAAAATTTGAATAATTTATAAAAGATGTGTCGCAAGTGCAATAACGTACAATCAACGGATTACTATTGGCACATATTGACACACACACTATATATATATATATATATATATATATATATATATATATATATATATATATATATATATAATTATCTTAAGTTAACTATTTTAAAAATTTGAATAATTTATAAAAAGATGTGTCGCAAGTGCAATAACGTACAATCAACGGATTACTATTGGCACATATTGACACACACACATATATATATATATATATATATATATATATATATATATATATATATATATAATTATCTTAAGTTAACTATTTTAAAAATTTGAATAATTTATAAAAAGATGTGTCGCAAGTGCAATAACGTACAATCAACGGATTACTATTGGCACAGTCTATTTCTGATTGTTCTACAAAAAAAAGTTACTGACAAAATCTAAATAATCATCTCAAGCTAACCATTCAGAATTTTTGAAAATTTATAAAAGGAGATGGTGCAAGTGTATTAACTTACAACCAACGGATTACTATTGACACATTCTATTTCTAATTATTCTACAAGAAAGAGTTAACTAGCAAAAACTTAAATGCTCAAAAACATAATCATCTCAAGCAACTATTTGGAATCTTTGAAAATTTATAAAAAGAAATGGCGCAAGTGCATTAACGTACAAATAACGGATTACTATTAATACATTCTATTTTTAACTACCCTACAAGAAAAAGTTTCTGACAAAAGCCTAAATGTCCAAAAACAAAGTAATTATCTTAAGCTACCTGTTTTGAAAATTTTAAAAATTTATGAAAAGAATTGGCGCAAGTTGTTGTTTTTTTCGTGGCAGTCACGTTGGGCGCCAAAGTTATGTTACGTTGGCTCGTAGCCGTGCGTAACAAAAAAAAATCAAAGAAGAAATGAGCGGGCTCAATCGGTGAGTAGGGGGGGGGTCGTAGAAAGCAGACTGAGATATAATGTACGCGACGGTGAGGAGTTAGTAACAATACCTGCAAGAAAATTAGTTAAGCAAACCTGAAAAAAAAAGAGAATAAGCATAGCAGCAATAAAAAGGCTAAATTATTCAGTACTTTGTAGAATGTAAAAAGAAAGAACTGTTTGGATAATCTATATAATATAACAACGTTAAAAGCAATATAACAAATCTTTAGTACAAAGTGAGGTAAATTTGGGGAGTAGCAGAAACGTTTCCTCACACACCAATTAAACATAAATCAGATAAAATGTTGACAATAGATAAATAGATAAGACACAATTGGTATGAGTAATTCAGTAGTATTGATTGTTCTTTCTTTCTTTTTTTTCTTCTTATGTTTTAAAATAGCATGCAAGTCTATTGTAAAAGGTATCAGAACGACGAATATATGGCAAAAACAACGGGTAGATATTTAAAGTAATACTAAGTAGAAAATAGTTCAACTTACAGAAAGTCCTTCAGTAACGCTTCCTTGTAATTGGAGTGGGGGATTCACGATGTCCTACACTAACGAAGCACTTCACGCTTGACTGTGAGGGAGTGGATGGAATTTCTCACACTTTACACTAATCACGCCTACGTATTTCACTGGTGTTAGCAGCAGACATTATCATGCTGGTGGAACTACGTAACATCGATAAATCTCTTGTTAATTTTATTTCCTGAGACAATAATTTTGAAAGATTTTGTAACACAAATTGTAAAGAAAAATAGTAATAAAAATTTAGAGTCACGGGCTTTCAAGGCACGACGTAATGCATTAAACTAACAGTAACGTGAAGCGTTTTATTTGCTACCTATGGTAACAAAGGAAAAGCTAATGCTTTTGCATAACCAAATTCGCGCAAACAAAGATCTATTTTAGATTCGTTGGGGTTAGAAAATTCAGGAACTACAGTACCAACTGTCTTTACAAGTGAATGAGATACCTGTTCATAAGAAGTAACCTCTTTTTTTTCTACTAAGCCGGCTACAACTGTATCACCATTTTTAGAAACACTCAAGTTTTAAAAACTGTATTTGGATAATCCAAAGTATGCACTAATCTGATTAAAAAAGGACCACACACAGTTCAAATATAAAAAGATAAATCAACAAACAACACAATTAGTAAAGCAGCGCGTATCACTCAGTCAATGTTCCGTAAAACACACGACAAGTTCTACTACTGTTATTTCCAACAGAAAAGCAACAAAAACAATTTGTCGTGCAACGCGTAATCACTAAGTCAATGTTCCGTAAACCTTTTATTTTACACGAAAAACAACTAAAGACACAATCAGCAAAGCAACGCGTATCACTCAAAGTACTTAATCGATCGGAACACAGAACAGAACTCCACAACTCGTCGTTATTATAACCGCTTATCGACTATTATCTACTTCGCTAATAACATAAGGAACATCTCAAACGTGAATGTAACAATCGTATCTAACAATTAATTACAGGCTGTTTATCGTTTTCGATAAGTTGGAATTTATTTATTAATGAGAATTAATTTTTAATTTATCTATCTTTTAAAATTAGTACACGCGAGTTAAATTGCATACAATATGAAAACCATTCGGACGTATTTACTTGATACAAACAGCGATTCAAAGGAAACGATGCAATCCACTCATTACAATACGACACATTCGCCTAACGAGTTAATAAATATTAAATATCGAAATAGTAATTTGTAGAAACGTATTTATAAATTGAGGATAGCGTAAAATGTTAAATTACAAAAATTTCCCGTTACAAAGTGCATTAATGTACAACCATAAAGGCTTAGTATTAATACATTCTATTTCTAATTATCCTATAAGAAAGAGTTACTGGCAAAAGCCCAAATGTCAAAAAAAAATTATTATTATTATCGATATTATAATAAATTTGTTCAGTTATCAGATCAGCTTTTCAACATTTTTAATATTTCAGGAAGAATTCTATGTTTGCATTTTTAACGATACTTTTAATTATACCTCATACTTGTTTAAAAATGCTAGCTAGACAAAATAAAATAGCAATGCCATTTTTAATACATGCCAAACGCCACTGTCTAGCTATTCCAAATTTTTGAAGAATAGACATTCAACTTCATTGACCCAATGAAATGGAGTAGCTTATCACTTTCTGAATTGTATCTAAAAAAATTTGGACGTTTCATAATGGAGTATAACAAATATTTTCCTAAAATGCAAAAGGACGCCACCATACTAAAACACTTAGTATGCAAACACGCAATTTAAAAAGATTCGTACAATTGCGGCATGTTTTATTGTAATTTTTCGAAAATATGTTAAATAACAAGAGTATTACTAGTCTGAAAATGGGAAAAATATAGAGGCCATCTAAAATTAATGATCCTAAGACATTTTGACATATGCGTAATAAGTGCCTTATATATTTGAGACAAACATACATCGAAAACTCGAAACAATGTTTCTTTTGCTAAAGACTAATTCATGACAACTGTGTTATTGTTTCGAATAAAAACAGTGAACCTGTTATCACAAAAGACATTTGCAAAATATGTTCTCTTTATTAAATATTTGCCTCAACAAATTCAAATTATAATATAATAAAACTACAAGGAAATTAGAAATTGCTAGCCGAAAAGGTCTGATAATAGGAGGTAAGTAATCAATAGAATCTTGTCATTAAGGTGGTGATTTCTATCTTGTAGGTTTTGGAAATATGCCATGTTTGGATATCCGAAAAATTGACTTTCATTGATTAGTGCCCCACCTACTGACTTCAAACTATAATGAATACATTTCTGTACATATTAAAGTTCTGTATAAATATGTATACGAGGGTTGTCTCTTAAGTATTGCATATAGGGCTGGAATAAAACAGTAGATAGCATTTAAAGACTATGGTTTTTCAAAATATTCCTCACGAAGATTAATGCACTTTTGCATGGGCTCAAACTAACTCTGGAAGCAGATTCCACTCATTTGTTGGTACAGTCAAAATTGCTTTTTGAAAGCAGCGACTACTTTTGACGACTGGGACCATACAGTCCGTCTCTGATTTTTGCAAAGGTATAGAAATTGTTGGGATTTAGGTTGGGACTGTACGGAGGATGCTCCAACAATTTGTTTTGTTGCGTTAAAAATTCAATTGGCTTGTGAGCTGTGTGTGAACTTGCATCGTCGTGGTGGAGGATGATTCGTCGTTTGGGGTTAGTTTTTCGAAGTTCCGTGCTGACTTTTAGTTGTATACCAAACGGCAATAACAGTTCTTTGATCTTATAGAGGAATTATTTCTACATGACCTGCTTTCGAGACAAGTGTTGCGACCATCTTTTTGGAGAGACTTCGACTACGGATGACTTTTGTAGGCTTTTCTTCACCTTCGAACTATCTAAACAGATGGCTGGCGTTTATTTGCTGACTCATATGAATAAATTCCCGATTCTTCACTACTCACGATGTTGTACATGTTTTTAGAACTTGCTACCTAGAAACGGTCTAGAGTTTTTTGACACTAATTCACTTTAGCTTCTTCCAGTTCTTCGGTCAACAGATGCGGTATTCAACGGGAAATTAAATTTTTTTCACACAATTCTTGTGCAAAATTTTTGAATTACTGTTTTTGAAATTCCCAATGATGCCTCAACTTCGCAATATGTCACATGTCTATCTTCCTTACTGAGCTTGCGCACAGCATCGACGTCTTTCCGAGTGACTGCTGTTGTTGGTGCACCGCTCATGGATCGTCCCTAAAACTAATCCGTCCACGTTTCAGTTATTCAACCATCGAGAAATTGTAGACTGATGCGGTACTTCATTGTCGAAAACAGAAACGAACTTGATGAGGCATTCTAGTTGAGATAATCGTCTTCGAAGATAATAAAAGATTATTGCGAGAAAATTTTCATGCTTTAATTCCATTAATCGCGATTAACTTGTTAAATTTGATAGTTCGTTGTAGCTACAGCAGTACACACATTGCACTGAAATTTTGGATTTAGGTTAACCAAAGATGGAGGTTAATTTTTAGTACTGGCATTTGATTATTGGCGTTCCTTTATGTCCCATTATGCAAAACATAAAAGACGTCCTCGTAGCATCCTTAAAAGTGTTCATATTTACAATGGAATAGAAACAAGAGGCATATTTTTTTATCTTAGTAAAAATACTTGAGGTAATGATGTTAGTGTATTGCCTTCTGGATATCAATTTTCCTGTATGTGTCGTTCATTAAGCTGCATTTTAAATGGTATAGTATTTTGGTAAGTTGTTCTGTTTGTAAAATTTAATTACGCAGTTTAAAAAATTGATATTGTCCAAAACAATTCCAAAAAATTATTTTTGCATTCCGTAAATGCGTTTCGCTCTCATTGATGTTTATCAGTGCAGCAGTACAAAGTATTATTTAACATAGACACCTATCGGACGTAAAGGATCATCTATCTCTTCTGATATTGCAGATTTTGACGACAATTGGCACTGCGGAGATCTGGTTCAACTACTTATTTCCACAGTTAAAACATTATAGGAAAATAAAACAAGAAATTTGTATGTTAAATAACAGAAAAAGAAATATAAACTTCTGGTCAACGCGCTTCGTTCTTATTGGTGCTTTAATTTGCTGATTTAAACTATTGATAATTAATATTTTTGGAAGTACATTAATTAGCAGCTGATGGCGACATTTGCTCCATCCCGAAATTTTAGCTGCAGTCTATGTATAGTAGATTCCATAATTAAGTAGTATAACTTGTGCCGTACAATTCATTAAAGAAAAACAAGTTTTTGGGTATCAAAGGCCATTCTGGTTAACTTTCCATGTGTTTTCAAACAGACTATTCTTTGCAATTGAAACTTTTACGATTCGCTTAAATCATATTATGTCAACTTCCGGTAAGACTTGTGTGTATTTAAGGCAAAGCAAAGCGTGGTTAATAAACGAAGACTGTAAGTGCGCAGCTCAACCGATCAAATTAGAATTTTTGTTCAATTACGCATTAGTAAATGTTAGTATTTTGTAGATAATGCAACTTTGTAGTATATTTTTAGCAGAAAGGAAACCTACAAATTTTCCTTGTCCGTCTTTAATAATTAAAGGACCACAATCCCTGCCAACGTTAATGTGTGAACATAGCATCATATGTATACTGTTATTTCTACGACTTTGCTTTCCAGGGACCAAGAAAATCTTGTTCGATAACAGAAGTGTCTTGGGGGCAGAGCTAGAGAAATGGTGGAAAGTCAGCTATCTATACCATCGTATGTACCTCGCATAATCATAACACTAAGAAAATTATTTAAGCGACCTGAACTAAGTATTTATTCACAAATTAATGAAATAGGTACATAAAGGTGCCGGTTCTAAAAAGAAAAAGCCAGAAGCTTTAGTTAAATATTATGTATCAATACAAAACTTATGCTCTTTGTTAAAATCAATAAACACGGAATACCACAATGGTAAATCTATTACTAATTCAAGAGCTAGTGGATAAACTTCTAATACAATGAAGTAGCAGTGGGTGAGGTACATCAAAACCTATACGCTATACGATGTGTCAACCTTTGGTGATTGGTTAATTGATATTATTGATGACATTCGTTTAGCTATGCCCTCACTGGACTTAACTGCTACAAAAACTAAAGTATTCTTAACAGAAAAATCGCGGAGAAAAGAAAACCGTGTAAACGTGCATGCTGTACTGATTAATTCAAATAAGTAGAGCATCCATAAAGGTTCTTGTAAAGCTTCGGTAGAGTGCAGTCTTTTCAACTAAAGTTCTTATGAGAATAAGTGGAAAGTTTACCTATAAATGGGATATATAAACAGTGCCACAACAAATATTTTATGGAATATCATTACAGATGCTTAGCTGCTGTAAAGTGGACGGTTCTAGAATGTAAAGGAAAACACCATCCTTTGTTTCACCTAGTAGAAAGCCCAAAGAAAGCGTTCATTGAAGACAATGCAGTACACAGTGAAACGAGCATGGAAAACTTCCATACCATATATCGCTGTATACCAGGTGTACTTAAAAGTGACACAAGGGTTATTGAGATAGTTGCAGTCTTAGATGAAGGCTTAAGTGGCACGCTTTTGAAAATAGATACTGCTAAGCAACTTCAATTAGAGGGACCTGAATCTAACTTGTATTTAAAGTTTACTAGCACTTCTCATTGAACTGAAACTGACTTTATGGAAAAATATGTAAAGATATTTAGTAATTACAAAAAATATTCCAGAATACGAATTAAATGGAGTTCGTACAGTGAACCAACTAAACATGTTATCTCAGTCATTAAATTGTGAAGAAATTTCTGAACATTACAGATATCTCAAAGGCATTCCTGTGACATATAGTTGTGCCACGCCGAAGATACTAATATGACTCAATAATTGGAAAGTTGCCGCACCTACTAAACTGCGAATTAACAATGATGAGGTGCCAATAGCTGCCAAATGCTTGCTGGGATGAACGATATTTGCTGCATATTGTGACAACAGAGCACAAAGTTGTGTGTTAATTAATTGCTGTAATGATCAACAGTACCAATCAGCTAACCGTGACGAAAATTTAGAAGAGGAACTTAAACGTTTCTTCTGTATGATAGTTTGGGTGCGATGCTGCCTACAGATGACACCGCCTCTAACGAAGAGAATAGAGCTCTTGACGTAATCAGGATTACAACCAGGCGCATTAATGGTACGTTTGATACTGGCTTATTATGGAAACATGATATCATCAGATTACCGGATAGCAAACAAATGGCACTTCATCGAATGATTTGTCTGGAACAAAACCTGAAGCGCAAGCCTAAAGTTGCTGAAGGAATGAAGAACTTAATCCAGGAGTACCTAGATAAGGAATATATACGTAGATTAACAAAGGAACAGCTCTTGCAATCTTATGAGAAAGTATGGTATTTACCAATATTTCCAGTGATTAACTCAAATAAGCCAGGAAAGATCTGAATAGTGCACGATGCTGCTGCCAAGGTACAAGGAGTGTCGTTAAGTTAAACTTTGATAAAGGGACCAGATCAGTTGTCGTCGTTAATTGTTGTTTTAGTGTCCCACCAGGTTAAGACGCGGCCCTAAGACCAAAAGTACAGCGTTTCTCCTGCCGAGGGTCTGGACCAAGTACAATATTTGTACTGCAGGTCATGATGTGTGATGCAAGATGATGGCCAGTACTGCACAATATGTAAAGAAAGCAATGGGAGCACGAATTTCTAAGATTTCTCCAAGCTATAATAAAAAACCATTATGCAAACACTTTTTTTAATTCTTGTAACACTGAAGTGAAAATAATACATGCGGATACTGGATTTGATATCGAAAATGAAGATCAAATTCACTAAAAGTACTACACGCATTGTGTTCTGAATCGTGTACGTTAAATTCACTTGTGAGTTTGAATCTCGATATAGAAGGTAAAAAATAAAAAATTCTTGGTATGTATTGGTGCACAAAAACAGATGTCTTTACTAACTCTTTTTGACTAAATAGGAGAAATGCAGAAAATTTGAATGGTGAGAAAAGACCAACAATATGGGAAATTTTGTGCGTATTTATGTCTGTATTCGATCCGCTTGGCTTAATATCTCACTATTTAAGTTACCTAACAGTTCTTCTACAAGATGTACGGCGATCCAATATAGAGTGGGATGATACACTGATGAACATACTGAAAAATGGTAGATTTAGATCAATGCATTAGCACAAGTGGAATAGTTAAAAAATTCCCAGTTATCTGCTCTTACAACAAGGATGAAGTGGAGCAGTTAAAATTCCCAGATGTTATCTGCTCTTGCAACAAGGATGGAAAGGCGTTGAAATTCAGCTGTATTTTTTTGTGGATACAAGTAAGGATTGTGCCGCAACTGTAGGATATTTACGAACGGAGTCGAATGGGATCATAGAATATTCATTGGTAGCAGCAAAAACACGAGTTGCATTATTAAAACTTGTGACCATTCCAAGCTGCACTTATTGAATCAAGACTAAAAAGGCCATTATTGAAACATTAACAGTAGAAATGTCTAAAGTCGTGTTATGGTCTGGCTCAAAAACTGTACTTGGTTGGATTAGATCTGACACAAAAAACATAAAGGGACAGTTTGCAGCGTTTCTAGTTGCGGAAATACAAGATATCACTGATGTAGGAGGATGACGCTATACATACCAACAAGGATAAATGCGGCTGATGATGCAACAGAATGCGATAAAGGCTTATTATTAAATATTAATGAACGATGATTTCAGGCTCCTACATTTATGTATCAAAAAGAAGAAGAATGGCGCGAGAACACTACTCTCACTTATCGTACCAATGAGAAAATAAAAGTTGTCTGCGTAAATCAAGTGTATTGCCCTTCATACTATGGGAAAGGTTTCAAACTGGAAACGTTTATTAAGAACCATTTTCTTTGTGCAAATTTTTGTAATATGCTTAAATGCGGAGCAAAAAAGCTTTCAGCTCCAAGCAGCACATTGGTAACTGAAGATCTGTACAATGCTTAATTTATTCTGTTTAGAATCATTCAAGTTGAAGGCTATCCTGATGAAACTGATCAGCTGTCGATTCATCGAGAAAATACCAACCAACTTCCAGTAATAGTAGATCGAAAGGGTAATCTATATAATTTATCTCCATATATTGACGAGTTTGGCGTAATACGAGTAAGAGGTCATATAGATGCAGGAACATGTGTTGGATTTGATACAAAAAGACCAAGTAATCATTATGCTACCCAATTACTGCTAAGATCATTTGATGGCGGTATTTACACATTCATCACGAAACGGTAGTAAATGAAATGAGGCAAAAGCACTGCATGCTTAAGTTTCGTCAAGCATTAAAGAACATTCGAAGCAATTGTTCAGGATGTAAATATTTAAATTCCAAGCTACGACTACCTGAGATGGGAGTTCCCCCATATGCACGATTAGCTGCAATTCCGCAACCATTTACCTGCGTTGGCACAGATTGCCTTGGAACTATTGGAGTAGCACTTGGAAGGTGGCATAAAAAAGCTGGGTATGTCTATTCGCTTGCCTTACAGTTCGAACTATTCACCTAGAAAGTCTGTATGGAGTAGATCATGATGCTTTCATTATGGCTTTTCGTAATTTTGTGCAGCGACGAGGTATACCAATAGAAATATATTGCGACAGTGGAACAAACTTTGTTACAACTGAATGCATATTACGTGAAAATATGCAAAATGTTGAAATGCAAAGAACTGCTGAGTCCTTTCAAGATACGGAAATTAAATGGTTTTTCAACCCGTCCGAAAGTCCACATACGGGAGATAGTTGGTGTTGAGTGCGTTCCTTCCCAACTGAGTGTTGTTGCGGATAACTTTCAACACTCTTGGATGCGCTGGTTTGTATGTGAAGGACCCTTGATAATTTGAGGAAATATTGGAATGGTTTTCTAAACCTAGTTTATTGTATAAACAATAGTTTAATTACACTTGTTGTATTAAAGGTTGTTGTAGCTAGCATTATTTTTAATTTATTTGGAAAAGGTAGTTTATACAGTGACTATTGTTTCATGAAAAACTTTGACATTTTATAAAACTCAAAGCGTATAACCTCTGATCAAA
The DNA here is from genome assembly GCA_036346225.1 of Platerodrilus igneus. Taxonomy (NCBI): domain Eukaryota; kingdom Metazoa; phylum Arthropoda; class Insecta; order Coleoptera; family Lycidae; genus Platerodrilus; species Platerodrilus igneus. The sequence continues at coordinate 2,167,836 of JARFIW010000131.1, read as the reverse complement.
AACTAGTTAACCTGCCGATTAGTTAATTCTACGAAGCACTTGATTAATTAATATAAATGTTTTATACAATTCTTAACAGTTGGAAAGGACTGATGAAGTCTGTAACGAATGTGTTGCATGATGTACTTCAATACCGAGCTCCGTCTGATTCATTATTAAGTAGCTACTTGAAGGAAGTAGAAAATATCATTAATACGAGTTACTTAACGCATCTCTCTTTAGTAGTGACGAGAATGAAGCATTAACACTAAATCATTTTTTGCTGCAGAGTTCTAGTGGTGGAAAACCAATTGGTACCTATAGCGATTATGTCAATCTTCTCAAAGAAAACTGTTTGTCACAACTCTATGCAAAACGACTGTGGCAGAGGTGGATAAATCAATACCTTCCAGCACTATCACGTCGAAGTAAATGGCATAATGTAGTTCAGCCACTAAAAATTGAAGATTTTCTATTAATTGTTGAAAAACGTATTAGAAACTATTGGCAAAAAGTCAAATAGTAAAAGTTAATACTGGAAAAGATAGACAGGTTAGAAGTGTAATTGTCAAAACTTCTACAATACAATTGCATGAAACAGTAGTAGACTAGCCCGACTTGATATTCAAAAAATGGTTCACTGAATCAAGACAATGGTTTCAATGCACCGGGTGGGAGAATGTTCAAAAATGAGGAACTGAAGAATCCTAGCCTGAACTGAGCAGTTCTGATTTTAAGAAAAGATTAATAAAAAAATGTAATCCAGGTGACCGGGAAAAAGATGTCAAAATAATAATAATATTTATTGAGCACAAATACCTTTGTAAATTGGAATTAATTAGTCTAAATAAGTTCGTGGATTACTATTGCTTGGAAGCAGTGTATTAGTATACAGAAAAGACGCCGTATTGGAAACATACATACATATTATAAGCAATCCATTTTACCATCAAGCGATTAATAAAAATTTAATCAATTAGCAGTAATTTATTTCTTGGTTTTGCTTGTGTGTTATCAACGCCGTTTCTATCAAGAACAGTTAGAAGATTTCTTGACAACATCATTATAGAAAATATAGAAAAAGTGAACAAATGGCAAGATTATATGCGGAATTCATATGCAAGACAGAAACTAGAAGCACTAGAACAGATATCAAACATTGGAAAGGACGAATTGGAATATCCTATACTTAGAGACGAGTTTGAATTGGCAATAACTTTAAACATAATAAGACACCGCGCGTGGTACAGCTAAAGTGCAAGCAGAAATTCTAAAAGTCGCTGAACACTCGGTAACAGCACGTTTTTTCCAACTTGTAGGCTATATATTTGAGACAGAGGAGGTACCCAAGGATTTCAAACGTAACGCCATAAGTAGGGTATAATTGGGGCATCCACCCCCTCATTTCCCCCAGAATCCCTCATTTCCCCACACATCTGGACCAAATTTACATGTAAATTCGCACTATAAAGTCTTATTTTTTAAGAATCTCCTCCTGACTCCTCCTTGCTCTCCTCCTTGCTCGGAAACCCCAACAACCATTTTGATTACGTCACACCCGCATTCTTTCCACCCCCGAGATAAATCTTTCTCCACATTTCCACACACGAGATAAACCTACCTTGTTTGGTATCAATCAATATTAGAATTTTCTCAGCTACCCGAATCTCTAAGAATTTTTCAGATATCATCACCCCCAAGGGAGCTACCCCAATTTTAAGATTTCTTACCTGTAGCGACTTTTGAGCATTCTTATAAACTTTTTTAGTCATGCGATACATCTTGTTAGTCTAAAATTTTATGCAGAATTCGAATCTGCAAACAGATTTGAAATCGGACCACGCCCTGCAAAGTTATACCCCTTTAAAGTCCTGATCTTCTAATTTTGCTATTTGCTCTATAAGCAAACCTAACAAATAGTTTTCTTCGTCTAGCCATTGCATCTTTCGAGATAAACCTATCTTGTTTGGTATCAATTAATATTAGATTTTCTCAGCTACCCGAATTTCTAAGAATTTTTAGATAGCACCATCCCCAAGGGAGCTACCCCAATTTTAAGATTTTTTACCTGTAGCGACTTTTGAGCGTTCTTATAAAATTTTTTATACATGCGATACATCTTGTTAGTCTAGAATTTTATGTAGAATCCGAATCTGTAAACAGATTTGAAATCGGACCACGCCCTGCAAAGTTACACATATACCCTCTGCGAGATAAATCTTTCTCCACATTTCCATCCACGAGATAAACCTATCTTGTTTGGTATCAATCAATATTAGAATTTTCTCAGCTACCCAATTTCTAAGAATTTTTCAGATATCATCATCCCCAGAGCTACCCCATTTAAGATTTCTTACCTGTAGCGACTTTTGACCGTTCTTATAAACTTTTTTTTAGTCATGCGATACATCTTGTTAGTCTAGAATTTTATGTAGAATCCGAATCTGTAAACAGATTTAAAACAGGACGACCCTTACCATTTTACACACCCTTTAAATTATAAATTTCCTGCGGCTTATACATAAAGAAAATCTAAAACCATTCTTAAAACTTTTATTACAAACAATTTTACTAATACAGTTTAAATTTTGTAAACCACATTTCTAAATACATATTCACAATTTTATTCTTAACCTAGAACTTCTCATATCGACTTGTACTTATTAATATTTATTTCTAAATAGAGCACCTTTTCCAAAGACCAACCGGACTCGCATGTTTCAAATTCCTCTGATTTTGTTCGCATGGTTTCGCTTAAGACCTCGTACATATTTTCCAGATTACTAGAAGACGTTATAACCACATTTTTGTGTTAAAGGTTTCACATCGGTAGCCTCTTCCCCATTTTGATGTAAACGCCGTAGAGTTCGCAATAGACTTTTACTGCTGTATGTTGTATTCTTTTTCATTTATTAATCGAATAAATCGCTCTTTCTGCTTCCAAAGAAACTCGGCACTCCATCGTCGACACTGGCGTTCTTTATGCGATAGCTAGCCATACGGTTGTTAAACGCAGTGCTAACCATTTCTACACCATCGTCGCTAGTAGCGGTAACTGATGCATTTTATGTCTGTTGCTCCTTAAATGTGTGGCATACGTAGTTTTTTCCATTTCGAAATCGCATACTTTACACATAATTCGTGGTTGTTTCGTACAAGACCCTTTAACAGCTGGCGGAGCTGAACGTTTACGGCTTAATGACATGCCGTGCTGTTTTCCTTGTGTCGCGTAAGTTATCCATTCTCGTAAAGCGAAACCGCAAGTCCCACAGTTTAAGTACTTTGCTGCGGACGGCTTAACCGTGGACGATGTTGCACCACGACATTTGTTCTGGTGCCGTTTGAGAGCATTTTTCCAGGTATAGGAAGCACCGCAAGAGTTGCACTTAAAAACGTTTGCAGATACCATTTTAGTACAAAACAAAATCCGCACTATAAGACTTGACTTGTAAGCGAACTAACTTATAACTAAAGAGTTTATTCTTGCGTACCTGCTTTATGTACCCTATAGAATGCAAACCGAAGGTTTCCGAAGACACCGAACGAAGTCTGAGGATTCAGCGGGGAACTAAATGACGTCATTACAATCCTTGCTGCTCGTCCAATACATTTAGCGCCAATGCATGCACCTCGGTTCGCTTTGTCATGGTGCGAATGCCGTTAGTAAAACACCGGAAAACGTCTTCCATGTTATACGGATCGCGTGCATATTAAAAATCCAAAAGGGTGGTAGCACACGCACACAATTGTGTGCAAGTCGTAGAAGATGCAGTGCTACTATAACCAAAAACACTTTAAACCATTACTAAGGAAATACCAACTTGTTGTCTACAGGATACTTACTAATAAAGCAATTTAATTTTAAATAATTTCTACGTCATATTTTAGGTAGGCTTGAATATTTTCCAAATGAATCACCAAGCGAAAGTATATGTAGCAGTATTAAATTAACCATTAATTTCCCATTTTACGACCATGGTTAATTATAGATTAAAATTTAATTTGTGCACGTTCGACCTTCTCGTAAACTAACATATTTTATAGCAACAATGCGCTGTATAATACATGCATACCCCTTCTCTGCGCTACTGCTATTCTTGTAATTGCTTGAAAAGTCACTCTCCTTTTTACTGTTAAGACTGGGCAAAGCACCATTTTTGTATACTTTCTATAGCACATCGCACTTTTTCGTCTGATAATTAATGCTTCTGTAGCTTTTACACTTTCGCATAGCGGTCGGCCGCATGTAATGATTTCTAGAACCGGTAAGTACTCGATATCGTCCAAATAAAATTAGATGCTCGATGTCTGTCAACTTCCAATTCCCTCGTAAAGGTAGAAATACTCAGTCAATAATCCATTATACTTGACCCGCTCCTGTTCTGATAATTTACAAACATTTTCAAACGACAATGGGCCGAGAATTTTTAAACCTCGAGGATCTTTAAGTCGTGATCAATTACACATCCGAGCTACGCGTAAACTAACATATTTTGAGCAACTGTATAATACATGCATACCCCTTCTCTGCGCTACTGCTATTCTTGTAGTTGCTTGGAAAAGTCAGTCCCCTTTTTACTGCTAGGGCCGCTAAAAGCACCATTCCATACTTTCTTTATAAGTGTAGCACATCGCGTACTTTTTGTCGGATAATTAAATCTTTGTTTATGTAGGCATTTACACTTTCGCTTATTTAAACATCTAATACGATTGATTAACCACTTTCGATTATTCTAACGGAGACCACCATACGCACCGTTCTTTTTGAATCCAACGATCCTATGGGCTTCCACGCACTAACACCTGACGTATTTTCTACTATTTGTTAAACAAAACTACCGGTATCGCCATTGTGGACGTAAACAGATGTTTGTGGACGTGTACGAGAATATGTAACCATATACATTAACCAGTCTAAGCTATTTTATTTAGTCCACGAAAACTACTATTTTTCTAAACCACAATTAATAATCGCTTTATAGGTTACATTTCGACCATTACCCAATGCTGGTGCTACGTACATGGAAACTTTAATTTCTTATTGGAGAAATTCTTATTCTCCCGCACTGCTGCGTAGTTGCATGTTACCAATTCCTTTTGAGTATAACTGCTCGTTATAGGTTGTAAGACCCTCGGTTTTATAAACTGTATCAATTCGTGAAGACCCTTTGAATCTTTTTAATCGTATCTTTCTCGCCTACAATACAGTAGTGATCTTATACATTACTACCAACAAAGAAATTCTTAATACTGGACTCCCTCATTAAATACGATCTTCTAATTTTCTCTACAAGTTTTGTTATGACATAGTGTTATATTGTAAAAAAATTTAATTATAAACAGACGGGTAGTCACTCTTTATAAGCATAAATGATATTTTGCTAGGTATCAACTAATATTAAATTTTCTAGATGGACCCCAAATTGTAAAACATGATTTTAAATAGGACCACCCATACTAAAGTTATGCGTTTTAAAGACTAATTTCTTTACTCACATCTTTGATAATTAACACCATTGTTTCAAAACCTTTTTCGCTACCCAAGACATATGCCTTTATCCACCATTTCCAGAAATCTAAAACGAGATTCCGCTAACTACATCGTGCTAGATAACACGTTATATCTGTCAACCAGGATAGAACGAGGAAGGAAATTTGGTAAGGTGGGCTAAGAACTTTTAAAGAATTAATTGAATCTTAAATATCTGGATATATTAAATACAAATATGGAAACATACTATCTTATAAATCTTTACCACCCATGCGTAGATAATGTTGTATCAATTAGGTAATGATGTACCTTTTGTCATCTTCCCTCATAAACTTAAATTTTATTAATAAGAACTGCTGATGACAAATGGCAGTATTTTTACTCCGGATTACATACAGCAGACTAAAGTACTCGATACATCAAATAAAGAAATTGGATGCTTGTGACTTTAATTCATCCGAACATTACACCCGTGTACAGTTCCCAGACAATCCTCAGCCTAACATGAGCATTTCCATCTAAGAGACATGCAAACTACGCCATAAGCAGCACCTATTGGCTCCACCTGCCCATTTCGCAGATCCCTGCCACCTCCTGTGCGACTTGCTATTTCGTGGTAAATCGTCACAGCCTTATTATAAATAAAGAACAATGATCCTATGACTATCTATTATAAAAATGTTTATTCTCGACATTATACATAACAAATTTAAAATATTTAATGACAGCATGGTTGGTCATTTAAACTTAGATTTTAATACAAAGTTTAATACACAGAAGACAGTCCTTTCTTTATGATTTGTTTGAGTGGACTGTTTACATTTATAATCGTAACTTTTATAGTCGCATAACATTAAAATTTTAAATCGATATCCCAAGTCCTCTATCATCCTTTTCTAACCAATATTTGATACATAGAGACCGTTCTTAGGTTTTCGAATTGTAAAATTACCAAAACGTTTAAGACACTCTATAGTTTAAAGTCTTTAGAATTCCGACAACGACAACCAGATCCATTCCTTCGTGTCAATTCTTGCAGCTTGTGACAATCTTTTAATCACGACTTTCCCACTATATCCTGCATACGTATCTTGTTAGCTTGATCGACTTCTTCATTGTCGGTATTGGAAATCACGTTATTCTCCCAAAACTGTTGACCTAGTTGCATTCCACGTCACTTTTGGAATATATGGTTGTATAGTTTAAACCCTCGGTTTTAAATGATCCGAAAGTGTATCTTTACGTAGGCAAATATTACAATGTATTAACGGAACCCCTTTGCGTGTGGTGTACGCTAAAGATTACGAAACCGACATTCCTTAGTTCGTCTTTGTTAATCACTCCAAATGCCATTTATGATAAATCGACTGTTTTAGGAATAACCTTTTAAATAATATCACGCGATTTAGTACCATGCAACGTTTTCACTGCAAGGCAACGACCTACATAACTAAAGAGTCTTTCTTACTAACCAGCAAATCGCATACAACTTTAGAAACCCAGAATAGTATCGTCAGCAGACACTCAGATCGCGATCGGCACACTGAAAACTACATCTTTTCAATTCTTACCTCGATATTTCATCATCAATCAACGACTGTTACTTTAGTACTAACAAGCATCGATTATGTAACTTATCGTCGTATTGTCAGAACAGTGTTTTCCATGTAGTACCAATTTTTCCTGCACACTCTCTTTGCATCCATTTTACCTCTAATTCCATTCAGTCTTTTCACTTCCACATTACAGCACGTATGGTATACAGTAATGGGGCAATTTCCTTTAGCGTAAACGGATAGTTTACTACCAATATTTACCGCACGTTGTCGTACAACCTACTGGTACGAATGTTAGGCGTATCTATCAATCCCAAGTTCCGTATATATCATAACTATTTCTACATCACACGCTTGAAATTCGTAGAAATGAGTGTTGCAGATATGTGTAAAATATGTACTACCTGCTTTAATGCTCACGCACTTGTGTAAGATTTTTATTTTATCTTGGTTTACTTCCATCCAATCGTACATATCTCGCATACATCAAATTTACAGGTACAATAGTTCAACCAACTAATAAGCCAAGCACATACTTTACAATTTTCCCTCTTCACTCATGCGTTTGACATAACTTACATTTTGCAAGACCCGTAACAATTTCTTTGTATTCACATTCCACGCAATACACGTACTGTAGCAGGTTATTATACACTAAATCAGCAGCTATTGTAGCTTGTCCGATACTTACTCCACATTTTCGCGTAAGTGGTACCGATACATTGGCAGCCTTATAGAGAAGTATGAACTTACTATCTTCCAATTAAGTTAAACAGTCTTTTAAGGACAGTCTTATACACCACGTTCCCACTACATACTTCAATTGCACAGTTGTAATCTGTCGCTTCCAATCTCCGTAATACCATTCTTTGCCACAAGTAGACGCAAATCGTTTACCCTTTAAACGTCATCATGGCAACGTAAAAATCAGACTATGATTGCCAAGTTGTTTATTAACACTCAGCTCGCACTTGTCATATTGAACACACAAGATTTTTGTAAATCTTAATTCTTGCATACATGGTTGTTCAAGCCATTATTAAATCAAATTCAATCATCCAGTTTATCAGTGTCACACATTATAATCTATTTACACTTTTCATTCACAGTATTTCACTTAACACCAAGATCCTATTGGCTTTCACCGTCTTTAGCCATCATTAATATCCTGACACGATCTCCACTCGCTAGCACATATCCTGACACACAAGCAGTTGAGTTCTATCATCAGCTTTGTGACGACACCTATCCACGTATTTGCGTTTATCACTGCATCATATTTTCATTCAACGTCGCAAATCATTCACTCATAAATCAAGTATCAGAAATGTCGCAATGATGTAATTATGTCTCAGTTTACATCTGTTATTACAACTCATGGTTGCACATTTTTAGGTTTGCTACACAAGAGTTATCTTATGCATCTCAGACATTGAATTCACTTTCACGAATTTTTCAGAATGTTTCATAACAGCGTTCATTCCCAACATATTCTTGTACCGATTACACTTTCCAACGTCAAACATGACAAGCATATGTAAGAATAATATATCTAAGCGTGCTCGCAATCGCATTGTTCTAACTCTGATCAGATATCATTACTTTATCTAGCATGGATTTCATGTAATTTCAACTCACAATTATCTTATTCAGAGTTAACAACCAGCATGCTTAGTCCATTCCGCTACTACACCGCATTTACCATTAACAGATCCGCACGTTATTAACCAGATCATCATCTATTCAGTCATCTATCTCTAACATCAGTTACCACGAGCCCACAATTCCAATACGGTCAAGCATGCACGCAACATTCAGTTCGCCATGTCAGACCACCAATAACAAAGCATTGTATCATGATGCCACCTGATCTTTCGTTTGTCAACAAAGTCATACACCTTCATTTCACACGCTCATTAGCAACATCTTCTGAATATTCATTGCATCATCAACCTTACTCAGTATTCCATCATGTTTCATACCTCATTATCATCGGCTACATGAATTGATACACGATGCTCGAAATTTGATCTATTCGCACACGGACTTTACAGACAAATCATAGATACATGCACTTTACGGCAGACATGTCGACATCGAAACCGTACGCTTATCAAGCCATACACATCACATTGACACTAACAAGTCTTTAAAATTTCACCTTATTACATCCATGATTCACCTGATATTCAAAACATTCGCATCCATGACATACATCGATTATCATCAACACAGTGACTTTATAAGCCAATTGATCAGCTAACTGACATTAATGTTACAGTTAGGCCACAGACCATTTAATCAAATCACGATACACTCATTACGCACATACCAATGACATTCACTTGACACATGATTATAGGTTACCGAGCGGGCTAGACCAACTATTAATTTTTCCTTATTAATTCAACCTAGTCCAACTTGTATTTAAATGGATACAACTACATTAAATTAGCAATTAGTCCAATGGGTTTTAATAGAAAACTCATTAAAAAGCAATTAGTACAATAGAGCGGTTTATGAATAAGTGTCATTGGCAATATTGGTCATTGATGGTCATATGGTCATGGTCATGGGTCATGTGGTCAATGGTCATGGTCATAGTGGTCATGTGGTCATATGGCATAGTATGTGTCATATGGTCATTGCTTATGGTCAATCAAATTAATACCGGATAATTGATCGCATTTGTTCGAGCATATAGTAGAATTTAACAATTATATTCGAACTATTTTCGGAATATACGTCCCTCACTCTGTAGAATACATAAGAGAACAATTTTTCGTATTCAATTTAGTATTCGATGTAGCTAGAACGGTAAACATGAGCGTCTCCAAGGTGATTAACGTTCTCAACTTCTGGGAATAAAGTGAAACCGACAAATGAGCGATTTGGATTATGGCTGTTGCAGAAAATATGTGCAACAATAATCTGGTACAGATATTGGTAATATTTGTTATGTCGAAGGCGAACAGATGCTGACTGGTGGACTACACCACCAATTACAGAACCATTTTGTGACAATATAATGTTGGTTAAAATTTGCGACCTTTCTGACACCGAACAAGCATCTGCAAACAAAAGGATGTTTATCCTAAAAAAAGAAATTTGTGGTGCATTTAACAGCTATCTACGAAGAAAGTTCGACCGATTATGTTTCGCTAGGCATGGTGTTAAAGCTAAGCTTCCGTTTTCTCTGGAAATGCATAAACAATGATGGGCCAGAGAGTAAAAGAAATTATCGGAAAAGAAGACCTTCGAATGCATTAATAAAAATTCCAAAATCCTATATGTGTTCCATACAAAGTGGAACTAGCAGATGTTAAGTTGGAAACTTTATTGGAGGAACTATCCAGATATATTAGACGAAGTCGAAAAGATTATTTCTATCATTTTGATCATGGATGTAACCCAAGATTTTGCGGCATATTTAGCAAGATGGAGATGTGTAATTATTTAACTACAAAGCATAACTTTTGCTATAAGGAGAATACGAAGAAAAGTGTAATATTATAGTTGACAACGATAAAACTGTAGGATTGATTGTTTAACATGGCTAACAACCAATGCAAGAATTAAGATTACAACAAATTTGTGTGTCAGATAACAAGTCCTGGTGTTAATAAACAACTTGGCAATCATATACTAGATTTTTACGTTGTCCAGATGTACGTTTAAGGGAAACATTTGCGTCTACTTTGGCCAAAGAACATGGTATTACGCGATTGGAAGCGACAATATACAACTGTGCAATTGGAAGCTATGTCAGTGCGGAACGGGTGTATAAACCCTTAAAAGACTGTTTAACCTTATTGGAAGATAGTAAGTTATACTTCCTAAAGGCGCCAATGTACTCGGTACCACTTGCCAAAATGTGGAGTAAGCTATCGGACAAGCTACAAAATAGCTGCTGTTTAGTGTATAATAACCTGCTACAGTACGTGTATTGGGGAATGGCAATACAAAGAAATTGACGGGCTTGCAAATTAAGTTGTCCGAAAAACCAGAGAAAGGGAAAATTGATAAAGTATGTGCTTGGCTTTTAGTTTTAACTATTTACCTGTAAATTATTTGGAGATAGTAGAGGAGGAAGACAGCCAAGATAAAATAAAAATCTTACACAAGTGCTACATAACTAAAGAGTCTTTCTTACTAACCCAAATGCATACAACTTGTAAACCAGATGTATCTAAGTCAGTCCATCGGCACATAAAATAATCTTTTAATTCTTCCTCATTTTCTCTAATAAGATGTTCTTTGTCTAACACATCTTTGTATTGATCGCGTATTGTCGCAGTGTTTTCCATGTGTCCAATTTTCGCCTTTTGCATCCATTTCCTCTAATTCCAGTTGTCTTTTCCTTCCACTTACAGCGTATGGTATACATAATGGGGCAATTTCCTTTAGCGTAAACGGATAGAGTTTACTACCAATATTTACGCGTTGTCGTACAACCTCTGGACGAATGTTAGGGTTCTATCAATCCCAATTCCGAAATTACTATTTCTTTTGGAATTGTAGAATATGGTGTTGCAGATTGTGTAAAATATGTACTACCTGCTTTAATGTAGCACTTGTGTAAGATTTTATTTTATCTTGGTTGTCTTCCTCCTCTATTCTCCAAATAATTTACAGGTAAATAGTTAAAACTAAAAGCCAAGCACATACTTTATCAATTTTCCCTTTCCTCTGGTTTTGGACAACAATTTGCAAGCCCGTCAATTTCTTTGTATTCCATTCCCCAATACACGTACTGTAGCAGGTTATTATACACTAAACAGCCTATTTTGTAGCTTGTCCGATAGCTTACTCCACATTTTGGAAGTGGTACCAGTACATTGGCGCCTTTAGGAAGTATAACACTATCTTCCAATAAGGTTAAACAGTCTTTTAAGGGTTTATACACCCGTTCCGCACTAAAGCTTCCAATTGCACAGTTGTATATTTCCCCAATCGCTTACCATGTTCTTTGGCCAAAGTAGACGCAAATGTTTCCCTTAAACGTACATCTGGACAACGTAAAAATCTAGTATATGATTGCCAAGTTGTTTATTAACACCAGGACTTGTTATCTGGCACACAAATTTGTTTAAATCTTAATTCTTGCATTGGTTGTTAGCCATGTTAAACAATCAATCCCCAGTTTTATCGTTGTCAACTATAATATTACACTTTTCTTCGTATTCTCCCTTATAGCAAAAAGTTATGCTTTGTAGTTAAATAATTACACATCTCCATCTTGCTAAATATCCTGCAAAATCTTGGGTTACATCCATGTCAAAAGATAGAAATAATCTTTTCGACTTCGTCTAATATATCTGGTAGTTCCTCCAATAAAGTTTCCAACTTAACATCTGCTAGTTCCACTTTGTATGGAACACATATAGGATTTTGGAATTTTTATTAATGCATTCGAGGTCTTCTTTTCCGATAATTTCTTTTACTCTCTGGCCCATCTTGTTATGCTTTCCAGAAAAACCTTAGCTTTAACACCATGCCTAGCGAAACAAATCGGTCCTTTCTTCGTAGATAGCTGTTAAATGCACCACAAATTTCTTTTTAGGATAAACATCCTTTTGTTTGCAGATGCTTGTTCGGTGTCAGAAAGGTCGCAAATTTTAACCAACATTATATTGTCACAAAATGGTTCTGTAATTGGTGTGTTAGTCCCCAGTCAGCATCTTTTCGCCTTCGACATAACAAATATTACCAATATCTGTCAAGATTATTGTTGCACATATTTTCTGAACAGCCATAATCCAAATCGCTCATTTGTCGGTTTCACTTTATTCCCAAAGTTGAGAAACGTTAATCACCTTGGAACGCTCATGTTTACCGTTCTAGCTACCTTCAAATACTAAATTGAATACGAAAATTTGTTCTTTATGTATTCCTACAGAGTGGGGCGTATATTCCGAAATAGTCGAATATGTTGTTATCCGACCTAACCGACAATGCGCATCAACTATATATATAAATGTTAAAAATAAATTCCCCAATAATGAAATTGACCAATGACCAATGACCAATGACCATATGACCATGACCAAATGAATATGAAATGACCATTGACCTAATTGCTTTTTAATGAGTTTTTCATTAAAAACCCATTAACATAATTGTTTTTGGTTTTCCATTAAAAACAAGTGTGGACCTGGTTAATAAAGGAAAAATTAGGTTGGGTCGCGCCGCGGCGGGCTAATTTTCAATTGGTCATGTTTTGGTCGTTGTGGTTGGTCATATTGTTGTGGTGTCATGGTGTATTTTGTTTGGGTTGGTGGTGGGGCAATTTATGTGATTTTTCTGTTGGCTGGGAATTTTGAAACCCATTTGGGTTGGGGCGTGGGGAAACTGGTTTCATGTTGTTGACGTGGCCGGGAATTATGTGCTAAAATGCTGTTTTGGGGGCGGTTGTGTGGCGAGGCTGGCGGATGTGTGTGTGGGGTTGGACCTTACAGCGGTTTTCTGGTTTATCTGGGTTGGAAATTTGGTTGGAACGTGGTGTTCGGGGGCTTAAAGTTTCTTGGAATGGTGGGAAAAAGAAGAAAAGGGCCTCTGGATAAAATTGTGGTAGGCAAAACTGGTAAGAATGGGGTTAAAGGGGAATGGCTAGGATGTGCTGAGGTTCTTTGAGTGGAGTGCAGATTGCGTTGGATGTCGTACAAACTTCTGTTGAGCAGTTTGATGAAAGTGCGTTGACGGAATAAACGCCGTGGGTGTGATTGTTTAACTGTGAATGTGGTGTACTGGAAATCATGATGATCGGAACAAAATAACTGCTGAATTGTTTGAACTTGTCTGTGGGTAAAAACGTGTCTGTGGCTTTGGTTGGGTTGATACTAAAACGGTTTGACGGTCCATTGATTCTGTTCAAATAAGAGTGATGGTGCTCCGTTGTATTACTCGGCTTCTGCAAGGTGTGCCATGGCTTGGAGAAATGTGATGGTTCTGGCTGTACTGCGGAATGCAAAGATTGTGGTTGAAGAAACGGCCTGAATGATTTTTCGATGTACGTGTTTTGTTGGAAGATCTTTGTGTGAACTTCTAAAAAGATGTAAATCGTATTTAGTATTTAAACTTTTAAATACCGAAGAACAAATGCGTATTCTACCGACTTAGGTAAGTTCTGTACTTTCTATAAAACTTCGGTCTTTCAAGTTCAAGTGATGGTGGCACCGGTCTGTGAGAAAGGTTTCTCAAAATGATGCGTGCACATTGGCTGTGGGATGTCTGGCTGGTCGAAAGGATGATGGTTGTCGGCAACAAAGAACTCGAATTCGGCTGAAGGTTTAAATGATTGAAAGGAAGAAAGAGTCTTGAACTGGCTGAATGATATAACATCTGCTTCTGAAAAAAAAAAAAAAAAAAAAAAAAAAAAAAACTTCCTTTTGTGGGGTTTTTAAAGGTTTTTTTTTAAAAAAAAAAATTTGGGTTTTTGGTTTGGGATTTGGGGAAGTCCAATTTTTGGGCCCGTGGGGGTTTCATTTGTTGGTTTTCCCGGGGGGTTTTTGATATTTTGTTTTGTTTTTGTAAAGATTTTAATTTGATGAAAATTATTTAATAAAATGGTTGGAAAATGAATTGAGTTTGGGTTTTGGGAGTAATAAGGGAAAATGTTCCGTTTTCCAAAAAATTCCTGTTTTTGTTTAAAATTTTAAAAATTGATAGGTCAAATTTAAATTTGTAGAATTAAAGTTTTTAAGGAAAATTGTTTGTGGAATAATTTTTTGTTTGGGTTTGTGAATAATTTCGTGTAGTTGTAAGGTTTGTATATTTGCAAGTTGGTTTTAATTTTTTGTGGATGGTTTTATAATTTGGAAGGTTTTTGGGTAAACGTTTAAATGCCTTGTTGGGTTTGTTTAATTATTTTTTAATTTGTTTATTTAATCCGTTCAACGGGATGTTAAGGGGTTGAAAGTTGCTGTGGGTGGTGGTTAGTATTAGTCTAGGGAAAAAAGGGTGCTCGACAATGTCTAAAGGCTCGAAAGTGCCGTTTTGGCTCAGTTTTGAGAGGTGAATAAAAGTTAGCTGGTGTGGGTTGCTAAAGTTGGTGTTGAATCTTTTTCTATTTGACAAGTTTGTTTAATGAAGGTTACAAACATTATTTTTTTCTAGAGGAAGTTGGTATTAAATTTTTATTGTTAAATGGTATTTGCGGTTTAAAAAGGATTTTTAAATTTCTTTTGTTGAAACGTTGAGTTATTGGTAGTAGTTTGGGTTTGTCTTTCGGAAAATTTGGTTTTTTGAACAATGGAGGTAAAGTTTTGTTTAAATTTCTTTCTAAATTCATGTCGAATTAAGTGGAAAATTTGTCCCTTCAGGAGGGGTTTTGGATAAACATGACCTTCAGCCACTTTGTTTTAAACTTGGAGCATACCAAGGTTTTTGGCCAAAAAATTGTTTGGAAATTTTAATTGTTGTTGGGGAAGGATGAATGGGACCCCTTGGTTAAGGAAAGGAAAAAGTGGCCTTCGTTTGATACCAGGGTTTGCGCCCAAGGGGCCAGGGAAAAGGTTTTTCCGGTGGTAAATTTGTTGGTGTAGGAAAAAGACGTGTAATTGGAAAGTTTTAATTAGGTTCAATTTATTTTGAAACCACAATTTAGTGGGGGAACTTTAAGGCAGTATTAAAAATTGTTCAAAAATTGGTTTAACGTTTATTAATGGAAATAGAGGGGAAAAAGACAAGTATTTAAAGAACATGTTGGGTAGGTTCCCAAATTAATATATTAATTCTTAAAATATGTGATTAAAATTAAAATTTGGTGTATTCTGGGAAAATTTAGGTTTTTAATTTTGATTTTTTAATTAGAAATTTTTTAGGGATAAACTATTTGATTTTTGGAAATAAAATTTATTTAAGGTTATGAATTGATAATTTAAAATTAGAATCTTTTTAGAAGGTTTGAAATTTAATTCAAAAGAATTTAAAATCTTGTTTGGCAAATAATTTAATTTTAAAAGAAGGTTTCAATTTAATTTATGAATTGATTAATGAAAATGGTTTAAGGGCAGGCAGATGGCATGTTAAGGACTTAAAACCTTATTCAGAGTTCAGTGGTGATATTGAAAATGAGAACGTTTCTGAACATTAATTAGTGTTGTTGATATATTTAATGGTTGATAGTAGGAATTATTTCTGTCTTATCTTTTAGTAAAGGATTTAAATATTGTATTGGAATACTGTTTGGTAGTCTAAAATTTTAGATGTTAGATAAGAAGTATAAAAAGAATTTTTGTAGTGCAGTAAGGTTGATACTAGACTGTGCTGATATTGTTAGTTGCAAGTTATTCATTTGAGTCAAGATAAAAGTTACATGTTTCCGTTTGTCAAATGATTTCATTTGTCGTATGATTCTCTAGTTCAAGGTTATAAAGGAATATATAGGTATTCTTATGATTAAAGTGGTTGATAAATAAAGTTGTATATATTTGGTTATTATTTTCTTTTGGATTTATGATTAAGGTGTTTGATAATTATAATGGGAATCAAGTAGTTTGAGTGCATATTAAATATTGGTTGGAGGTCAATATTGTTAGTAACTATGATAGTTATGTTTAATTATGAATATTGCGTGAGATAGCAATGTTCTATTTTGTTCATTCATGCGTGAGTGAGATTTGTGAGAAGTAAGACGTGGTGACGTTTTACTTGTCTCTTCTGGGAAAGAGATATTTCTACATTTTGGTTGCATATACATGCGGTAGATTGTTGAACGTTAGTGATTTCAAGACTTGTTTGCTGTTTTGAAGTTATGTTTGGAGTGGATCTCAAAAGTAGTGAGAGTCCTTTTCTTCTTTTGTAAATATGTAAATTACGGTTAATATAGTAAAAATATGTTTGTCATGATAATTTGATATTTTCATTAAGGAATCATAATACGGCAGTATTATATATTTTGTTGTTTAAGTTTCGAGTATAAATGAGTGATATAATAACCCCGAATATGATTAAACGATAATGACACCCTACCGATTAAGACTTCCCGAATTTGTCCCCTTGTGGCGTATAGTACGCGTAGTTACTCGTCACTCATTTTCAGTTATGTTGTATCTTAAGTGGTAATTTTTGTTTCTAGTTTGTAAAAAATTAATAATAATAAGTTGTGAATATGTAACAATAAATTCAAAAAAATTCTTCGCATTTATTCCAGAATTTTTTTCTCTTAGAAAGAGGCAGTGTAGCAATTTTATTTTCCACCTAATATATATATCTGTATAATCAATCCTTTTATTAAATATTAAATAATATAATACATTATAATGTTATCCAATCCACTTAATTTAATAACATCAATTGTCCAATAAAGAACTAGTATTTAGTTCATGTTAAAAGTTAAATTCTACGGAGACAATATAAAAGCTTTTGTTTGGTATCCTTCTTAAAGCCCCTTTACTCAATAACTGCAAGGTAACTTTGTTACTGGGCAGCAACAAGCTCGGCCGGCACTTCTAACACAGCTGGGGTTCAAGCAGGTCGATAGTTGTTCTTAGGAGCGATGTCCGTGATTGATTTTTGGTGTTGGAAGCGTGCACGATGGAAGATTGCACGTACAAGCCATCTTCAAAAATTGTTTTGGATGGTCCATGTTTTTGTTGAAACCAGTCGTGAAGAACGATGAAGTTTTTGTTAAAAGACCATTAGGAACAGTAAGTGAATTTGTTTCTATAACAATATTAATTAAAATTTTCAGTGTAACTTTGGGAATAATTTATTTTAAAATATATTGCAACGTAAATTATAAATATGCAACTTTTCTGAATGGTATTCATACGAAAATTAAATGAAAACAATTCTATTCTTGTATAATATGGAATCACATATATAATTTATTCAAGTTAATTACAAACAACATTTGCTTTCTTGTGGTGTGAATCACTCCTGGAACATCTGTAAATTGAAACGCAGATAACGGAGGCCAAGTGATGTGTTTTTCAGTATGCAGCGCAGCTGTTTGTTTGGAATGGAATTTTCCGTTGTTAATACATACGTCAGCTTTCAAGCAAGTATTTAGGTGCAATTTGGAGTTCTGGTATGTACAAAAAATTATGTTCGTATGTTGTTTGAACTGTCGACGTAGTAACGAGATAAAATTTATTTTAACTGACTTGTGTTAACTTTGAACAGGTCAAGGACAGACCTCAATTATATTTTTCGTAGTGATACGATATGAATCTGTAATTTGTTCCTACAAATTCTTTTATTAACTCAATGAAACATCAGAAGATGTCACTACTAATTAGATAAAGTAAATTCTCATAATTTTGAACCTTTAGAAATTAAATTTCTACATTTGATATTTTATGAACAATTATCTGTAATTATTTACTGTGAAATTAAGGTAAATTTACCATAATTAACTCTTTCTATAAATAAGCAATTTTATGCTTTGTCAATCTGTTATATAAACTTCATTAAATAGTAATTGGTACGGATATATTCAGTACCATTGTAATTAACTCTTCCTAATTTAAATTAACTTATAAAGGAAGACATATTTTTGTAAAAATTACTTTATTGGATACCAAAAGAATAGATTCTTATTTTCGGACTAAAGACTATCTTTTATTTAAGAGGAATGAAAATCGATTCTGATTGTATTTAATTATTTTTGAGTTTGAATGCACAAACAGTGCTTTTCTTTGTTTAATCTGTTCACAGGTGCAATGGAGGATTGCTAAGGTCAAGGTCGAGCCATAAGGTAAGATACTTTAAAGATTAGGAGGTCTTTAAAAATTATATAGCGGTTATAGAAAAAAGGTTTCCGCATTTGCCTTGTACAAGGGACTTGTATTAGGTCTTCTCAGTATAAAAAAATACGGTGGCGCCTTATTTTTATTATTAGTGGTTGCAATTACACCCCGACCCACAGCTCATTCTCTACCCAGAGCATATAGTTCGACTAGCCGCTTTGTCTTTGAGATTTCCTCAACTTAGAGCCACCTTCCATCTTAATTTGCCGTGGGCTCCATTTCTAATTATCGGAATTTCTCGTTAAACTAAATTTTATCTCGTTACTACGTCGACAGTTCAAACAACATACGAACATAATTTTTTGTACATACCAGAACTCCAAATTGCACCTAAATACTTGCTTGAAAGCTGACGTATGTATTAACAACGGAAAATTCCATTCCAAACAAACAGCTGCGCTGCATACTGAAAAACACATCACTTGGCCTCCGTTATCTGCGTTTCAATTTACAGATGTTCCAGGAGTGATTCACACCACAAGAAAGCAAATGTTGTTTGTAATTAACTTGAATAAATTATATATGTGATTCCATATTATACAAGAATAGAATTGTTTTCATTTAATTTTCGTATGAATACCATTCAGAAAAGTTGCATATTTATAATTTACGTTGCAATATATTTTAAAATAAATTATTCCCAAAGTTACACTGAAAATTTTAATTAATATTGTTATAGAAACAAATTCACTTACTGTTCCTAATGGTCTTTTAACAAAAACTTCATCGTTCTTCACAACTGGTTTCAACAAAAACATGGACCATCCAAAACAATTTTTGAAGATGGTTTGTACGTGCAATCTTCCATCGTGCACGCTTCCAACACCAAAAATCAATCACGGACATCGCTCCTAAGAACAACTATCGACCTGCTTGAACCCCAGCTGTGTTAGAAGTGCCGGCCGAGCTTGTTGCTGCCCAGTAACAAAGTTACCTTGCAGTTATTGAGTAGAGGGGGCTTTAAGAAGGATACCAAACAAAAGCTTTTATATTGTCTCCGTAGAATTTAACTTTTAACATGAACTAAATACTAGTTCTTTATTGGACAATCGATGTTATTAAATTAAGTGGATTGGATAACATTATAATGTATTATATTATTTAATATTTAATAAAAGGATTGATTATACAGATATATATATATATATATATATATATATTAGGTGGAAAATAAAATTGCTACACATAAGTAAGGAAATTATTATGTCTGAGCCAATTTTGGGTTTCTCCTACATAGTAGCAAGAATCCAAGTTGAATCAAAATATGATTTGATCCCTAGCATGGAGTTTTCGATGAATTCAAGTTTTCTTTGGCAGTTGTCTATATATCTCCTGATGTCCAGTGCTTCTTACGGTGCGTGACATATCTGTCAAAGAAATTCCACAGCACGCTAATTTACCATTTTCCTCTAAATCTGACATTGTCTCGATATTCCTTTATATTATCCGTATAAAATTCATTATTGCCTAATGTAAGGTATTTCCCACTGCCTATTACAATCGACTTCTTGTTAGCAAACTGAACGTGCCAAAGGCAACGTTTACATAAGGGATATCCTGTTGGAATTTTGCTATTGTTTAGTGTATGAAAACTTCTAATGTTTCACTTGTCAGATGTGTATCAAATGCGTTAAATGTAATAATTATAAACTTTTGTTTTTGGGAAAGTTAATTTCCTTTCGCACATATTTGGCACTTTCGATCTTTCACTTTTAATAAATTATTGACTTTTCACAAATTGGCACTGGTACGTAAATTTTTACTTTATATCGATGTTGTTCGTGCCTTGTTGAAGATGAACTGTCTATTTTCGAGTTTCCTATCGTATTTATAAGGTCCACCTATGCATGTTTTTATTGGTGCGCATCGCGTGTTTATTGATAAACGTTTGTAATGCCCGCCTATCTCTGTAGAACCTTGATAATTCTCAAATTTCTTGGTTTTAAATGTTGTTCTCCTATTCAATCTCCCACGTAGACATTCAATGTATCATAGTATCTTTTTATAATTTCCAAATACTCCTTTCATTCTGTCACGTATTTTATATTTGTGTCGCTTATAGTCCAAAGCTTATCGTATAACAAAGCGTCTGTTATTTATTTGTTATTAAAAATATGTTGGATTTCTCCGCAAATGTAACATTCTTAGTCACGTATTCCTTTTCTAATAATGACGTATTAAAATGCGTTTACTTATTCGTGCGTTGACATTTTTGAGGATATTCTTAAATAGCTAGAATACCAGGTTATTTATCTTTCCCGATAATGTTTCTATATTGATGCAATATGTTGTGTCTAAAATCTTATCTTTACTCGTTTCTTGAACTTAAAGCGTATCATAAGACGTATACATTATGATTTTAGCTAAATAGTGTTTGATTATTGCAAAATGAGCTTCTTTGTTATGCATTAAATTAAATATAACCTATTTACAGTGTGCTCGCTATTGGCCTTTTGTAAAATAGTCGATTTCTATAAGTGGTGGGATTGTTTGATTTTCTTAATGTTAAAATTATTTATATTAATCCTACAACCCCTATGACTTAATCTACCCTTAAACTACCCACTTATCATAGCAATATATAAAATATATATATATATATATATATATATATATATATATATATATATCTTTTTGCGTTTCCGAAGCGTATTTATTTTGAAGGATGCATTTCTTATCAAGACTCTATGCTATCTACTTCCATTATCACTTGTTAAATGTGAATTGTATTATGATTTTTCTAGGGTTTTCCTGCATTTAACGCGTATTAATTTATACAATCTATGAATATTTTTGGTTTAGTACAAGTTTGATTGCGTGTAGAGTTATTTTTTTGCTGGATGTGTACTTATTGTTGAATGATATGCTACTTGGCATTAGTTAAAGTCAATTGGGATCCTTATACAGGGTGTTAAACGCTTGTTCTTTGCATAATATACAAATTATTTATTTTTAATGCTAATTCCTAGTATTATTTACATGTTTTGGGTAACCATTATGACTCAGTATGCCCCTTAAATAACCCCTTATCACAGCAATATATATATATATATATACACACATATATATATACATATATATATATATATATATGTATATATATACACACATATATATACATATATATATACATATACTATATATATATATATATATATTGCTGTGATACCACCAAAATCCGGGTACTCCGCTTTTCGAATCGAGCCCCTACGAATTGGATGTCCAGAATGCTGTGAATCCTACGAAAAGCTATTCATTACTTTAACTGTGTTGGTCCATTGACTTTCTTCTGTTAATCGCCTCGGCTGCTCCCCTAGATAGCTTTCATCCTCATACATAAAAAAACAAACACATTCCTACCACAAACATCAACGTCAACTCTATTTACATCAATATTCACAATACCTTAAAATTTCAAAATTAATATTCAGCATAAATTTTAATATCGGAAAATTTCAAAATTAAATTTATTATCATTTTAATGTGCATCCAGAATTAAAGTCCTTGTAGGATGCCTACTAATTACTATAACAATATATGCAGAGTACAAAGGAGCATCTACCACCCTTTACGTTAATTAACCAGGTTCGTCTAATTGAGCTCAAAGATATACCCATATTTTTATCATAATCCAGAACATCAATACTAAATACCCCTTTCTACTTAAACAAGCAAATTTCACCTTAAAATTAAAATATTATTGTTAGTACAATTTCACTACTGCCCATTTTAAATAAACAAATTAGAAAGTTATTCAACACACACCAAAATCTCAAAGTTCAAACAAAATAGTATAATTTACCTGAAGGTTACTTGCACTCGTAGCTTCAATGTACATCGTCCCTTTTGTTAATCACACCATTCCAACTGGGTTATATTTACGGCTTCTGATTCTCAACGCTTTAAAAATTTTCTCCATCACCATTTATTTAAAGTTGTTTCGGGGCTTTTCCGGAACTCCTCTGTGTATATCCGACCCTTGTTTCGTGGATCCAGACACGTTTATGCACCATTTAAGTATTAGTACCCCCGAAAAATAACAAAGAAATTCATACTTCTTTCACCAAGATACGCCAAAACTGCCTACTTTTGTGTATTTATTTGTCATAGTAAATTTTACCAATTGGTACAGTGATACTAAACTTTATTACCTTGTATCTTCTTTTCTAAGTGCACTAACGTACATTCAATGTAGCACGTAAAGAACAAGCTGTTTTAAATCATATAATATTCGAGCAAACTGTTTAAATTATTTAATATTAAAACCGGAAAACTAAAAAGCACTGTTTAACGCGTTCAATCAAGTCGAAGATCTAAGAGAGCTTGTTTATATTCACCTGGGTATATATAGAAGTTAGCCTGTCTGTCGGTCGAGTCCTCAAAACGGGCAATTCTAAAGAATTTCGCATTCTCGGTTCCCATTCCGTAGCCCGCGCGTCGGTTTTTACGAATTTTGTACTCACCCCAGTTACATCTCAGAAATTTCAACACGGCACGCAACGCCTGGAAATAACTAATTGACTTTTATACAGAAATGTTATTTTTACCTCTCAAATTTTGCCTTTACTTTCAACCAATCGCAACCCCATGACGTTGCTCTACTCACGCCTTTTACTATATGTGTCTCGGTCTTGTGCATATTATCTGTCTCTATCTAACCCGTTCTTATTGATGCAAATTGATATTTTTTATTATCGATTATTTTAGTCCATGTGGAGTGTGAAATATCCCACCTTTAGCATTTCTCGTAACTATTATGCGATGGTTTCTCCAAGATTCTTTGAAACCATTTGTTATCTACAAAATTTTCGCCGAATGAGCTTTTTAAACTACGCAGGCGTTCAAACATACTATTAATTCTCAGAGCCTTATTCCGTGGTATTTTAATCTTGGATTTTCACAGACTTTTATGCTTATTATTAATAATGGTTTAATTAACTCCAATTAAAATTGACTTCTATCCTTTCATTTTTAGCGAATACGAATTAAATATTAATTATTATGTGTACACTTTGTTTAATACCGGTTACCCAGAACTTAAATCAATTAATGTAAATTTTGCACGTAATTTGTCTTTGTTTCTTTACTAGGAATACTTAAATTACACGTAATGTTTTTTAATACTGTTTCTTTTGATATAAAGAGTCTTGTACATGATATAAATCTCTTATTTTTTACTGAAACTAATAAATTTTTATGCCTCACGGTTTTAATAACGCGTATTATCTAATAATATTCATTATACACGGTGATTAAAATTATTTGATGTGATTATTTAATTTTCTACCCTGGTCTAAATATGAGTAATATATATGTGTGCATATATATATATATATATATATATTACTGTGATAAGGGGTTATTTAAGGAGAGTATACTGAGTCATAATGATTACCCAAAACATGTAAATAGTCCTAAAAATTAGCATTAAAAATAAATAATAAATAAATAAATAATAAATAAATAATAAATAAAGCGTTTAACACCCTGTATAAGGATCCCAATTGACTTTAATTAATGTCAAGTAGCATATCATTCAACAATAAGTACACATCCAGCAAAAGAAATAACTCTACACGCAATCAAACTTGTACTAAACCAAAAATATTCATAGATTGTATAAATTAATCCGCGTTAAATGCAGGAAAACCCTAGAAAAATCATAATACAATTCACATTTAACAAGTGATAATGGAAGTAGATAGCATAGAGTCTTGATAAGAAATGCATCCTTCAAAATAAATACGCTTCGGAAACGCAAAAAGATAAACAGAAATATGTTAATTGACGTCACTTTGTCTACGTGATTTTCTACATGAAGTTAATGCAGATCCCAAAATATTATCTTGACAAACAACGTGCCAATGCGAATTAGAAATTCCTATAACAACATCAAAAACAGACGCAATAAATTAAATACAAACCAGAATATACGAGTACCTGCGTGACCAACGAACCGTTTCTATAAGGCAATATCAGTGATAAACCTGTAAAAGCCCAAGAATATCAAAATAACTGGTGGTTGGGCGTACACTTTGAACAACAGCTCAGATAAACCAATGAATTTGAAGGAGGCGTAGGCTATATAATGTGGGAGGTTTTGATAAGCGGACAGTCTGACTTTAAACCACGTACAAACTGCATCACTGATACTTTTACGCGTCAAGTAAATATACAAATTAATCAATGAAAATTTTGTGAAAAGTGATGTTATAAAATATTTTTAAATAATTATAGTGAAAATATATTAGACAAACCTTGGCCGTTTGCTAGAAAACGTAAGTAGACATTTATTAATTGATTTAGGTTAAATATTCATAATTCAGGGCTCAAACGATACTCTAAGAAAAATTCTAAGCTAGGAAACTCTAAGTAAGTAAACTCTAAATAAGGAAACTCTAAGTAAGGAAACTCTAAGAACGATTTTAATGATAAATCTAAAGAAATTCTAAGAAAACTCTAAGTACGAAAATTTAAGAATAAACCTAAGGACATTACGACGTTATGAAAAGTTAAGGCAGATTACATTCAACGGGGTAGAACTTAGAGAGTCAACTAAAAGCTATATTGGGGTGCTGATTCGCGGGACGCAGCTGAAAGACGCTCAAGGAAAACTACAGGTCAGAACTATCTTGCATCATACAATATTATTTACTATTTATTATATTTGAACATTAATCATATTAAGGTATTATTTTCTATTTAGTATTTTTGAACATCTTTTAAACTTGAATAATTTATGTAAGGAGTCAACAAAAATTTATTTTGATACGTGAAAAATTTCGTAAACAAGGAAAATTCTTGAACGTTCAGAGAAATTTTCTAGAACGACATTTTTCTGACTTTAAAATAAGGGAGTTTCAATAATTAAAAGAAAAATAATTTAAAATTTATTGTTATTTGATTCAGGGGTTAATTTTATTATAAAAGCAAACAGATTAAGCTGTGAAGTGTAACTCAATTTTCTTTTCTCATTATACAAATATTAATCGACTTCGTTTTATCATTCAAATCAGATAAAGTTTAGCGAAAAGCGGTAAACTATTTGATTATCGTGACGTTGTGCACTCTGTGTGAATTAAACTGGGTTAGCCGAGGCAGATTAAACATTTCAGGAGATTAAAGATACACAGAGCGGTGGTGGTCAGAAGAGGACTATTTGAATAAATACATCGACGTACAGCGTTATCATATCAATATATATATATATATATATATATATATATATATATATATATAAAGTGATAATAATTACGACCTAAATATTTGTAATTCAAAATTTATTTGTGGGTTTGAGGTTTCTGGATTAAGGTGAAAACTCTTTTCTATGGCCTAAATTTTCGAATTTATTTTAAATTCTTGATCACAGGCATATCTAAAAAATTTTATACGCTAGATTATAAATGTGGTACATAGATTATAACTTACAAAATTGAGGTTAATTGAAAACTAGCATAACAAACATAATAAAAATCTTGGAAAAACTCGTAAAACTAACAAAATTAAAAGTTCTTTAAAAATAAATTGTAAACATTAAACTTGTATATACATCAATTTGATGTCATAAATTTTGAAGTAAAAATTTTTGTTTCATAGGATATAAGATAACTGATTTGTTTGATGACAGAGTATCGAGTGCATAAATGTATGTGTGTGTTCATGTAAATTATATGTTGTGAGTGTATGTGAGTGTGTGTGTGTGTGTGTGTGTGTGAGCATGTGTGTGTGTGCATGTTTAGTTTAATTTTTGTCATTAATTTTGTTCAAAATTTAATAAATATGTGTATATGGAACTTAAGTTACTAATATCTGTTTTCTTGTTTATTGTATTTTTAGTTTTATAAATATTCTTTTTGATTTGTTGCTCTCTATTTCTAAGATATCTGGATTTTCAAAATCCATACTGTGATTTTTGTCTATAAAAGCAGTTCCTGAAGATAAAATAGACGAAACTTTATACATATTTAATAATTATAATCCTCACATACAATTTACGGTTGAAAAAGAATTTAATAGAGCAGTTCCATTTCTTGATACATTACTAATAAGAAACAATGAGAACAAAATTATTTTGGATTGGTATAAAAAAGCAATACATTCAGAGGGATATTTGAATTTTTATTCCTATCATCCACTATCAACAAAAATAAATATAATGTTAGGTTTAAAACAAAGAATAAAAAAATTTCTCATCCTCTTTGTATCCAAAAACATAAAAATTCTTACTGATATATTAAGAACTAACAGTTATCCAATCCATTTAATAAAAAAATTACTATCCGAACAATTTAATCCTAACACAAACAAATTAAATGACAGTAATCAAAACAGTACCAATCAATTATTCACTTACAAAACAATATCATATATTCAACATTTAACACCAAAATTAATAAAAGTTTTAAAATGAAAAATAAAGTTTGCTAAACGTAACGTACTAACATTACAAAATATTTTACTAAAACTAAAGACAAAATATCTAATATGAACCAGAGGAATTTAATATATAAAATTAATTGTTTAAATTGCGTTCACTCGTATGTTGGGCAAACCTCTCAACTATTAAAACAAAGGATAACTCAGCATAAGAGTGACATAACTATCAAACCAAAAGCATGTGCATTAACCACACATGTAATAGACAAAAATCACAGTATGGATTTTGAAAATCCAAATATCTTAGAAATAGAGAGCAACAAATCAAAAAGAATTTTTTTGGAAATGTATCATATTTATAAAACTAAAAATACAATAAACAAGAAAACTGATATTAGTAACTTAAGTTCCATATACACATATTTATTAAATTTTGAACAAAATTAATGACAAAAATTAAACTAAACATGCACACACACACATGCTCACACACACACACACACACACACACACACACACTCACATACACTCACAACATATAATTTACATGAACACACACATACATTTATGCACTCGATACTCTGTCATCAAACAAATCAGTTATCTTATATCCTATGAAACAAAATTTTTTACTTCAAAATTTATGACATCAAATTGATGTATATACAAGTTTAATGTTTACAATTTATTTTTAAAGAACTTTTAATTTTGTTAGTTTTACGAGTTTTTCCAAGATTTTTATTATGTTTGTTATGCTAGTTTTCAATTAACCTCAATTTTGTAAGTTATAATCTATGTACCACATTTATAATCTAGCGTATAAAATTTTTTTAGATATGCCTGTGATCAAGAATTTAAAATAAATTTGAAAATTTACGCCATAGAAAAGAGTTTTCACCTTAATCCAGAGACCTCAAACCCACAAATAAATTTTGAATTATATATATATATATATATATATATATATATATATATATATATATAAAGTAGAAATGGGTGATGGTGTCTCAGAAGTAGAAATAAACGGAACCCCACCTGAGCTTGCACAACTTGTAGACAGTGCTCGTTGTGATTTGTTGCCAGATAAGCCTAGAAAATTGTATGTATGTGTATCCACTCAGTTTATAAAATGGAGTGTAAGTAAGAAAGCTACAAAAATATCAAAAAAATTGTTTTTGACTTACCAGTAAGTTAATATAGCTAAATATTAAAAGTTTCTAGTTACTGACAAATTGATCTGGAAGTTTTACACAGGTAATTTGTCAAACTAAAATATTTTGGTTGATTATATTAAACGTCATTTGACTAGAATAGTAGGCGTTTTTTCATTATTGACCTGGAGACTTTGACTGTTATTGTTAATCTAGGGAGGAAAAACTACTTGTCATTCAAGCAATGGCGTAAATAATGGCCACTTCTCAAGTTAGTAATAAAAAAAAGTATAATTTATATGAGCATAGAAAATGAGCGCTGACGCAATTAAACAGTAATCATTTTTTCAACATATAACAAGTAATAAACTCCATTAACATACAATCGATGGAAGTGATTACTTATCTCTTCTTAAACTAAATAACTTACAATCCTTTGGTGAAACCTAACAGGAGCGATAGTAATACAGAATCAGTTAGCTGTATCATAACTAGGTAAGCTGTAGTATCTACGAAATGTTGTGAAAATGTATATTTCACTTCGCAATAAATGAGGACATGAAAGGAGCTGCACAGCAGATGTGAAGGTAAGTGCGAAAAGAACTGAGGACGGAGCATTTTTGAAAGGATCTTCGAAAGAATTTTCGAAAAAAGATGGCAAGTGCTGTCGGTAAAACCTTTATTTCCACTGCACCCAAGAATTCAAATAGCAGTCTACAAATATGGATATGGAAGATGGCGTCACCAGAGTAATCATATCACCCAAGGGTAATCTCTAAGATTCTAGAGTCGAAATATTCAGAATCACTGTGCTATTTCAGCAGATCCAACAAGGAATCAGCAATTAAGTAAGACACTAATGGAAGAATCCAAAACGTAAAAGCCACAATCAACAGCCTTAAAGCTCCATTAGATCTACACCACTATAAAGTGGTCGACGGATCACACTATACTCTCCAAGAATTATTATGGAAACCCATTTCATTCGAACTTCAACCAATCGTACATAACACTTGAAAGGATCTTTGTAAAAACTGAATTTCCGACTATTTTAATCAATTAGCAGTTGACACCGTACGAAGTTACAACCACATCCAAAGTGATTTGAAAAAGGCTAAGATTGCATTATAAAACCAGAAAGTCACGAGCATGGAAATGCAAAGACAGACTATGTTACGTCCACTTTCAGACGGTGTACTAAACCTTACGCCATTTTAGTAAATTATATATTCGCATAGATTCTGTTTTTGATACTAATACACGATCCTGTATATTAGATATTCCTACAATAAGTATGCTTTACTACAATTTCATTTAATCCTATTTGCTGCGAAATGGAAAATTCTCCTATAATTTAAATAATCGCTACCTTGTTTCAAGTATCCGTCGGCTTGATACCTATTACTATAGAGTGTAATTAATCCTTATAATACCCGAACCTAAAGAATCCTTGAAATAATCGATCACACTTCTTTCATAAAGTTCGAGTTTTTATTAACACCTGAGTGTTTGGTAACGCTGGGATTGAATTTTAATTCTATATACAGAACGGTTCATTTTATTCTTTCTGCATACGGCCAAGAATGTTTATCGTTTTTCGTTATCTATAAAATTTCGTGCACACCGTTGTGAGGTAAGTGCTTTTAGGTTTAAAAAAATGTACTTTTCTTCGTAAATAATCCAATCTGTGATCGTACTTGTTATAGCTTCCTCCGATGGACATGACCGTCCAGTGCATTGACCCCTTACTTTAGTTTCAATAATATCCAACCTGATTAAGAATATTTGAAATCTTCTGTGTATACTGGCGAAAGATCCGAACTTGGTGTTCCTTAAATAGCCGCTCTAGATGTTTTGTTTACGATCTTCCTTGAAGATTGCATAACTATGTACTGTTGCTGCCGATTATGAGTAAGGCTATGCACCGCTTCAACATAAACAGCGGATTTATGAGTTACGCCGAACGATCAATGGTGTCGGCAGAGAGGATGCAAACTAGACCACTGCTCAGCAGCGAATTTAAAAGCAAATTTAATCATACAAGTTGCCAATTATGCACAGCTACCAATTTTGAGTAATCTTGTGTTAACAATTAAATTTAACCCTTACTACCTATAAACTTTCTATTTTTATATGCTTTGTTTTAGAGAAATCATACGGTTTAGGTATAATTCTGACAGCAGAAGATTGCCTGTAATTACCATAAATATGTAAGTAAATTTTTTTTTATCTATTAAAAGTTAAACTATTTTGAAAATAACGATTTAATAATTGTAGATATAGCAGGACTAAAAGCAGTCCATTCTAGTTTTTGTTTAAATTTTTCTGGTTTAATGTGCATCCGATACGTTACCATTTAAATTACTCATCCGGAATTTCGAAAGGTATTAATTATTTTTGCTTCCACTTTTTTTGTACTGTGAAAATCCTTCATATTTTGTATAACAATATCAGGAATGTATTTATTGATTTTGTGAAAATTTTTGTACTGAAAATCCTTTACGATATTTTGTAACAAGAAAAATATTTTCTCGCAGGTTGTTTTTATTCTTCTTTTGTAGCATGTTTTTCTAATTAGAGTTTTTTTTGTAAATGTTTTTATTATGGTATGCTCTGTAGACCTGTAAAACTCCGCCTACTCGCCGATTGAACCGGGTCATTTTTTCATTATCCTTTCGGTTACGTCGATGTACGTAGCAACATGATGAGTGGAGTATATACGAGAATGTAACGACACCTAAAGCTTTAAAATCCAGTTATAGATAAAAATTACTAACACTTGTATACATATTACACTAATCTATACAATTACTCTTCAACTAACGTAATGAATATATCAAACAACCCACACAAGCAAATCCTTAAGTTAAAAACCATATGCAACGCCAATGCATAATAATACAAGAACTGAAAGGTAGCAGGATTACCAAATATTCAAACTATGATCGAAGTTACTAACATTCGTTTCAATGACAACGTATTCATCGAACAGTAAACTGTAAGAACCCGTATAGAATAAAAGAACGAGTAGAATTCTCTTCAAATAGACTTGTAATTTAATACAAAGTTCTAACTCAAAAATAAACTTGTAACTAGCTTTGGAGAATAGTCTTAAATTATCAACAACCTCCTATGTGCTAAAATTTAAACAAAGGACGCTGGTTACAATCCTATATTAATCTGGACACGAAACTTTGTAAACGTGCAAGGAATGAATTTGAGAAAACTTATCCAAGCTTATGAATATAGCTAGCTGTCTTTGGAAAAACTATGGAAAATACCTGAAAACATTATAATGTGGAACTTGCACGAAACTGGGAAGGCAGGTCTGGTGCTGAACCTAAAACATTCAACCCTCTATTTAAGAATGTTACGGTATTTAGTCAGAAGTTTATTTTAATAAATCGATGTGTGGGTATGTGTAGTCTCCATATAGCCAAGTTAACAATCTACGATTTTTGCTATGGATATATAAATGCAGTTTTTGGGGATGGATGATGTGTTCCCTACACAGATACAGATGTCCCGATCTATAAAATTGTGAATCGAGATCCTTATTAAACCATTCAATGAAACTACATTGGAAACTTTGATAAATCTGACTAATCTTCCAACGATATTTATACGATTGCTCTACTTAACACGAAAGTATTGTGTATGATGAAGGATGAAAATAATGGATGAATTATGGCAAACTTTATTGAATTGCGATCAAAGATTTGCCGATGATTTGTAAAACTAACGAGGAAGAGGGGGCTGAAATCACACGATTAATGGAAGAAGATGAATCAACTACGCGATCACTTACTAGTGAGAATTTTAGTGTTACCAAGGAAATAAAATGAATTAAAGGATCAGAGATATAAAATAGAATTACGTTCAATGATTGTCACTACATTTGATTTTCGAATGCTCCACCAGAAAGTACTACAGTGGCCAAGGAGCAAGTTTCTTTACCTAATTTTGAATTTTGCCTAACCCTTGCTATTGTAATCAAGAAAAAATCTTTAACGTGCGTGGCAATATTCACACACGAGACATACATTTTACCTCTCATCCGAACGAAGGCGCATTTTTGTGAAAAATGTAAACGTAACATTTTTGAAGTGGAACGTGTCGGGATTTGGACCAGGGACCATGAGATTAGTCTGTCACACGCCTGTCGACTAAGCCACGGAGCCGTCCGAGGATTATGTCAGCTGCATAGAAGAGTTTGCGAAAGTTATTGTTACCCAAAACTTAATTCAGTTGACAAAGCTTTACGTTTACACCATTGTGCAGGAGAAAATTTTCTTAAGCGCATGCGACTTTCTTTTGAACTCATATGTAACGCTACTTATTGAACACTACTCGACCATGGACAACGCTTACACTGTAAACGATTATAGAATATTTATTATAATATATATGTTGGAATAGAAGATGTATGTAAAATATATGTATAAGAATGTAAGGTAAGGTGGGGTAAATGGAGCACCAGGGTATGTGGGCCACTGCCTTTTATTGGTGAAACCGCTCACATAAAAATTCATTTTATAATCTAGAAGTCCCTACTCTAGTAATACTTCATGAAGCAACTTATATAAGTCAAATGTTGTCAAATTGTAGTAACGAACTTTTGATCAGTGCAACTTTGTGCAAGGTTTTCTTGAAATATTTACCCTGCATAGCAGAATTAGTATACGTCAGTATTTTATGAAAAAAGTAAGAGTTTTTAATATATTTTTCATTGTATTCTTGGCTAAAGCAACTATTTCAATTTTCTGAGGTTATGAAAAATATGATCCGCTTTCCCCAATTTTTTTAAAGGGGTAAGTGAACTCTACTTGCTGGGGTACTTGGGACTGGATTGGTCCACTTGACTTTTTATTAAATTTTAAAGATATTTTTTATGGCAAATGCTTCGTACTTATATTAGAAAGACTCAAAGAGGAGCAGATGGTGCTCGGTACAGTACACGGGCATTAAAGAAAGCAATAAACGATATTAAAAGTGGATTAAAAAAGGTCAAGGGTGCTGCCACATCCTATAATATTCCTCGTACTACACTTAGACATCGACTTGCTCGGACTAGAGCAAATAAGGCAGTTGTTGCAGCAAAAGGTTCTGGTGGTGGCTGAAAGACAAGTTTGCTATTCAAAGTTGAAAAATCCTTAGTCAAATAGATAATAACGATGGAGAAATGGGATTTGGGTTGATAAGAAAAGAAGTTCTTGATATTGTTCAAATGTATGTTAAAGGAAATGACCTTAAAACTAGACTCAAAGATAATAGACCAAAAGAGGACTGGTATCTCGTGTTTAGTAAAAGACATAACGTCTGTTAAGAAATCTCAAGGAGTAGAATTTGCAAGAATGGGCCAGATTAACCCATTTGTAATCTATGGGTTTTATGACTTATTAAGTCAAACTGTTGAAGACCTTAATCTTCATGATATACCTAATTTAATTTTTGATTTGGATGACTCAAGTTATTCTCATGGTTCTAGTAAGACTAAAGTGGTAGGACCCAAAGGTGTGAAAAGTGCAAGAATGATTAGCTCGCTAGGAAAGGATAATCCTTCCGTATTAATTTGTTGTTCTGCTACGGGAGAGAAGATTGCTCCTCTGGTAACATTTAGAGAGAAGAATATTTTAAAGAACAGGTTGAATGTCAATGAAACTGATAAGACATTTTACGCAGCAACAAAGCGAGGATGGATGGAATCACATGTACTTACAAACTGGTTTAAAAAATGTTTTCTACCTGCTATACCTGCTGAAAGACCATTACTATTATTATATGATGGGCATTCCACCCATATTTCTTCTGATCTTATTCAAGCCGCGCTGGAAAATCAAATTACGATTTTAAAACTTTCTCCCCATACCGCGCATGTTTTACAGCCTTCAGATGTTGCTATATTCAAATGTTTAAAAAATGGGTGGGTAAAAAAGCTTGTAAAGTGGCAAAGAAGTAATCCACGGCAAAGAATTCCAAAATCAATCTTTGTCGCAATTTTAAATAGAGTTTATGACAATTTGGATATAGATATAATTAAAAATGGATTTAAAGCAACTGGAATTTATGACGAAACATGTGCACAAGAAAATAGAAATCCAGTAAATAAATATGCCATTAAACAGGATGTATTTAAACCCGAACATATTAGACAATATAAGCCGTTTTTATTTTTTTAAAAACTAAAGAAACCAAACTATTTCTATACCATCGCAGTCAAACTATGAAGAAAACTCAAATAAAGAAAATAAAATAAGTATAAATAAAGACGTTAATGCGACGACTAGACAGGAAATCGAACAAAAGACTGAACTTGCACTTGTAGAATCTGCATCCACTAGTACCGACCATAAGGTGAAAACAGCATGTTGTGAAATTGACACTAACTTGATTACGGACAAAACTCTTAATATATCAACCAAATCATTTGAAGATGTTCTGCTTAGTTTTGTAGAGAAAAGTCAAAGCAACACTACACCAAAAACTACAAGAAGAATAGTATGTGCCAATGCAGAAATAATTACGACAGCAGAATATTTAGCAAAGTTGAAAAGTGAGGATGAACAGAAAAAAGAGACATTATTTCTTAAAGAACAAAAGAAAAGCTTTATATTAAAAAGGAAGCTACAGAAAGAACAGAACAGTGCGAAACAGATGAAAAAGAAGAAAACGTGTAATACATCATCGTCTAGTGAATCTAGATGCCATCAATCATATATGATTCAACTGGTGATAAGGACGAAAAATGCATTGATGTTATTATTAATGATTATGTCGTTGTATGTTGTGATGAAAAACACTATCCTGCACGGGTAATAAAATTAGAAATGAATGAATTAACTGTCCAACATATGGTTAAATGTGGAAAACTTAATGGATGGAAATGGCCAGAACAGCCAGATGTGCTTACTTATAAATCAAATGAAGTCTATACAATAATACCAGAACCAATTGCTATTAATAAAAGGGGTATATATAATGTCCCTTATATGGAGACATATTTAGACGAATTTTAACAAAGTAAGTCCTTAAGGAAGTAAGAATTTTTTTATCACTTTAAGTAAAATTGTTATATTAATTGCTTTTTTTATTTATTTGGGTATGTAAGCATTTGATTTTGTGAAATGATTATAATAAAGTTAGACTAAGCATTTAGGTTTATTTTGATTTGACTTCATAACTTCAAAACCATAAGATTGATCTTAAAATTAAAAATAGACTTGAACGAAGAAATATTCAAAGGGTGGCCCACTTACTACCCGAGTCGTTCAACATTATTCTTATAAAAATATAGGTGGGATGACAAATTTACCCCATAGTTTGAAGCAAGTGGGCCACACTCCATTAAAAAAAAGAATAGCCCAAAACAAACAGACTACAAAAGTGTTTGTAGTTTATATTTAGAAAAAATATTCCTAAAGAACTGTTTATGTACTAAAAACAAGTTGCACCAAAAAAGTTTGCCAAGTACCAAAGATATGCTACCTTCAATTTGAAAAGTTGTAAATTGGGTTCCCACTTATCCCACCTTACCTTACTATTATTTCAAATTTATGTATAAATTATCTAATAAATTTTACTTTTCAGTCATTTATTGCTTTATTCTGATCTATTGTTATGCTTAAGCATTGGTGTTGGTAAACAACAACAAATATATAGCCTATCTACTAATATCATCTTCATTACAGTCGTCATCGTCACAATACTACTGCAACCATAACCGCCATAGATATCCAATTCAAAATTATTGTGCTCGTGGTCGTGGTCGAAAGCAGACGTACATATGCTGTGCTAGAGTGAAAATTGAATTATTGTAGTTCTAGTTTGATATAAAACAATACAATTTTTATTTAAAGAAATGCCGTTGATTAGTAAATGTATAGTGTGTAACTTAGACCTTCATGTTGATAAGGAAATTAGTTGCGATAAGGGTAAATATCCATTACATTCAACCTGTTCTAATTTATCGCAAGCCGAAATACAATGCTTATCAATAAAGGATAGAAAAGTTGTCTTTCATTGTGATACATGTGTACCAAGAGGATCTGAGGTTAATGAATTAAAAATATTAATATTGGAACTAAAAACAGAAATCGACGAATTAAAATCTGCTGCAATGGAGAATAAAAAAGTACCAAACATGGATTTACTCTCATCAGATTCCTTTGAAACTATGGTGCGCGAAGCACAGAAGCGAATTAAAAGAGAAAATAGTCTTGTAATATATGGTATTCCGGAAGGCACAAACGACAATGAACATGCAACTATTGCTACTTTTCTTAAAACTATAAAACCTCATGGTAAAATTGATATAGTGCTAAATCCCATTGTACGTTTGGGAGTTAGAAAATCGTCTAGAAATAACCCGCGGCCAGTTTGTGTTACATTAATCAATACCGCAGATGTATTCTTTGTTCTGAAAAATAAAAATATACTTAAGTCAAATCATCATCATTAGGTCTTCAGTCCTGAAACTGGTTAGACGCGTACCTTCATTGTTTCTTATTCTGAACTAACCTACAGATTTTCCTGAAATTTGCACAGTCTGCATCTATCACTATCTGATCTCGGTCTACATCTGCCTCTTTTTTCCTACCTCTGCTTGTCATATATCCCATACTATTCCCAAAAATGCCTTAGAATGTATTCTGCCCTTCTCTTTCTCCTATTTTTTTTCAAAGATATCCTTCTTCCACTACTGTTTCTATAACCTATTTGTTATTACCTTTGTCTGTCCATCCTCATACATCTGAAGCACGGCATTTCAAAGGCTGCTACCGTTCTTCAGTCTGCTTTTCAGACTGCCCGTATTTCATAGGCATACTGTCTGTGCTGTGCTCCACACATTGTCTTTCAACAACTTCTTGTTCTATGTTTGTTGTCTTTCATCATAGGAGCTGTTCTTTCGTGTTAGATGCAGTTCGGTCCCCTTCTATTGTTTTATAATTATATACCCTATTTCTCCGACATTCAGTGGTTGCGAAGGGGGGTAAGCAGCCTGTGGCTGCCAAGTTCCCCCAGCACTTGATTTACTGATTTAATATTTTTCTAATATATTTTTTCGCACAGTCAACATTAGTTGCAGATATTTCACAACCAACAACTAGTTGTTTATAATAATCATCAGATTTATCTGCGCTTATTTTTTCGTAATTAGGTATTCCGTCTCAAAACTGGTTGGACACTAGCCTGCATAGTTCCCTGAAATTCTCACACAGCATGTATACAGCTCGGTTCCCCTTCTATTGTTTTATAATTGTATGCCCTATTTCACCGAGATTCAGTGAAGGGGGTTAAGCAACCTGTGGCTGCCAAGATCCCCCAACACATAGATATTTGCCGAAATAAAGTTTTCCAGTAAATCCTTTCCCACAATTACCATTATTCAAAAATATCGCCCACCTAATACTTGTAGTTGCTTATAATAATCATCATGTTTAAGTACAGTTACTTTTTTCGTCATTAATTTATCCATCTTGGGACTGGTTGGAAGGGTACCTCCATTGATTTCGATTCTGAGCTAGCCTACACATTTCCTTGAAACTCCTACAGTCTACATCTTTCACTATCTGTGTGCAGTAGTCTAACCTAGGTCTACCTCTTCTTCTCTTTTTTCCTATATCTGCTTCTAATATATTCCGCACTATTCTCTCGTGCCGTAGTATGTGGCCTATCATCCTATCTCTCTTATTTTTTACCGTTTTCCACATATTTCTTTCTTCCCCTACCATTTTTAGTACTTCTTCGTTCTTAACTTTGTCTGTCCATGATATTTTCATCATTCGTAGCGCCACATTTCAAAGGCTTCTACCTTTTTCTTGTCCGCTTCTTCTACTGCCCAGGCTTCACAGCTGTACAGTTCTGTGCTCCATACATATATTTTAAGAAATCTTTTCCTTGCTTCTATGTTTGTTGTCTTTGAACATAGTAGTTGCTTTTTCTTGTTAAATGTAGTGCGACCTTGTGCTAATCTTTGTTTTATATCTTTTGTGCTTTTCCCATCTTGCGTTATTTGGCTTCCTAGGTAGCAACTTCTTGTAAGTTCGTGTTACTTATTTGTATTCTTGTTTTCGATTTATTTTCTCCCCCTTTGCATACTAGTACTTTAGTTTTAGTTTTATTAATTTTCATACCGTATCTCTCTGTTAGAACCGTTCCCATTTCATTAAGAGCAGCTTCTAACTCTTTCTTGCTAGATGCTAATACCGCTATATCATCAATCTAAACATATCAATTTTTTGTCCCTGCATAGTAATTCCAAATGTATTCCTGCATTTGACAGTATTCATTGCCTCTTCAATGTACAAGTTAATAATTAATGGGGATAGGGCACATCCCTGTCTCACCCCTTTCCTAATGTTTACTTCTCTACGTTCCTGCTCTAATTCTACTACTGCTGTTTGCTCTTTGTATAAGCTATGTACTATTCGTTTATCCCTATAACTCATTCCAATCTTTTTGAGTATTTCGAACATTTTTTTCCATTTTACATTGTCGAATGCTTTTTCCAAATCTACAAACCCTATATACACGCTTTCCCCTTTTTCTATTGTTTTCTCCATTATCACCCTAAGAGCTAAGATAGCCAAATCAAATATATAAAAATTATTATGTCAAGAACGATGAAACACGATATCAGCGAGAGGTTTTATTTAAATGCAAATCTAGTTTAAAAGAGCGCATTGATAATGGGAAAACCAATCTTACCATTAAATACCTTAAAGGCATACCAACTATAGTTCAAAAAAACTAATCACATCAAACAGCTATAAATTTATATGTTGTTATCAAAATGTACGTAGCATGCGTTATAAAGCAGATCAGTTTATTACTTCAGTTAGTGATTGTGAAAATGACTTTATATGTATTACTGAAACATGGTTATCCGAAGACATTCAGTCTTCTGAATATTTTCCTCGCAATTATAATATTTTTAGAAATGATCGAAATTTTCAGCAAGTAGGTTTAAGACGTGGGGGCGGTGTTCTTGTGGCTATAAAAGATTCCATTACTACAGAGCAAATAAACTTGCATAAATTACATAGCGATATCCCCAATATTGATGTTATGGCTGTAAATGTACTTTTACATTTAGCCATCTGTATATATTTGTAGTATACATACCTCACCCACCCACTTTAGTAATGTTGGAAGAACTTTTGATTACTTTATTCAATTTCACACTAATAGAAAGCATTTACTAATTGTTGGTGACTTCAATATTCCTACTTACAATAGTGATGTAAATAGTTCTTTAAATCATGTTGTGCAAAATTTTTGTGAGTTACTACATGTTGTTCAATACAACAATATTTGTAATAGTAGTGGAATGTTACTTGATCTTGTGCTAAGCAGTTTTGAATGTGTTGTTGAACATAATAAGACGCCAATACTTAATGAATATGCACATCATCCTTGTTTAACGCTGAACTTTAACTTGCAAGTACGTATGCAACCAGTATTTGAAGTAAACCATTTGTAACGTGCATTTTTGTAGTTTAACATTTTACGCTTCCTTTCTGTTAGAGTACTTAAAAATACATCGTTTCTTTGGGATCGCTGTTTGTATAAAAGAAATACTTCAGAATAATTCAGATTTGTATGCAATTTAACTCGTGGGTATTACTTTAAAAGTAGATAATTTGAAGATTGATTTTCATTAATAAATAAATTGCAGGAATGAATTGTAAATTGGATTATTCGTAAATTACTTTCCAACTTATCGGAAATGATAAACCGCTGTAATTAATTATTAGATATGATTGCGGCATTCACGTTTTGGCTGTTCCTTATGTGGATATACAAGTTTAGAGAATAGTCGATAAGAGGTTATGGTAAGAACGAGTTCATATAAACAGATGGGCAGTTGTAGTTTGTGTTTTGTTCCGATGTATTACGTTAAAAATACTGTTTCCTTGTTGCTTTACTAATTGTGTTTTTTTATTGAGTTTTCTTGTGAAGTAAAAGTTGTTTATTAACTGTAGAGTAGTGTAGTTCTGATGGCATTTGAAGAAAATATGCTTTATATGTAACGTGTTTGATTGACCACAAGCGCGGTTTTAAGGTCAATGACTGACGGTCTTAGTGATACGCGTAGCTTTACTGATTTTTTTTGTTGCTTTTCTGTTGGAAATAAAAGTAGTAGAGCTTGACGTGTGTTTTACGGAACATTGACTTAGTGATACGCGTTGCTTTACTAATTGTGTTTTTTTGTTGATTTGTCTTTTTATGTTTGAACTGTGTGTGCGCTCTAGTCTTCGTGGTCCCTTTTTTTGTCAGAGTGGTGCATGCTTTGGATTAGCCAAATACAGTTTCAAGCTTGAGTGTTTCTAAAAACAAAAAAAAATGATGATACAGTTGTGATGCTGTAGTTTCTGAGTTTTCTAACCCCAAAGAATCTAAAATAGATCATTGTTTGCGCAAATTTCGTTATTCAAAAGCATTAGGTTTTTCTTTGTTACCATAGGTAGCAAATAAAACACCTCACGTTACTCTTAGTTTAATGCATTACATCGTGCCTTGAAGGCCCGTGATTCTAAATTTTTATTACCATTTTTTTTTCGATTTGTGTTACAAAATATTTCGACATTATTGTCTCAGGAAATAGAATTAACAATAAATTTATCAATGCTACATAGTTCCATCAGCCTGATAATGTCTGCTGCTAACACCAGTGAAATACGTAGGTGTGATTAGTGTAAAGTGTAGGAAATTCCATCAACACCCTCACAGTCAAGGGTGAAGTGCTTCGTTAGTGCAGGACATCGTGAATCCCACACTTCAATTGCAAGGAAGCGTTACTGAAGGACTTTATGTAAGTTGAACTATTTCCTACTTGATATGACTTTAAATATCTATCCGTTGTTTTGCAATATCTTTGTCGTTCTGATACCTTTTACAATAGAAGTGCATGCTACTAAGAAAAAAAAAGAAAGAAAAACAAAATCAATACTACTGGATTACTTATATCAATTGTGTCTTATCTATTTATCTTTTGTTAACATTTTGTCTGATTTATGTTTAATTGGTGTGTGAGGAATCGTTTCTGCTACTCCCCAATATTACCTCACTTTGTGATAAAAATTTTTGTAATGCTTTTATCGTGATTATATTATATAGTTTATCTAAACAGTTTTATTTACATTCTACAAAGTACTGAACAACTTAGACTTTTCATTGCTGCTATACTTATTTTCTTTTTTTTCAGGTTTGCTTAACTAATTTTCTTGCAGGTATTGTCACTAACTCCTTACCGCCGCATACATCATAGGTTAGTCGGCTTTCTACAACCCCCCTTAATCTCCGACTGATCCCGGTCATTTCTTTGATTTTCTTTGGGTTACGCACGGCTACGAGCCAACGTAGCATAAATTTGGCGCCCAACGTGGCTGCCACGAATTAACGTAACACATTCTAATAAAGAATAAACTTTAAGAAAGCCGACTTCTGCAGTTTGTATAACTGCCTATCTAATACCGACTGGAAGTTTATGAATGGATTCTCTGATATTGATAGTGCACTAACAGCATTTTACAATAAACTATATAGTATTTTTGACATACAGGGTGAGTTTTTATTGTGGCAACGGTCGATAACTCCGTTATTATAAAAGCTACATAAACCAAATTTGGAGGCATATTAGGCATGCCTAAAGTGCATATTTTAAAAATATTTGGAAGCATACAGGGTGTTTCATAATTCCAGGGAATATTAAACTTATATTTTTTTAAATAAAACACCCTATATATTATTACATTTTTGAAAAGTCCATAAAAAGAGCTTTAATTTAATATCAAATTGTATCTATCTATTCCTTTTAGTTTTTGAGATATTCAATTGTTTTTAGAAAAAATGACTCTGATTAGATACATTGCCACTGCACTAATACACAACTTATGTTAATTTTCAAGATGCAGAAAATTTTACTATATACCATAGTATATTTGTAATTATCACTTTTTTGAAATTTCTTCACAGTATACAGGGTGTGTCAGGTTTCGCAAAATGCAATTTTTAAAACTTTTTTAAATGGCACCCTACCAATTTTATTGCTACAATGGATAGCTCATTAAGTGTCCTTTCTTTTTTGTTAAGCATTCCCTATACCTAAATCCATTACTTTCTGAGATATTTTTGATTTTCCTCAAATTTTAAGAATGTTTTTAATTTACATAACTAAAAATAACTTACTATTGGAGAATATAATAAAACAATTAATACATATTGAGTAACAATTAACTACACTTATCCAATAACAATTTTCACTAAAGATATAAGAACCTACAATAATACGCTATCAACAGAATTCTGCCAGATCAACAATATGCATTTTATAGAAAATGTTCAAGCAGGAAATTAGGCAGGCTTTGAAAAGAATAACAATTACAATTAAAATGTCATTTAGGTTTATTAATTGTAGTGTGTTGTCATTTAACACATTATCAGTTCTGTTTTAAATGTAATCTTTGAAGGAGTTTTCAAAATGAATTTTACAGTGGAAGAACAAATAGATATGATTTGGGTATTGGGAGAAAGTTTAAGAAATTTCCTACTTGCATCAAGAATATACCAAGGGAGACATCCTGTTTTCAAATCATATCCGTACCATCGTTAAGTCAGGAAATCGTATGGTAGGCTTCATAATACGCAATTGTCAGGGTTTTGAAAATATTACAACTCCAAAAGTCTTGTTCGACACATTTGTAAGATCTAGACTAGAATATTGCATCAATGTCTGGTGTCCTATTTATATTTGTCACAAAGACCTCTTAGAATCCGTTCAACGTAAATTTTTTAAATACTTATGGTTTCGTTCGTATAATGTATAT
The DNA here is from genome assembly GCA_036346225.1 of Platerodrilus igneus. Classification (NCBI taxonomy): domain Eukaryota; kingdom Metazoa; phylum Arthropoda; class Insecta; order Coleoptera; family Lycidae; genus Platerodrilus; species Platerodrilus igneus. The sequence goes on along the minus strand of JARFIW010000131.1, from coordinate 2,124,702 downwards.
CCAGAAAGAGGTTTTGATCATAATATTTTGTTACAAACATTCAGTGCTAATACTCTTGAGTGTAGACGCATAATTCTCAGAATTTCATTCTTATTTAAGTTAACACATTACTTAATTGATTGAGAGTATTTGGTAGGAAAATTGAATTTTTGTATACCGCGAACATCTAGTAGAAAGAAGTATTGTTTTTATATTAAGTCTTTTAATACCAATCTTTTATTTAAGTCTATGTGCGCAGAGTATGACTTATGTGAACATACAGATATTTTTATGGACAGTTTAGCAAATATTTTAAATTGTGCTTACGTTGCATTACTCTAGAAATATGCAAGTGCAATTGTAAATTTTGACTACTTCTTGTATATTGTGTATTACTGCTTTGTCCTATAATTGGTACATTGTACTGTTGGGCTATAATCTGGTAAATAAATAAATAAATAAATAACTATTTTCTGCTTCCAACGCCTCCTTTTTTTCGAAGGGCATAACATTAAATTCATATGATCACTGCAATAAATAGGCAGGATTCCGCACCTGACAATTCTTTACAGCATGATTATGAATTTTAAGGTTAAGAAAGTTATAAGTAAGGGACGCCACTAAAACATCTAGTACAGGAAAGCAAAAAATTGCATCAAATCGTCCGTTAGGTTGCAACTATAAAAGGATGATAAAGTGAATTTTTCACAGGGTTCTATGTTAAATACTTTACAAAAGTTTTCAATGTCAAGATGATATCTGATATTGTACAAATCACGAAAGAGTGCAACACGTCATAGGTTTCTGAATTTAAAAACACACATACTTTTAAAGGATCTATCGGATTATTTAATGCATAAGATTTGAAAGTATGTCGTGATTTATTTCAGAAACCTATGACGCGAATGCATTCTTTCGTGATTTCGACTATACTCAATATTTACACGTTATGCATCGAACGCTAGGAAATATAAACACTAACAGCTGTTGAATTAAGGTTTGTTAAAACAGGAAACTCAATTTTCTGAGTTATATATAACTCACCGTTAATTTGAAGGAATCCATTCTAAAAAGAAATGAAAAAGTTTTCTGGACTTAAAAACTGAACTAGATCTTAATTAAATTATTAAAACTAATTTGGACCGAAATGTGTCATCGATTTTTCTCTATGTATTGAATATCATTTAGCTCGTTAATTAAAAAGAATAATCGCAACTGCTTAAATAAATAATAAATACACAACAGTACACAACTCAAAATCAAATTTCTATTTTAAGAGACCACACATGCAACTTATATTGTATTTTATGACACCTTAAGAATTTTATCGGTCGTTGATAGTCTTTAGCTTTCAAATTTTTTGAGATGTTAAAACAATCTAAACAAGTCCCATACAAACCCAGCCTTATACATGTGCATAATTTATTTAAATCAGGTTTGAAGAATTTTTAAGTATCCGTTTGGCGCCAATTGTAGTCTTTGCACAAGAACCGTTCTTGTGCTATTTGAATAACGTAATAATTATGAATATACATACGTAGTATTTTATTGGTTTCGCCTTTCCTAACTTACCTTATACGGTGACAATTATTTTTAAAGTCTGTAACCCAGTTGGAACGACCTGTAGCTAAATTATGAAGGACATTCTAAACTGTAAACTAATGTTGTAATAAAGTAATAGCGTTAAGAGGTTAACGTTATTTTAAAGTTCTTTCACTAGCACATGAATCGTTTACACGTTATAAAACGTAACCGCTTTTATATATTTAAAAATTAACTACTATAGGATACAGAGTAAAAATTAAAAAATTAGTAACCTAAGTCAAGCAGCTCTTTTCCATAATGTACAGAAGCTAAACGAAATTGAAGAACGAGGTGAAAATTTATTAATTCTGTAGCTTCTAGGCCAAAGCTGACACCTTGGATTTTACCAGTTTTGCAAGAGAGTTAGTTGGTCAATTTCTGGCTGATGGTGGTCTTAGAATAGTCCCTAGCTGTGATTTTCTGAAATGCAACAGCATGAGGATGGCAAATCTGAAAGTCAAACTGAAATCTGATTCTGCCTAAGTCTTAGTAACTATCCGACACATTAAGATATACCAACTATCATTAAGATCAAGTCACACAAAGATAAATTTTTGTAAAGAAATTGAAGAGTTTTATGATCCTATAAAAAATATTAAGCTTAAAGTACTTAGAGCATGAAAATCACAACAACAAAAAGCACTACGAATTTTTAAATCAAATTTTAACAGAAACCTGAACTACACAACGCTAATAATTGATTCAAATTTTTAAAAACTGTTAAAGAAATTCCTAATTCTTATTAATAGTGAGTAGGGTATTTTTGTATACTCTAGCACAGTTGTGACGTCACAATTCAATGTTAATTTCCATAAGGTGGAAGCTGTCTCTACCTTATACAGCTATAACGAGTGCGAAAGCAACATATATATCACATAACAAGTGTAATAGGGATAGATATATTACCTATCCAACAAAGATATATATATATTACTCATATTTAGACCAGGGTAGAAAATTAAATAATCACATCAAATAATTTTAATCACAGTGTAGAAGCTTTGGGAAAAGGTACGCTTTATTAAAAAACCGTGAAGCATAAAAATTCATTCGTTTCATTAAACATAAGAGATTTAAATCATCTACAAGACGCTTGCTATAAAAAAGGAAGCAGTATTAAAAAGCTCTACATGTAATTTAATTATTCCTAGTAAAGAAACAAAGAGAAAGTACGTGCAAAATTTATATTAATTAACTCTATTTTAAGTAACCGGTATTAAACAAAACGTACAGATAATAATTAATATTTGAGTAGGAGTCACTAAAAATTAAAGGGTATTAATTTTAATTGAAGTTAATTGAACCGTTAGTAACATATAATATCTATAGAAACTTGTAAAAACCCAATAAAATGCAAATCGTAGAAGTGGTAGTTAGAAGTAGGATGTTTGAACACCTGCGTATTTTTAAAAAGCTCATTCTGCGTAAATTTTGTAGATAATTAATGGTTACAGAGAATGTTGAAGAAACCGTCACATAATAGTTACGAGAAATGCTAAAGGTGGGTCATTTCACAGTCCACATGGACTAAAATAATCGATAATAAAGAATCTCAATTTGCACCAATAAGAACAGGGTAGATAGAGACAGATAATATACGCAAGACCGAGGCACATATAGTAAAAAGGCGTGAGTAGAGCAACGTCATGGGGCTGCGATTGGTTGAAAGTAAAAGGCAAAATTGAGAGATAAAAATAACATTTCTGTATAAAATTCAGTTAGTTATTTCCAGACTTCGCAAGCCGTGTCGAAATTTCCGAGATTCAACTGGGGCGAGTGCAAATTTCGTAAAAATCGCATGCCGAGCTGCGGAATGGGAATCTAGAATGCGAAATTCTTTAGAATTGGCCGTTTTGAGGACTCGACCGACAGACAGGCTAACCTCTATATATACCCAGGGGAATATGAAGAAGCTCTCTTAGATTTTCAACTTGATTCAACGCGTTAAACAGTGCTTTTTAGTTTTCCGGTTATGATTAAATAATTTAAACAGTTTTCTCGAATATTTTTGTGATGTAAAACAGCTTGTTCTTTACGTGCTACAATGAATATACTTTAGTGCACTTAGAAAAGAAGTTACAAGGTAATAAAGTTTAGTATCACAGTACCAATTAGTAAAATTTACAACGACAAATGAATACACAAAAGTAGGCAGTTTTGGCGTATATTGGTGAAAGAAGTATGGATTTCTTTGTGATTTTTCGGGGTATTAAGAATTAAATGGTTCGTAAACATGACTGGATCCACAAAACAAGGTTCAGATATACACAGATGAGTTCCGGAAAAGCCCTGAAACAACTTTAAATAAATGGTGATGGAGAAAATTTTAAAAGCGTTGAGAATCAGAAGCCGTAAATATAACCCAGTTGGAATGGTGTAATTAACAAAGGGACTATGTTCATTGAAGCTACGAGTGCAGTAACCTTCAGGTAAATTATACTATTTTGTTCGAACTTTGATATTTTGGTGTGTGTTGAATAACTTTATAATTGATTTACTTAAAATGGACAGTAGTGAAATTGTACTAATAATAATATTTTAATTTTAAGGTGAAATTTGCTTGTTTAAGTAGAAAGGGGTATTTAGTATTGTTGTTCTGGATTATGATGAAAATTTGGGTATGTCTTTGAGCTCAATTAGACGAACCTGGTTAATTAACGTAAAGGGGTGGTAGATGCTCCCTTTGTACTCAGACTCCGGTCTGCATATATTGTTATAGTAATTAGTAGGCATCCTACAAGGACTTTTTATTCTGGATGCACTTTGAAATGATAACAAATTTAATCTTGAAATTTTCTAATACTGAAATTTATGCTGAATTTTAATTTTGAAATTTTAATGTATTGTGAATATTGATGTAAATAGAGTTAACGTTGATGTTTGTGGTAGGAATGTGTTTTTTTTTATGAATGAGGATAAAAGTTATCTAGAGGAGCAGCCGAGGCGATTAACAGAAGAAAGTCAACGGACCAGGTAATTCAAGAGGTTTCACAGCAATATATATATGTGTGTGTGTGTGTGTGTGTGTGTGTGTGTGTGTGTGTGTGTGTGGTGTAAAAGTTTTCTGCAAGGAAAATATATATATATATATTGCTGTGATAAGGGGTTGTTTAAGGGTGTACTTTATAGTAAAGGTCGTTTAGAAATGAGAAATTACCATAGGCAGCAGAAAACTGCATTTATTTAGTAAAGAATTGAGAAATGGAGATAGTTTGTAAATAGTAAGCAGTCAACAACCTGTATATAAAGTATAAATAGTTTTAAGCGACGCAAATACACACAGAAAGACGCATAGTTAGCGTAAGAAACCAGGAACACATGCATTAGGTAAATAGTAAATAGTTAATACCCTGTAGAGTTTTAGTTAGTTTAGGCAATGTAAATAATGATACTTTTCAGTGAAAGTACGCGTACTTATAAGTAAACATAATAAAGTGTAATTAAACACGCATTCAAAAGAGTTCCAAACAATTAGGTTAATATGGAGATAAGAAATAGAGCTTCAAGAAGCATAGGTAAATACGTACAAAATAGTTAACCATTTTTAATAAGAAAGGAGATTAAAATTGCGTAAATAACAGGCAGATATGAAAATTAAAAGTCGAATTGCATCAGTTGTTTATGGAAATGCAATTAGATTCATCAAAACACCGCATGTTTGATAAGGAAGACAGCTGCGACCAGGTCACAATTACTGGAAAGCATAGAAAATTACATCAGAAACTACTTTAAATGCAAAGATTTGATTTGTTAAAAATGAGCGACGAGTTTGTAGACCATACCCACTGACGGAGTAGGAGAGAAAACATATATTAACAGGTACAGTGATAACGAAGTCAGTTTGCAACTCAACAAAGGCCGAAGTTCGCCGCTATGAAATAAAGTGATACGTAATAATTTTAAAGTGAAAGATAGTATAAATGCCAAGATGAAAATTATGAATGCCGACTAAACGTAAGTAGATTTTGGGGAATTTTATTTTAAACTAATACATAATAATAATAGGGCTTCCGAGTCCGTGGAGAATAAATGTAACTTTGAGTCAGGGGACAATGATAATAAGAATTCTATTCTAAAGCCGGCGAGAAAAATTCAAGTTCTGAGTCCGTGGAGAATAAATGTAATTTCAAGTCTGGGGAAGATGATAATCCAATTCTAAGTTTGGGGAAATTGATATGAAGTAATAAGTCTGAATAAGATGACAATAAATTGGGGTGCATGAGTATAAGTGAATAATGGTAGTCCAGAGGGTGATGGCAATAATTTAAATGCAATGGTTCAAGCGTGTGGATAGACAATATTTTGAATGGGCATGTAATAATCCTGAATTGGGGGAAGATAATTTTTATTCAAATGGATGGCTTAATGCATGGGAGATATTAGCTGATGCGTCAATGCAAGAAAAAAATAGACCAGGTTAGATTTTTAATTCTAAGGCATTATTTTTCTATATTTTTTTATTTGAATATTGTATTTGCTTAATATAAATTAATGTAACGAAGTTCACCAAAACAAAGGATTTGAACACGTATAAAGTGCGTGATATGATAAGAGGTTTAAAACGTTCCACACTTCTTTTATAAAGATAATAGGTTTTTTTGGTGACTTTGGGTTTTGAGTAAAAAGTATATGATTTTGATAAATGAGATTTGCAAACATTAATTAATTGAAAAGTGTATTTCAAATAATTTACAAGAACTGTACATAATATTTGTTTCATTATATAGACTCGAATTAACTGAATTTTATAATTCCAAATAAATGCTAGTCGAGGTAATAAGATAAAGTTAATAGGAGTGATTTGATAATTTAAACAGTTCAAGGAGGAGCTATAAGTTGAATACGAAATTGATAACAAGTAAGGCGGTAACGTATCAAATTTTGTTATTGGTAGACAAGGTTGGTTCAAGATAAAATCCAGTTAAGTTTCTGGAGGGAATTGATAGCAATATTAATAAGACAGCCCAACGTCGGAGGAGATAATTACAATCTTGTTTATATATAACATATTAATATGGTCGCCCAAACGATGGAGCGCGAATAATTTAGAGGGACATACCAATATATATATATATATATATATATATATTATATATATTACTGTGGATTTATAAGCTTAAATAGGTGTACATAAGCCTGTATGTTGAAATCAATTTAGTACATTTCAATATAATTAAATAGGGATAAGATTAGGTAAGATAATGTAGATTTAATTTTTGTTCTTCAATTTAGAACCAGGATAATATTTAATTACTAATGAGATCGATGGCAGGGTTACAAATCGTGTACAAATGTTATTATAAAAGCTTTCATATCGGGTGTAGTGTAAAAATCAATAATTTCGTAAGCGTAGCATAAGTTAAAACATTTATGTAACTTTGCAAGGTTGTATATTCGAAAACAAACTACAACGGTTATGAATTTCAAGGAACGAACGTGCAGTAGATAAACAATTCCAATAAAACTTTTCAACGTTGAGAATATATTTCTAGGTAAAAATCGTTAACTGAAAATACAGGTCTATAACAGTAACGAACGGTTACATGTAGAAAACAGATCGATAAAATCAAGCAAGAGACGATATTTGGCATGTAATAGAAACAGAGGGAAATATCATATGGTCAGTTGTTGTGACTTTCAAACGTCTGTAAGGCGAAGATATTTTTAAAGGCAATAAGCAGGACAAGGAGGCATCGTGTTTGCAGAAGGTATTGATTTTCAAGGCGCACAGAAAAGTAGGAAGAAACAACTCTGAACAAGGTGGTGATAGAGGGACTATGCAAAGGATAGAAAACATGGGGTAGACAAGGAAACCAGAAAGGTAGAAATGACATAGACAATTTAGGTAGGGTATGAAAACAAGGCCAGAGGATGTTATGATGAGAGTAAAAGCGAGATAATAGTATGAACGCGCATACGGGAGGCGTGATTTTGGTTGTTTGAGAGTGATAGGAGAGTTAAGGATTCAGAGAAAATTAAGACGGTTGGCAAATTTAACGACTTTTTCGGAGTAAAGCAGTGTTTGCGTTTCAAAATTCTCGGTTTTCGGCGACGGTTGCATTAATGTGCAAGTTAATTTTAGGAATTGAGCAACCGTTGGATAAAGTTTCGAGGAATGATTATAAAGGATATGTGCAACTTGAGAGGGGCGTTGGTTATATAAACGCACCGGAGACGATACTCGTTCTCTTAGTTTTCAGATTCTGCTGAATACTTCAAACTACGCAACTAGTGAAGTCCGAGATATATACAAGTGTTTAAATGCACAACTTGGTGTGATTTTAAAAACAGAGTAAACCGTATAAAATTATTTTGATTTAATTGAAGCAGAATGAATTGTAAATAGCAACTTAGTTGTAAATTGGATGAGGGTGCTTGTTGCACTTACTTAAAAGAAGCGATTGTTTATGAATCTGTAGCTGCAGTTTTGAGGGTTTTTGGAGTATGGTAATTTGGATGAGAAGCAAGTTCAAGGTTTAATTGCTGTTTCTGATGAAAAGAAACAATATGGAGTGATCCAGGTACGAGCAGTTGGTAGAGAAGAGCATTTTTACAGGTGGCGATCTGCATGAAAAATACTCTCCAGCTAATGAATTTTTTTTAAACTATTGTGGTGGTGCTTATTTGTTGTTTTAAATCAATAGTGATTTTGGGTTATATATTGTGATGAATTTATGAACAGAAAATTAATTGATTTACCTTTGTAAAGGAAATATTTAAAATGTGAGGATGTAATTAGGTATATATGATATAATTATGAATATTTTACATATGTAAGAGGTAAACGGGTCTTTTATTTAAAATTTTCAGCGCTAAATTTTTGCACGCAAATTCAAAAAGGTTTATACTGCGCTCACCATAGACCAGGGGAAAATAAAGTAAGGTTCTGGGATAGGCCCATCTACTTTAGTATGTGCATATGAATATAGACAAGCAGGTAATCTTTGTTGTATTAATTTGATGTGATGATATTTTGAGGAGGAGCATGAAATATTTAACGTGAATCAATTTTGTAAGTATTGAGATTATTTGATTTTGATGTTAATTTGTCAGAATAAAAAGAGTTGTATTTTTGGTTAGAAGGATTATTTTCAATTTTTTTATTATTTATTTTTATTATTATTAAAAACAAACAGTTAGTTTAGGGTAAACAAAACGTAAGCGTTGCATGCAGATATGCATCAATAATATAAAGAGAAAGGCTATGTTTTTAATGAGATAGCAAAGAATGGAACATATCATATGGTTAGTTGTCGTTGACTTTGAAACATCTGTAAGACAAAGAGATTTTTAAAAGTAAATAAGTGCGAGGGAGATGCTACATGTATACATAAGATTTTTGTTAAAGAGGGTAATGGAAAATATTGTATAGGCTACAGACAGAGTCGAACAATTAGACTGCATGTATAAGACCAAGAAAGACAATAATGTAGACTGGTTGGTTGGGATAAGACTTGTAAATAAGCGGGGATAAAGGTAAAGTAACATAATACACAAGTAAGACAAGGATACACAAAGATCAATAACGAACGGTGAAAACTGGAGAAAGGTACAAGACAAGGAACAGTATAGTTTGAATGCAAGTTTGAATGAGGCGATCGGATGTGCGCGTATGGAAGAGGCGTGTTTTGAGGCTTGGGTGGAAGTTAGTTGCCGGACGATTTCGTAGCAAGTGACAGCCGATAGATATTTTTATTGAGGATTTCTAACTAAAATACTTGTTGTACAAGTGAAATTCTCGGATTTTTGAGACGGTTGGAGACGGTTGCGAAGTTTACGGAGAAAACTCAAGGATAATGGTTGGTTTTGCAGAATTAGACGACTATTAATTGTTGTGGAGTGGATGAATTCGTGGAATCAGTGAACGGTTGAGAAGTTTACCGAGAAAAGTTTGCTTAGGGTATGGCGTGTAACGATTCAGGGGTGGAATTCAGAGGTTATATAAACAACGACAAGGCAGAAAGGGCTCTCTTTCCTTCTTGATCTTCAACTAAGCTTCGTAAAATAGTAACTGTGTATAAGTGGGTTTGAATTCTTTTTAGTACAATTAAGATGCACAAGTTGGTGCAACGGTAATATTGCAATTGTGAATACCAAAAATACAGTTGATAACCGTAGCTGGAAAAAGTAAGTAGTCCTTTTTACTACATATGGTTGGAGGCGCTTGGTGTGCACTGGTAGAAGTCGAGTATGTTGATGAACCAGGAAAAGATGTACGGGAGCATGAAAGTACCGTGCATTAGCAGCTGAGAAATCTGAGTGGAGACGTGCAGTTCCTGATGGTGAGAGGCCACCGGGAGCAATGCTTGAACGAGCAGTCTAGAGGGATGACCACATCGGAGAGAGCTGGTGATGCTTAATCCAGGTAACTCAACCTTTTAAAAACTTTTGAATATTGTGATTTTGTTAGTGATGATGACAATTTGGTGTTTTTTGTGGATTTTGTTGTATTATAAGGACATTTTTAATTGACAATTTTATTTTAAGAAGGGGTTGTATGAAAACATATTTATGTACTATTTGGTATTATGAAATGAAGGTGTAATATTGGCTTTTTGTACAAAGTAAAAGGGTTTTTGGTAATTTTTCAGTGCAGGAGTTAGCACATACGTACTGAAAGGTTTTTACTATGAGCTCCTAATAGACCTGGGGTTTTAAAGTAAAGTTTAGGGATGAGCCCAGTTACTTTTATTTAATGATTGATGTAAATTGATAAATTTCCAAATTATTTTATTTAAAATGACTTCATTTAAAAATTAGTAATGTTTGTTAAACATCCAAGGTGTATGAAAAATGTAAAACTAAAAACTAAAAGCGTGATGTACTTTTGGTAGTCAAATTTTATTTATTTTTTTGAATAGTAAGATATTATTTTCAGAGACTAAGTGAGAAACTGTGGCAAATATCCCGGAAGAAGCTGAGCAAAAAGCTGGAAGGTTTGGCGTCCGAATTGGAAAGCATCTTCAAAGGGTATTATTATAGGGTGGTATGTAATGCAAGTCTAGGTGGTAAAACTTGATTTCTAGAGTAGGTGTAGATCATTTGTGACAACACAAATCTTAGGGGACTTTTCAGGGGTACTTACACGGTAATTATGACGCCCAAAGTATGGGGCACAAATTAACCGACTTGTTCCAGAAAAGAGCTCGCAGCAATATATATATATATATATATATATATATATATATATATATGATACGTATGTACTTAATTGAATTCCGGGAATAACCATATAAAGGTTTTCTTAAACTATGCCATAATGATCCCCCAACCGTTTTAACTTGAATTTTATACAGATTTGGCTAATAGCCTGTAATTAGATTGCTCCCTAACCATGTAAAAGTTGATATTATAGTATTTGTAAAGTTCAGAATCTTGTCGCATTTCATTATAAACAAAAAAAAATAATAAGAAAATTCTCTCACCTACCAAATTGATCTCGCTCCACTGCAAATCTGAAAATAGAAAAGAGTCTTAGAAACATGAATTAGTATAAAAAGCCTTAAATCTAATATATATATATATATATATATATATATATATATATATATATATATTCTAACCTACAAAACCTTCCACCAAGCACCATAGTTCTTAAGCCTAGGGGTGTGTTTTAGCTTACCAAAGTAGTTTCTAGCAAACCACGGTTAGAGTTTCCAGCAAACAATACGTGGAGGTAACACACATGTCTGCCAAGATAAGCGGGGGAAGGTAAAAAACGTATTAAAAAATTACGAAGATAATTATTTAGTTGATAAATCGCAATAAAAATACACATTCTTTGTAAAAAAAACCTAATAAAGACATAAAACTAAAATTAAGTTATTGTTTAAGCTTCGAGAACCAAAAATTGAAAGTGTCTTAAATTATTAATATTCACCTAATGTGATTATTGAGATCATCACTAACTAGCTTGTATTGGATTTATAGCTTAGAGGTTATTTGTCATTCTAAATTAGGAATAGAGAAATTTGTTAAAAGTTCTTCGAAGACTTTTTATTCCTAGGGTTTTTCAACTTTATTACATTCATTTCACGTAGCAAAACTTCATAACTTCTTCTAATTTTTCTGATCCTTGCTTAACTGTCATCTTTCTGGCATCATGTCCGCCACTATTTATTGTCTTTATGTTAGTTTTGTGATTGTCATCGATCTAAATCATCTATCTAAAAGATTCTTTTACTTTATGTAACACTACTTCTAAATTCCTATCTGTTTTTGACAATAAAACTATATCATCTGTATACCTCAACGTATAAGTTTCTTCTTCTTCTTGAATTACATAACATATTTTCTATTTATTTGATTTTAGTTGATTACTTTAGGTACAAGTTAAATAAAATTAGTGATAAAACAAACAAAACACACAAATACTCGGTAAAACGTCTGTAACTGTCAACTGCCACTTTGATTCCATAGCCTTAACCGTTCAGTTCATTCCATTACTTCCACGTCTTCTGACTAGAACAAAACATCTTTCATCTCGCGTGTACCTATAACTTCCTTTCACGTGTGTGCCTCCACCAGCTGAATATTTACCTTTCTTTATCTAAACCTGTCGCACGTATATCTATATCCCCTAATCACCTTGCTTGGCTCCTTTCTCCCGCTTTCAACCGACGCGTGCCTGCTTATAAAATTCCTTGGAATTATTGATTTTCTTCCCCCGCTACAACAAATTTGTTTAAGTCGCCTTACAATACTAGTGATTAACTCTATGTATCTCGCTTGTATGCATACGTTTTTGTTCCATCTTTGTTTTTTCATGACAGTTGTCTTTAGTTCTCTCCGATACTAGCTCCAGAATTAAAATCGATATCTTAACAAACATACTGCGTCTTTGTCAGATTTATATGGTTTTGCTTTGTCTCTGTTGCAAATTGACTACGTTAATTCCAACGGTCGTTTGTTTTCCTGTAACCTATTAAAGCTTGTTTGTACCAGTGTTATCTAGAAATATATTTCCCCTTGTTATTTTGCTCTACTTTTAAAACGTTTGGGTTTTACCTTGGAAAAGTAAGATGCTATTTTAACACATATTCAACGCTTTTACAATCCCTTATAATATTAAATATGCTATACTTTTACCCCATTATTATTAAGTCTTATGCCCTATATTTAAATAAATACTATATTACATCATTCCTAGCTAACTATGACTAAACTATATTAACCCTACATTATAATACATTACCTAAGCTCTAAAATAATTGTTTAATTTCCTAAATAACTAATTTGATTTTCTAATAACCTTATACCCTTATGTATTCCCAATGAACCCTTAATTACAGGATAACATATATATATATATATATATATATATATATATATTGCTGTGATAAGGGGTTGTTTAAGGGTGTATTTTATAGCAATGGCCATGTAGTAATCAGAAATCACAATAGGAAGCAGAAAACTGCATTTATTTAGTAGAAAATTGAGCAATTGAGATAGTTTATAAATAGTAAGCATTTAACACCCTGTATATAGACTATAAGTAGTTTTAAGCGACGCAAATAGACACATCTTGGAACAATAAGACGCATAGTTAGCATAGAAATAAGTAATTCATGCATTAGGTGAATAACAAAAATTTAACACCCGGTAGATAGAGCTTTAGTAATTTAAGTAATGCAAACAAGGTAATTTTTCAGTAGAAGCACGCGTATTTAGAAGTAAGCATAGTTCATGTAATTAAACACGCATTGAAAAGGATTCGAATTAATCATAACATAATACGGAGATAAGAGATAAAACTTAAAGAAGCGTAGTGTAAGTGCGTACAAACAATTAACAATTTTTAATAGCAAAGGTAATTAAAAATGCGTAAAGAAATAAACATACATGAAAATTGAAATTCCAAAAAAAATTGGAAACGCGATTATTTACTCAAAACACCGCATGGTCTGATAACAAAGTATCTGTAAGCAAATAACAATTACTTGAAAAGCCAAGAATGTTACATCAGAAAACCACTTTAAGTGTAGGAAATAGAAAGACCTCATTGGTTAAGATTAGTAAGCCAAACCCACAGACAAAGGGGGACATACTCATATATTAACAGCGAGCAATGATAACGGAGCTCAGTTTTCAACTCTACAAGGCCAAGCTGTGTTACTTTGAATCAAAGAGTAACGCGTAATAATAATATTTTAAATAGTAAAAATTGTTTAGTGACAGATAGTACTACGAAGATGAAAATTTCTATTGCCTATTAACGTAAGTAGAATTTGGGGAATTTATTTAAACTAAAATATAATAATAATAATAATAATAGAGCTCTAAGTGTGATAATAATAATTCGGAGGCTGACGACAATAATTCAATTAATATAATAATTCAAATTATATTCTGAGGCTGGTGAGAATAATCCAGAGGGTGTCAAGAATTTTAAGTGTGATAATAATAATTCGGAGTTTAATGACAATGTTCTGAGGCGGATGACAATAAATCTAAGTTCGACGAGAATAATATTCTGAGGCTGAGGGTGATGACAATAATTCAAAAATAATAATTCAAGCGTGTGGATAGATATTTCAAATGGGTATATAATAATTCCGAATTGGTGGAGAATAATTTCGAATATGATGTTAATGATCCAAATGGATGGTATAATAATGCATGGAAAATTCTAATTGATGTTGGTTGATAATGGATGCGTCGAGAATCTTGGTACAATTTTGAGTTGCGAGAAAGAAATAAAGAAGCACGAAATAAACAGACCAGGTTAGATCTTTTTAGTTTTAAGTCATTTTTTTTTATTTGAATTTGCTTAATTAATATAAACTAGTGTAACAGAGTCAGCAACAAATTTTGCATACGTTGAAAGTACGTAATATAATAAAGGGGTTTTGAACGTTCTAGGCTTCTTTGATTAAAAAAAGAATAGTTTTTGATGACTTTAGATTGATTGCAAAGCATATGATTTTTGATATAAATAAGACTTACAATATTGATTGATTGAAAAGTTTATTTTAATAATTTTCAAAACCTGTACATAATATTTGTTTTCATTATATGGAATTGAATTAATTTCATTTTATAATTCAAAATAAAAGCTAGTCGAAGCAGAATAATAAAATTAGTGGGAGTGTAATTTGATAATTTAAACAGAGAGGTGGAGTCAAGTAAGAAAACGCCATTGATACCGAGTACGGCGTTATCATATCAAGTTTTGTTATTGGTCGAAACAACGTCGGGGCACGATAGTTCCAGGAGTTCATAGCAATATATATATATATATATATATATATATATTATATATATATATATATATATTTATATATATATATATAATTATATACAGAACCTGTATTAGTTTTGTAACGGTCATAGAATGACTTATAAAATACGGGGAAAATATTATTATTTACATAAAAGAATCAAAAAACTAAATTAAAGTCCGTTTTGTAGTCTTAATCAGATTGGTACCATCTCTACATGCAAAATTTTAGATTTGTTTCATGGTTTCTGATAAAAAAGCACATAAAAACAAAAATGCTGAAATTAGCACAGCTAATATAATTACGCGTAATGTCTTCAAAATTGATTTCAAAGAGCGGACGCAGCTGCAGCACACAGTGAGGCCGAGTAAGCTGTATCTCAGCACTACGTATGAAAATTGTTTTTTGTTTTGCTCTTCCAGAGTTGCATAGAAAATCGATAGTAAAAAGAGAAAGAAAAGAGGTAATGAGTTTAGAAGAGACAAAAAAAGTCAAAGAGTTGCAAGAATCGTCAAAAACTTGTTCCAAAATAACGACTTACTGTGTAAAACCACACTCTAGCAGTAATAATCTTGAAAATGGAAGTAGTGCTAGTGTCGGACAAAAACTAGGTTTGGTAGAAACAGCAGTGGACGTAGCTTATACATTTGATGGTTGTGAAACAGAAAATCCTCAAGCCAACGTTTCTGACACTTCAACAATTATTGATCATGTCCAAAACTGAAGGTCTATTGATAATTGATCCGATGCGAACATCGGAAGCCTCCCACGAGCAAAAATCTACACTGCAGCCGTCACCACCATTACCACTATTACGACCGTTGCCGTCACTACCCTCAATTTCATTTTTATTAGAAGAGCAATTTATGAAGGTAGATAATTTCTCAGAAGAGGAAAACGATTATTTTAAGACTCCAACTGAAAACGATTTATCAGGTTTTTTTCATTTCATCCTCACCAAGTTGTAAAAGAATTGCCATTTACTGGAAAAAATCTGTATTTTTTGCTGAACAAAGTGATGGTCAGTCATTCAACAGGCAATGGTCATCATGCAACAAAATTGTCAAAAAGTTGTTTTGTTTTTTATGTTTGATCTACAGTAATGAAAATTCTACTTTTTGGTCAGAATTTGACGAATAGAAGTACGTCCATACCAGAATAGACAACGTGAAACTTCCAAGGCTCACATGTCATCGGTACATTTATTTATTGCAGCAAAGCGGAAGAAATCTACTTATAACTTACTTTTTGAAAGTCAAAATCAAAAAAGAAAGAAGAGGTAAGGGAAAGAAGACATATTGTGGATACTATTGTTGATGTTTTGAAGGTTATCGGAAAGCAAGGTCACTCTTTCCGAGCATCTCTAGAGCAAGTACACACTTTAGATAACAATACAATTAATCATGGTAATTTTTTAGCAAGTATGATTTAAATTTAAACAAACATTTGAATGCTGTAACGGTAAAAAGTAAACAACTTCATCAAACAAGGAAACGTAAAAAAGATGAAACTGGGGGAAAAAAGAAAGTAGTGGGAAGAGGAAATTTTGTGATGTTTCTGAGCAATAATACAGCTATGAAGATAGTTTCAATTATTTGCCACAAAATAAAAGAAATCATATCAGACAGTGTAAAAGAAGTGGTGAAGTACTCAGTGTTAATGAACACAACAATAGACATTTCGGGAAGTCGTGAATGTGCCTTTGTGGTCCGCTATGTACACGGACACAAAGTTTATGAAAGATTTCTATCATTGAAATGTGTCCCAACTACTACATTATAATTTGAATAAGGGCCGCTATACTTGCGGTCACGTCCCCAATGCTCCACCCAAAGGCACTACATTGGGTTTAAACGCGAAAATATAAGCGTACTTCAGATATAATCTAACTTCAAAATTAATCGATTCTAAATAAAAATCTAACAAACTAAAACAAAAACTAAAAATAGGGTTTTAATAATGCTATCCTTAGCGTTGATTTGGAGTGTGTCCGTTCAACAAGACATACGCGAAAGTAAAATGGGAGGGATCCTTAATACCGGATAGCAGTCGGCAGCTCTGCCTACTGGTGCGACCTGAAGAGTCGTCTTAAAACTATCCAGATCTAGTTAACTAATATTTAAAATGGATTCAAATTTCTAAGCAGTCGCAAAATATTTTAATAGTGAATCCAGCTATTTTGCCTGCTCTATAAATTTACAAATCGTCCTCCCTGATCTAAGTAATTTATTCTATCTTTAGCCTAAATCCATCCCTAGCTTTCCTTACCATTCCCTAACTGATTTATATTATAAACACATTCTTCACAATTACAATCTTCGTTCCTATAAAAATGCTGCCACCAAAAATGGCCGCAGAACGTCAGATAAAACAAATCAAGCTCCAAAAATAAATGCAAAATGAATATAAATAAATATAAAATGTAGATATAAATATAAATAAATATATTTATGTAAATAGATATCTAATAAGCATATATCAGTGCACAAAAAAAGCAAAAAGCATTGCCCAATTTATCAGGTGCACTCGCATAAACATTATGTCGGCTAGCGCCAGAAAAACGTGCTCGTTAAATTATTTCAAATCGACTTATTGATACAAATTAATGCTTATGCGAGTGCAGCCGTCACAATTTTCCTTCTTACCTCGATAATTATTTCTCCAGTATCTGAAAATCTGGTGGTTTTTTGACATCTATTTATATCTTACTGCTAAGGGGAGATGGGTATGCACTGCTAAAGTCCTGGTGGGTATGCACTAAACGTTCTGGAGGAATCACAATCACTATCACTTTAAAATCGATGGTGGATGCGCGGTTTCACTCTATTTTATTTTCTTTATTTATTTACTGATTTAAATTAATGAGGGTTTTTGGTTTAGTTTGTTATTGTTTACTTGTTTTGATTTATTCCTGATATTCCGCGCGTTTAAAGTTTGACAGTGATTGTTGTGGTTGTGTATGGGTTGTCATACATATTAGATTTTGGTTATAATCATGATTAATTTATTTTTTTTTTTTTTAAATTTTTTATACAGGTTTTGGTTATACCATGCTCATGTTCATTTCTCATGCCAAGTCAAATCTAAAATTTTTAATTCTCCCTTACCCCCTCACCCTCCGATTTACGCGCGGTTATCTCCGTCCAATCTCGCGACCGTTCCTGAAAATTCTTTGAAGACTGCCCAGAACGCCTTCTGGTTAGCCACTTCCATGACTTCCTCTAGGATTTAGGGCCATGCTAGCTCTGCGACAGCTAATTTCATATCAGCTAACCCTCGATTTGCTGCCTTGAGTGGGCAGTCGAAGAGCACGTGCTCTACGCTTTCTGCGCCCTCACCGCATTCGCAGCGGTCGTTATCGGTTAAACCGAATCTTTGTAAATATGCTTTCAGGGCGCCGCGCCCTGTTAACAGTTGCACCACCATTTTATGATCGAGTTTCACCTCGATCTTATCTCTAGCTTCTATGCTCGTCACAACTACTACAATATAATTTGAATAAGGTTTGCAATACTTGCGGCCACGTCCCCAATGCTCCAGTCAACACAACTACTACAGCTGACGGGCATTTGGAATCCCTGGAAAAAGGTACAAATACCTATCGTAGACTGTGTGGCAGATGCCTTTGACGGAGCATTTAACATGAGTGGACCCTACAATGGACTTACTGCCAAGTAATCGGCTATCATACCACATCACATTCATACATGGTGCTATGCCCATGCACTGAATCTTGTACTCTCTGATACTGCACAGGTTCTTCCTATCACTATTTCCTTTTTTGGACTGCTTCAATAAACACATGTACTCTTTAAGAAATCACTAAACAGGCAAAAAAGTACATGGAAAAATCCAGTCTATAAGCTAGCAGCTACTGGTACTACACGTTGGCGAAGCTGTAGCGATACCTGTACTAAAATTTTTGGAAGAATTGACGCCTGAACGTCAAAAGAACCCCAGCCTCAACCAGTCAAGTACGTCTTTTTTGAACTGACACTGGCATTACAAAGAATAGCTTCATGTACTGATTTTAATGGCAAAGTAAGGAACGATACTGCAACCCTTCTTAAGAAGTTTGTTAGTTTTGAAACTGTGGTGATGGCCACGATTTTCCTTCAGTTCTTCAAAATAAAAACACCACTGTCTGATTATTTACAAACACGAAACTTGGACTATGTTCAGGCATGGGGATTGGTCGAATCAGCTGTTCCAAGACTCATTGCTCTTAGAAGCAAGTTTGATGAAACTGTGCATGCAGCAAAGACTTTTATGTTAAAGTTTACAGACAAAATCGAACATTCCTCAGACAGAGATGCATTTAGCGATATATCTATTGAAACTGAATTTCAAAGAAAACGACAAAGAACAATCAAATAGATGATAGGAGAAATATGTGCCGACACAAAAGTTCAGGGTTCCTCCGAAGATGTATTCAGAGTTAAAATATTCAATTGCATTATTGATCGAGTTTCGAAGGCGATTGAAAACAGATTTATGAAACACAAAAATCTGTATTTGGATATGGTTTTCTTTATCCAAAAGGATTTGATCAGTATCAACACAAGGAATTCCCAGTGAATGCGTTGCAGAAGGTGTGCAAACTAATTCCTACAGTTGACAGAGACAAACTTAAAGAAGAGTTTATTTTATTCACGAATGTTTCGCCAGGCATTTTTCAAAAACCATTGGATGTAGATTACATAAGTGATGTGTTTGAAGAGGTTGAAAACGTATCAGATGAAAATGTGGACGAAGACTATGATATTGAAGAGGACAAATGTGTGCCTTGTAGTTCAAATAATCAGTGCAACTCTTGTATTAAATGTGCTTTTGAAGTCATAGTAGAGTTTAACATGTACAGCCTACAGTAGAACTTTATAAGGTTTACAAATATTTATTAACAATCCCAATGACGCAGGTCAGCTGCGAGAGTAGGTTTTCAAAGTTGAAGCTTATTGAGAGTAGACTGCGGTCATCAATGACAAATGAAACCCTTGAAACCTTTCTTTTAATGCATACTGAAAGGGACATTCTAAATTCAATAGAAACGGATTTTTTAATATCGAAACTGTGCGAAACAAACTCAGAAATGAGACGTTTGTTGCTTTTGACTGCGGACCAATTGACTGAGACTTTTAATAATATGTTTATGTTAGATATAGAAAACGAGTAACTTGTGTAGCCTAAGGTTGTAAAGAATAAAGTTTTTTCAACAAGACGTATTTAATAAACACAAAAATTTTTTTCAATTCTTTATTCTCAAATACTGCGGTAAGTTTACCTAATAAAACTGAGTTTTGTAAAAATAATCTTGCCAAGTTTCTTCTAGTTTTTAAGAGCCAGAATAATATGTAAGGTGTAATTTTCAAGGGTTTAATTTTTAGACACTTCTGTTTGACTGGGGTGTGCTTCAGTCGCCACGGTTAGGCGCCCTCATTATCACTTGTCCTCTGCCCTTTATAGGTCCCCAGCATGGACCTGACGATTTCTAGTATATGTAGAAATCGAACACAAAAAAAAGAAATATTTTTCTAGGTGTAAGATATAAAAATCCTTAAGTTGAATCTACACTTATGCCACCAGCGGTCAAGCGCGATGCCCCAAAAATCTTACTTATACCATCGGCGATACAAGTAGGCGTTGACGTGTTAAAATTAAACCGTTACACATACTCATTCCTACTCACTAATAATTTTTGAGCTCCTGTTGGGTCACAGTATGAGATTTATGTAAAATCGAGAAAAATTTTCTGTCGATTACACCTTATGCGAAGACAGGAAAAGCAGATTAACGATTTGATTCTCATTACTGTAGCATCGATTTACATATTACAATCTAATATTTTCGGTCAAGCACCTACATAACCTGCATCTTACAAAGTCATAAAATACTGGTTACGTTCAAAATCAGACAAACCCTCCAAACAGTCTCATTTAAAATTTAAAGTACACGCAATACAGAATGGGTAGCAAGTTAACTGAATGATATTGAATGAAACAAGTGGTTCGTGATCTTTTGTTTCTTGTTATTGCGAAGTCAAGTAACTCAGATGGAGCGAACAGGTCAAAGCTGTTGAATGCGTTGATATACAGAAGTAAAACCGGGCTGGTCCGCGGTAGAACGATTATGAAGTCCAAACAGGAATCTTACGACTGCCACCTGTCTCGATTCCACATCGCTATTGGTCCAGTTTCAGTGTTTTTTATGATCCTTGCTTTAATTTTGTTGTTGCTATACACTGTTAAATGCATACCAACTTGCCAGGTCATCGCTTCGAAACCAAAGAAAATAATTCTCGACATCGAAATCAAGGTGTTATAGCTGAGTGAAGGACGAACTAATTGATTCCTTTAGATCATTACGCTAAGAAAATATTTAGTTTACAGAATAATAGCCAGAGTATGAGTTATGACATTTTCGTTTCTTTGTTAATTTGAAGCTTGGAATGGTACCGTTATTTTTTATTTACTTGAAGACCATCAAGTTTTGATTGTTTAATCCAAAGTAGAGTCACAGTGTCATATAATTTCGGTCAGCATATCCCAAAAGACTTCGTTAATAATTCCAGTTTATCTGTACTTTTTTACTTCAAAATCCAACTTGTCCATAATTTACATTTTTTTATAAAACAAGTATGACAAAATTGCTTAAATTTAGTGCTCTCCAAATTAAATATTCGTTTTCGTATATACTCAAGCAGGAAATCTCAGTGCTTAGTAAGTTATATTATTTAACAAAAACTCGTTTCATTTCTCATGTCGTATATCTAAAATACGTAGGAGTCCTATTTTAGCTACATTTGTTGATTAGAATATTATAAAGAATGTACCTAGAAACACCTACCTACGCATTTGAACCAATAGAAATCTAAATACAGCAATATTTTGTAAAACTTTCATACGTTAATTTCCTAATAAAGATATTACAGAACCAAAATTCGTGGGAAACCAAGTTTTGCACACCTTGCTTGCTCAATGATATATTGCGCAACAAACAAAACCATAAAATTTGCAGGTTCTAGTTCGTATTTTATCCGATTTTATAAGTGCAAAAACTGTAAAAAAGCTTAAAAATACGTTTCTCATTCCATTTGTCAACAATATATTCGTTTTTTACTTGCTTAAAATAATGGCATAATACCTAATTTATTGTATAGTTCCAATAGGTAGCTAAACCCACTCAGTTAAGAGGCATATAAATTGTTTTAAATAAATATATTCCTGACTTTTATGCAAAATAAAGTATAAGTTTTTATCTACTTTGATCCAGGTGTATTTAGTTGTGAAACGAGACCTTTACAAATTCGTTTGACGCTCAACTTTTAAATAATATTTCATTTCAGAACATTCGATAGAATCTTTATAAAATGGTCAGAACTATCAATCTTGACAGTCTAGAACAAGTGCTACTCAAAAATCATAAAACATATCATTATTATAACAATAACTACAACCATGTGTTGAACATTATTCAGACATATCACCCTTTCCCTTCGAAACTTGACTAGACAAGGATATAATAATTATGTAGCGCCTACCGGTCTACCTATGACTCGAATAATTACATTAGAACGTAAACAAAGCGTTTGTTCACAAAAAATGATTGATAGGCTTTGCGGCGCAACTTTCTCCAGGCGAACTTGATTGACAGGTACAAGGCTTTTGCATTTAAGGGTTATTTAGGTTACAATAAGAAATCTCGAGAATGTTATTTGCATAATTTCTGGTATGTTTTTGAAATAACTAGTACAATTTAATACGTATACGTAGCCGTTAAGGAGTTTCAAAGCTTGTTCTAAGTGAGTTTTAGTTTTGAAGCTTTGATTATAATATGTTCCAGTTTAAAGTTTTGGTAGTTGTTAGATGAAATAAGTAGTGGTGTATGCGACATAAATTACCATCGATATAAATTATTCGCGGGTGATATAAATTACTGTGGTAATTATATAAATTAATAATTAGTACTTGGATAGGTAATTATACTGCTTCAATAGTAATTTAGACGATAACATTGTAGTGTTAAAAACTTTTACTGTTAGCGATAAGATGAAAATAAATTGTCCGAAGAGTTTTTAGCATACTCCATTGTAACTACGAGTTGTTTAAAAGGTTTGTATAATCAGTTTGAAAACAAAGAACTGCTGTTTTTGTTACCCTAATGTCAACAGTGGGATTAAAGAGTTTTGAACGATTTCTGTTTCCAAGCTTGTCATTTGTATCCAAAAAAAAAAGGAAATGGTTAGCGAAATGTTTTTGTTCTTGAAGTAGTTCAAGTCAAACGCTGCGGTTGCTTGACCGAAAATCCCGTAAAACTGCAGAAAAGTTTTTCAAGAAAATACAAGAACACGCAAAAAAACAAGACCAAAACTTTGCGAGCTGGACAGCGAAAGTAGAAAAAAATGCGGAAAAACGCTGCAAGCCTGACTGTAAAACTGAACCAAACCACCACCGATTTATAGGAGAATTTTAAAGAAAAATTAGACCAGAATAGAAAAGCGGTTGAACAAAAATTAATTTAAATTGCAGCAAACTGAGGGAAAGAGTTTAAACACGAAACTACAAAAGCCACAGAAAATCTGAAAACCAAGTTTTCCAGCGGTTTGCAGAAACTTGAAACGAAGTTTTTAAAGAAAGTGATAGAAAAGTTGCGTAAAATGGTAAAAGAGGAACTGACGCTGGAGGAACGGATTAATTCCCTAACAGTTCAAGCACCAGAGTCCTTAGTGTCGGTGACACGGCACGACCCAGAAATTAAGAATGTCGCGGAATGCAAACCAACGCCAAAATTCAGAATAGAACCACCGACATTTGATGGCAGCCATATTTTAAACAATTCGGAGCTATTGGGAGAGCTATCGGACAGAACAATGGTGAAAGAGCAACCGCAAGTATTGTCGCGTTCGAGGTAAGGCCTTGAGCATTCCGCAGACCCTACCAGACCATAATCAAAAGAGCTGCGGTGCCTTAACATTAAGGCCGAAAATGAGGTACGGCGACTCTCATCTGCAACAAGTGCACTAAGCTCAACTAAAGAATCGTTACCAACAGGCTAACGAAAATTTGCAAAGAGTTTGGGGAAGATATTTTTCACTTGGTGAAACTAGACTACCCAACAGCGCCGAATAGCTATCTAGAGTTGGTGGCAATTCAGACCATCATTGATGGAATACGCGACGAGTAAATCAAAGAAACACTTTGGCTGGTCCGGCCAAAGACTTCACGTGATGAGTTGGCTCATGCCTTAAAGTTCGCGGCAGCAAAGCAAGCAACGCCTTTGATCTGTGGCAAGGTATGCCACTATGGAGATGCACTGAGCAAAGATAATGTAAAGTACGTGATTCGACGGCTACTGCGTGGCCAGTAGTCGGAAAAAATGGAGCCACGACGCCAGGACCGCAGATTTAGGCGTATGCGTAACTGATGTAAACGGCTTAAGCAAGAACACAAGGGGCCTACATTAATAGAGGGGGCCGGCGGAACAGGCCGAAACTCGATGTGCATAAAGTCTACTTCGAAAATTATAGTCCGCGTCGCGTAGGTAAAATGTGATCTTGCTGGTCGGAGTACAATGATCAACGATAATTGACAACCAGTACAGATGCGAACGGAACAGGAGAATAACAAAAGCATAGGTGTCATTTTGGGTTGGATAGCCAGAAGGGAACGTCTCTCTTGGCAGGACATTAGCCTGTTGAATAGCACCCTGAAGTCGTACTGGGCACAATAAGATTCCTTTAAAGTAGAGAATGGTGTGTTGGTGCAATCCTTAAAGAGTGGAGATGGATCCATGAGTACGCACCAGCTGGTGGTTCTAAAAGCTGAGTGAGGTTTTAGAACATCTGCATAATGCGACCTCGGGAGGACACTTTGACGTTAAGAAGACTCTGTCGAAAGTTCGAGCAAAATTTTACTGGTTAGGCTGCAACGACCATGTAAAAGAGTGTGTGCACCATTGAAACCGTTAAACTTCAATGAGGGCAAACAACTTGGAAGGCCCATCTGAGAGAGTGGCAATAGATATTGCCGGTGTATTCCCTGAGACCGACTCCAGGAATAAGTACATCTTAGTAACAATGGATAGTTTTACGAAGTGGCCGAAGCGTATGACATACCAGACCAAAAACTGCAACAGTAGCTGACATAACCTTTCTACAATTACGGAGCTCTCGGTGACCAATAGCGGCTCTTGACCTTCACGCTAATAGAATACAGGTATTATATAATTATTTAAAATTATTTAAAAAATAATTTTCCCCTCTAAAAACAACAACTCTAAATTCATCATTGTAAACATTGCATTAATTATCTAAAATTATCAATACAAAAACTAATAAATAATACCCTATTAATAATTACATAAAATTAACAATTAATGCTATTGTGAGCATACGGTTACGTACATAAACTTGTCTCAAGAAGCAAATCAATAACCAATATAACTAATGATCAGCCCCATGGCACGCATAAAGATCATTGTTCTACAACTATTAAGTTTAGTCAACCAATAAAAACTGAAAGGTACTGGGTCGACCAGTTTAGAGAGCCCATAGAAAGAAAATAGTGAACAACCACTCGCCGACGTGTCCAAACGCGCAGGGTTGGTCACCCCTTCCCTAATGGCAGCGGAACAGAGGAGCTCGAAATCCCGCAGTGTAGGTTTTCTCCCATAACAAGCAGGGCGGCAATTCATTCCACCGGATGGAGCTATAAAAATTACAAGTAAAATTAATTTATTGACGCCGAAAGGTACAGTTTTTTTAAAGCGCTAATACTTACCACACAGTGTGTGCACGAAATTTTGAAGAACAGAAAAAAAATTAAAACGTCAACGACGAGTAATCAATCGTTGTCGTCTATGGAACAGAATTGAGTAAAAATGAATTTGTTTAAATAACAAGCATTAATAATTTCAAGCCTCGCGTTATCAACACCATACCAACATACCATACCATACCAACACGTGATTAGAAACTAGAAACACTTATCAAATAGTTCAGTACATTATTTTCATGAGTTTTAAGTTGAAGTAATCTAGAAAGTAATTATACGCTATCGTAATGTGTAGCAAGTTTACGGATACCTAAAACAAGGTATTGACTATTTAATTTATAGAATAAGCTTTTCGTTTCGAAGTAAATAGGTTTAAAATGAAAATTATTAGGAAGCGTACTTATTGTGAACAGGTAGAATATACAGGATGCTGTTGGTGGATTTAAGCAGAATCTAAGTAATAAATAATGAAATCCCAACAGACCATCGTAAAATAACATAACAAACCTCTTAATACACTGAATAATATTGACAACTACTTGTATTAAGGTCGATGACAAGCGAAGAAAGGACGAAAGCCACTAACCACCTCCTGGTGTTTATATAGATCCAAAAATACCCCCCTCTCTCGCAATTCACCACCCTACATGAACTAGCTTTCTTGGTAATATCCTAACCTTTGCAACACTTCTCAAAACTCAAAATCACAACCGAAAGAAAATTCTAAAAATGCCAAGTTAGCCGTCAATCATTCTTCGTAATTTTGTAAAAAAACATTAACAGTTTTGAAAATCCCGGAATTTTGACACTTGAACACAGCAAATTACCGCGAAAATAACTTCCAACCGTCTGACGGCTGTGTTGCTTCCTCGAAACTAGCCTCGACTAAATTCAATTCTTATTAGATTCACGTCCCACATGTGAGACGAACCTAGCCTGATTTCTCTATATCTTACATCCAAAAATGTTCTTTCCCATGTTTCGATTACGAATTCCCATCATATATTCCCTCTCTTAATCTTAAACTGTCGCGCGCCTCACTCTTGTGAAGTCCAATTACTCTTCTTTGTCTCTCAAATGCGCGCTAAATCAGTCGTTGAAATCATTCACCACTCCTAAATAGTATAAACCCTACATCTGCCTTACTCTTATTAATACCCGATCGAATACGCTTTCTTCGTTCATCCTTAATTGTTATCCCCCCTTTAAATCGATATATTATCTCATTCCTATTTATAGCTTTTGATCTATCCGTATTTCCTAGTTAACCCAACACCTAAAAATTTCATCTCCCTCATCTATATGCCAAAGCACTCTGTCTTTGTTTTCATATCGATCCCTGGCTGGTTTAACGTCCATTTCTATTCGTAAATAATATTAATTTTATTCTGAGCTTATTTACAACGCTCCTTGCAATAAATCGTTACCCAGAACATGCCTATCGCAACCGTCAAGTTTTGTTTATCGAAAACACTTTCCTACTCAGAAACTGTCTCTTTTACCAACCTCAGGTTTTTAAATGCTATCTTATGCTAAATTATCCCTATAACATTTACATACGCTACACGAACTAAATTAATGTTACTACTTCACTAAAATTATGCCCTTCAAATTATTGACTTTACGCTAAAGCAAAATGAAAAAGCGTTTTTAACTATTATACGCTGACTCTACTATAATTAAAGCTGCATCCTTACACTGTACACTAATGAATTGATCTTTATGATAAATACTTAACATTAATTGTTACTGCTCCCTAAATATTATGAAAATTTCTTGCAAATAACGGCAAAGTTGAAACTGAAGTAAAATTAACTCTAAGCTCCTACTCTAAACTAATTAATCGTTACACTAGATTTTTAAGACATCTATTTAACTTTCTAATAAATGGTTTTTACACACCCTAAATTGTCCTATGACCTATCTAATTAATGCTAACCTACAAATTACATAGAAATATATACACATAACCAAGGCAAAATTGATTTGGAAGCTAAGAATTTGATAATTAAAATTGTACTACAACCCACGTTAATCCGACGTCCTTCAAAAACTGAACAATTGTGGTCAGTTACCCAACGTCTAGAGTACGTTATTTGATAAGTTAAATACGCCCGTGTTCGGATTCCGGTACAATCAGCTTTTCTTTTTTTCATAATCGTAACGTAAACAATAATGGCGGGTGCGTCAAAATGACAGTCAAGTAAGCATAATAAAGTGTCAAAGTGACAGTTGTGACAAGGATGGCGCAAAGGTACTCTTTCCGAACTAGACGGCCCGGGTTCAAATGTCGGTGCAATTAAATTTCTTCTTAACTTTCTTAGCCCTTTTAACTTTTTAACACTTCTAACCAATGACATCATATGTTAAATGTGTGACGTCATAGATTAGTGACGTTAAAGAGGAGTTACCCTCAACTGCTCAATTTCCCCTACTCAAGAAACAATTTTCTCTGCACGACCCAACATTTTCCATTTAAAACTAATTGGACTTTTTGAATCATCTTAGAATTTATGTGCCATAGTCCCCGTTATCCTTGTTGGTAACGCATTTGTAGACGAAAAATCAGTTGCTTTATATTAAAATGTTCTATACATCCATCAAGATTACACGATTTATAATTGTTGTGCTTTAATGTTATTCATTAAGAGCCCAAAACAATCCAATACAAGCAGAAACGCACTTATTTTGAGTAGGCATTCGTACTTAGTTATTTTGTAAAGACCGAAAGAGAGTAAAATCGTAGTATTACTTAATCTAGAAAGCTACTTTAGGCTGCAATCAAAATAAACACATTTTTCAGAAATTGAGCTATGCTCGCTTGATTCGAATTCGATTCGCACTCGAGGTGAGCTTCGAGCCAAATCGAAGAAAGAAATTTTGGCACCGAATTTCGAGCCTAGTTTGAGATTGATAAGACAATCCGACGTTTCCTAAAGATCAACTCGCCTCGGCTCGATTCCAATACTAGTAAATTTTGTTATAAAAAAATATATTTTTTTAATTATCTGGTTTTAATATAAATGTATTAGAGGAGTTTTTTGAAGTTGTTGAGATGCACAGGTCAATACGATTGAAAAGAAAGAAAGAGTAAAGTGGAAGTGAAAAGGAAAATTTAGAATATGTTCTCTTCAAATCACGGATAATGTGTTTATATTTTCATTGGAATCCATGTGTGAATGTATTTGGGTTTCTTTTTTCTTTTTTAAAACCTCAAAATTTCATAGACAAAAATCAAATCGGAAAAACTACTCCCGCATTTTTTCGGGCTTTTTGAGTAGGCAAAATTCAGAGGAGCTTTCAATGAGAGAAATTAAGTAGTGCACTTTTTCAATTTAGGGCTTCTTCTTCTGCAAGGGAAATCGCTACAAGGAAAATTCTTTAAGAGTTATCATATAGACCCATAACAGTAAATTGATGAAAATTGAAAATCAACTGATTCTAAAGTTTTTGGCATATCCATAAAGAGCGCTTTCATAAAGGTATCCAATAGTATAATTATTCTCTTACACTTCAGAGCATTTTTTAAAGGCAAGGCTATACTTCAGTTGGAATGAAACAGTTTTGTTATTTGAAATACTTCATACAAATTGGAAAAATAATGAACGTTATTCTACGTAAGTGTTCAGCGCAGCCCTTAAAGGAATATTGCCAAACTAAATTATTCATTGGCAACATTTTGTTAAACACTCAAACACATCTCCCTTTTTCCCAATACAATTAATAGTTACTTTCCACAAAATTCACTTAACAAGCATAAAAAATTCGATCTAGGTCCCTCCTAATTACACCAATTAATCGAAACGTTCCCTTTATTCGTCAAAAGACTCGACAATCTTGCTAACGGTGTACGTACCCTGCATGCTACTTGAACTACAAGAAGGTTGTTTCTGATTCCTATAATTATCTCAGTACGATCCTTGTCTGATGGAATTGATCCAGCAATCTCCCATCCTTGTTTGATACATTGTGGTTACGCTACCAGTCCTCAGTGTCTTTCTGACTGTCGCTGCGCGCAGTTCAGCACCCAGAAACACAAGTTCCGAGTTTAGTTCACTCATAGACGTCGTGTGATGTTGTTTGTACTGTGTTGAATGACGACGTAAACTCGCGTGTTACTCGGACTGTCGCTCGTGTTATGATAAATTTTTCGCTGAATTGGATTAATGTGTTATCTTTGTTTTAATCAGTGGAGCTGCTGATTGTTGTTGATTATCAAAGTGCCTTTGTTTAGTGGATTTTATAGTGCAAAATTAAGGATTACTATTTAAATGTAAGTTTCAGCATTTGTTCATTATTTTGCAGAAGTTAAGTTAGATACGAATCTTTTTATTATCAAGATTGTGTACTGCGACGAACACGAAACACTAATAGATATGCGTGTAAAATTAACACGTGAGCTTAACGACTGAAACGAAAGCGCCGCAACGATTATTGTTGCGATTTTAAAGCTTTAATAGACAAGTTGAGCTTTGACACGATACGTCGAAACGTACAATTTGTTCGCATTAAAGCCTTGTTAGCAAGGCTCGATACAGCTATTGCTTTTTTTCCATTAGTTTATCAACCTCAAACTCAACCCGGAAACGTTAGAAGTATTTCATTCCTTTATATTTCATAAAGATCGCTGAATAAAACTCTTAAAACCTTTTTTACCAGACCAAAACAGCACCAGTTTGTTGCGGTTTGGGACGTTCACTCGGGAATGCTGCCAAAAGAAAAATTCAAATCACCATTTATACACATTTTGAAAATCTCCTTAAACGAAAGCTTTGTGTAGTTACACTATTTTTTGTATCATTACTTTCCAAACCGAACTCGGAAACTCAAAGGAACGGTTTTTCGTTAACTAAACCTAAGTTTAGTTTAGTTCATTGCGGTTTATTCAATTACCAAAAATACGAGAAAACGAATGGCTTAAGGTGTTCTGTTACTGAATTCCTCGAAAAAATTGTTCTAGGTCTTTTTAAAAGTTTTTACACGATTACACTTTTTTTCCGTTCATTTATCAACCTCGAATGCAACCCTAAATATTAGAAGTGTTTTATTTTTATGCTTCATTAAAGATCTCTGATTAGGTGAATAATTTTAAATTTTTTTTATTAACATTAAAACTAAGAAATAGTTTTCCCCAAACTAAGACCACAGAGTTTTTTTCGGTTTGGGGCGTTCAATTTGTAATTGCAGCAAAAAGAAAAATTTTCAAATCGCTATTTATACAAAATTTTCAACATATCCTTAAACGAAAGGTTTAAATAGCTGCAGCAGTTTTACCAGTACTTTCCAAACACCTATGAAATACAAAGAAACTATTTTTTGATAATAAAACAAACCGTGTAGTTTACTTTATTGCGGTTTATCCAATTACCAAAAGTACCAATGAGAAACCGAGTGACTTGAGATGCTATTACTAAAAATTCCTCGAAAAAATTCTCAAATCACTATACAAATATTTTCGTGGTTCTCGTAAAAGAAATTTTAATAAAGCTACACCATTTTTCCATTAGTCCATCAAACCTCGAATGCAACCGTAAACATTGAAAGTGTTTTATTTTTTATAATTCATAAAGATAACCTGAATAAGTGTACTGTTAAAACTTTTTTACCTAAATTAAAAGCAAAGAAGTAGTTTTCCCAAACGAAGGCCAAAACAATGCACTTCAGTTTCTTTCTGTTTGAGCCGTTTAGTAAGTAAGTAAATGCTGCAAGAAAGGAAAGAAAACTGAAATCGCTATTGAGACGAAATTTTCTATATCTCAAACCTACGCTTTATATACATGCAGTTTTCCGATACTTTCCAAATGCAATTTGCAAACTCAATGAAGTGTTTTTTCAGCAACTAAGACCAAAACCGTGTATAGTTTAGTATATTGCGGTTTATCCAATTAAAATATGAAATAACAGATAGCCTTAGATGTTGCTAAATTTATCGAAAAATTTCCCAAATCGTTATGCAAAATTTTTCTAATTATTTTTAAAGAAAAGTTTTTTACAAATACTTTTTTTTTCATTAATCTATCAACCTCAAATGCAACCCTAAATATTGGAAGAAGTGGTTTGTTTTTTATGCGTCATTACGATCTCTTGAGTAAATGAATATTTTTAGAATTTTTTACCAAAATTAAAACCAAGAAGTAGTTTTTCTCACACTAAAACCAAAGCATAGTACATCAGTTTTTTCGGTTTGTTTGTAATTTCTGTCAAAACAAAAAAATGTCCAAATCTCTACTTATATAAAATTTTCATAAACGATGTAGTATTTTTCCGACAATACTTTCGAATCACAACTCAAAAACACAGAATAGCCATTTTTTGGTAACTAAAACATAAACAGGTGTAGTTTAGTTATTGTGGTTTATCCAATTGCCAAAAGTACCAATGAGAAACCGAGTGAGTAGAAGTCTTCTTTTAATAAATTCGTCGAAAAAATTCTCAAAACTCTGTACAAAATTTTTCTTGGTTTTTTTAAAGGAAATTTTAATACGGCAACACCCTTTCCTATTATTTTATTAACGTCCAATGCAACCATAAACATTGAAAGTGTCTTATTCTGCATAATTCATAAAGATTCCCCTATAAGTATACTCTTAAAACGTTTTTACCAAAATTAATACTCAAAGAAGTAGTTTTTTCCAAACTAAGACCAAAACAATATACTTCAGTTTCTTTCGGTTTGAGCCATTCAATTAGTAAATGATGCAAAAAAGAAAAAGAATTTGAAATAGCTATTTAGACACAATTTTCTACATCCAAACGATAGTCTTATGTAAATGCAGTTGTTCCAATACTTTACAAATGCAATATACAAACTCAAAGAAGTGTTTTTTTCGACAACGAAGATCAAAACAGTGTACTTAGTTTAGTGTATTGCGGTTTATCCAAATATCAAAAATATTTGAAAATGAATGGCTTAAAGGTGTTCTACTGTCAAATTCCTGGAAAAAATTCTAAATCATATTACAAAATTTTTCAAGAAAGTTTTTAAACAACTTCTCCTATTTTCCATTAATCTATCAACCTAGAATGCAATCCTAAATATTGGAAGAAGTGTTTTATTTTTAATGCTTCATTAAAATCTATGAGTAAGTGCATATTTTTAAAACCTTTTTACAAAAATTAAAATTCAAGAAGTAGTTTTTCCCAAGCTAAGACCAAAACTGAGGACTTCAGTTTTTTTTTCGGTTTAGGGCGTTCAAGTGGTAATTGTGCAAAAAGAAAAAAAAATTTTAAATGCTAATTACATAAAATTTTAATAAACGAAAACTTTAAATGGCTGCAGAATTTTTTTCCAGTACTTTCGAAACACAACTCGGAAACACACAAGAGAGGTTCTTTTGATGACTACAACATAAACGAGGTGTAGTTTAGTTGTTGTGGTTTATCCAATCACCCAAGATATCAATGAAAAACCAAGTGGCTTGAAGTGTTCTATTACCAAATTGCTAAAAGATTCTTAAATCGCTTAGAAAATTTTTCTAGGATCTCTTAAAGCAAGTTTTGAAAACGCTAGTCTTAAACTTTTTTACCAAAATTAAAACTCAAACAAGTACTTTTTCCAAACTAAGACCAAAACAATACACTCATTTTTTTTAGGTTAGAGCCATTCAGTTAGTAAATGCTACGAAAAAGAAAAGAAATTGAAATAGCTATATTTAGACACAATTTTCTACATCTCAAACGATAGCCCTACATAAATGCAGGTTTTTCTCAATACTTTATAAATGCAATTTGCAAACTCAAAGAAGTGTTTTTTCGGCAACGAAAAAAAAAACAGTGTAGTTTAGTGTATTGCAGTTTATCCAAACATCAAAAAAATTTGAAAACAAATGGTTTAAAGTGTTCTACTGCCAAATTCCTTCAATAAATTCTAAAACATATTACAAAATTTTTGTCTTTTTCAAGAAAGTTTTTAAACAACTACACCTTTTTTCCATTAGTTTATCAACTTCGAATACAATCCTAAATATTGGAAGAAGTGTTTTATTTTTAATGCTTCAAAATCTGAGTAAGTGAATATTTGTAAAACTTTTTTACCAAAATTAACACTCAAGAATTGGTTTTTTCCCAAACTAAGACCAAAACAGAGGACTTCAGTTTCTTTCAGTTTGGGGTGTTCAACTGGTAACTGCTGCAAAAAGAAAAAGAATTCAAATCGCTAATTACATAAAATTTTAATAAACTAAAACTTTAAATGGCTGCCGTATTCTTTTCCAGTACTTTCGGAACACAACTCGGAAACATAAAAGAGCGATTTTTTTGATGACTAAAACATAAAACAAGGTGTAGTTTAGTTCTTGTGGTTTATCCAATTACCAAATGTACCAATGGGAAACCTAATGGCTTGAAGTGTTCTATTATTAAATTCCTAAAAAAATTCTCAAATTGTTGTATAAAAATTTTCTAGGTTCTTTTAAAGCAAGTTTTGAAAAAGATGCAGCTTTTTCCATTAGCCTATCAACCTTGAATGCAACCATAAACATTGAAAGTGGCTTATTTTTTATAATTCATAAAGACTCCTGAATAAGCGTACTCTCTTAAACCTTTTTACCAACATTAAAACTCAAAGAAGTAGTTTTTCCCACAAGACCAAAACAATACACTTCAGTTTCTTTAGGTTTGCTCGGGTTTGAGCCAATCAATTAGTAATAGCTGCAGAAAAGAAAAAGAAATTGAAATAGCCATATATACACAATTTTCTACATCTCAAGCGAAAGCTTTATATAAATGCATTTTTTTCCGATACTTTGCAAATACAATTTGCACACTCAAAGAAGGGTTCTCTACAACTAAGACCAAAACTGTGTAGCTTAGTGTATTGCGGTTTATCTAAATACCAAAAAATGAGAAAACGAATGGCTTAAGGTGTTCTACTGCTAAATTCCTTGAAAAACTCTAAATCTTTTTAAAGGAGGTTTTTAAACAACTACTCCTTTTTTCCAGTGGTCTATCAACCTCGAATGCAATCCTAAATATTGGAAAACGTTTTTTATTTTTTATGCATCGTTAAGATCTGTTAGTAAGTGAATATTCTTAAAGCCTTTTTATCAAAAATAAAACTCAAGAAGTAGGTAGGTTTCCCAAACTGAGACCAAAACGGGAGACCTTAATTTCTTTCTTTCAAATCATTAATTATATAAAATTTTCATCAACGGAAGCTTTAAATGACTGCAGTATTGCGGTTCATCCAATTACCTAAAATATGTAATAACAGAGGGCTTTAGATGGTTTGTATGTTTTATTGCTAAATTTCTGGAAAAAAGTTCCCAAATTGTTACACAAAATTTTGCTAGCTCCTCTTAAATGAGGTTCCTATATAGCTACACTTCTTTCTATTGTCTATCAATCTCAAACACAACCGTAAACTCATAGTGCTTCATTTTTATATTTCCTAAAGATCCTAAGTAAGAGAATACTCTAAAGCATTTTCAGGCTCAAATGTGCAAGTTTCGGAAACGATAAGCAGAAACAATAGTTCGATTGTCAGTTTGCAATTTCGCCAAGAACGAAAAATTTTTAAAAACGAAAATTTTTAAGTACTCAATTGTTATGTGTTGCCAAAGGAAAAAATGTCAAGTCACTATTTACATATATGTACAACATTTTTCTTGGTTCTTTAATACAAGGCTGTACTCGACTACAGTTCTTTTTTTCCCTTAGTTTGGCAGTGTTTTATTTTTATGCTACATTAAGATCTGAATAGGTGAATATTTTTAAAACTTTTTTACTAAAATTAAAACTCAAAGAAATAGTTTTCTCCAAACTAAGACGACGTATTACTTCGGTATTTTTTAGTTTGGAGCGTTGAATTTGTAATTGCAGCAAAAAGAAAAAAATTTCAAATCGCTATGTATACAAAATTTTCAACATATCCTTAAACGAAAGGTTAAAATAGCTGCAGATTTTTTCCAGTACTTTTCAAATCACTATACAAACATTTTTTTGGTTCTCGTAAAAGAAGTTTTAATAAAGCTACGCCGTTTTTCCATTAGTCCATCACCTTCGAATGCAACCGTAAATATTGAAGGTGTATTATTTTTATAATGCATAAAAATAACCTGAATAAGTGGACTGACTCTTAAAACTTTTCTACCGAAGTTAAAGCAGAGAAGTGGTTATCCCAAACGAAGACCAAAACAATGCACTTCAGTTTCTTTCTGTTCAAGCCATTTAGTAAGTAAATGCTGCAAGAAAGGAAAGAAATTTGAAATCGCTATTTAGACGAAATTCTCTACATCTCAAACCTACGCTTTATATACATGCAGTTTTTCCGATACCTTACAAATGCAATTGCAAACTCAATGAAGTGTTTTTTGAGTAACTAAAACTAAAACCGTGTATAGTTTAGTGTATTGCGGTTTATCCAACTTTGAAAAATATGAAATAAGAGATAGAGTTAGATGTTCTATTGCTAAATTCATCGAAAAATTTCCCAAATCGTTATGCAAAATTTTTCTAGGTCTTTTTAAATAAAGTTTTTTTTACAAATACGCCTTTTTCCATTAGTCTTTCAAACTCGAATGCAACCCTAAATATTGGAAGAAATGGTTTGTTGTTTATGCTTCATTAAGATATCGGAGTAAGTGAATATTTGTAAAAAAATTTTTACCAAAATTAAAACTCAGGAAATAGTTTTTCTCACACTAAAATCAAAACATAATACTTCAGTTTTTTCGGTTTGGTGGTAATTTCTGTCAAAAGAAAAAATGTCCAAATCGCTGTTTATATAAAATGTTCATAAACGATAGCTTTAAATGCCTGTAGTATTTTTTCCCACAATACTTTCGAATGACAACTCAAAAATACAAAGAGCAATTTTTTGGTAACTGAAACATAAACAAGTGTAGTTTAGTTATTTGTAGTTTATCCAATTGCCAAAAGTGCCAATGAGAAACCGAATGACTTCAGGTCTTCTATTATTAAATTCGTCGAAAAAATTCCCAAATCTCTGCACAAAATTTTTCTTGGTTTTCTTAAAGAAAATTTTAATACAGCAACGCCTTTTTCTATTATTTTATTAACGTCAAATGCAACCGTAAACATTGAAAGTGTTTTATTTTTAATTCATTAAGATCCCCATATAAGTATACTCTTAAAACCCTTTTACCAAAATTAATACTCAAAAAAGTAGTTGTTTCCAAACTAAGACCAAAACAATACACTTCAGTTTCTATCGGTTTGAACCATTGAATTACTAAATGATGCAAAAAAGAAAAATAATTTAAAATAGCTATTTAAACACAATTTTCTACATCTCAAACGATAGCCTATATAAATGCAGTTTTTCCAATACTTTACAAATGCAATTTGCAAACTCTAAAAAGTGTTTTTTCGGCAACGAAGATCAAAACAGTGTACTTAGTTTAGTGTATTGCGGTTTATTTAAATATCCAAAATATTTGATAAAATTCTAAATCATATTAGAAAACTTTTGTCTTTTTTCAAGAAAGTTTTTAAACAACTTCTCCTATTTTCCATTAATCTATCAACCTAGAATGCAATCCTAAATATTGGAAGAAGCGTTTTATTTTTAATGCTTTATTAAGATCTATGAGTAATTTATTATTATTAAAACCTTTTTTCCAAAATTAAAACTCCAGAAATAGTTTTTCCCAAGCTAAGACAAAAACTGAGGACTTCAGTTTCTTTTGGTTTGGGGCGTTCGATTGGTAATTGCTGCAAAAAGAAAAAAAATTTAAATTGCTAATTACATAAAATTTTAGTAAACGAAAGCTTTAAATGGCTGCAGAATTTTTTCCAATACTTTCGAAACACAACTCGGAAACACAAAAGAGCGATTTTTTGATGACTAAAACATAAACGATGTGTAATTTAGTTGTTTTGGTTTATCCAATTACCCAAGGTACCAATGAGAAACCGAGTGGCTTGAAGTGTTCTATTACCAAATTACTAAAAAATCTAAAATCGCTGAGAAAATTTTTGTAGGATCTCTTAAAGCAAGCTTTGAAAACGCTACACCATTTTTCCATTAGTCTATCAACCTCGAATGCAGTCGTAAACATTGAAAGTGGCTTATTGTTTTATAATTCATAAAGATTTCTGAATAAATGTACGCTTAAACATTTCTACCAAAATTAAAACTCAAACAAGTAGTTTTTCCAAACTAAGACCAAAACAATACACTTCATTTTCTTTAGGTTTGAACCATTCAATTAGTAAATGCTACTGCAAACCAGAAAAAGAAATTGAAATAGCTATTTAGACACAATTTTCTACATCTCAAACGATAGCCTTATATAAATGCAGTTTTTGCAATACTTAATAAATGCAATTTGCAAACTCAAAGAAATATTTCTTTGGCAACGAAAACAAAAACAGTGTAGTTTAGTGTATTGCGGTTTATACAAATATCAAAAATATTTGAATACGAATGGCTTAAGGTGTTCTACTGCCAAATTCCTTCAAAAAATGCTAAATCATATTACAAAATTTTTATCTTTTTCAAAAAAGTTTATAAATAGTTGCACCCTTTTTCCATTAGTTTATCAACTTCGAACACAATCCTAAATATTGGAAGAAGTGTTTTATTTTTAATGCTTATTTAAAATCTGTGAGTGAGTGAATATTTGTAAAACCTTTTTACCAAAATTAACACTCAAGAATTGGTTTTCCCAAACTAAGTCCAAAACAGAGGACTTCAGTTTCTTTCAGTTTGGAGTGTTCAATTGGTAACTGCTGTAAAAAGAAAACGAATTCAAATCACTAATTATATAAAAATTTTATAAACGGAAACTTGAAATGGCTGCCGTTTTTTTTCCAGCACTTTCGAAACACAACTCGGAAACATAAAAGAGCCATTTTTTGATGAGTAAAACATAAACAATGTGTAGTTTAGTTCTTGTGGTTTATCCAATTACCAAATGTACCAATGAGAAACCTAGTGGCTTGAAGTGTTCTATTATTAAATTCTTAAAAAATCCTCAAATTGTTGTAAAAAATTTTTGTAGGTTCTCTTAAAGCAAGTTTTGAAAAAGATGCACCTTTTTCCATTAGCCTATCAACCTGGAATACAACGGTAAACATGGAAAGTGGCTTATTTTTTATAATTCATAAAGACTCCTGATTAAATGTACTCTTTTAAACCTTTTTACCAACATTAAAACTCAAAGAAGTAGTTTTTTCCATAAGACCAAAACAATACACTTCAGTTTCTTTAGGTTTGCTCGGGTTTGAGCCAATCAATTAGTAATAGCTGCAGAAAAGAAAAAGAAATAGCTATAAAGACACAATTTTCTACATCTCAAACGAAAGCTTTATATAAATGCATTTTTTCCCGATACTTTGCAAATACAATTTGCACGCTCAAAGAAGAGTTCTCTACACCTAAGACCAAAACTGTGTAGCTTAATGTATTGCGGTTTATCCAAATACCAAAATATGAGAAAACGAATGGCTTAAGGTGTTCTACTGCAAAATTCCTTGAAAAAACTCTAAATTTTTTTAAAGGAAGTTTTTAAACAACTACACCTTTTGTCCAGTGGTCTATCAACTTCGAATGCAATCCTAAATATTAGAAAACGTGTTTATTTTTTATGCTTCATTAAGATCTGTTAGTAAATGAATATCCTTAAAGCCTTTTTACCAAAAGTAAAACTCAAGAAGTAGGTCGGTTTCCCAAATTAAGACTAAAACGGGAAACTGTAATTTCTTTCTTTCAAATAGTTAATTATATAAAATTTTCATCAACGAAAGCTTTAAATGACTGCAGTATTGCGGTTTATCCAATTACCTAAAATATGAAATAACAGAGGGCTTCATATGTTTTATTGCTAAATTTCTGGAAAAAGTTTTTAAATTGTTACACAAAATTTTGCTAGCTTCTCTTAAATGAAGTTCCTAATAGCTATACTTCTTTCAATTGTCTATCAATCTCAAACACAACCGTAAACTCATAGTGCTTCATTTTTTATATTTCCTAAAGATCCTAAGTAAGCGAATACTCTAAAGCATTTTCAGGCTCAAATGAGCAGTTTTCGGAAACGAAAAGCAGAAACAATAGTTCGATTGTCAGTTTACAATTTCGCAAAGCACGAAAAATTTAAAAAACGAATTTTTTTAAGTACTCAATTGCTATGTGTTGTCAAAGCAAAAAATTTCAAGTCATTCTTTACATATTGTACAACATTTTTCTTAGCCCTTTAATACAAGGCTGTACTCAACTATAGTTCTTTTTCCCCTTAGTTTGGAAGTGTTTTATTTTTACACTTTATTAAGATCTCTGAATAGGTGAATATTTTTAAAACATTTTTACCTACTAAAATTAGAACTCAAAGAAATAGTTTTACCCAAACTAAGATCACAGAGTACTTTGGTTCCTTTCGATTTGGGGCGTTCAATTTGTATTTGCAGCAAAAAGAAAAATTTTCAAATCGCTATTTAAACAAAATTTCCAACATATCCTTAAACGAAAGGTTTAAATAGCTGCAGAATTTAATCCAGTACTTTCCAAACACATCTCGGAAATACGAAAAAACGATTTTTTGATAACTAAAACATAAACAGTGTAGTTTAGTTTCTTGCGGTTTATCCAACTACCAAAACTACCCATGAGAAACCGACTGACTTGAGATGTTCTATTACTAAATTTCTTGAAAAAATTCTCAAATCACTATACAAATATTTTCGTGGTTCTCGTAAAAGAAGTTTTAATAAAGCTACACCATTTTTCCATTAGTCCATCAAACCTCGAATGCAACCGTAAACATTGAAAGTGTTTTATTTTTTATAATTTATAAAGATAACCTGAATAAGTGTACTCTTAAAATTTTTTTACCTAAATTAAAAGCAGAGAAGTAGTTTTCCCAAACGAAGACCAAAACAATGCATTTCAGTTTCTTTCTGTTTGAGCCGTTTGGTAAGTAAATGCTGCAAGAAAGGAAAAAAATTTGAAATCGCAATTTAGACGAAATTTTCTACATCTCAAACGCACGCTGTATATAAATGGAGTTTTTCCCGATACTTTACAAATGCAACTTGGAAACTGAATGAAGTGTTTTTTCAGCAACTAAGATTAAAACCGTGTAAAGTTTAGCGTATTGCGGTTTATCCAACTTTCAAAAATATGAAATAACAGATGACCTGTTCTATTGCTAAGTTCATCGAAAAAGTTCCCAAATCGTTATTCAAAATTTTTCTAGGTTTTTATAAAAAAAGTTTTTTGACAAATACGCCTTTTTTCCATTAGTCTATCAACCTCGAATGCAACCCTAAATATTGGAAGAAGTGGTTTGTTTTTTTATGCTTCATTAAGATCTCTGAGTAAATGAATATTTTTAAAATTTTTGTACCAAAATTAAAACTCAAGAAATAGTTTTTCGCACACTAAAATCAAAACACAGTACCTCAGTTTTTCGGTTTGGTGGTAATTGCTGTCAAAAGAAAAAATGTTCAAATTGCTATTTATATAAAATTTTCATAAACGAAAGCTTTAAATGCCTGTAGTATTTTTTCCGACAATACTTTCGAATCACAATCACAAATGAGCGATTTTTTGGTAACTAAAACATAAACAGGTGTAGGTTAGTTACTGTGGTTTATCCAATTACCAAAAGTACCAATGAGAAACCGAGTGACTTAAGGTCTTCTATTAATGAATTCGTCGAAAAAAGTCTTAAATCTCTGTACAAAATTTTTCTTGGTTTTCCTAAAGGAAATTTTAATACATCTACACCTTTTTCCGTTATTTTCTTAACGTCAAATGCAACCGTAAACATTGAAAGTGTCTTATTTTATATAATTCATAAAGATCCCGATATAAGTAACCTCTTAAAACCTTTTCACCAAAATTAATACTCAAAGAAGTAGTTTTTCGAAACCAAGACCAAAACAATATACTTCAGTTTCTTTAGGTTTGAGCCTTTCAATTAGTAAATGCTGCAAAAAAGAAAAAGATGTTGAAATAGCTATTTAGACACAATTTTCTACATCTCAAACGATAGTCTTATGTAAATTTAGTTTTCCAAAACTTTACAAAT
Source organism: Platerodrilus igneus (assembly GCA_036346225.1). Classification (NCBI taxonomy): domain Eukaryota; kingdom Metazoa; phylum Arthropoda; class Insecta; order Coleoptera; family Lycidae; genus Platerodrilus; species Platerodrilus igneus. The sequence continues at coordinate 2,083,158 of JARFIW010000131.1, read as the reverse complement.
GCAATATACAAACCCAAAGAAGTGTTTTTTTCGGCAACGAAGATCAAAACAGTGTACTTAGTTTAGTGTATTGCGGTTTATTCAAATATCAAAAATATTTGAAAGTGAATGGTTTAAAGGTGTTCTACTGTCAAATTTCTTGAAAAAATTCTAAATCATATTACAAAATTTTTCAAGAAAGTTTTTAAACAACTTCTCCTATTTTCCATTAATCTATCAACCTCGAATGGAATCCTACATATTGGAAGAAGTGTTTTATTTTTAATGCTTCATTAAGATCTATGAATAAGTAATTTTTTTAAAACTTTTTTACCAAAATTAAAACTCAAGAAATAGTTTTTCCCAAGCTAAGACCAAAACTGAGGACTTCAGTTTCTTTCGGTTTGGGGCGTTCAATTGGTAATTGTTGCAAAAAGAAAAAAAAATTTTAAATGCTAATTACATAAAATTTTAATAAACGAAAGCCGACGAAAGCTCTCAATGGCTGCAGTATTCTTTTCCAGTACTTTTAAAATACAACTCGGAAACACAAAAGAGCGATTTTTTGATGACTAAAACATAAACCAGGTGTAGTTTAGTTGTGGTTTAACCAATTACCCAAGATACCAATGAGAAACTGAGTAGCTTGAAGTGTTCTATTAGCAAATTCCTAAAAAATTCTCAAATCGCTGAGAACATTTTTCTAGAATCTCTTAAAGCAAGTTTTGAAAACGCTACACCATTTTTCCATTAGTCTATCAACCTGGAATGCAGTCGTAAACATTGAAAGCGACTTATTGTTTTATAATTCATAAAGATTCTTGAATAAATGTACGCTTAAACATTTCTACTCAAACAAGTAGTTTTTTCAAACTAAGACCAAAACAATACACTTCATTTTCTTTAGGTTTGAACCATTCAATTAGTAAATGCTGCAAAAAAGAAAAAAATTGAAATAGCTATTTACACAATTTTCTTCATCTCAGACGATAGCCTTATATAAATGCAGTTTTTCCAATACTTAATAAATGCAATTTGCAAATTCAAAGAAGTATTTATCAGCAACGAAAACAAAAACAGTGTAGTTTAGTATATTGCGGTTTATCCAAATATCAAAAATAACTGAAAACGAATGGCTTAAGGTGTTCTTTCAAATAATTCTAAATCATATTACAAATTTGTTGTCTTTTTCAAGAAAGTTTTTAAACAACTACGCCGGTTTGTCGATCAGTTTATCAACTTCGAATACAATCTTAAATATTGGAAGAAGTGTTTTTTAATGCTTCGATCTCTGAGTAAGTGAATATTTGTAAAACCTTTTTACCAAAATTAACACTCAAAAATTGTTTTTTCTCAAACTAAGACCAAAACAGAGGACTTTAGTTTCTTTCAGTTTGGGGCATTTAAATGGTAACTGCTGCAAAAAGAAAAAGAATTCAAATCTCTAATTACCTAAAATTTTAATAAACTAAAACTTTAAATGGCTGCCGTATTCTTTTCCAGTACTTTCGGAACCCAACTCGGAAACATAAAAGAGCGATTTTTTTGATGACTAAAACATAAAACAAGGTGTAGTTTAGTTCTTGTGGTTTATCCAATTACCAAATGTACCAATGGGGTACCTTGTAGTTTTAAGTGTTCTATTATTAAATTCCTAAAAAATTCTCAAATTGTTGTACAAAGTTTTCTAGATTTTCTTAAAGCAAGTTTTGAAAAAGCTGCACCTTTTTCCATTAGTCTATCAACCTGGAATGCAACGGTAAACATTGAAAGTGGCATATTTTTTATAATTCTTAAAGACTCCTGATTAAACGTACTCCCTTAATCCCTTTTACCAACCTTAAAACTCAAAGAAGTAGTTTTTGCCATAAGACCAAAACAATACACTTCAGTTTCTTTAGGTTTGCTCGGGTTTGAGCCAGAAGAAAAAAGAAATTGAAATAGATATTTAGACACAATTTTCTACATCTCAAATGCACGCTATATATACATGCAGTTTTTTTCCGATACTTTACAAATGCAATTTGCACACTCAAAGAAGGGTTTTTTCTGCAATTAAGACCAAAACTGTGTAGCTTAGTGTATTGCGGGTTATCCAATACCAATATATGAGAAAACAAATGGATTAAGGTGTTCTACTGCTAAATTCCTAGAAAAAATCTAAATCTTTTTAAAGGAAGTTTTTAAACAACTACACCTTTTTTCCAGTGGTCTATCAACCTCGAATGCAATCCTAAATATTGGAAAACGTATTTTATATTTTATGCTTCATTAAGATCTGTTAGTAAGTGAATATTCTTAAAGCCTTTTTACCAAAAGTAAAACTCAAGAAGTAGGTAGGTTTCCCAAACTAAGACCAAAACGGTACTCTTTAATTTCTTTCTTTCAAATCGTTAATTATATGAAATTTTCATCAACGAAAGCTTTAAATGATTGCAGTATGCGGTTTATCCAATTACCTAAAATATGTAATAACAGAGGGCTTTAGATGTTTTATATGTTTTATTGCTAAATTTCTGGAAGAAAGTTTCCAAATTGTTACACAAAATTTTGCTAGCTCCTCTTAAATGAGGTTCCTATATAGCTACACTTCTTTCAATTGTCTGTCAATCTCAAACACAACCGTAAACTCAAAGTACTTCATTTTTATATTTCCTAATGATCCTAAGTAAGCGAATACTCGAAAGCCTTTTCAAGCTCAAATGAGCGGTTTTCGGAAACGAAAAGCAGAAACGATAGTTCGATTGTCAGTTTTTCGCCCAAGCACGAAAAATTTTAAAAAACGAAATTTTTTAAGTACTCAACTGTTATGAGTTGCCAAAGGAAAAAATTTCGTCACTATTTCATATATGTACATTTTTCTTGGCCCTTTAATCCAAAGCTGTATACAACTACAGTTCTTTTTCCCTTAGTTTGGTAACCGTAAACATTGAAAGTGTCTTATTTTTTATAATTCATAACGATTCTTAAGTAAGTGTACTCCGGTGTATTTAAACTGAAAGAAGTTAGCTTTTCCAAGCTAAAACCAAAACAGAAGGGTTTGTCCTTTGTGTAATCATCTCCCGTATCTCCTCAGATTTCCTTGGATTTCCTCGGATCTCCCCCAATATCTCCGGATCTCCTCTGTATCGCCTGGATTTCCTTGGATCTCCTTGGATCTTCCCAAGATCTCCTTGGATTTCCCCATTTTTCCAAGTGTATTTCCAAATATCGTTTTAACACCTTCAGATCGTCCGAATTTCTTTAAATCGCCACATATCTTCTTGGATCTGCACTTTATTTACTCACCTTTCTTTTACATTATTTCCTATATGATAACTACAACTGAATTACAATAATTGTAAATATTTTGATTACATGAACAAAATGTTATATCAACCTAAGCACAAGCATAAAATATGGTTGTACACGGCTCGACTGACAGAATATTAAAGCAGTATATCGCATTACGTTAGTTTAACGCTGTTTTAACGTTTGCTTACGAATAGTTACGAGAAGGATCTCCCGCATCTCCTCCCGTATTTCCTTGGATCTCCCAGATCTAGTATATCCTTGTATTTCACCTGTATCTCCCGGGATATTTCGTGCATCTCCCAGATTTCCCTTGTACCTCCTAGTATCACCTACATGTTGTACTAGAAATCTCACCAGAGAATAACCCCTCGACCAAAAGAATGCACTTCAGTTTGTTTCGGTTTGAGCCATTCAAATGCAAGACAGGGAAAAGAATTTGAAATTGCTATTTGGACAAACTCTCTCCTTAAACGAAAGTTTTAACTACAGTTTATTTTTTCAATACTTTACAAATGCAATTTGCAAACGCAAGATAGGTGGTTTTTCGGTTCTTCGAAGGAAAGGCCTATTTGTGTTTGAGTTTTTAGTTTAGCGAACTCCAACACATCTGAGAAGTACCGGAGATCCTAAATAGTTACAATCTGTATCTTTTTGCCAAAATTAAACTCAAATAAACATTTTTTAGAAACTAAGATCAAAATAGTGTAACTCAATTTGCTATCCTTTTCTCAATTACCAAAAATTTGAGAAAACGAAAGTATTCTTAGTTGCAAAAATGTTTCAAAATCACCTAAAACAATCTTTACTTATTCATATACAGCTTTTGCCATTACTTTATCAACCCCTATATGCGACTTTACAATGTTCCACCCGAAGGTACTGCATTGGCCAGGAAGCGAGTTCCTTTTATCTGGAAAATTTGGAATTTTGCTGAACCTTTTCTATTTCAAGCAAGGAATGGATCTTTAACGTGCATGACAACACTCACACGCAGGACCTATATTTTGTATCTCATCCGAACGAGGGGGTATTTTTGTGAAGAATGCTCGCCTAACATTTCTCAAGCGCTCCGTGTCGGGAGTCAAATCTTGTACCTTAAGATCAGTAGTCATACGCGAACCTGTCTGATCTACGGAGCCGCCTGTTACCTTATCAACCGCGAGCGCATCTCAGAAACGCTGAAAGATTCTTGAATAGATAGCTGTCCTAAACATCTTTTTATTGGAATTAAGACTGAAAGGGACAATTTTTTAGAGACTAAAACGAAAACAATCTAATCTAGTTTGTTGGGGTTTCGCCAGTTACTAAAAAATTGAAAAAATGACGAATAGTTCCATTACTAAATGCTGCAAAAAAGAATTTAAATTTACAATTAATACACAAATTTTTTAAGCCCCCACCCCCTCCTTAAAGAAGGATTGTATAGGTAGAACATCTTCTTATGCTAATCAGTTTTGAACGCAATTGAAACCGTTTTATTTCTTATATTTTATTAAGATGCCTAATAAGTGAATTCCCAAACTCATTTTATCGAAAATATGTCTTACAGAAGCAGTTTTTCTACAACTAAGAACGAAAGCCGAGAAGTTCAGTTTGTTGCCGTTTTTCTAATAAGGAACTTGGCTTTGACTATTCCACCGCTAAATATTGCTAAAAATATTTCAAATCAGTAGTTACCTATACATAATTTTTCTAGGCCACATTAGAGAAAGGCTTTATATAACTACAGCTTTTCTTTTGTATTATTTTATCAATTTCGAACTCTGTACTTTGGAAATGTTTGATAAAGATCGTCGTACAACTGAATATTTTTAATACCTTTTTATTAAAATTAAAACTCAAGTTTTATTCCAAAGGTCAAACGATGTAGTTGCAGTTTCTTCAATTGCACAAATTTAAAGAACGAAATGGGTTATGTTCTAGGTCTTTTAAAGGAGGAAGGCTTTATACATCTACAGAGTTTTTCAGTTTATCAACCTCGAATAATAAACTACTCTAAACCTTTTCTTCAAAATTAAACTTGGAAGAGCATTTTTTCTGAAGCTGAGACCAAAAGAGTGCAATTCAATTTGCTACGGTTTTTCAATTACCAAAAATTTGAGAGAACGAAAGTATGCGTAATCGCAAAAATATTCGTTTAGTCTATAGTGTTTTCCCATTACTTTATCAACCTTACATTTGATTTTCAAATGCTCTACCCGAAGGTACTACATTGACCAGGAAGCAAGTTTTTTTTTACCGGGAAATTTTGAATTTTGTTGAACCATTGCTATCCCAACCAATGCAGGAATTTTTAACGTGCGTAACAACATTCATAAACGGGACCTACATTTTACCTCTCATTCAAACGAGGGAGTATTTTTATTAAAAATGCACGCCTAATATTTGTGTCGGGAATGGAACCCAGACCTTGGAATCAGCAGCCATACACGAACCTGTTTGATCGACAGAGTCGCCACTTTACTTCATCAACTGCGGCCGTATCTCAAAAGCACTGAACGATTTTTGAATAGAAAACTGTCCTAGAGCTAAGAGTAAAAAGGACAACTTTTAGAAACTAAGGCGAAAACATTATAGTCCAATTTGTTGGGATCTCGATTGGGGTTTCGCCAATTACCAAAAATTGGAAAAAACGAATTGGCAAAGTGTTCCATTACTAAAGGCTACCAAAGGATTTAAACTCGCAATTTATACTTAAATTTTCTAAACCCCTTCCACCTCTTCTCTTAAGGGAATGCTGTACCAGGTTCCTCACTTAAACCCGCTCACTATGGGTATTTTAGAAACCAGCAGAGATACAAATTCGGTTAAATTACAAAAAAGTTGCGCCCTTTCAAGACCTTCTAATAACATGTTTCAGAATGACGATATTGATCAAGATACCTGAAATATGATGAAAAAACTGAAAAAATCATTTTTTATAAATTCCTCATAACTATTATATTTAACAAAGATATTCAATTGAAAATCTCTAGAGGTATCTTAGCATGTGCTGAATTCAAAACTGACATTAGAATTCACATAGCGCTTTTAGACTTTAATATACGACAATCAACTATTTTTTCTTATGTACGCCATATGGATCTTTTGGTTACCTAAACACATTTTCAAATCTTCACATCACTTTTTCAATTTTTAAAATCCTTCCATAAATAAAAAAGTTACAAGTAATTTTAATATTATTTTGCAGTAGGTCTTGGAAATAAATGAAAACAATGTTCTCGTAAACTGTTTTTTATCAATAACGAAATGTCAAAATAGATTTAATCTCATATTATCAGTTTATTACCAATGTTGTTGGGTATTATTATTATTTCTAGTTGTGTCTATCAGTATTATCAGTGTTATTTCGTATAATTACTTTTGCAATAATGATTCAATTCACAAATGAAGAAAAAACAGACATGTTTGTTCTCTACATTAAGAATCATAGAAATTTCTTGGCAGCTTTAAATGACTATTCACGTCTCCACCCATAGAGAAGACGACCACAACATCGTACATTATTTGCAAAACTTGAACGATCACTACGACAGAATGGATCTTTTAATACTATAAGTGTACAAAAAAGAAGTACACGACTAGAGCAAACGGTGCAGTTCAGTTTGCTGCAGTTTCTGCTGCTAAATGCTGCTTAAAAAAATTTTCAAATCGCCATTTACGCAAACATTTCCAGGTCTCTTAAAGGACGAGGAGTTTATACATCTACAGAGCGTTCTTCGGTTTAGCAACCTCGAGAATTATTCGAAAATTCTCGAATTGTTTCATTTTTATACTTCATAAAGATTTTAAAAATAATGATTACGTTTAAAACTTTCTTAATAGAATTAACACTTAAAAAAGCAGTTTATCAGAAACCAAGACCAAACCTCTGCAGCTCAGTTTGTTACGGCTTTTTCAACTATGAGAGTTTAAGACCACGAAATAGCTAGAGCTTGTTCGATTTTAAAATGCTGCGAAAAGCACAAATTTTCAAATCGCTATTTATACAAAATTTTTCTAGGGCCTAACGTCTTATACAGCTACAATTGTTTTCTTACTAGTTGATCAATTCGAACGCAACCTGGAATCACTGAAAGTATATTTTTATTTTTATATCTAACTGAGATTCTAGGACGTACTTTAAAACCTTTTTTTAGAATAAGACTTATAAATCGCGGAAAAAAAGCTGATTGTTCAAAGTTTTTCTAGCTCCCGATAGAGAAAAGGTTTATGCTACTACAATTTTTTTCCTTAATTTATTAATCTAAATCGCACACACGAATGTGGTTAATTTTTTTTTATATTCTCGAAGATCCTAAAATAAGTTTATTCGCCAAAAAACATTTTATCAAAATTAAGTCTTACAGGAGAGCGTTTTTTCAGAAACCAAAAGAGAGTATTTCCGTTTCTCCCAATTATCAAAAATTTTAGAAAACATAATAGCTTAGTCTGTCCCATTGTTAAATGCTGCAAAGAAAAATTTTCAACTCGCAAATTATACAGAAATGCTCAACGCCGTTGAAGGAAGTCTGTACGAGACTGCAGTAAATTTTTTAGGTTTATCAACCTTGAACGAAACTCGGAACTACTGGAACTGTTTTTTATATTTTATAAATATCCCCAAATAAATGAACAACCTAAAACCTTATCATCAGTGAACCCCAAGTAGTTGGTTTTTCATAGAAGAAAACCAAAAGCAGTATAGCTTGAAAAATGTCTTGTTTATGAGTTCTCTTGCTATAAATGCTGCGAAGAGAAATTATTCTCAACTGACAATTTATTCAAAACTTATATGTAGGTTTTATAGAAATGCAATATTTTTCTTAGGCTTAACAATCTTGAAGGCAAGTCGAAACCACTAAATATGTTTTTTTACAATTAATGAAGATCCATTAATAAAAAATCTAAGCCGCATGTACGGCTCACAACCAAACTTAGACATTAAGTTTAACAAATATTACTTACCTTTGTGTTAAATATTTGAAATTTAATTGTACGCGATATATAAAAAAATTAAATAATAAGTAGTAATGTGTAAAAATTCGTATTTAAAGTCGAATATCTTGATTAATAATTGAAATATCGAAAAGTGAATAGCGTATTCGTATTCAGCGTAAAAACTGGATAAGAATCATATATTATATGTCTTGTAACATCACGGGAACCGTGCAACGGATAGACAGACAGACCGACCGACAGACTAGACCATCTCATTAACCAAACGAAGTTTGGTTGATAAATACTCTTGAAACCTATACCATGATTGCAAGTTAAAATTTTTCCAAACTCAGACCAAAACAACTTCAGTTTGTTGCGGTTTTTCCAATTACCTACCAATAATTTAAGAAAACGAATGAGCTGGGATGTTTGCTTTATGGCTAAAACTATGGAAAAAAGAAACTCTATACTCACAACTTATTCAATATATTTCTATACCCCTTTAAACCCTTAAAAAATGTTTTTACAGCTAATAATTTATCAACTACGAGCACATCGCAAAATATTGGAGGGTGGGACATTTCCATGCCAAAACAACAAAAAATTTTGATATTCAACTTGGTCATTTCAAATTTGAATGAAACTCGTAAAGATAATTCTCCTTAATGATATAAATGACAACATCGTTAATTAATGAAGAACCAAACTGGCACTTTTTTGGCAGAAGGATCAATCCATATCAAGTTACCCAAACTCATTATTTTATATAAACTTAAGACGGTACGTTTCGAAGGTTTGAAAAAGTTACAGATAGTGTTAGTTGTTTACATTCGAGTATAAGCGACGCCTTAGATACATTTTGTACATACTAATACACTATGATTTGTGTATAATTTCAATAACTTGGTTTGTTGTGTTGCAGAGAGAAATGGTCCAATCTGACGAGCTGCAATGACAGCGAACCGGTCATTGGATTTTTCTCTTTTCAAAATAACCAACAGTTAATTAATTAATTTTCTTTCATTACGCTCAAATTACTTTCCCAATGCCATACAAAATTATTGTTTATCATGTAGCTGACAACGTATTAGTTTCCGTTAACCAAGTTCCTTATTTAGCATTGGGTGTAGAACTTCTTGGATGGTCCGCCAATGTTAAGTAGGTAATTGGACACTTGTATATATATTGACGTGATAAAGGGTTAAGAGAGGTAATTGAAACCCAAATTATACAAATAAATCCCACCAAAATATAATGGAAACTAGGAAAAGCGGAAAATTCTGTAAATTTATAGTTACACCCTGTAAAATCAAGCGTACTTTTATTCATTAAAGTGCCATGCAAAAACGCAAATTGTGCGTGTGTAAATAATCGCCCTGTATGATATAAGCATATTGTAAATAAATAGCAAGTAACGTAAGTTGTATATGTAAAAATAAGTAATAGTAAAATACCGTAAAACGCATTTTAATGCGAATGCAAATCGATACATTTTTGGTAATATTTGCTGTAAATAGCGTAGAATAGTATATCTTTACGCATTTAACTTAAGAAACTACAATTAACGTGTATTTTCAACCCCAAACCCCAAAATTAATGTTAATTTTGTGTACTGGAACATGAATGCAAATATTTCCTATTAAAAGGCAATTAAAGTTTAAATTAATTACTCCTGGATTATAGCAATTTATTCTAAATATAGAATTTTCTAGAAGATAAAAGGATGAATCATAGGTATTTAGAACTACCTAAATAAACTCATTAATGAATAAACATTTTATACCAAGAAGCAGCCGAAACACGGAAAATCCACAAAAATCTTAGAAATATTAAATAAAAGTGATTATCTTTAGCATTACTACGCGACACCAAAACAATAGTATATGTGTTAAGCAAGAACATATAGCACACGACAGGAATGATTCGAACGATATTACGTGGAATAAACGCCGCGATTTTAGACGCTAATCGGTTTTTCCGAGATACATTGCATCAAAATATTCCACATTTTTCTAGTAGCTTCTGGATATAGATAGTTTTGTGTATATAAGGAAGCGCTTATTCATTCATATAGGTCATTCGAGAGTCATTCATTAGATCGCGAAATGTTATTTTAATTAAAGCGCGAGCTGTTGCTATGCGAAGATAGTAATTGGAGTATGTAGTAAACATACTGTAATTTAATAATTGCGAGGTTGCAATGAATAAAGAAGTGATATTTTTAAACGCAAATTACATACAAAAATGGATTTACTAATTACGATGAAGAGGCAACATTCTTCAATACAAAGCTATTTTAAAAATTTTATTAAATAATCGAAAGGAAGATTTAACCAAAAAAATGTACTATGTTAACTGCTGTTTGAAACGAGGATTTTATTCTTGTAAACTGATTTGGTCATCAATTTAAAAGTAAGAAGATTTTAATTACGAGGAGCATTTTTGTGGATTCTGCAAGTATTAATTTTAGATTTATTTTAACTGATATTAGAGTATTTGGATATAGTTTAAAGTAGTCCTAATAATTTTTTTATGTGGGGCATTTTTTTACCAGTTTGTATTCAGAGTTCGAAATACTCTGACCTTTTAATAGATTGTCTGTCAAGGATTTTTGGTCAAAACAAATCTTGCAAGCGTGGAAATAATTATAACCAGGTAAACCATCCTTAAAAGAAAAAATTTAATTTTGTAAATTTAAAATAAGGTAAGCAACAATTTTTTTATAATAAATCCTTCTTAGAAATTACTTTATGTTTAAAAGAAACAATGTTGTAAATGATCTAAATGCTTTGTATGAGAGAAAATATTTCATACTGTATAAATTCTTTGTAATATTGCTGTGTTTGATTTCATTTTGAAAACTCCATCAATTCCGTTGAGCTAGCCAGGCAAAATTAAAAGGGAAGGAAAGTGAACAATTCCAAATTTTACAAACTGCTGTATGACAGCACTCTTTCAACGATGCTCTCAACGCAGCCTTATAACATCACCCTTTTAGCGGCACCTCAACGTGCGGCCATTTTCGTATCACCCATCTAGTAACGTCCTAAAGCGAGGTGTTGTCACAGCACTCTTTTGGTGGCTTCACAACGTGCGGCCCTTATCATAACAATGTATATATATATATATATATATATATTTATATATAATTTTTGATATTGTTAAGTAATAAGTTGGTGTAAAATTTAAAGTTTAGTTTTATTATTCTTAACGTTCGGCGATTTTCGTTTATCAAAAGTATCGTATTAATTAATCATCTGTCATTTTCAAAAATAATTTGACAATTATTAATTCTATACGATACTTTTGATAAAGGCGAAAAGAGTCGCCGAAACGTTAAGAATAATAAAACTAAACTTTAAATTTTACACCAACTTTTATTACTTGGACTTCATACCCAATATACAAACAACTTATCATTAAAATATTTATGCTATCCAGTCCATTATTGATAAATATATATATATATATATATATATATATATATAAACAAAGACAAGTTATTTGCAGTCCGCAATAAGATTCCTATGAATTAATAAAGCTAATGTTTTGTTAATGGCTATATAACTGCCAGCCCGATTTGTATTTGTCAATGGCTCTTATTATTTTCATAAGAGTTTGTTTACAGATACATCTTACTTATATATATATATATATATATATATATATATATATATATATATATATTACTCTAATTTAGACCAGGATAGAAAATTAATACACGACATCAAATAATTTTAATCACCGTGTATAAGGAAGCTTTGGGTACTAATACGCTTCATTTAAAGGCATATTGGATAAATTCGTCATTTACTTCTAAACATAGGGTTTATATTGTTTAGATAATGTTAAACACCGTGTATATCAGAGCAGTGGAAAATAGAACGCTTAATTAAAGGCCTACTGGGTAGATTTAAATCATTCAATTAGAATGTAGGGTTTGTATATAATCATAATCAACGTGTAGAAGGAAGTAATGTTGAATTTCATTAGATAATACGCATTATTGAAACCATGGAGCATAAAAATTTATTCGTTTTGTTAAAAATAAGGGATTTAGATTATTCACTGGACGCTTTCTATAAAAAGAAGCCGAGTTAAAATGTTCAACTTGTATTTAATTTAATCTTTCCAAGTACTAAAGCTATCGAGAAATTATAAAAACGTGGGGAAGTCACGTAAAAGCCTTCAGCGTATTAGAACTAAGAACACCTGCAAAAATAACGATGTATACGATAGTCGATAAGCTCCAAGCTATATGAGTGCAAGTAAGAAAGCAAGTTTGTGGTATAAAGACAAGCGAGAGGGAATGCATTGGTAGTTAAATGAGGGGAAATATGTAAAACAAGAGCACAGGTTGTAGATAGAACGAACAGACTAGATTGGCGATTAAGTTTGAAATAAGATGCAAACATGAGAGGTGGAAGCATAACAATTTCTATGTAAAATTAATTAGTTGTTCGCGGACGTGTTGCGAGGCGTGTGGAAATTTCTTAGATTTCAACTCGGACGAGTGCAAATTTCAGAAGAATCATTGTGCCGAGCCATCGGAAGGGAAAATAGAATGCGAATTTCTGAAAATCGTCCGTCGCGGGACAAATTCGACTGGCAAGCAAGCCATTATATAAACCCGTGCTGATAGGAGTTTAGCTCTCTTTTATTTTTGATTATATTCGATACTTCAAGCGGTCTCTCTTTTATTTTTGAATTTATTCGATACTTCAAGTAGACTACGTGGTAACTACGTGCTACGATAAAAGTTATTATGCATTAGTGCATTTCGAGAAGATAAATAAAGGTAATAAAGTCTAGTTATATTTGCGGGTATTACTGTACCAATTATCCAAATTAGTAACGATAAATAAATAAATAGAAGTATGCAGTTTTGGTATAGCGTGAAAGAATTATGAATTTCATTGCTATTTTTCGGGAGTGTTAGTGATCAAATGTTATTCGTAAACGTGATTGGATCCATAAAACAACAGTTCGCTATACCTAGATGAGTTCCTGAGAAGCCCTGAAACCTTTTAGACGAATGGTGGTGTAGCAAAATTTTAAAAGCGGCCAGAAATCCGAAGACGTAAACATAAACCAGCTGGAATGGACGATGTACATTGGAGCCACGAGTGCAGTTACCTTCAGGTAACTTATGTATTGTTGTTCGATCTTAGATGTTTTGGTGTGTGTTGAATATCTTTATAATTTGTTTGATAAAAATGGACAGTAGTAAATTTGTATAAACAACAAATTTTGAATTTTAAGGTAAAATTTTCTTGTATAAGTAGAAAGGAGTATCTATCAGGTTTATGTTTTTGATTATGATGAAATTTGGGTCTGTCTTTGAGCTCAATTAGACTAACCAGTTAAATTAACGTAAACGGGTGGGAGATGCTCCCTTTTATTCAGACTCAGGTTTGCAAATATTGTTTACTTAATTAGTATGCATCCTGCAAGGACTCTAATTCCGGATGCAAATTAAAATGATGACAAATTTGAACGTGAAATTTTATGATGCTGAAATTTATGATGAAATTTAATTTTGAAATTTTAATGTATTGTGAATATTGGTGTAAATAGAGTTAACGTTAATGTTTGTGGTAGGAATGTGTTTTTTTTATGAATGAGGATGAAAGTTATCTAGGTGAGCAGCCGAGGCGGAAAGAGACACAGAGGCGATTATCAGAAGAGATTCAACGGACAAGAGAATCACAGCAATTCTTGGCACAGAACGTGGGCAATTCAAAAATAGAGCGAGAATCACAGCAATATATTATATACTATATATAATATCTTTTAATCTTGGATTTTGGTCATAAACTTAATTAAATTAAAAAACTAACGATTCAAACAAAAATGCGTTTACATAGCTTGAACTACCAATACTACACAATACGCAAAGCTAATTGTATCGAATATCCGGGAATATATCGGTAGAATAAAACAGTATCTCCACAAGCGTATACGTATACGAGCACCATTATGCAATACAAGTAAATTTTTAATAAAATACGCCATGCAATTGACATTTACTAAAACCTAAGTAAGAATAAAAGATAAATATAAACCTGTGTATAATATTTTCTTACTACGATCCTGGTGTATAGAATGTAATGTTAGTTTTCAACCTATTCTTTCTTATTTATAACCATTTTTGGAATCTGTGAAAACTTTTTTAAGTCATCTTCTTATCATAAATAAGAATACATATTTCTTTTGTATATTGAGACATTCAGTTAATACCGAATGCCATGGACGATTGGTAGTGCGGACTGAAATTGAATTCTGGGACGTGAACCTGCTCGGCTCTGCGCGTGAACAATTTTGTTCATGTCTGATTTGTGATTTAAAGATAAGTTGCTCAGGGATTTACATGTTTTGTCTAGATATGTAATGATTTCGGTATAAGTAGGAATGGTGGCGAGATCATGCTGCAACTCAAAATCTTGAGCTGTGTGTACGTCCAGTCGATTTAAGAGCATCTGAGCTAAAATAAAACTCCACTCCTCAACCGGAAGATCAAATTTCTTTAAGGCTTTCAAATTATCGGTAAAAACGGCGACTAATTTTTGTAAACCAGAGGGGTTATCAGAGTGCAGTTTGGGAAAATTGTCCAAATTTGCCCAATATGCACTTGTAATTTGGCGGATATTTTCAATTTTACTGCGCAGTTTATTGTTCGCGAATGTAATGACTTTCAGTTAAATAAAATTTTTTAATGGCGAGTAAAGCAGGACCTTGCAGAAGTGATTTTAAATACGTGAATTTGTCTATTGGCGAAAACTCCGGGTTAGTATGTATGAGGGAGTCCTATAAATCAATTAAACCGCCGAACATGGAAAAATCGGCGCCAAAGGAGGGGACCTGCAAAGAAGGTAAATTTATTTTTGATTTTGACTGAACGGCAGAAACAACAGCGCTAAGTTTAGATTCAAAAAGTTTCATTTTGATTGACTTGATTAAATAAAAGGAACGATCAAACGCTTTTCTGATTTTATCTTCAACCTCAAACAAATCTAACGCGTTTTCATCCGTGGCGATCAAGGATATAAATGTTACTTTGATAGAGGGCTTCTTCGAATTTAACCATATGCTCAAAGAACGATTTAAATGAATTATGATATTCGGCATTAGAAACGCCGATTGCGCGATTTGTTGTATCTCTTGTAAACTTTGAATTTGCGTGTATCGTGAAAATTTCAACTTTTTAAGTTTCTCTGCCGTTTTAAATAATAACTAAAGCACAAATTTTCTTAAAAATTTTATAGAAAATTAGTACTGCAAAATGCTTTTAAGCTTTATCAATTTAGGCACAAATTAAATAATCGTAGATAAATGTAAATAGATGTATATACAAACAAAGTAATGAACTTTGTATCAAACACGATAACTAATGGAAATGGATGCAATTCAAGTAATATAAAATTTGTATCATCAAGACAATATGTTTGATAACACAAACTTTACCTCAGGTAAATGATTAATAATTATGTTTTAAATTATAGTACTAATATCTGCTACTGCTAATATTCGACTCGACAAGGATCAAAATTTGAATGTTGAGTACATAAAAGCATACTCAGAAGACAAAAGCAGGAGTATAACCAAACAGATATTAAACAAATACGGCCTTCAATATTCTTACCTAATGTCCAGTTAGAGCGGTGAAAATTCTTAGATCCAGAACACTTATTACTACACTCGAGAAATAATTTAAAGCGGTGAGGTAGTCCTATACGGGGACTGACCTACGAAACGGCAACTTATTCTCCAAGCGGTGACAATAGACTGTTAGGTCGCGCAGTCACCAAAACATATGGAAAACAAGATAGAACATTGAAGGTGAAAACACGATCGTGTTTATAAAATTTGAATAAAAAAACACATATTTCCATTAAGCAATAAACTTAAATTTTATAATAATATAAAGAAACTAAATGAATATATACAGGCTTGGACGGAACATGTATTTTACTGACAATTTCCAAAAATTACAAAAAAAAACAAAACCTATGTCTTAAAACACAGGAATGTATAAAAAGGTAACAGATAGTGTATGGTAGTGTATGAATTAAAATACTACTTTGGATGTCAAATTACAACTAGTTTATTTCATAAATCAAACGATCTAACCCCTTAACTTATTTATCTAACTCGATCAAGCAGACAGACGATAGCAAATGTTCAAACAGAGAATCTACTTGTTCTAAATATTTGTATCTTCTATATTTTAGGAAAATTTGTTCCGACTACATATTTACTAGTAAATCTGAATTATCAACATTTGAATAAAACATCCATTTGACTTAGATCTGGGGATATGGCTGGTCAAGATAAACAGTGTGCTTAACGATAAAGGTAACACGAAGTATGTCGAATGCCCGACCTTGTATTTCATTCGGGTTTTCTTACTGCATAAAGGACTTAATATTACACTTATTTTTCACAAATTCAAATTTTTAACATTGTTTTTCCGCGCATGCGCAGCAAAACAATTTTTTAAATTGCAATTCCTTTTTGATTTCAAATTTGAATTAGATTAATTTTTTTAAACAACTTTGATAAAGTTTTGTTCTATCTTGAATATTGACTAATTGAGAGTGAGTTAAAGTTTCGATTTTTGAAAGTTGCATTTATCGTCTTTTTTAACAGCGTACGTAGTATGGTTTTATAATATTTTATACCATTTCTTCTGATTTTTTTAAAAAATTAAGTGTGATGTCATAAGTACAACATATTTTCATTACTTTAACAGAGTTATTAACTCAAATTTCTCGTACATAGTATAATTTTGGTTAATTAACTAAACACATCTATACACATTTACACATATTCTATTACTTTAATTCATTTTTAAAACAAAAATAAATTAACAATTAAATTATGCACTAGCTATTATCAAGTTTATCAATCCATCGTATAAATTGCTCAAAATAAATACTATCGTTTGCAACGGATGTTTCACACCGCCGCATTCTTATTTATGATAAGAAGATAACTTAAAAATGCTTTCACAGATTACAAAAAAGGTTGGAACTAAGAAAGTTGTTGATAAAAGTCGAGGGGTGATTTGCGAAGGCAAATTGTGTATACCAGACTTCCTACACCCGGGAGGTCTTCGAACTTCTCGGGACTTTCTCGGACTTACTTGGACTTCTTCAGACTTCCCGGCACTTCCCGAGACTTCCTCGTACTTCCCGAGACTTCTTATCATAATGTACATCAAACTTCCTTTGCGATTGACTTCTCGATAGAAATAGAATTTAACAATTCCAGATTTTTCGCCGTATCTTAAACATTAAAAAATATAACTGGATTTTGTTTTTAATTGGTGTTTTCTAAATGAATATTCAACTTTTGTTGCATTCAACCAACATTGTATTTCTTAGTTTCCTATTTCCCTATGCTGGACACGCTCATCCAGGACACCTAAGACTGTTTTAGCATGTTTTCAGCCCAATATAGCAAAATTATACTAAGTACCTTTATCAGTTAAACTATATTATATAACAATTGTAAAGAAATTCAACCTTAGACATTGAATAGAATCGCTAACAAGAATTTGTAGTTGATTCCCATCAAACAATTTGATGCGATGGCCATGGACTTGTTCTATTCAGTTATATTAATGTCTATAAGTTTCCTTCGTACGTGTCCGCATTAACCTTTGATAAGGGTCACTTTTGCTAGGTGATAAACTTGTAGCATCAAAATTACTCATTTGTACAGAAGGGTGAAGTGATATTTTTGACTCTATGTGTCTTGATAAAGACAAAATTTACTATCTCCAAGATGTAGTTCATTTCTTCCTTTTTTAATTTGAATTATTCTTTTAATTTGTAAATTTTGGTGTCGCATTCAAAATTTCGTCTTGTTGTCGATTAAATTACCATCACCAAAAGCCAAAATGGTTTTTTTTATTCTTTTAATAATGCGAACATGGTCTTATTGTTCTTTTCTTAAAAACAGGGTTGTAATTCATATCGAATGAAAGCATGTTGGAATCTAAACAATTTTTTTACTGATTGATTCACCAAACGGGTCAAATTTCTGTGCGATATACAGTGGTGCGCAACTAAGTTTCCGGGTTTCACACATGGATGGCGCTAACGACACATATAGTTGACAAAAATGTCTGAAGCTGTGTTTCTTTAATAGCTTGGACATCTGTTAACAATAACCAGTCGTAGTAGCAACACATATCGCAACGCAAAATATTTTTTTAATAACAAAATGTCGAGTTTTATGCCGAATAAACAGCATATGCGCAAAGTTTTGCTTTTCTGGTTTAACTTGACAAAAAAATGCAACCGAGATACGTCGTTTGCTTGAGGAGACTTACGGCGAACATACACCATCGAAAACTACCTGTGAAGATTGATTTAAACGCAAGTGGCAATTTTGACCCTGAGTGGAGGAACGCCCCGAAAAACCAAAAGCGGTCGCTGATCTGCAAACGTTATTGAATGAACATGATACGCAAACACAAAATCTTCTTGCGACGTCATCGTACATGACTCGCCAAGGTACTTCTAAATGTTTACTGCTATGGGAAAAATTCAAAAGGATGGAAAATGGGTGCCACATGAGTTGACTGAGAGACAGATGAAAAGTCAAAGAGCCACTTCCAAAATTTTGCTTTTGTGATATGAGGGAAAGAGTTTCCTGCATCGAATTGTTACTACTGATGAGAAATGGATATATTTTGGGAATCCCAAACGCAAAAAATCGAGAATTTTACCTGGCGAAGCATCAACATCGATGGCACGGCCAAGACGCTTCGGAAAGAAGACAATGCTCCCTGTTTGGTGGGATCAGAAAAGAATCGTGTACTATAAGCTGCTGAAACCGGGCAAATCTGTCATTGGACATTACTATCGACGACAACTGATCAGTTGAACCACGCATTGCTCGAAAAACGGCTAGGATGGGACACGAGACGTGAACGAGTGATATTGTAGCACGACAACGCTTCGTGCCGTCACACTTCTATCGTCCAGGACGCCATCGAAACGCATAAATGGAATATGTTACCACACCCACCGTATTCACTAGACCTGACCTCTTTCGATTATCACTTGTTTCGGCCGATGTGCACATGGCTTGACGGGGCTACATTTTGCCAATTTCGGAGAAGTGCAAAATTGGTTGGACGAATACTTTCGGTATTGTTAGAGAATGGCAAAAATGTGTAGCTAGCGAGGGACGATACTTTACGTAACCCATTTTTTGTATTTCTTTGGAAATTTTCCATTTTTCATCGACCAAAGAACCTGGAAACTTAGTTGGACACCTTATAATATCAGTTGTAATATTGGACCTGCTAAAATCATTTTCCACTTGATTCCAGGAATTACTTACTCCAGCCGCTAAACCCGCCTGAACAAGGCTTTACTTTTGTTTGTTAACTTAATCATAGCTACTTATAGTGGTTTATTATAATTATGATGTTAGTGTGAAAGACTCAAAATATGTAATATTGATATTCTACGGTGACTATCGACACATATCTACCAAATACGTAGGTGAAGGTCCGAATATTTATTTATATTAGTATACATTCGAGCCATCAACGGTATATATCGACAGGCAGCTCCGCTAATCAAACAGGTTTGAGTATGACTGTTGATCTCAAGGTCATGGTTTCCATTCCCGGCACGAATTGCTTGAAAAATGTTAGACGAGCATTTTTCACAAAAATACGCTCTCATTCAGATGAGAGTTAAAATGAAGGTCGTGTGGGGGGGGCGTGCGTGCGTGCATACGTGCGTGCGTGTGTGCATGTATGTGCGTGTGTGGGTGGGTTGGTGGTGCGTGTGGGTGTGGGTGTGGGTGTGGGTGTCGGTGTGTGTGTGGGTGTGGGTGTGAGTGTGAGTGCGTGCGTGCGTGCGTTCGTGCGTGCGTTCGTGCGTGCGTTCGTGCGTTTGTGCGTGCAAGCGTGCGTGTGTGTGTTAGCACGCACGTTAAAAATCCCTACTTTACTTGGAATATCAACGGTAAAAAAACTCGCGTTTTGCTCACTTTCGGGTGAAGCATTGGAAAATTAAATGTAGGGTGTATGTCGACAAAAACAGATAGCTCTGGTGAAGGTTCAAACGACAAGTCTTACCAAGTTAAACAGGATGTAGATTCTGTAACACTCTGCTGTTTATCAATTAAAGTAGGATTTGCTAGCGCGTGCAGCGTTTGTTGATTTTAGGTTTTATCGGAAACTCTGATTTATATTCATGGCTACTGCAATGAATCGTGGTCATTTTTTTTTAAAGTTATCTTCAAATTGCGACTAGAGACAACATTATTTTTCATTTTTCTCAAGAGAGGTACTCTAAATTATTTTCTGAAGTGATTTCTATTAAAACGCAACAGCTTTGGATTACAGTCGATTAGAACATTTTTACATTTTAAAAATAAAAGCTGAAGAAAAGTTAAGGAGAAACGAATATACGTATTAGGTTATCAATATTGAATTGTTCAGTATATTGTCTGACACTCACATCAGAATAGGAAATGAAAGGAAGAACACGTATTGTTAAAAAATTGTAAGTTAGATACAATAATATTACATATGACGTTGTAATCATGTATTAAAATGTATGCAAAATAATGTCAAAGGAAATATAACGCACATAAAAAGATACTGTTGCAGAAGCAATGGTCAGATGGGAGTTAAGATGTCATGTTGATCCGTCGCACAGGGATGGCGATTACAAGTTTTTAATAGTACATCAAAACCATTTAACGAAGTTTGTCCAGTTACGACCTTTAAAAATTAAGACAGCTAAAAAAATATTGTACTACCTTTTTCAAATATTTCTAATATTTGGTGCCCTAGCTGCTCCTAACTGGTACAGAATTCAATAGTAGACAATTTTTTTAAATATTTAAGTTTATGTAGGAGTATGCTACCAACCAAGCAACCATACTCTTAAACAGCTGACCAATAGGTACGCAGCATGCATATAAATAGTATTCACCTTAAAACACCTCTCAAACAACAATGAACCCTTCCTACATCCCTTAATTTACATAATAGAACCGTCCGAGCGTACAATACAAACAAACCCCCACGATATAAAAGGAGTCCCAAGCGCTACAGCAAATTACTTCTTAGTTGTTTCCTTTTTAAGGTAGTCACCAAACTTCTTGGAGTGAACTTAAGAATACTGCAAGATGGAAGCTACCAAGCTCCTCGTGCACTAAAGGTTGTCCATCAGATTATCTGATTGTGACCACCAATTCTAATGGAATAAATTGAAATGAACTCGCATAACACTACGTGCGGGATCCCACCATCACTCGGGTCGATCCACCTCCGCAGCTATCACTGCATCAGGTGACGCCAACAAGCACACCAGGATTGAGAACATTCCGCCGTCGGTTCTCTCTAATTTCTACCAACCAAAGACGCCGCTGTACGTGAGCATCTCACTCACCGGCCGCTAGGTACCAAAGGTTATGGAAATCCGAATTGCGGCAACGACACGAAGAATCGGATCCCATTCAGCGTAACAATGGGCACCATGCTCTACACGACACAAGAATCAGGTTTTCGTCATGAAGCCACAACATTCAATTCTTCAACATAGAAGCTCTTGTGATTTCAGTGATTAAACATATTTGCAGTAATTATGCACACAAAGACTTGTTAATAGTTCCTTTGTGCGCCATACCTTTAATGTATAAAAAGGTTCGTATTTTTAACTTGTAAATAAATGTTTTCTCTGTTACTACCAAGCATTAACAAGGTGACGCCAGGCAAACCAGAACGTCACATTTACATTAAAATTTTTATATAGCTTAGTTTTGATAATATTTACTGTTCTAATTTAGAATGCACTCTTTGTATTAGGTTCAACCGTTTATTTACTGTTGCTGTTTCTTGAACGTTCTTCTGTTTTGACGCATAGCCTAATATGTTTTAATAATAAATTATGATTTAAAAAGTTGCATTCTTGTCTTCATCATCATCATTAGGTTTTCAGTCCTGGAACTAGTTAGACGCGTACTCTCATTGTTTCCTATTCTTGTGAACTAACCTACACATTTCCCTGAAATTTGTACCGTCTGCATCTATCACTATCTGCGAGCAAAAGTCTGATCTCAGTCTACCTCTACTTCTTTTTCCTATCTTTGCTTGTAATATATCCCGTACTATTCCCCAAAAATGCCTTAGAACGTATGATGCCCTTCTATTTCTCCAATTTGTTTTTGTTTTCCACAGATAATTTTATTCCTCAACTATTTCTATAACCTTTGTTATTAACCTTGACTGTCCATGCTATTATCCTTATACATCTGAAGCACACCATTCCAGAAAACATATCTCTTTCTGTCTGATTTACCTACTGCCCCTATTTCATAGACGTACTGTGCTGTGCTCCACACATATGTTTTGAACAATTTTCTTTTTGTCTCTATGTTCATGGTCTTTGAACATATACGTTGTTTTTTCTTGTTAGATGCAGTTCGGCCACCTATTGTTTTACAGTTATATACTCTATTTCTCCGATATTCAGTGGTATGTGAAGAGGATGCGGCTCCGTGGTGTGTGTCTACTATGCCTAAGGTCCCAACACGGTCCGCTTGAAAAATGTTAGGCAAGTATTTTTCACAAAAATACACCCTCGTTCGGATGGGAGGTAAAATGGATGTCCCATGTGTGAGTGTTGTCACGCACGTTAGAGATCTCCACCTTGCTTGGAACAGCAAGGGTTCGGCAAAATTCCAAATTTTCCTGGTAAAAAAAACTCGCTTGGTGCCCAACGTAGTACCTTCGGGCGGAGCATTGGAAAATCACATGTAGGTATGTGAAGAGGAAGCAGCCTGTGGCTGCCAAGCTCCCCAGTACTTGAACATTTGCCGAATTAATTAATAGTTTTTCCAATATATCATTTCGCACAATCACTATTAGTTGAAAATTTTTGTCTTAGTAAGTCTTAGTAAGCGATCATTTGAATACTGACATTTAGTGGTGAATATTAACATGTGCCATATTTCAGTCTTTCACGGTAACATACATAGTGATAGTAGTTGGAACAACATCTTATCTGCATTGATATTTTTTTTATTTTAGGCAATAGAGGTCGAACATCATTAAATAACGAATTGCAAAGATTGATCTGCAATGCGGGAATTTATAACCAATTATTCTGGATCTCGAGAGAAGCTTCGAGAATAATACGCTTTTCCTATGCATGTTTAGGATGAGGGACGTTATTTATACCTTCCGTGGTTTGTTTACAAATTCTGGGTGGTGTTATATTTCAGATTATGTTTAGTTCTTTTGATAAGTGTTAGAGACATTTTAATGCGTTACGGAGTTAAAAATCAACATCTATAAAATGTAAGCTCAGAATACAGTCAGTTAGTTCGTTATGTCTATAATTTTCTTCAAGATGTTTAAACTAGTAGTTACTTTGAAAAGAAAAAAAAAGTTTATTTTTAACGATTGCGACTAACATTCGCAGCTCAACAAATTTTTTCGCATCACACCAAAATATACAGTTTATTCACATCAATTAAGTTTATTTACACGGTTCGGGGGACGCGAGAAAACATTCACTTGGTAAACATATGTTTCATTACAAACTTTTTGTCAAGAAATTTTAAACGCCTCCTACGATACAGCGGAAGAGCTTAATCTGTCAGGATGTCTACTAATATATTTTTTTGTATTAAAAAACACTTTTCAACTTCATCACTGTACTTTGAAATCGCTTAAGTTATAAAGGATTTCAGTTGAGAAAATGTCGACTTAAATAAATTTCAGCGGGTTCTTAAGCTTGAATTACAGTTCATTATAAGATTCAAATAAGATTTCGTGGATATGGATTTACAAAACAATCAATAAAGTTAATTAAATATCAAGGTTCAAGTAAAAATGCACGAAGTCACACAAAAGCTGATAGAAGTAATCAACACCATTATTGCGTCACCCCTACAAAGGTTTTGAATTTTTAATTAATTCGTTTTACTATGTAAGCTAACAACAAGGGTGTGTAAGACTTCACTTCTCGAATAGCATCTTAAGACTCCCTCTGTAACCCTATATTATGTTGTGGTTAAAAAATTATAATATTGAAGCATATAAAAATTGTGGGTGAAATATCAGCTTAGAATGATGAATGGTCGTGGAAGTTTCGAAGTGGGATGGATAGCAAGGAAAATTTGTACGTTTTCTCTGCGCATTTTACTATTACACTAGCATAAAGTTGCTCAGTTTATGCTAAAATATTTAGCCCCGCGGGAAATTTCTGAATTTTAGGCTGAATTCCTCCCCGTAAAAGGAATGGAGTTGCTTCGTTTTATCGTAGCGTTTCATACGAAGCTATAAAAATTTAGAAAACATGTAGCACTTGGACACCGTACATCATATTCCTGTAATAAAACTAGAAACAATTTGCATTAACCGCATTGAATATTAACAAACTATGAAATTTCTTTACTGACAATTTAATCGAAATAACAGATAAGTACATTAAGCGTTTCTAGCAACTTCACGACGTTGGCGACATCTTGTTTAAACGTTTTTCATTTCTACTGCATCTATTATGTGTATTAGCATTCAGGTTCAGTGCATATTCAAGCGCTAGCAAATGCTAAGGCAGATAAGCGCCATTTCTGTAGATTAAGATATAATTTTAATTTATAGTTCAAAATAAAAGTCTGAATTTTCTTTCGAAAACACTCTGTATATGCAACTACGTTTTATTCTATTCGGATAGATGGAAATTTTCTTGATCTTATTTGTTTCTTATCAAGTGAAATTTTTTAAAAGAAAGTCAATTTTTCTGAAAATTGCATTTATTATTATTTAAAATCACTAAATGCATATTAACACCTAATTTTAATTTCATCATAATTAGGTCTTCGGTCCTGAAACTGGTTTGACGCGTACCCTCATTGTTTCCTATTCTGAACTAACCTACACATTTCCCTGAAATTTCCATAGTCTGCATCTTTCACTATCTGTGTGCAATTGTCTGATCTAGGTCTACCTCTGTCTCTTTTTTCCTATCTCTGCTTACAATATATGACACATTATTCCCCAAAAATGCCTTATAACGTATCCTGCCCTTCTATTTCTCCCATTTTTTTTGTTTTCTACAAATATCTTATTCCCCTACTATTTCTATAACCTCTTTGTTATTAATTTTGTTTATTCATGATATCATCTTCATACATCTGAAGCACAGGCTTCTACCATTTTTCTGTCTGCTTCTCCTATTGCCCCTATTTCAGAGACGTTCTGTACTGTGCTCCACACATATGCTTTCAACAATTTTTTCATTGTTTCTGTGTTTGTTGTCTTCGAACATAACCGTCGCGCTCTTTCTTGTTAGATGCACTTCGGTTTCCTTCTATTGTTCTACAAATATATACCCTACGTCCCCAATATTCAGTGGTATATGAAGAGGAGGCGTATTGGTATGTGTATGACTACTACGCCCTAGATCCCGGGTTCGAATCCCGACACGGTCCGCTTGAAAAATAATAGGCGTACATTTTTCACAAAAATACACCCACGTTCGGATGAGAGGTAAAATGGAGGTCCCGTGTGTGAGTGTTGTTACGCACATTAAAGATTCCTACCTTGCTTGGAACAGCAAGGGTTCGGCAAAATTCCAAATTTTCCAGGTAAAAATAAACTCGCTTTCTGGCCAATGTAGTACCTTTGGGTGGAACATTAGAAAATCACATGTAAGGTATATGAGGGGGGTAGGGGAGCAGGCAGCTCCGTGTCATAGTTGGTATGCGTGTGACTACTATGCCCAAGGGTTCGAGTTCAAATCCCGACAAGGTCCGCTTGAAAAATGTTAGGCGAACATTTTTTATAAAAATACGCCCTCGTTCGGATTAGAGATAAAATGGAGGTCCCATGTATGAGTGTTGTCATGCACGTTAAAGATCCCTACCTTGTTTGGAACAGCAAGGATTCGGCAAAATTTCAAATTTTCCAAGTTAAAAAACTCGTTTCCTGGCGAGTGTAGTACCTTCAGGTGGAGCATTGGAATACCAAATGTAAGGTATATGAAAGGGATAAAGCACTATTACGGCTACCAAGATTCCCAACACTCGAACATTTGCCAAATTATTAGTTTTCCAATATATCCGTACGCACAATTAATATTAGTTGAGAGGATTTCAAAACCAATACCTACAGTTGCTTATAATAATTATCAGGTTCAAATACAGTTATTTTTTTGTCATCATGTTTTCCATCTTGAAACTGGTCGAATGCGTAGCTCCATTGATTTCTATTCTGAGCTAGCCTACACATTTACCTGAAATTCCCACATCCTACATCTTTGATTAAGTGTGCAATAGTCTAACCTAGGTCTACCTCTACCTCTCTTTTTCCTATCTCTTAGAATGTGACCTACCATCCTATAGCCTTATATACCTGGCGACCAACTTCATCAAAAACTTTTTAAAATAATTTAGTGGATTTGCACCTCGTTTGTACCCGTTTGTACCACATTTTATTTCGTTTGTACCTCAAAGGGTAACAAAATAAAAAAATTAAAAAATAACCGGCCCCAACTTTAAGATATTTTAATTTCGTCAACGCCATTTGATAGAGAATAGTTTGTACCCGTTTGTGCCACTTTTCATTTCGTTTGTACCTCAATGGGTAACAAAATTTAAAAAAAAATAAAAAATAACCGGCGCCCAACTTTAAGATATTTTAATTTCGGCAACTCCATTCGATAGAGAATCGTTTGTACCTGTTTGTGCCTTTTATCATTTCGTTTGTACCTACCGAGGTAGAGTGTTTTTGAAGTTTCGGTGCATACGCAATGTTTTAAGATATCCCAAAATGAGTATGAGGGCTCGAAAGGGAATCGTCTACTGTGTTGTATTCCTGCGGTTAGCATTATCCAGGACTAACGGCGAGGACGTGGCAGGATTTTATTTCCATTTTTGTTTTTTGTTTCTCGTATTTCACTACATGCAGACGTAAAATGTAATACAGTTATTTTACTGTTTTATGAATATCAGGAGGGATATTCTTTATTTGTAAAAGAGTTCTTGATGATGTTATAGAGACCTTATTTTTACTCAAATCGTCGTATGTTCCCAATTTCCTGATATTTGACGACAGTGTGCAATATAATATTCTATCTCTAGTTTATTGGTACCACCGACATATTCTATTGCTGCGATTATTTTGTAGGAACAATTACAAAATTTGATTTCAATTGGTATTTCGGAAATTGTAAACATACCAGGCCACTCGGGATATTAGAGCCGTTCAGCGAGTATAGTCCTTTGTAAACATTTAACTTCTATAAAAAGATGTAATGTAATGTTTATAATTAAGTTATCATTAATGCATATTCCACATTCTAAATATATCAAAAAAACATAAACGACACAAAGACGTTTCAAACAAAAAAAAATTAAAAATAAAACAAAAACAAAAATACAACTAGAATCCTGCCACGTCCTTGCCGTTAGTCGTGGATAATGCTAAGCGCAGGAATACAACACAGTAAACGATTCGCTTTCGAGTCCTCATGCTCATTTTGGGATATCTTAAAACATTGCATATGCACCGAAACTTCAAAAACGCTCTACCTCGGTTCCCGTTAAGGTACAATCGAAATGAAACTAGGTATAAACAGGTACAAACGATTCTCTATCGAATGGCGTTGATGAAATTAAAATATCTTAAAGTTGGGCGCCGGTTATTTTTTAATTTTTTACTTTGCTACCTTTTGAGGTGCAAACGAAATGAAAAGTGGTACAAACGGGTACAAACAATTCTCTATCGAATGGCGCAGACGAAATTAAAATATCTTAAAATTGGGGCCGGTTATTTTTAAATTTTTTCTATTTTGTTACCCTTTGAGATACAAACGAAATAAAAAGTGGTACAAAGGGGTACAAACGATTCTCTATTGAATGGCGTTGACGAAATTAAAATATCTTAAAGTTGAGCCTCCGTTATTTTTTAATTTTTTTATTTTGTTACCCCTTGAGGTACAAACAAAATGAAAAATTGCACAAACGGATACAAACGATTCTCTATCGAATGGCGCTGACGAAGTTTAAATATATTAAAGTTGGCGGGCCGGTTATTTTTTAATTTTGTTTTATTTTGTTACCCTTTGAGGTACAAACGAAATGAAAAGTGGAACAGACGAGTACAAACGATTCTCTATTAAATGGCGTTGACGAAATTAAAATATCTTAAAGTTGGGGGCCGGTTATTTTTTAATTTTTTAAATTATGTTACTCTTTGAGGTACAAACGGAATGAAAAGTGGCAGAAACGGGTACAAACGAGGTACAAACCCACTAAATTATTTTTAAAATATTTTTATAAAGTTGGGCGCCAGGTATATAAGGCTTCATCCTATCTCTCCTATTTCTACGGTTTTCCACATATTTCTTTCTTCTACCATTTTAAGTACCTCATCGTTCTTAATCGTGTCTGTCTATTATATCTTCATCATACGTCTGTAGTACCACATTTGAAAGATTTCTATCGTTTTCCTGTCCGCTTCTCCTACTGTCCAAGTTTCACAGTCGTACAGTGCTGCGCTCCACACATATGTTTTAAACAATCTTTTCCTTGTTTCTATGTGTGTTGTCTTTGAACATAGTATTTGCTTTTTCTTGTTAAATGTAGCACGACATTGTGCTAATCTTTGTTTTGTATCTTTTGCGCTCTTCCCGTCTTGCGTTATTTGGCTTCCTAAGTAGCAAAAATCGTTAACCTCTTGTAAGTTCTCGATACATATTTGTATTCTTGTTTTTAATTTATTTTCCCCTCCTTTGCATACTAATACTTAGTTTTTTTGTTAATTTTCATACCACATCTCTCTGTTAGAACTGTTTCCATTTTGAGCAGCTTCTAACTCTTCCTTGTTAGATGCTAATACCGCTATATCATCTGCAAATCTAAGCATATCAATCTTTTGTTTCTACATAATAATTCCAAATGTCTTCCTGCATTTGACGGCATTCATTGCCTCTTCTATATACAAGCTAAAAATTAATGGGGATAGTGCACATCTTTGTCTCATCCTTTTTTTAATATTTACTTCTCTACGTTCTATCTCATCTATCCCTAAAACTCATTCCAATCTTGTTGAGTATTTCGAACATTTTTTTTCATTCTACATTGTCGAATGCCGTTTCTAGATCTACAAGCCTTATATACACACTTTCCCATTTTTCTATTGTTTTCTCCATAATCGCCCTCGGAGTTAAAATAGTCCTCCGTGTTCCCATGTTTTGCCTGAACCCAAATTGATCTTCTCCTAGCATTTCTTCAGCTCGTTTTTCCATTCGTCTTTGTACAATTCTAGTCAATAATTTTTGACACGTGTGCTGTCAACTTATTGTTCGACAATCTTCATATCTATCCGAGCCACCCTTTTTTGGTATAGTGACTATGATGTTACGTTTGAAATGTTTGGGTATCTCGCCTGTCTCATACATATAGCTTACAAATCGGAAGAAACGTTCTGTAGCTGCTTGCCCAGCAGCTTTTAAAGTTTCTGCTTGCACCTTATCTGTACCAGGCGCTTTACCATATTTCAGACCCTTTAATGCTAATTCAAACTCATTTATAAGTATAGGATATCCCAAGACATCCTTTTCAATGTCTGATTCCGGTTCTAATGCTGTTAGTTCCTCCCATACATATAAATTCCGTATATATTCTTGCGATCTAACCAATTTCACTACATTTTCTATAACATCCATTCTATTTAGTTTGTACGCCTCGTGTTTTCCTATTTCCAACTCTTTGTATCTCTTTGCACTTTTCATCAATCCATTGCTCTTTAGCTGTCCTGCATTTGCGAATAATTTCCCATTTTATGGTTTTGTACCTGTTTTCCTATTTCGTCTGATCTATTTTTGTATTTTCGTATTTCTTCTGTTAAATTCAGGATATCCTTTTTAACTTAAGAGTTCCTTATTCCATTTGATAAAATTAACATTGCTGTGATAAGCCGAAATATCAAGGTCAGTTCGGAATTTATGAGAAAACATTTGTGATTTCTAAGTGCTTATGTGAGAAATTGTAGGTTTGAATTCTGGGATTTTACGTACTGCTAAGACAGTCGATTTTGGCAGTTTTGAATACTATAAACTAATCATGTGCTTTGTTAAAAACATGAACCAGTACTATTGAAAGTGTCTACATGACTTTTAACGTGATCGATATTTTTTGAGAATTGTAAAATACTTGAATCGTGTTATGTTCTTATAATTTAGGGGTTAAGTTAGTTTTGCCAATTTTAGAAAATTGGCTTCGGCTTTAGTTCTAGTGAAAGTCTAGTGTAATTCTATTTGAGTTATAGAACTACATTTAACTCAAATTTTAATATTAATTTTTATGAGGGTGCGACCCTTATTTATTGGTTATTAATGTTCGAATTTTGGACTTTGGTATTGATTGAAGTTTAAATTACTGGAATGCTTGCGAATTAGGAGTTCTTTCAAGACACAGCAGAGTAAAGGTCACACTGGCAGTTGAGCTTTATGCCTCATCAACCAGATTATATTATAAGAAAGTTTAAGGGAACAAACTTTGAATATTTGAATAATTTTTAAAATAATCAAAAATTTGCTTGTTATTGAATAGTGTTTTGGAATTTAATAATTCTGAGATGTAGCAATTTTTGTGATTAATCAATTTAAACGTGAATTTTACGATTTTCATCAGAAAATTTATTATTTTTGCAACAAAGGGTAATTTACACGTGTTGGAGAGAACATTCACTGGTACCGTGAAATATCTCCAGATTTACCAGCCCTCCAATATTTCAAGCTCCAAACAATACAAATATTAATACACCATAAATTAGGGCCCCTCATAGATTTCTACCAAACTTGTTTTGTGACGTGATTGTTTAACTTGAATTAAATTATACAAGACTTTCTCTAGCATTAAGCAGAGAAAGCTAGTTAAGGAATAAAATAAAATTGATTAGGATCGAATTGAATTGAAGTCCTAAAAATAATCGCGCATTACTTAAATTAATTCTAAAATATAAGTCTACTTACAATTTTCCAAAATTGAGAAAAATTAACTAATTAAAATCGGTAACCTTGCACTGAGTTTTATTAACTACTGTACTACTTTCAATAACATCGTTTCTTAGTAGAATAACAGGAAATAATCCCTTAAAACTCCACTCGTCGTATTTATAACTTAACATCCAGATTGAAAACGATAACATGATTCAGGAAATGTTCTATTTTCAAAAAATATTAGCCCTGCTAAAAATCACGTAGTCCCGCTCTAATAATTATTAGTTTCCATTCACAACAAAGTACCTGATTGGTTTAACGCACTCCACACTGCGAAAATTGACTTTATTGACCATACGTAAAATCCGACCATTTGAAACTACTAACTGTCACATAAGAAACTTTTGAATCCAAATATTTCTTTATAAATAGAACATTTACTTGGATATCTCAGTATATCATTGCAAGTGCTAATTTTATTAAATGGAATAACGAGCATTTAAATAGAATTATGTAACCACATGCTTGTTGCAATTTGGAGTAATAATATATGCAATTTTCAGTGACATTAACGATTCTTACTTTTTAAAAGTTTCACTGTATAATAAATTAATAATACCAATAATATATCCATCTATTCAAATAATATAAAACGTAGTTCTATATACCGAGTGTTTTCAAGAAAGTTCAAGCTTTTATTATGAATTATTATAAATTGAAATTATGTCCTAATTGCCTAAAACGGCGGTTATATTTTTCAGCATTATACATATCTAATATAATTTATCTCACTGAAAATTGAATTAATTATTGTTACTCTAAATCGCTGCATGCAAGTAGACACGTAATTTCATTTAATAGTTCATTTTTCTATGAAAATTTGCAGTTATTAATCGAGATATCGAAGTTAAAATTCCACTTATAAAGAAATTTTTGGACAGATAGTAGTTTGAAATGGTTGCATGTTACATTTGGTAAATAAAGTCGATTTTAGCATTGTTTAGTGCGCTAAAACAATTAGATACTTTGTTGTGAACTGAAACCACTATGATTGGAGCGGGTTGCATGATTTTCAGCAGGACTAGTACTCTTTGAGAATAGAAAATTTCCTAAACCATGCTATGGAGTTTGATTGAGGTTTGAGTTATAAATAGGACGGGTGTAGTTTAAAAGGGATTATTCTTATCGTTTTGCGTACAAACGAAGTTATTTAAAAATAATACATTGATAAATAAAAATTAGTGCAAGTTTAGAATATTCACAATTATTATAAAGTGTCTGCTTTTGCTGAATTTGGAAAAATTGTGAGGAAACCAATTTATTGAAATGGTTTAAGCAACGGGGATCATTTTAGGGCTTAAATTCGTTTGTATTTTATTTTATTCCTTGATTGACTTTCTCGGTTTAGTGCTAGTGAAAGACATAATTTAATTCAAGTTAAACCACGACGCAAAGCAAGTTTAATAGTAATTTTATAGTCCCTTATTTATTGAACATTAATATATCTAGTATTTGGAATTTAAAGTGTTGAAGGTCTGATGAATCTGAATCTATTTCAAGGTTCCAGTGAATAAAGGTTAGAATAGCTGTTATGATTTGTGATTTTTTATGAGACCATGAAGATATTTAAATCTGCAATTTGTATAGTGTTATGAATTTGATCATTTTTTATTATGAAAGGTAGTAATTTTTAAGTTTAATCAATTTAAAATCTCACGGTTTTTTATTTGGAAAATTTATTATTTGTATGACAAAGGACTATTTACACTTGGAGAAAATGTATATTTTGTAAAAGAGTGAAAACGGTTGTGTGAGTATACTCTAACGCTGTAAGTGCAACATAAAATTATTTTTGGTGTAAGTTGAAACCGTGATCTTTTAAATTTTTTTGTGATATAATAATGTAAAAGTTTTCTATAGTTTACTACATTATTTGTGAATATTTGTACTTTAGAATCTTAATAAGGTTTTATATTCTAATCAATTAGAACTGGGGAGGCTATTTAATGTTCTATTAACTGAGATAGTCGATTAAGTGAATTCTTGAATTTAGATTTGAGAGTCTGCCTCTATTGTATTGAGAAGCGGTATTTTTCGAAATTACCGTGTGTAAATGAAGTGAGCTATATAAGTTCACAGCATTTAGCGTCCAACGACGGGGTGTCGATATCATATCATATAATGATGAGAAAAAGACGCTACATTGGCCAGTAAGGGCAAAATCTTCATTTGCAGAAATTAATTATAAAAGCGTAAACTTTTATTAAAAACGCTAGGTATATTACGCTATGTTTTGTATTAGCTAAAAGGATGCATGTTTTACTCATATCATTTACTTTGTACTATCGATGCAAAAATGTCAATTAGAAAGAGTTATTTACTTTACTGAAAAGTTGCATTTTAATTTACTACAAAGCACTAAAGGTAGATGGCCACGAATCGTTTGTTATTACATTCAATAAAAGTTAATATTTGCATGATAAATCGCGATATCGAAACAAATTTACTATTTATCAAGGAAACATTTCGAGCGTTCAATAAGAAAAATGATTGGAATTTACGTATAGAAAATGAAGTCGATTTTGCATTAATTAAAGCGCTCTACGAACGAAAAGCTTTGTTATGAACTGAAACGTTTGTATTGGTCTAAATTACGTGACTAAAGGAGTTTCATATTTGGGTAATAGTAGATTTTCTGAAGGCATGTTTGTTGATACTCTGAATCAGGCGGTATATGTAGGACTAGACTAACTTTAAAAGGACGATTTCTGCTATTTATGCAAACAGTGAATTAATTTAAAAATAACTGAGTTTCATAAAAATGAGTGCAATTAAAAATATTGTAATTGAAAGTGTTTGCAGTAAGTTGATTTTTTCGATATATTAAATTAATTGGGTAATAGGGGCTGTTTTAGTATCTCGAGTCTTGGTTCAATTTTAAATGCTACTTTAATTTCTATTCTTATTTGGTAAAATTTTTAACAACTTAAATTAAAATCTATTAGAGCTAATTCTACATAGATTGAACTCGTTACAAATAGGATTGTTTGACTTTGTGCTGGGAAGGTCGTGTGTAATTGTGTTGAAGAAAAATAGTTTTTGTAAAATAAATTGAGAACTGGAGAGTCCTAAATTTTTTCAAGTATTTAATAATTTCACTTAGAAATTATATAATAAAGTGCAATTTACACGTATCTTTTAAAGATATATTTAAAAGAATAAATAGGTTAGTGAGAGTACGCTGATGCTGGAAGTTCAATATAAGGTTACTCAGGGTGTAAGTTGAAACTTTGGTATTATATAATATCCTATATCTTATAATATCATCTACTCTAAGTAGGATTATAAGCTTGCCGAAATATTTTGTAAATCGTATATTAGAAATGAACTTAAGAATTGACTTGATGACCTAGGTATGTGTACGTTATTGCTGGCTCTAGTGTATAGGTAAGGAACATATTTAATTTTGTGATATTTTTGTATAAAGAAATGCAGATCTCTACGCGTTTGTTCAGTTTATTGATATTTTTTTTTGTTTGTGTTGGCAGGGATTAAATTCGTATCGCAACCGGTAACCATATATTGTTTGGTGCAGAATTTATTTGTTGATTAATGTCACTTTGGTCTAAGCAAATTTTTAATCACATGCGTACTGATTGAGATTAGTAAATCATTCTCTTGTTTGCTAGCAGAGTATCTTTAATAAAAAATCTTCTCACATTATAATAGTCCCTGACCCTACTTTCTTTAAACCTGTTTCTGGTTAAATGGTGCTGGTTTTTTTAAAGCCTTAGATTGAATTCCCGCTTCAGGTTCATACCTCCGTTTACTTGACCCCAGCTAGTCATAACTTTTCCCGGTATTATCCTAAATCTTGTTGGCCATTATTTCCCTCTCTGTTTGACCGCGTGCCACTTTTTTGTTAAAAATTTCCTGTTAACATGCTTTTGAACCTATTGGCAAAACTGCTTTGTTACGTTTTGCCAAACTACCAAGTAAAAGAGATTGCTATATATAAGTGTTTGAAAACAATATCATACCACTCTCAACATTATGATAAGGAAGCCCACTATAGGAAAACTGAAAAGTAAAATAAATTGTTTACGATAAATAACTTTAAGGACTCTGTCAAATGTTTCGAATTTCATAGAATCTGCAATGGCTGAAAATAAGCATGCCTCCCTAGGAGGTATGACGGCTGCCTTTCGTCTTATCAAAGCGGCTTCCTCTATCCTTTTACACAACAAAGCAAGCGAACAAACTTTATCTATTTCTGACAGAGCAAGGTGGGAAATATACACAGGCAACAAATTTTTCCTAATCATCTCAACCTTCGTAACTTCAACTGGTAGCGGTAACCTCTTAGACAAATTTTCTAACTGAGCAATGTACACAACTACGGGCTCAACTTTTTTCTATTGACGGGACTTGATATGATCCCAACCATCATCCTCGAGGTAACGAGGCAAAAACTAACCAAGGAGTCCCGATTAGTCAAAAAGTTTTGTCACAGTGAAATCAAATGAGCACGTCTCCGGGGAACAGTTCTACTGCGGGGGTTAATAAATCAGAATGAGTCACTTTCCGCTATAGCGCTAATTCATAAACCCTATTAAGAAGATTAAGTCGGCTTTGGTTCTCTTGAAAACTTGACAGACTATGATCCAATTGGGATCGCTGATGTGACAAAAGAAAATGTTTGGGTAGGTGCGACAACTTCAATTTCTGTTGGCCAGCTTCTTTTAAATATCTTTCAGTTCTCTCAAACAAATCAACTTGTAATAACAAAACAGTGTCTAGAGTCTCAATACGAAACTTGAAGAATGCTTTTTGATTTTTCGAAGGAAGGTAACTTCATGCGCATCAATCTGCCTGGTGAATGAGCTAACCCCGAACAAATTCTTTAAATGCAGAAGTTTTACAATATTTTCCGAAATAAATTCAATGGCTAGAATTTCATTATGCTCAGGATTTTTCTCTTATCTTGGACAGGGTGAGTACTGGAAATGTTTCGTATGGTTAGTTTGTGGTCTACTTCTTTCAAAAGGGGCGATGGTTCAAAGGCATCAACCATAGCAAAAAACTAATAAACACGGGAATAATACGGAGTGTGCAAACAGCACTGCGCTACTGGATTTTATACTAGCTGACGCGTTTTACTAACAAGAACAATAGACAAAATATTTAAGGTTTTAAGAAAAAATACATTCCAACAGTACTCTACTTCAATAAAATTAATGTGTTGTTTTTACAGGGCGGGGGGCGCATATAACAACAGCTCTTCGAGCCCCAGCTTGATGGGTCGAATTTTCGAACATTACAAATGTCATAAAATGTTATGTCAGACAAAGGCAAAGGTTTTAAATGTAAAATTTATGACATTTATGACAGAACCTGAGTTTTTTGGAAGTAAGGATTTAGCTTCCGCATACAACATGCCTAACGTTCAAATTATTTTTTATTTTACATTTAATTTCCATAACTAGATAAAATTGGCTTTCAAATATCGAAAAGCAAGCTTTTCATTTTCGTTTAACGCCCTTGTTTTGTAACACGAAGATATTATTTTTTGAATATAAAAGTTGTTTTGAGTCGGTAAAAGACATGTGTAAGCGTTCTCACCTCTTTCAGAGGTATCAAATAGCCGCGTCGTTTTTTGCGTTTAGTCGACAATTTTATAGCCTGCTACCATTCTGTGAGGTTTTCTTAATAATAATTGGCGACGTTAGTTTGAATTCTAGGCAATTTCTTTCTAAGGTATGTTTTTGATATCGTGATTCAAAACTCTGTTAGTTAAAATTACTTTTTGTTTTACTTATAAGATTTTTCTATCAATATAGCGAGTGAATCCTCTGCATAAAATTATTTAATTTTTGTCTATATAACTGTGTAGAAGGTAGAATGTTTTCCGTACTTTTAAAACAATAATGTAGTGTTCTTATTTTCTGACATATATAACTTGTGTAACTAATTGTATTTCTTCTAATAAAAACCCCCTTACCGAATTTTTGTTTATACAATTAGTTTACAGTACTATTTAGGTTCTTCCAAGAGTTCAAGTATCTTCTTCCACAGTTTCATTTTTCTATAACTATAGTTCGTCGTTCCAAGAGAGACGTACACCAAAGCCATTATGCTTTTGTTTTACTAATCCTTTCTCTCTATTGGGTCCGTCGAAGAGGCAATGGGAAGAACCAAAGCAAAAGGACTGTATTTCACGGTATCGAACTACCATTTCTGTAATAAAAGAGACGCAAAAGTTCAATCACACAATACATGATATCCATTCTTGCTGTCCAGTAGTGATACAGCGAACTAGAAAAACTTTTTCGAAACACAAATCCATGAAATAATCGTTCTTTCAGTCTGTAACAAAATTCCTCTTATTTATTAACTCAAAACCGCAACTTTATGAACAACATCGCTCTGCCATTCGACGGCTTCTTCCATAAATTTAACTTTTGAGTCCTCTAGGCCTTGTATTCCGTCTTTTTCTTGCATTGACCCCTCTTAAAATAAAGTTTTTCTTCGTGGACTCTCCTACATTTTTCTCTGTAGCATATAACATATATAATAATCAGAATTCAAATAATAGTACATAAATAACAATTATAATAAACCAAAGCTATGAAAAATGCTTCAATTGTATTGTTCTTGGTACTATTGTCATTATTAATTTTGCAAATATAAACTAGTTTCGAAATTAATATCAAAGATTGTATAGGATATCACTCATCCTCTTTACAATTATAACGACCTCCGGTGGGTCGAGACCGACCCCTGTCATAGACAATTTGTACCTCTACTTCTCTCGCACTCGAATTTTTTCCCTTGCCTGGGTGATACAATCCAGGCTGATGAATATTTCAAAATTTTTACAATGGCTCCGTTATTTAAGATCTTCCGTACAGTCACCTACTTAACACTACTTATATGACAAGTTGTAATTTATTACTAAATTGCCTGTGCGATTTCTATATTCATTTAAACAACATTCAGATGAAGATAACATTCTTTAGCATTCTTCTTGAGTAACGTTATGTTAATATATCTGGCAATTATTACATTATAAAATTGCTGTTCTAGTTCACAAACATAATTACAATATTACTTGTTTATTATCACATACCGGCTAATTGTAAGTATTTAAATTTTGCTGACAAAATAACTTGATAACCTAATTGTAGCAGCACTGTAATACGTCGTCCAACTTCATCGGAGATAAATTAATCGTCGAACTAAAAATTTTCTGCTTTTCGAACGTAAACCAAATTTAGTATATCTGTAAATTCTGTTGCAGTTTTACCACTACGGATGGCTCATATTTGTTGTTGTTTTTTAGACGCATGAGTCGCTTTGTAGCTTTATCTCGGAGAATATTTTGATTTAATGAATGATCATCAAGATTTGCATTTTGATACAGACAGGGATTCTACAATGCCCTGAAATCACATTTTATTTTGTTTTAGATATATCAAAGATGATATAAATTGCCTGTATCAACGCCACATTTAACACGTTGCCTGGCCATCATGTATATACTTTCATAAAAAAGCAACACACAGAAGTCGTCGATCGAATTTAATAAAATTTTCGCAAAATGCTTACTATAATGAACCAAACAAATGAGTAAAATTTAAAAACAAAGGAACAAAAATAAAAAAGTTTTTCAATAATGAGTCGCTCCAACACGATTTGCTGTGAACTCGTTTAAACGACGGGAAATACTGTCAATCTAACGATCAATTTTTTCCTGAGATATATCATCCCAAGCTTCCTGAATCCGAAGCCGAAGATGCTGCAAGTCGTTTGGTATGGGTGTGGTAATTCACTTAACCTTTTACCGACCTTAATCCAAGCATGGTCAATGAATGAGAAATATGACGAGCGAGAAGGCCATGAGGAACAACAATGATACCTCCTTGCAAACATCGTATTGTAACCTTTGCCGTTTGAAGGGATGCGTTATCTTTTGGGAAATGAGATTTCACAACCCCTGACAAAATGGCAGTGCAACACGCTACAGCACGTTGGCAATGTAACTGACTGTATTTAAGTAACCATCGGTGAAGAACAAGGGCGATCTGCTACCATAACCTAGTCCTCCCATATCATCACTCTTTGTGTAAGGGTCGTTCCACAAATAATGTTGAATTATTGCGTTATACGCGCCTACGACTGACTTTTCTACTACCGTCGTGGGCCCACAAAAAAAATCGAGACACTGAACACAATGTGATGCCATTCTTGAAACCAATTTACTTTTTTGTTGCTTCAATCTAGTCTGCGGGTATGGTGAAGTAGAGTAAGAAGACACAAAACGTATGGAACGAATGCAGTCCATAAGATTTTATCCGGCGATAAGCAGATAATTTTGACATTCAACATCCTGCACTTTAGAATGTCCAAATTTTGTTTTGATAATTTTATTAAAATCAATCAACAACTTCATCTGTGTGTTGCGTTTTTTATGCAAGTCAATATATACTGAATCTTCTTTGCTCTAAATAGTATTTCTTTAACATACAGAATTTAGATAAAACTACTTTTTAATATTGTAATCGCAGTGAAATTAATTGTCCACCATAATTTCCAAACACTTATAATTTAAATACACAGTTAATAGCTTTGCGCTCACTAAATATATTGTTTTACCTTTTCTTTGTAATTGAAAACTTTTACAAGAAGGTAATTTTATTTTTGATCCTGTTATTTGCATGTACGGTGTAGTTATATGCATTATTTAAGTTTATCGTTACTTATTCCTAAAAAGCTATCGTGCGACTACTAGTCAATTTATCCGTGTCGGTTGGCATATGCTGCCAGCATAATTAATAATAATAATAATCCTTCAGGGACTTGTTACCTACCAAACTGGTACGGCACAGCAAACCCGAGGTACTCAAGCTTAACTGTCTATCGAACCAACCCTTTTCTCTCACTCCTCTTCATCTCTCTCCCTCCCTTTCAAGAAAAACCCTCAAAACCTCAAGCCAAGCTGTAAGACAATCCGTGGCAAAGGCTGTATAGCACTGGACGTCAAAACGGTGTCATAAGCGGATAGCTGTGGGGCACCAGGTGAAACCTACAGTAATTAGCCATACCTGGGCAATGCGGATCTTTTCAGGTGTACTGTCACTACCACGGTATTTGTGGGAACGCGGTGAGTTGAATAAGAAAAAGCAAAAAAAGCCACACGATACCAAGGTCAGGGATATCGTATAGGAAACATACTCGACCAAAAAACACAACAGCCGCAGAAATAGTTAAAACATAAATAGAGGGGTTTTGCGGAACAAGTTGCCCGCAACCACACTAGGAAGATTGCAAAGACAGCGAATGAGATGGTCAAACGAAGCCAACAGTCATTCATGTTACTACCAAGCAACCCACTGCGAAACAAACCTTACAAATTACAGACCTCTACTACACAAATCATTCACAAACAGATACACACAGCTATATCACAGAACGACTCTCAGACCAACTACGAGTAATGACCAGAAACAATAAAATACCACAGAACTAGATCATATACAATAGCAAGTACAAGTACAACAAAAACTACAGAGGAACAACCAAACAGAAACATGTACCGAAAAGGAAATGGGAAACAAAACACAAGAACACACAGAAACGCATAATAACCCGAAAGAAAAACAAAAAAACACAACCGCCACGCAAAATAACACAAGATACAAACAATGAAATCATAGAAATAGAAGAAAAATTTGAAATAACACACAGAATTCGAAGACACGAACAATGACACCAAACCGTTTATACACAAAATACTAGATAACCCAAATATAATTACAACAATTGCATACATTAACATAATCATAGGAAACAAAATACAAAACGACACAACTATGGAAGAAGTATATAGGAGCATTCACCCACAAGCATCCACACAAAACAAAAATAATCAACAGACAGCAAGCAAAAGATACAAACAGTACCACCATGGCAACACAGAATACAAACAAAAATACTAAAGCTGAGAAAACACATTGGACAGCTAACACAATATATAAAAGGAAACATATCAGAAAAAAAACGAAAAGTAATGCGAGAAACGCCAAAAGAAAGAGCAATAGAACAACTAGACAGAAAAAAAACGAAAACTACAAGCATTAACCCAAAGGCTCAGAAGATACCAAAAAGTAACAGCAGAAAAGAACCGAACAAAATATTCATCCAAAACCAAAAGAAATTGTACCAAACTATAGACAAAAAAGAAATCACAAACAACCCACCAAACATAACAGACACCGAGCACTTTTGGACCAATATATGGTCCAACCCAACACAGCACAATCAACACGCACAATGGATCAGAACAGAAACAAACAAATACAACACAATAAAAGAAATGCAAGAAATAACCAACACAAACGAAGAAATTAGCCAAACCATTAGCAAATCACACAACTGGAAAGCACCTGACAATGAGAAAATAGCAGACTTCTGGCCAAAAAAATTCACAACGACATACATACACCTAGTAATGTTATTCAACAAATATATCACACACTAACAGAAAGAATAATATATCTCAAACTAAAGAATGAAAAATACTCGGAAAACCCTTTAAAATAGCGTCCGATAACATGTCTACCAATAATATACAATATACTAACATCCATAATAACACAAAAACTAGTCAAACATAAAACACAAAACAACATATTACAGGAAGAACAAAAAGGATGCAGCAAAGAAACACGAGGATGTAAAGAGCAGTTGATAATAGACGCAGAAATAACACACCAAATTAAAAATAAAAAAAGAGATTACACTACGCG
This sequence comes from Platerodrilus igneus, assembly GCA_036346225.1. Taxonomy (NCBI): domain Eukaryota; kingdom Metazoa; phylum Arthropoda; class Insecta; order Coleoptera; family Lycidae; genus Platerodrilus; species Platerodrilus igneus. The sequence goes on along the minus strand of JARFIW010000131.1, from coordinate 2,041,166 downwards.
TGCATAAAGTACCAGAAGGCATACGACAGCATACCACAATTATATATAGACAATTATATACAGACCAAAAGAAACACTAATAAAATTCCTAGATACAGTAATGAAAAATTCGAACACAACACTGGTCATAAAAACAAACACAGGTAACGTAAAAACGAAACCAATAGACATCAAAAGAGGCATATACCAGGCTGATTCACTAAGTACTTTCTGGTTCTGCCTATCACTAAATCCACTATCGACCACACTAAACAACACAAAATATGGATACAACATCACAGGTACATCACCACACACTCGTCTTCTATATATGGACGACCTCAAACTAATAGCATCAACAAACTCACAACTCAATTATCTACTTAAAATAACAGAAACGTATAGCAACGATATAAATATAACATTCGGAACAGACAAATGTAAGAAAAACGGTATAATAAAAGGTAAACTTACAAAACAAGAAAACTACACGCTAAACAACAACAAGGATCACTTACAAGCAATGGACACATACACATATTCAGCATACAAGCAACAACTAGGAATATAACACTCACAAATGAAAGAAGAACCGAAACAGAAATACAAAGAAAGACTCTGTAAAATATTCAAAACAGAAATTACACCAAGAAATAAAACAATAGCAATAAACACATGCAATACCTATACTAACCTACTCTTTCGGCATAATTAGATGGAGTAATACTGACCTAAACGCACTCAACACACTCACACGATCACAATGTCACAAATACAGAATGCACCACATCCACTCAGTTATAGAAAGATTTACGCTCAATAGAAAAGATATAATAAGATATAATATAACAAACATGTGCATTAAACAAATAGATAATGTAAGAAACTACTCACAAAAAGTGCAAAAACGAGTAACGTACACAAAGAAATCATTCACACAAACACGTCAGTCACACCACTACAACTTAACAACAGTACTTTTAATCCCATAGAAGAAATTACAGCAACACACACAAAGCAAAAAAACTTAATAAAGAACACTGCACGGAAAACATTCACACTACCTTACACAACCACATATCGACCAAAAGCATCAAACACATGGCCCAAGAGAGGCGACGTATTCCGTGAAACATAGACCATACAAGTAACACACACTATTATAGTAAACACATCATCAAAGACTCCAACACAACAACAGGCAAATGTATTATATAAACAACATATACAAACGATAGAACACATCACAAGTGGATGTCCAATACTAGCAAACGCGGAATACATCAAACGACATGACAACACCGCAAAAATAATACACCAACAACTAATCCTACAGCACAAACTCACCAAGGAGCATACACCAATATATATACACACACACGCAAAACATACTTGAAAACACAGAACACAAGCTATACTGGAACGAAATCATAATAACCGACAAAGCAACACCATATAACAAACCAGACACGACACTCATCCTCAAACAAAAGAAACTCACACAATTAATAGAAATATATATCCCTAATACACCAAATACACAGAAGAAGACAGGAGAAAAAAATAGAAAAATACATACAACTAGCTGAAGAAATCAAAGACATGTGGCATCAAGATGAAGTAGAAATAAGGCGGATCACATTATCAAGTACAGGAGATGCCAAACAACCTACACCAAAACATCCAAAATCTACAAATACATTCGAACACATTCACACATCTACAAAAATCAGTTATATTCGACACATGTACAATAACTAGAAAATTTCTAAATGCATATCTTATACATAAGGAGAAAGCACGTTTGACAACAGTCCACATACATATGTACTAATACCAGATAAAACTATCTGAGAAGAAAAACAAATAATAATAATACTATAATAAAAATATATCTGACAGAACACGTCCACACAACTAGCCAGATATCATACTCGTTTATAACCAAAGAAAAATGCCACATCACATTACTTCACAAATACATCAAATATACATAAAAGGACAGGTAAAAGATATAAAAATATATTCAATCAGCTGGAGAATCAAAAGCATTTATCACCAATGCAAAGTAGAAATAACGTCAATCATAATATCAAATTGCTACGTTCCATTCGTATTGGCGGATTTCCTGCCTCGTTAATTTAATTTAATTTAAAAATATATTCAATCAGCTGGAGGATCAAAAGCATTTATCACCAATGCAAAGTAGAAATAACGTCAATCATAATATCAAATTGTTACGTTCCATTCGTATTGGCGGATTTCCTGCCTCGTTAATTTAATTTAAAAACCATTCAGTCCCAATCATTTAATTTACGGTTGCTATAATTTCAAGCAGCGAAGATATGCTACCAACTGTACTCGTTCCTCATTAAAGTCACGAGTTCGGTTGTCTATATTCCTATCTCTTACCTATTCAAGTTTATGTTACGCTTTCTAGTTCCTTACTTTACACGAACTTGGCGAATGAGGATTATCCGGAATGGAGTAAGTGAAATGGGGCGGCTCCGTGGCGTAGTGGTATGTGTGTGACTACTACGCCCAAGGTCCTGGGTTGGAATCCCGACACGGTCCGCTTGAAAAATGTTAGGCGAGCATTTTTCGCAAAAATACACCCTCGTTCGGATGAGAGGTAAAATGGAGGTCCCGTGTGTGAGTGTTGTCACGCACGTTAAAGATCCCTACCTTGCTTGGAACAGCAAGGGTTCGGCAAAATTTCAAATTTTCCAGGTGAAAAAAACTCGCTTCCTGGCCAATGTAGTACCTTCGGGTGGAGCATTGGATATTCACATGTAAAGTAAGTGAAATGGAGGTTCATGGGATATATAGTGTTGAATTTTAAAAACAGTTCGTGGCAGGGAATGCAATTCTGTTTTTGATCTAGACAAAACTTAGAAGATGCCTACATTTTCGGATGACTCATTAATGATAACTTGATTGTACGTGTTTCAAGATTTTAATTAAATTTGTAAGTGTATGTGCAAGTGAGGATTATAAAGAGCATCAGTTGAAAAGACCGGAAATTATGTCGAAACAAATTAACGTGTTCCAAAATCTATACGCAGGTGCAAATTGGATAGTTATTGAAGCAAGAAATCGGGAGGTTTATATTTAAATATGTGTGTAGATAGTGAAATCGTTATCAGTCGGTTGAACAAACATTGATGTTGCTAAATACTGATGTAATTACAACTCGGAGGTATTACTTATTCTCAGAGCACGGTTAGTCAATTTTATCGTTTCATCAATGTTTGTGTTAAAACCTGGCGTAAACTTCCAGTAGTTGTGTTAGGTTTTTCATTTTTTTTAATTGGACTAATCCAGAGGAAATAAATCATGCTCTAAAAAAAGAATTTTGTCTAGACTGTCTTAAAACAAATGCGTTGCAAACTTTTTAACATAACTCACGTTAAAAGATAATTAAGAAGCATTCATTTTAAATTGTAATATTTGAACACGTGGAATGTGCTAAGGCATAAATTATGTAGTGTTCTATTATGGCTCCACTGTATATGTGTTCGTGTAGGACGATGTTTAAAATGATGGATTGCTACGGTATGAAAGATATTTGGAGATGAAGAATATGCTAAATTGTAGCTTGAACGACTATTATATAATTCTCCGGAGCTAATCGTTTTTCTACGCCCCCATATGAGTTTTTATATAGCCCGGTATTCTTGCAGTGCTTTTTTGTTGTGGTATTTGGTGCGAACTACTTTCGTCGCTTTCGTTGTTCTCTTCCTTGTCCGCCCAAATATACCGTAACAAAGTAGAAAAGTCACATCAAACAACCTGCTTTAATACATTTAAACGATACAGTTACACCCAAGCATACATACAACTACAAAAGTCAGTCATACTCTACACTTACTCAATCACCCGAAAATTCTTAAATACATAACTAACATGTAAATTTACAAGCTCATTTACTTTATGCTCGTTTTGCGGCAGCTCACGTGCTTATTACAAAAACCACATTGAAAAATCTGAAAAGAAGCTGAATAATAATAATAATACCTAGTGTAAAAAGTAATAAATCGAAGAAGTTTTTTATATCTAAAAATGTCCTAAAACATTTTAAACACATCAAGATACAAAGACGTTCCGAAGGATATTAGTAGCAGCGCCATATGTTGATAACATCATCATGTGTTTGGAGTAAAATGCAAAACAATTTAAATTTTGAGCTATTGCTAAGTCAGTAGAATATTGCTTATATGTCAAAATATTTATTTGTAGCAAGTTGAATTTGCTGCTCATCCCAAGGCGGCAGTGTTTCTTAAAATTGAGCATCATTGAATTTCTTAATGACTACTTAAGCCTTTTAATAATGCAATTGCACACTTCTTTAATAACCATCCTCTAAATTATATAAATAGAAACATGTTAAAAAATGTTTTCCAATTCCCAAGTTATTGAATTTTTACAATAAAAATTAATCAGCTGATTTCATGTTAAGCGTATTGGCTACCTAAAAAAGTCGGTCCCAGGCCGTAACACAAATTGAAGGCAATTATTCATTTAAACTTTAAAAATTTTTGCTTAGTGTACTCAAACCAAATATTTCAAACATCAATAAATCAAAGTCACCTTCAATTTATGTCATAAATATCAAAGTTGAAGTTTTTATTATTTTGAAAACGATCCTAGGTTATGGATCGAAACGTTAATAAAGATAATTTTAAAAACTATGAGTGGTTTAATCCCCAAAGAAGATTAAGAAGAATACTAAACAAACCACAACAAACATACAGGGAGTATTTAAAAATTTAATTATTCCCTTAACTCCAGTACATTAAAATGTAACTTACAAATGCACAAAAATGAAGTATAAAGAAACAAGGAACTTGTTAAGGATATTATACATTTGTTCCTCGTTAGTAGTCTTCAACCTTGTCTAACAGGGGAAATCCTCTACCTCTCTCATACGAGCGGCATTCCTATTTGTTTCCAACACCATCAAGTTTACTACTTTAGCTATGGTTTTATGAACATTCAGGATTGAATTCCAGAGTTGTCTGTAAATGGAAACCTTGGCAAGATTCTGATTTGATCAAATCGAGCATCACAATCATTGGTAGGTACATGTGTCATCGTCATCACTATCAATATTATTATCATTTTATAAAACTCCTTTACCAATATTCGCTGTCTTCTGTGATATTTCAGTTTCTTCAAAATTTCGATTTTTGATACCAGTGTCGTTTAGATCTTCCGCTTCGACTAAAAATCTGAATCAGCTCCGCAGCATAATCACTTAGCTAAATAATCAATCTAAATCTTTAGCGTAATAATCTAGTTCTGCACGTGTAAGCAGTTTTATTTTGCAAGATGAACATACATCCATTCGCTATCAAACCCTTAAACTAAAAAATTACTATATTCAAAACCCTTGAGGTATACATTCGTCGGAGCAAATGTGACTCACAAATTTTTGAATGGAGTGCTTTGACCCTGACCTATCTGTGTATTTGGCTCTGTGCTAAAAAAAGTAACACACAGAAATTCTTGATCGATTTTAATAAAATTGTCAGAACAGCTATTTTGATGAAATAAAGTAATGATTAAAATTTAAATAAAAGCTAGACATTATTTCCTTTGTTTTTTGTTTCATTTATTTGTTATCGCTTAGGATTATAAATTATTTTTCTTTCTTCTTGTGAGTCGGACACACCAATACTATGATTTTTACTAGGTAAGGCTTTATTTTTAAAGTTGCTACTTCCAATAGACTCACGAGCGTCACGATATTCACGGCTTAGTCTGGGAATTACCCCAAGGGTGGAGCAATGAGAATGGGCGTGGATGTAAAGTAAACTCGACTATAAACAGAGATAAAAAAAGGGAGGTTGAGCGCCACCGCATCTATGTGGACGATAAATATTTAAAGTACCTTGTGAGAAGCTGCAGAAACACGCAGGCTATGATAACTACCTGAAAAATATAAGTTAAACAAAACAACGTTGCTGGAAACCTCTCGAAAGTAGATACTTCAACTCCTGTTGTGAAGATCCTGAAACACAATAGTACCCAATAAATTTTAATCTAGAGACACTATTTGCACCTAATTAAAGAAATACAACAAAATTCGTAAGAATGAAATCGCCAGCCTAAAAATGTTATACCTAAAAATGGGTTTAAAAAAAAAAATCTTTTTCATCACTTTTATAACATAACTCTGGATAAACGTCTCTCAAGTTTCATTACTCAAATTTTATCTGTTCGAGTGGCAGTGTTATTATATTAAATACTCAGAAATAAAAAGACTTAGTACTTTGAATCAAAATATAAATTAAAGTAACTCTTTTCTTTCTTTCTAGTATATGTTAACAAAAATCTCAAGAATATTATTCAAGAGTAAAATCATTCTTTTAATATGATATAAGGATTCATAACATTCCTCGTTAAATAATGAAATTTTGATATTTAGAACCCCCAATTGACAGATCTGTTATATTGGTTCACAATAATCTTTAAATAAATATTTTACGTAGTATTTGTTACGGAAATAGTGTTCGAAATCAGAAAAGTTACATAAATTTAAATAATCTAGTTTGACATGTTATAGGAGTGACACAATAATCCTACTAATCATCAAGCATAGTATACTTAGATAAAGTTTGCTAGAATTGGACCTTATAAACTTTTTATAAAGGCTACATGCATGCTTTATATGTGTCCCTAAATATTTCAACTTACAACTACAAAATAAGGTTTCTCTTCTTGTTATTAGACTTTAATTTCGACATCAAACAAGGAAATGAATTTGATATGCAACTATTGAAATATGATTGTTCTTACAATCTTTCAAAAATTATACTTTCACTAAATGTAATCTCTCAAATAACTTTACGACTATTTCTAAAAGTTTATGATATTGGTATTAAAGATTCAATCATAACTACACACGAATTGAAACACTCACCAAGAATCGATTCCTGCATTCATTAGTGCTGTAAATACCTGAATTTCGTACATGTGACAAAACTCCAACTCCATAAAAATTTCAAACCAAAAGCTTACGTCATGTTTTCTACTAGATGAAAACCATATGGGCGCAGATCGGCGACCTCCAATTCTGTTTATTACAAAAATTTATTCATTATCCCTCGATGTGCGTTAATGGATTTCAATGTTAATCACCACGTTGTTATTTTATTCTCGTTCAGGTCGCCTGTGCGGAATCCGAGAAAAATTTTCAATCTCGGCCCGCTCCAGGGTAACCGTGAACTCCTCCTCGAGGTAAATGGCTATGCGGAGGCACCAGACGCCACGTAAAAATGCCATCGTCCTCTTCTGCACTTAAGAACAGCTCTGTACTCGTACAAAATGGCGAGTTTAATTTTGATGCTGTCTATTTAATAGAACAGCTGATCTGTCGGCAGCGTTACTTCGTGACACTCTGTGCAAGCGTTATATTGACCCGACAATCCTACAAAGTGAATGCAAATGCCTACGAATTAGGCAACACAAATAACTGGCTTATAAAATAACTTTACGAGTAGCTCTAAAATATTTGCTATAATCGAATAAATTATTTCGGTAAATCTAAAGGAAATTAGATAATAATAACATTCACTTCTATTATGAAATTGTTTATTTTGAGGTTATTATGCAAAACAAAAGGATGAGGTACCACATAATAGTAACGAATAGAAACGACTTTCAAGTTTGATACCACAGAATTTTTATTTGTGTATCAATTAATTGTAAACAAGCTATTGGTGTGCAATAATTGTCAAGTTTTCGATTAGTTTGTCCACTATTGCTTTGTGAAAATTTAAGAATGCCAAAAGTGTGCCATCTTGCAAATTATCGGCAACTAGATGTTTTTAAACGCGGCCGTATTATTGGTATGAGGAAGGCCGAACTTTCATTTAGATATATTGTTGGCCGTGTATATCATGATGTTGCAACGGTGGCAAGATGTTGGTCTAGATAGTCCGATGAAAGGGTTTAACAACGCCGTTCTAGACCTGGACTTCCCCGGGTGATTACGGATTGTGAAGAACGTTGTCTAAGACTTTGGTCACTAGAGACAGATTTTCAACAACTCTGTCAATTGCAATAGACTGGATTGAAGGTTCATGCAGAATGTCAGTGTCATCTGTTTATCGCCAGATAAAATCTTATGGACTGCATTCGTGCCGTATATTTGTGTCTTCCTTGCGGACTAAATTGAAGCAACGAAAGAGCAAAATGGTTTCAAGAATGGTATGAAACTGTGTTTAGTAACGAGTATGGAATTTGGTTTTGGGTCCACGACGGTCATAGGAGTGTCAGGCGTATGCGGGAGAAGGCAATAATTCAACATTTTTTTGTGGAATGTCACACATCCCGTACAAAGGAGTGATGATATGGGGTGAAATATACTATGGTAGCAGATCAAGCTTGGTCTTCATCGATGGTAACTTAAACGCAACCAGTTACATTACTAATGTGCCGGAGTCTGTTGCATTTTCATGTCTTTGGAGATTAAAAAGTTTTATTTTCCAACAGGATAACACACGGCCACATACGGCAAGGGGGACAATACAATGTTTGCAAGAAGCTAACATTTTTGTTTTCCCATGACCTCGCTTGCCATATTTCTCATTTATTGATCATGTTTGAGATATGATCGGCACAAGGCTAAGAGATTTACCACTCTCGTCTAACGCCTTCCAGTACCTTCGGCGTCGAATTCAGGAAGCTTGGGATCATGTACCATAGGAAAAAATTGATCATTTGCTTGACAGTATGCTCCGACATTTAAACGAGTGCTTAGCAAATCGTGTTGGAGCGACTCATTATTGAAAAAAAATTTTATTTCCGTTCTTTTATTTTTAAATTTTAATCGCTTGTTTGTTTCATCACAATAAGAATTTTGTGAAAATTTTATTAAAATCGATCAACAACTTCTGTGTGGAGTTTTTCTGTATGAAAGTCAGTGTATTTGAATAAGTGGGAACCGTAAAATTGAAAGGACAAATTCGACAATACACATTTGCTGCCATACTTACAATGTCGTACAGAACGTCTGAAATTTTGCTTGTGAAATTATGAGTTGTTTTGTATTCAAATCGCTTATATTACAAAATGCAAAAAAAATTAGAAATAAATAACAAATAAATTTTAATACATTATACGCCATATAATGATTTTTACTGGTTAACGAGCTGACTGGCTCGGCATCGGTTCACCAGTCAATTTCTCGTATCGCATGTACATACTAACTGGCCTGGCTAATAATATAAACTATTATTTATAAATTTCTTGTTATAATTTATATCATCGTAAATTACAAGTCACATTATAAAAGTTGGCGCTTTAGCGTGTTTTAAAATATAGGTACGTAATAACTGTATACGATAATTGAAACCGCCCTATTTGAAATGGAAACGCTTAATAATTGCAATATTTCTTAATAGCACAATAAACCCCAAAAGCACCTTCTATGCCATTTACAACGGAAGTCGTACAAACTAGGTTGTGTTTTTGCTTTGAAATTGAATAAAGGTCATTAAAGTTCCACGTTGTAGTGGTAAATATATAAATAGGTTTCATGTGGAGTGCTTGAAATGTGCTGCAAAGTCGTACGTAAAAGTAATCGTTTAAATCTACAAAGTGAGAAATAAATAATAGGGTTAAGGTATATACACGCAACCTCTTTTACCTACCTAATAAAAGTTGTACAATATTTTGAATTTCTGATTTTTTAATTAGGAAAAGCAGGCAGAATGTTGTCGGTGGTATAAACACACAACACCACGAAACTGTAGATTATAATTACTAGACTAATTTTAAGGTGGCTAGCGTGATTGTGGAGTCGTTGGTAATATTGTTTTAGGACTAAGTCAATACCTATGCATAAGATAGATGACCCTCCCTTTCTGTTTTGGTATTTTTCATCTAACGGAAACGTTTTAGCGTGGTTCCAATTAGATTTTCAGATTTGTATCCTTGGTTGCGTCTATATTATTCTGTATATTATTGAACTTAATGTAATTTTAGTTGACATTTTAAAATAGGTACTGGGTATTCGTTTAAATATCAGTTAAATGTTCTTTTAGTCGTTTAGAGAAATAGAAGTTATTTTACGTGGATACGATTTTACATATTCATTTTACGTGAAAATTAATTAAAAATTCTTCATTGTTTGACTTTTTACTTAACAATTAAATTTAGAAGAGTTTTACACAACTAAGCTACAGTAAACGGTCGAACCGACCGCAGCTTTCTTGCCCTAAGACGAGCTGGTCAGTAAGAAAAACTCGAAATCAGTAACGGAATGCTCTCTCGAATTACGTGTATTAAAAGAAAGGAGAGAAAAGAAAGAAAACAAATGCTGCGCTAAATACACTCGGAGATTGTGTGGACCTAAACAATGAAACGACAGTACACATGAACCAAGTTGCCTTTTTCTTAGAACATCTATACCTGAAATGATAATTAAACATAAAACACGTAAAATACAATTCTAATAAATAATTTTCATAAATTCAAATGGCAAAACAATATTAAATTCGCGATTTAAGTACAAACATCTGAATTCTTCATTCCTCGCGTACTAATATGAAATATTATTTATATCTAAGTGCCAAACAGCTGAAGGATGTTTTGTAAATAACAAAACTACACTATTATACACCCCCATTGCAGAGGTGATCTTGGGGTCTTGTGAGTTCGGATGTGATTGGGTTCTGCTAGGTGGTGGTGGGGTAGATTTAAAATTTTATTGCTTATTCTGTATGGTTCCTGAAGGAGGTTTATGGAGTATTTGTCTTCTGTTGAGATGTTGGCAAATTCAATGGTAGCGGATTTGGAATACTGTAGGTTAATCTGTAGGGTTAGGATTGTGGCTGTTGGTGGAAGCTGTGCGAACAACCGTCTTCGTATAAGTTTAAAGTTGCGACAACCCTCTTACAAACATAGACTATGCTTCGAACAGGGTGGTCGTGCTATCGGTTAGGTCTAGTGCAGTTATTGCTAGATAGGGGAATAAAGACGGGTCTCTTGAATTTTTGATTATTTGATGAGTTAAAACCTATTGTTGAAGATTTAGAACTGGATGTTTCTGCGGGACTATTCTCTCTTCCAGGCCTACCAAAAGGGGTTAGTGCATCGATCGAAGCTGGTGCTTTTTGCCCTAGTTGAATATAATTTTTAAGTCTAGAAGAAGTATAAAGCTGTTGTATTCTTATTTTCCCGATTCGATAAACTAGCTAATGTAACACAACTTGTTGATTTCGTATATTTAGTTTGATGTTGCTTTGAGGTACTTTACTAATAATTCAAGGAAAGTATCAGGTGGTTTGATCATTTTTGGCGAATGTGTTCTTTACCGAGAACCTTTATACATCTTGTTGCTTTTGATCTTTTTCCAAAGATTTAAAGCATCTCTGCTGCTTCCGAATACTCAACAAGGTGTGTTTAAAAAGTTTCCGATAACGTCCACTTTACACTCACAAAAATGTACTTGCTTGTTTAATCCAAATTAAATTTTTAAGCTGCGAAATCAGCTGAAATCACTATGAAAACCTATTTAGATTTCAATATAGGAGAGCTAGTTAAACACGTCTGGTATCGCGTGACTTGCAAAATGAGAAAAAAGAATAAGAAAAAGAACAAATGTTCCTTTTCTTGATCTACGCACATTTTTGCTGTTGGCCGAGTATGAAGATAATTATTTTCCGTTAGCAGCCTTTACTCTTCGCTGCCATATGTACATTGATGATTTGGTTTTATATGAAGACTACGAAATCAACTATTGCTCTATTAATTAATCACTCATTTAAAACTTGAGGTTTTGAATTTAATAAATGGTCTAATAGTCATCCTGTTTTAGAAGATATTTTGCTTCACATCAATGCGTTTTGAAGATTCTAACGTTCAACCATTGAAGTCTTCGATTGTGAGCGAGACATCTGCACAAATTAATGATTTAACTTTTTTTATTTACATTATCCACTCGCCGTCTCTTTTCTCGATGAGATAAAAAGGGTACTACAAAATATAAAGTAAATATACTGTGACAGAGCTAGCATCGGTCTTTAGCGACTGCGGAGTTTGCAAAAGACTAATCTCGAGAGGGGGAGGGGGGGGGGTAGAAGGAGTTATTCACAGATAAAGTTCTTAAGGTTCTTGATTGAATTACTTTCATTTCCTTTCTCACTTTGCAATAAAAAATTAGATGTCAAACGCACATTGGAACAAGAAAACTGCAGAACTTGGTATATTGAATTTTTTGGTTCTTAACATATTAATAGTTATTTCTATCAAGTATAATAATGTTCAATATTCACTCTGTGGAAATCACAAAGTCTTAATATAATGTCTTTATAAACGTTTAAATAATCGTTTTGTAAACACAACAAAAAGTTCTGTGTAAATTTTTTAAACTATATTTTTGCTAACCTTTATATCATAAAACATCTGATGAAATTTCTTATGTTCACACAGTAAGGTTATAAGCAGTAAGAAATACTTAAGAGCACGTCCTGGCTAAGTGAAGCTAAGCAGAAGACAAAATAACTGTCATGAACACTCACATAAATAATTTTGATGTCTAAAAAAAATACTAGAATTGTACAAAGACGAATGGAAAAACGGGCGAAAGAAATACTAGGAGAAGACCAATTGGGGTTAAGGCGAAACAGGGGAACACGAGAGGCTATTTTAGCTCTGAGAGTGATAATGGAGAAAACAATAGAAAAAGTGGAAAGCGTGTATATAGGGTGGAAAAAGCATTCGACAATGTAAATTGGAAGAAAATGTTTGACATACTCAAAAAGATTGGAATGAGTTATAGGGATAGACGAATAGTACGTAGCTTATACAAAGAGCAAACAGCAGTAATAGAATTAGAGCAGGAACGTAGAGAAGTAAACACTAAGAAAGGGGTGAGACATGAATGTGCCCTATCCCCATTGATTTTTAACCTGTACATAGAAGACACAATGAATACTGTCAAGTGCAGGAAGACATTTGGAATTACTATGCAGGGACAAAAAATTGATATGCTTAGATTTGCAGATGATATAACGGTATTAGCGTCTAGCAAGGAAGAGTTAGAAGCTGCTCTTAATGAAATGGAAACGGTTCTAACAGAGAAATACCGTTTGAAAATTAACAAAACAAAAACTAAAGTACTAGTATGCAAAGGTGGGGAAAATAAATCAAAAACAAGAATACAAGTATGTAGCACGAACTTACAAGAAGTTAAGGATTTCTGCTACCTAGGAAGCCAAATAACGCAAGATGGGAAAAGCACAAAAGATATAAAACAAAGATTAGCACAAAGTCGTGCTACATTTAACAAGAAAAAGCAACTACTGTGCTCAAAGACCACAAACATAGAAACAAGGAAAAGATTGCTTAAAACATATGTGTGGAGCACAGCACTGTACGGCTGTGAAACCTGGACAGTAGGAGAAGCGGACAAAAAAAGATAGAAGCCTTTGAAATGTGGTGCTACAGACGTATGATGAAGATATCATGGACAGACAAAGGTAAGAACGAAGAGGTACTAAAAATGGTAGGGGAAGAAAGAAATATGTGGAAAACGGTAAAAAAATAGGAGAGATAGGATGATAGGCCACATACTACGGCATGAGGGAATAGTGCGGAATATATTAGAAGCACAGATAGGAAGAAAGAGAAGAAGAGGCAGACCTAGGTTAGACTATTACACACAGATAGTAAAAGATGTAGGCTGTAGGGGTTTCAGGAAGATGTGTAGGTTAGCCCATAATAGAAATCAATGGAGGGACGCATCCAACCAATCCCAAGCTGGATAAGCTAATGACGAAAAAGTAACTGTGCTTAAACATGATGATTATTATAAGTAACTACAAGAATTGGTTGGGCAAAATTCTCGAATAATGTTAAGTGTGTGAAAGGATTTACTGGAAAATCATTATTTCGGCAAATGTCTAAGTGTTGGGGATCTTGGTAGCCACAGGTTGCTTAACCCTCTTCACTGAATCTCGGTAAAATAGGGCATAAAATTAGAAAACAATAGAAGGGGAACGAGCTGTATACACATGCTGTGTGAGAATTTCAGGGAATTATGTAGGCTAGCTCAGAATATAAATAAGTGTAGGTACGTGTCCAACCAGTTTTGATACGGAAAACCTAATAACGAAAAAATAAGCGCAGATAAATCTGATGATAAGTATAAACAACTAGTTGTTGGTTGCGAAATATCTGCAACTAATGTTGACTGTGCGAAAAGATATATTGGAAAATATATTAAATCGGTAAATGGTTAAGTGTTGGCGGAAATTGGCAGCCATAGACTGCTTACCTCTCTTCACAACCACTGTAAGTCGGAGAAATAGGGCATATAAATGTAAAACAATAGAAGGTGACCGAACTGCATCTAACAAGAACGAACAGCGCCTATGAAGAAAGACAACAAACATAGAACAAGAAGAAAATTGTTGAAAGCATATGTGTGGAGCACAGCACAGTATGCCTATGAAATACGGGCAGTCTGAAACGCAGACAGAAAAACGGTAGCAGCCTTGTGAAATGCTGTGCTTCAGATGTATGAGGACGATAGCATGGACAGGCAAAGATAATAACAAATAGGTTATAGAAATAGTAGGGGAACAAGGATATCTGGGGAAAAAGAGAAACAGAAGGGCGGAATACGTTCTAAAGCATTTTTGGGGAATAATATGGGATATATTATAAGCAGAGATAGGAAAAAAGAGATAGATGTATACCTAGATCAGTTAGTGGTAGATGCAGACTGTGCAAATTTCAGGGAAATCTGTAAGTTAGTTCAGAATAGGAAACAATGATGGTACGCGTCTAACCAGTTTCAGGACTGAAGATCTAATGATGATGATGATGTCTAAAAAAATGGTCGAAATACTCAAAAAGTTTGGAATGAATTTTAGAGATAGGCGGATAGTATATAGCTTATACAAAAAGCAAACAGCGGTAATAGAGCTAGAGCAAGAACGTAAAGAAGTAGATATTAGGAAAGAGATGAGACAGCGATGTGCCCTATCTCCGTTAATTTTTAACTTGTACATTAAAGAGGAATGAATACTGCCAAATGCAGGAAGACATTTGAAATTAATATGCAAGAACAAAAAATGGATATTCTTAGATTTGCAGATAATATAGCGGTATTGGCATCTAACAAGGAAGAGTTAGAAGCAGCTATTAATGAAATGGAAACAGTTCTAACTGAGAGATACGGTATAAAAATTAACAAAAATAGAACTAAAGTTCTAGCATGCAAAGGAGAGGAAAATAAATCAAAAACTAGAATACAAATAGGAAATGAGAACTTACAAGAGGTTAAGGATTTCTGCTACCTAAAAAACCAAATAACGCAAGATGGGGAAAGCGCAAAAATATAAAACAAAGATTAGCACAAGGTCGTGCTACATTTAACAAGAAAAAGCAACTACTGCGTTTAAAGTAACAAACATAGAAACAAGATTGCTGAAAGCATATGTGTGGAGCACAGCACTGTACGGATGTGAAAGTTGGACAGTAGGAGAAGCGGACGTGGAAAAAGATCGAAGATTTTGAAATGTAGTACTACAGACGTATGATGAAGATATCATGAATAGACAAAGCTAAGAACAAAGAGGTTCTATAAATGGTAGGGGAAAAAAGAAATATGTGGAAAACAGTAAAAAATAGGAGAAATAGGATGATAGGTCACATACTAAAGCATGAGGCAATAGTGCGGAATATATTAGAACCAGATATGGGAAGAAAAGAGAAGTAGAGGCAGACCTAGGTTAGACTATTGCACACAGTTAGTGAAAGATGTAGGTAAGATAAGGTAAAGATGGAGGCAAGCGTCAACCAGTTCCAAAACGGAAAACCTTATCACGAAAGAAATAATTGTTCTAAAACCTGATGATTAATATACGCAACTACAGATGTTGGTTTTGCAATATTCTCAACTAATGTTACTTGTGTAAAAGAATTTACTAGAAAACTATTAATTCGTCAAATGTCTGTGTTGGCGGATCTTGCTAACCGCAGGTTGCTTAACCTCTTTCACATACCTTACATGTGATTTTCCAATGCTCCACCCGAAGGTATTACATTGGCCAGGAAGCGAGTTTTTTGACCTGGAAAATTTGGAATTTTGCCGAACCCTTGCTGTTCCCAGCAAGGTAGGAATCTTTAAACGTGCGTGGCAACACTCACACGCGGGACATCCATTTTACCTCTCATTCGAACGAGGGTGTTTTTTTTGTGAAAAATGCTCGCCTAACATTTTTCGAGCGAACCGTGTCGGGATTCGAACCCGGGAGCTTGGGCGTAGTAGTCACACACATACCAACTACGCCACACACCCGCCTACCTTTCACATACCACTGATTATTGGTGAAATATGGTACATATTTAAAAAACAAAAGAAGGGGAACCTGTATCGCATCTAGACCGAATGAATGTCATGGAACTGTGTAGGCTAACTGAGACAAGAAATCAGTGCAGGTGCGGCTCAACCAACTACCCGACGGAAAACCGAATGACAAAAAAATAATTGGATTTAACCCTGATATGTACTATAAACAAATACAGGTGATGGTGTTGCAATATTTTCAAGTAATTGTGATTGTGCGAAAGGAGATATTGAAAAAATATTAATTCGGCAAATGTTCAAGAGTTGGGGGATCTGTGTAGCCACAGGCAGCTTAACACTCTTCACATACTACTGAATATTGGTGAAATAGGGTATATATTTACAAAACAATAGAAGGGTAACCGAGCTGCATCTAGGCAGTAAGAATTTCAGGGAACTGTAGGCTAGCTCAGAATAGAATTTAGTGGAAGTACAGGTCTAACCAGTTCCAAGACGCTAACCTAATGACGAAAAAATAATTGCACTTAAACCTGATGAGTTCTATAAACAAATACAGGTGTTGATTTTGCAATATTTTCAAATAATCCTGATTGTGCAAAAGGATTTATTGGAAAACTATTATTTCGGCAAATGTTCAAATATTGGGGGATTTTGGTAGCCACAGGCTGTTTAACCGTCTTCACATACCACTGAATATCGGTAAAATAGGGTCTATAGTTACAAAACAATACAACGGGATCCGAACTGTATCTAATATGAAACGGCAGCGGGTATGTTCGAAGACAACAAACATAGAAACTAGGACAAAAGTGTTGGAACCATATGTGTGGAGCACAGCACTGTACATCAATGAAATAGGGACAGTAGGAGAAGCAAACAGGAAAAGGAATAAGCATTTAGCAATGTTATGCTTCATATGTATGATGATGATAGCATGGATAGATAAAGTTAATAACAATGAGGTTATAGAAATAGTAGGGGAATGAAGATATCTGTGTTAAACAAAAAAATAGGAGAATTGGAAAGGCAGGATTCGTACGAAGACATTTTTGGGGAATAGTGCGGACTGTGTTACAAGCAGATATAGGAAAAAAAAGAGGTATATGTAGACCTAGATCAGACTATTGCACTTAGATAGTGAAGATGCAGACTGTGGGAATTTCAGGGAAATGTGTGGGTTAGCTCAGAATAGGAAACAATGGCGGTACGCATCAAACCAGTTCCAGGACTGAAGACTTAATGATGATGATGTCTAAAAGGTTAGGTTATACAATTTATGCACTACCTTTTGCACTAAGAGAAATTAAAGTAAAACTCATACCTGGTAATAAAGTAACTATTTAATAGATTTTTACGCGTATTTTAGTTTCCTTTGAGTTTCACATAACATCTTGTAGAAACTTCTGGCGGTGTCAACACCTCGTGCTAATTGTAACAGCTGTTGTAGTTCGACTTTCTAAGTAGACAAATGCCTTGTCCACCGAATATTTGCAGGTACAGATAATTAGGTTCCATCAAAGAAATACCCCGCCATTCAGATATTTTATATGATGTAGGTACTATTGTTGTATTTTATAATAGTTTTTGAAGGTATATAAAACGATGAGAGCAATTTATGAAGAATTCGACGACATTTAACGTAAAATTTAAAACCAAAGACGCGATCGTAGACAGGAAGAGTTATTGGTATAGGTATAGGTAAGGTATAGGTAAACGTAAAGGTATAGCTATAGGTAGAGGTATAGCTATAGGTATAGATAAAGGCATAGATTAGGCATAGGTGTTGGTATAGGTATAGGTGACATTTAACGTAAAATTTAAAACCAAGGGCATGATTGTAGATAGGAATAGATATTGGTATAGGGATAGGTACAGCTATAGGTATAGCTATAGGTATAGGTACAGGTATAGCTATACGTATAAGTATTGGTATTGGTGTGGGTCTTTGCAAAACCAATCGTGTTACCGAAGTATAATACACGTGGTTTGACGAAACAATCAAAGATTATCCGTCGACATCTTACCATACATAAGTTATGAGACGGATAAAGCTGCACCTCAGGTAAGACGTCAAGAAAATTATTTTTAGCAAATCGTTATACGTTTAAATAGAAAATACGTCCTATAAGTGACCTCGTGGTATTTGATAGGTATATTAACATTGGCGACTTCTGCACTGGAAGGCAGTCAGGTATCAAAAGGTCGAACGTTACTCAAAACGTTATTGATAACCAAGAAAATAAAGGAAGGAGTGAGCAGTGAAATAAATGACACTCCTCGATTACATACATTCATATTCACACTAGTTGTGTTTTAAAAAACGTGCTTCAAGAATTCAACCAATAAGAAAATTACTGTTAACGTATTTATTTATATAACTTAAATAAAGGAGAAAATTGCGAATAAATTTAATAATCTCTGTGTCTAGTTTTATTTTCTACTACAAGAGCTAACGTGAACATATATTCAAAATAAAATTTAATTCCAAATGGTAATAAAATGTATATTTAGGGTAAGAAAATCAAGAGTGTTTCATAAAGTGCGGAGCACGTTGTAACATGGCTAGGAGTTGTATAGGATTGGATGGTCCTGGGACACCGCCGTCGCCGCCGCCGCCGCTAATCGCTAATCTAACCTAGGTTTTTACATGTAAAAACCCACTATAAAGTCTTATTTAAGGGATTTCCACCTTGCTCCCTCCTTGTGGACCTCCTTGCTCGGACACCCCCACATCAACCATTTTGATTACGTTACATCCTCGAGATAAATGTACCTTCTTAAACTCATCTTTCGAGATAAATCTATCTTGTTTGGTGTCAATTAAAATTAGATTTTTCTCAGCTACTCAAATTTCTAGGCATTTTTTCAGATAGCATCATCCCCCATGAAGCTACCCTCATTTTAAGAATTTTTACCGGTAACGATTTCTAACCGTGCTTATAATCTTTTTAGCCATACGATACATCAAATTAGTCTAGAATTTTACGCACAATCTGAATCTGTAAACAGATTCAAAATCTGACCACCCCTTACAAAGTTACATCCTGTTAAAGCTTCGTACCTTTAAATTTTTTGAGTATTTAATTTTAACTCGTTTTTGTTTATTTAATTTTAACTTGATCTTTAACGAGATAAATCTTTCTTGTTTGGTGTCAATTAATACTAGATTTTTCTTAGCTACCTGAATTTCTATGAATTTTTTAGATAGCGTCGTCCCCCAGGGATCCATCTTCATTTTAAGATTTTTACTAGCAGGGATTTCTGACCGTTCATATAAATTTTTCGACCATGCGACACATCAAATTAATTTAGAATTCTACGCAATCCGAATCTGTAAATACACTTTAAATAGGACCACCTCTTACAAAGTTACACCCTGTTATAGCCTCGTACCTTTAAATTTTTTGTTTATTTAATTTTAATTCGTTTTTGTTTATTTAATTTTAACTTGATCTTTAAATACTTTTTGGTCACCCGAGATATACGCTTTAACGTGGAATTTTCCGACTATCCCCACTTTAACACAAACCCTCCATACAAACTTTTAGCTAATGTATTTATAGAAATGTTATAACGTGATCTAAAATTTACAGCAATATGCAAATCATTCAATTATTTTAAGAATAACATTAAAACTTCGAAAACAATTTAAAACATGTCTAATTCTTTTCTGCAGGATAATTTTAAGAAACCTAATGAATCTTCAAAATAAAATCAACACTAAAAAGCGCTAAAGACAATCAATTACTTGCATATTTTTCTCAATACCTTAAAAATCAATTTAGTTTTTGTAAATCAATTTAAACCTTTTGAAAGGAAACTTAATAAAACACTTTAAACCTTTACTAAGGAAATACCAAACTTGTTGTCTACAGGATACTTACTAATAAAGCAATTTAATTTTAAATAACGTCTACTTCATATTTTTGGAAATGGCAAGCTTGAATATTTTCTAAATGAATCACCAAGCGAAAGTATATGCTTAGTGGTATTAAAATTAACCATTAGTTTCTTATTTTACGAGCGCGGTTAATTATAGATTAAAATTTAATTTGTTTTAAATAACGAAATCGAATACTTTACACAGAATTTGTGGTTGTTTCGTTCAAGACCCTTTAACAGCTGGTGGAGCTGAACGTTAACGGCTTAATGACATACCGTGTTGTTTTTCCTTGTGCTGCAGTAAGTTGTCCATTCTCGTAAAAGCGATACCGCAAGACCTACAGTTTAAGTACTTTGCTGCTGACGGATGTACAAGCTTAACTGTGGACGATGTTACGCCACAGCATTTGTTCTGGTGCCGTTTGAGAGCATTTTTCCAGGTATAGAAAGCACCACAAGAGTTGCAATTAAAAATATTTTCGGATGACATTTTTCTTCGACCAGCTTCCATGCATAGTGCCATGGTTTATATACATTTTGGAAACAATCGAACATTGCCGAAGACACTTGAAGAGTGCACAAGCTCGGTCACTAAACCAATTAGAATTAATACCAAGTATTTCGTACTTTCGTAGGTTGCTCATTTCCTAGAACCAAATCTTCCGCATAGCGGTCGGTAGCACGTAATTATTTCTAGAGCCGGCAAGTCCTCGATACCACCCAAATAGAGAATTAGATGCTCGATGTCTGTCAACTTCCGATTCCTTCGTAAAAGTTTGAAGAGTTCACTTGTTATGTAGTTGTTAAAAGATATTGATATTAGTTTTATAACAAAATTGAAGATTACACTCAAAGTTATCGCAACTTAAAGAACTTACTGATTTATTTGTTTTTAGTTTTTTTATTAAATTTTTCAATGCGATATAAAAATTGTCTCGGGTCCTAAAAGAGCCGTGCGTGGTCCCGGAGCATTTGCTCTGGCTGTCCCCCTTTGTCGACGGCCCTGCGCTCAAGCGTATTAACCTCTATTCTGGTGGCTGCCCTCCTTGCCCACCCAGAACTTTCGTTCAAACGCTTTTCTTCCTGACAATTGCCCTAGAGAATTCAACAAAATTTCTAGTCCCATTAATCCAAGGAGTATTTGCACATGCTATAGCGACGCATTAATTGACTTACATATTTTCTTGTCGTTGGTTTTGGTATCTTAGTACTTTTAAATTCATGAATGTGCCAATTTTTCATCTGTCTCTTGGACAGTGATGTATCTAAGGACCGATGACGTTGTTCTGGTTATGACCCTTAAAGCTGTTCATGGTGAAAACGCCCAGTTGCAAAGATATGTCCAATGTGGAATTATTCGCTTAAAAAATGCCGTGATTTTTGTTGATGGTTGTTTCGTTGTAATGGATAATAAATACTTTTAGTAGTACCTTAATCCGTTTTGTAAATACGTTGAATTATTATTCATTGTATGGTTGTCGTACCACGCGCGCGTGAAGTGCATTGTAAGCGTCTGGAGAAATTCTGTGTATTTTTAGTTTTGACCGTTCGCTAGTGCGCTGCACAAGTCTATGTATAACTTCCTAGGTAAGCTTGAGATTGACGATATTATTTAATTTTCTTTCATTACATTCACTTTTTTCCGTCTGTGGATATTGAAGGTTAACTGCATACAAGTATTATTCTAAAACTACATGGAGGTAAATTAAACTAATTCGTATAATAAATTGGTAATGCTGTCGTAATTCTGACTCCGTCCGTAATTCCAGTGTTTGCTTGGATAATTTTAGCTGTTCGCCAAAATTCACCGAGAATCCTTTCGATTTTGAAATGCCTTTTTATTATAATTTAATTGTAATAAAAAAAAAGCGCATAAGTTTTATCTAGAAGTGTTTTAAGAAATTACGAAAAATAATTATGGACTGCAGTCTTTGTAATTCAACAAAACACTTAACCTTTCTTGCTAAGACAACTGTCTACTTTATAATTAATTTAAAATATTGCACATTTTCTAGAATGGTAAAGAAGCAACGTCCGAAAAATGTATATAAAACACGTTTCACAGGTTTTTCTCCTACAACATAAAAATTTAACAATTATGATTACAACACCGTACAACCATTATTATTTCGCATATTTTTACATGTAAAGTGAAATTTTCTACAATAACGGAGAGTGCTGCACTGGTATAAGAGAGGACATCGTTAAAAATTCAAACGATTTGAATTGGTGAGTGAAATAAGTAGGCGTACAGAGTGAGTGCCTCGTGAATGTTTGAGAATATCTCCCATTGTATATTCTGTTTCGTCTTAGTACCACTCATGCTAATCATCTAATGAAGAAGGGGATTCCAAGACAACCAGGCTTATTATTAATTTATCAAAACTCGAAGCGATGTTCTGGAAACGCGTGACCTGCGACACAATTTGAGAAGGGAATGAACTTTATAAAGGGAAGGTTGTATATTATTAAGGCTGTCTTCCTAAATTTATATTTCAGAAAGATCAACATGCAAAGCTGTAATTAATTTAGCTGTTCAAGTACGTCAAAGGAATTTTATTAGGTTTGCCTGTAAGCGAAATACGAAAAAAGATACAACGCTGTAATTATACTAAAATCCGATTGAGGATTGAGGATTGAGAGTTTCACTGCTACCTTAATGCATTTGAACCGTTTGGTCTGCGTAAACTCGATGATTAAGTTCGACATCAGGCGAAACGAGAAACTACAATAATTATTCCTGTCCTGTTGAGTTGAGCAGTGTTGAACAAAGTTTGTGACAAGAGTAATTATTACAGTTCAAGCGACAAGTGTGTCAATAAATCTTGGTTGAACCCTGTTAAGTTTAACAAAAAGTTGGTGCTATGTAACCTTATATTTCGTTGAAGCTATTTTAAAGGAGAAACATATTTTGCCATGTAATTATTAGACTTGTACATCCACTATTTCTAGATTTTAAAAACAAAGGCCGAGCTCTTCAGCCACATGTATCAAACTTAATACTTAAAGAAACAAGCCGTAGATGATGTGTTGGTTTTTTAATATTAGTATTGAGGAGTACATCGAGCGTTCTTCAAAAAGTAGAATGTTAATAAGAGAAAAGCGGAGTGTTTAAATTCAAGAAGAGATATAAATATTGTAACAGAAATAAAATTCTGCTTATGCTTACTTGCTATAAATTAGTATAGTTTCGTAGTCGGAATTTTGTGAATTACTTATATGAAAGTGATTGATTACATTCAAACATATAACACGATTATTTGCTTTAATTTTGTTCACTTATGCATATTAAATTCTTGTATAATCACACAAGGTTATTTTTTTGGTACTAATAATTAACGGCTTGACCTTGTGTTAGCGTTCATTAAAATCACTTGTCGCTATTATTGCCGTCACCTATTGAGTATTTGAGGTGGTCATTTAAGTTGCAATTTTATTGTTGATTACTCCACTTTCATACCCCTACATGTGATTTTCCACCGCGCCACCCGAAGGTACTACACTGGCCAGGAAGAGAGTTTTTATTCTACCTAAAAAAATTTGAATTTTGGCGAACCCTTGCTGTTCCAAGCAAGGTAAGGATCTTTAACGTGCGTGACAACACTCAAACACAGTACTTCCATTTTACCTCTCATCCGAACGAGGGCCGTGTCAGAATTTGAACCCGAGACCTTGGGCGCATACCAACTACGCCACGGAGACGCTTCACTTTCATTCCACGATATGTGAGAACAAGATGTTCACTAATAGTAATCGACGCGTTGCGTGAAATAAACGCCTCAAGTTAGTTTGACTACTGCAGCGGCCTGTTTCTCATGCTTGTGTTAAGCCATCTTCAACGGTTTGCTATTATTTTTATGTTTTGAATGAAACTAATTTTTCAGTTTTTCGGTGCAACTTAAGTTTTATGTGCAAGCTAAATGTTTCAGTATCCATAATGAGGTATTCAAGACCCTTATTTGTTGTTCTTGGATTTACAAAACATGTTTTGGTTGTTATTAGAAGGACAGGATTTGCTCGCTGTCATTATTAGGATGCATATTTCTTAAAATAAAATCTTTTGAATTGTTGTAGTGATTGGGGTACGTCTCAGTTTTTGTTTTAGGAGTCCCGTGGTGGAATTATTTTTAACATTTGCTAATTCGCAAATTATTAAATGCCTACACACCACATGTAATTATGAACTACTTTGTTACTAGAATTAATACTTTGAACATTTAAAAATTTCTTATACTAGTATTGTTTTTATTGTTAAATCAACTGTTATCACCTTGACATACCTGTGTGGATAATACTTTAAAAAATTTTCGTTAGTCTCGATACGACGTAGTTTGTTTTAGCTTCAAAAATAAATTAAATGTGATGAACAATTGTAGTTGATAGATTACTTACGAACATACACATTTTAAGAAACACATGTCATCTTCAGTAGATCCGTAGGAGAATATAAATAAAAACAAGTTATAAACTTTGTTTTTGTATTATATAGATTACTAATCGTATTGTTGGAATGAATTTTAAATAACAAATATTTGTAGAAACCCTTATATTCCTGAACTGGAAGTTTTGCATATTATTGTAAATATTTCAAACTGAATTTATTGACAATACATGAAATTTAAGATACCGTCAGAGTTATTCTTTTACGGTTTATTGTTATAAAGAAAATTTTGAGAAATATTGTAAATATGAATGTGTAGTAAATGATCACCTTATCTGTTTTGAAGTTTAATGTGATCAAACTTCCTTTAATTTTGGTTAAATACTGATTTTTTTTAAATACAAAAATAAATTGAGAAATTGGATGTTTAAAAAATTGAAGAATTACTTTGGTTATTTTTATATTTAGGCGGAGAACTACAAATTCTAACCTTATTTTTGATTAATAAATTATCTTTCTTTCAGCTTTAAAAAACGGACCATCGGGTTTGTTCCTTTTCTTTGGGGTTAAGGTTGATGAAACATACGGGTTTCAGCGTTTTCCCGAGACCTTTCGTTTTAGCAGTATAAACGCAGTGGCGCCCTTAAATTTGGTCTATTCTTATAACAAAACAAGATCGGTCTTTGACCCATTCTCATGCAGAAATGCTGGACTAACCTTCAGAGTTACCCGTTTTAATTTAACATGGAGTTTTTTTTTTAACATTAAGCCGATTGTCATCTATCCCTAGCCTTAGCTATTTTGATATTCAGAAAACAGCGGTGTACTTCACGGATGTTAAGTATTAGAATATCGCCTCTGACAAGGGTGTATCAAAATTTTGTTCCACTTTTCTTTGCTACACTTTTGGTCACGCTAGTTTGATTATACGTTACACTAGCGCTGCAACGTCGAGCCTTTATAGGTTACAATATTTAACTATAAACCTGCCTATTCTATTTGTTCATTTATTCTAGTATACAACTGTTTTTTGTTTTTGTTGTCATTGTTCGTCATTGAATTATGAATAGTGTTATAATTATGCGGCATATTTACCCGCCATTTTGTAACATATACCGACCACGTTTTACCGGGTGATGCAATCGCTATCTAAGTCAAATTTATATGCACAATTTAAGTAAAATCAAATTACTCACGTGATGGGTATCTCTGAACTTAATCTCAAGATCTGGCGGTGATTTGTGGGTTACGTAATGTTGACCATCGAATTTGCTATCCATCCGTCACGTAACTTTTATTACACTCGTAGGAGGTCGAAAGGAATAGGTACCAGGTACAACAAAGGTAAGGTACAGGGAACGTACATACCTATTTCTAAAGAAAAAAACACACCACTCAGATAGTTGTTGCCTGGTGCAGGACTTGTGGCTTAATCCCCGCTTTCGACACTTGCGCACCTCCACATTCCCTCTGCGCAGACGCGACTGTCAGCGACGACGGAAGTTAACGTTATTAATTTAGAAATACGCGGCAATTAACTTACAAATTATATCCAAAACTAAAAATACTACATAGCCAGTTTGGCATGTAACAGTAGACGGTATTTATTATGTAGACGTCTTAAAATTTGCGCCAAAACAAAATAAGAACTATATTTTAATTTAAGCACAAGTATAAAAACAGGTAATATTATACATCAGTTGCTTTTGTTTACAATTTGTGAAGAGTAATCTTTCAATGACCAGTATCGCTGTTTTACAGCTTACATTGGTTCACCCTTTCTTCACCAAATGCCATCAAGTTGAGGTATCGTAATATTGAGTCAAACTTAACACCAAAGTGGAAAGTTACTAAACACATTTGGCTAAATACAATAACGATTTCTGTAAGTGCCTTTCTATGAAAATACTAATCGCATTGATGACTCTGTAATTAGTTTCGAAACCTAAGACGCTTATGAAATTTTTGCTAATTGAATTTAGTGTTGTTTGTTTTTGAGGTTATTATTTATTATTATTGGTTATTTGTCTAATTTTATTTGTTACTTTTGATAGAATCCAGTTATAATAATAATAATTATTTTTCAAATACATTATTGGAAGTTGTTTTTCATTGTAAGCTACAATGAACTAAGCTATAATTTTCACGTCAATTACTATATTTAAGCTAAAAGAAAATAGTTGACTGATTCGCTTTTAAGTATGGGAAACCTCCATTAATACGAACAGTTACTTTGAAGGATTAGTTCAAGGGTGGATCATGCGAGTGATCATTAGGCCAGTGTGTTGACCAGGACATCAAAAACAAATGACGCTACAGGATCTATATAAACCAACGAATGCCTATTAAGCTTTTATACTACCCGATCAAAATAAATACTAATAGTACATAAAACATTACCTCTTACTGAAGCACTAAAAACTCTGCAGAGAGATCTTTTGTACTTATCCTAATGTTCGACTTGAAACAAAATACGTGATCTTTTTTGGTATAGTGACTATGGTGTTACATTTGAAATCTTTCAGTATTTCGCCTGTTTCCTACATACAGCTTAGAAGTTGGAAGAGACGTCATGTTACTGCTCATACAGTGACTTTTAGAGTTTGTGCTTGTGCTTTATCTATACCCGGTACCCTATTACGCTAGTTCAAACTCATCTCTGAGTATAGGATGTCTGAAGACACCTTTTACAATGTCTGATTCCTGTTCTAGTGCTTCTAGTTCTTGTCCTGCATATAAATTCCCTATATATTGACGTGATAAAGGGGCACGAAAGGTCATTGAAACCCTAATTCTACAAATAAATCCCACCATGATATAAAAGAATCCGGAAAAAAAGTTCGAAAAATGCATGTTAACACCCTGTATAATACCAGCTTACTTTTTGGTATGAGAAAATGCAATTCCGCGTACATGAATAAACACCTGTATAATAAGCGTATTGTAAATACATAGCAATTAATGTAGATTAGCGAAAAATACAATTCTCTGTTTTTAAATAATCACTCTAAGATAAATACAAAGCCATTTATTTTCACTTATTAATTATCGATACATTTCTGATACATATAAAATGCTGTTCAGTATCTGTAAATAGCATAGAATAGTGCTAGCTTTACGCATTTTACGTAAGAAACTACAATCAATCATATTGAAAACATAACGCTTTAATCTTACTAATGTGTATTAAAACACGTTTTATTACAATTATGGAGGTGCAGGTCTTTCTCCATATGTAAAACCCTTGGATAAAACAATTAAAGTTTAAAATAATTGACCAAATTGGTTCTGTATAACGTAAATTCAATTTAAATAAAACATTGAGAAGAAATAAATTTCGTATAACCTAATTAATAAAGAAACGTTTATTCCAAGAAGCGCACGGAACATTAAAAAACCCATAAAAATAGATAAGAATTATCTATTAGTTTTTGCAATCAATGTAGCAGAGACGCGATGCGACCAATAACCTTATGTACTAGAGAAACACGGACAACTCACATAACTCAACACTAACGAGGTAATAAACGCGACGATTTCGACGCTAATAAGAAATTCCCAAAAATATACTACGTTCTATATGGAGCTGGAACGTACTAGAAAAGAAAATTTTTGTATATAAACGGAAACTTTTATTAAAGAGATTCATTCATAAATTCGATCGCGAAAATGTTACTTTGATAAAAGAATTTCGAAGCTGTTGTTTTGAGTACGGGGTACGCATACCTTAATTTAATAATTACAATGTAACACTGAATATAGAAGTCATTCTTTAAAATGCAGTTGTTTGAATTTGTAATATACAAGAGGGAAAATTCTTTGATACAAAGCTATTTAAAATTAACTTAAATAATCAAATTGAAGATGCACTTTGAAAACTGATGTTCCTATGTGAAGATTTAAGCGAATATGCATAATTTTGTAAACTGGGATTTGAACGTCAATTTAAAATAAAGCCAACAATCCTAAGATATTTAGTACTGTTAATTACGAATGGAAATAGCGCCTTGTGGATTTTTGCAAGTATTACTTTTAAAATATTGCTTGTAACTGATATTGGAGTATTTGTCAGTTAAATCTAAAGTAGATTTCTACTTAATTATATAATAATTTCTTGAAAGGGTAATTACCGGGAAGTTTGTGCTCAGGGTTCGAAACCTTTTTAATAGATTATCTATCAGGGATTTTTTTGGCCAAAACTAACCTTACAAGCGTGGGAATAAAAAGCCAGGTAAACTATCCACATGAGAAGAGATGTGAGTTCTGTAAATTGCAAGCAACTTTAGGTGACGAACATTTTTGATTGTTAAGTACTTGTTAGGAATAATTTTATGCTTAAAAAATATCATGCTGGAAATGTTCTATATTCTTTTGTATGAAAAAAATATTTTAGACTGTGTAGATGCTTTGTGATATTGCTGTGTTTGATTTCATTTTATAAATTTCAACAATTTCAAATTTTACAATTAGCTGTATCTGTACCACAGCACACTTTTAGCGACGCTTAACGTCGGCCGTTGTTAAAGCGCTTTATTAGTAGCGCCCAACATAGGGCGTTGTCACAGCACTCTTTTGGTGACGCTCCAACGCGGGGCATTGTTACAGCATTCTTTTAGTAGCGCCCAAAACGAGGGGTTGTCACATCAATATATATTCTTGCTAACTATCCACTTTCCCTACATGTTCTATTCCTTGCCCCATATATTTTTTCTATACGTTTTTATTTCCCTAAAATTTATTCTAATTAGTTTGTAGGCTGTCTGTCTTTCCTTTTTCATCTTAGTTTGTACTTCTTTGCACCTTTCCTCAATTCACTGTTTTTTAGCCCTCCTGCATTTGCGAATAATTTCCAATTTTATGGTTTTGTTTCTGTTTTCCTGCTTCATCTGGTCTGTTTTTATATTTTATCTTTCTTCTATAAAATTCAGAATACCCTTTGCTACCCATGGTTTCTTATTCTCTTTTTGTTTATATCGCAAAATATCTCTGACCAACTCGTCTAAGCTGAATTTAATGTTATTCCTTAACTACTTCCTTAACATCCGAAATTTTCTTGAGGTCTTCAGCAATTTGTTTAACTTTTTCTCACTTCTCTTGTATATATCTTTAGCTTTTAGTTTCTCAAAATCAAAGTGCCTTTTTCTGTTCCTTTTTTCAGATTTTTAAACTTAAGGGTGGCTTTCATATTAGTAGGTTGTATTCGGTGTCTATATCTGCTTCCGAGTAGCTTCTACAATTTTTTACTTGATTTCTAAACCGTTGTCTAACAATAATGTAATCTATTTGATATCTTCCTATATCTCCTGGCGTTTTCCACGTGTATCGTTTTCTAGCATGATGTTGAAATAATGTGTTTGTGATGGTTAAATGTAATCTAGTTTATACCTCCCTATATTTCGTAGCATCCCCCATGTGTATCGCCTTGTAGCATGATGTTGAAATAAAGTGGTTGTGATGGTTAAATTGTTTTTGTCGCAAAATTCTGCCAGCCTATTTTCCCTGTTGCTTCTCCTGCCTAACCCAAATAAACCTACTACCGCTCCTTTTCTATTCTTGCTCACCAATACATTAAAATCTTTTGTAATTATTAATTTTTTTAGTCCCTTTACAAATCTTAGTATGTGTTCGATATCTTTGTATATCGCTTCTATCTTTTCCTCACTGTAGCAAGAGGTGTGCATGTATACTTGTATTACTACTGTATTTACCGCTTTAAATCCTAATCCTAATCTAACCATGACTCTTTCTTTCTTTTCTAAGTAGTTTTCTACACAGTGTCCTACCTTTTTCCGTATAACTAACTCCATGCACACGCGACTTTCTTCCCCTGATCCTGCACGGATTATCCTAAAGCCTTTGCTCCAAAAATCCTTCACCTCTGGTCAACGAACTTTGCTAATCCTTACTACATCTAATGCTAGCCTATCCATCTGTGACTTTATGTAAAAAAATTTATGTACAATCATCAACTAATAATCAAATTACTAAACATGTCAAGAGTTTGAAAAGAATGATTACATCTTGTATTAGTTTCAGGAAATGTAGTACATAAACAATATGATTATTTATTAACACTAATTCCAAATAGATAAAATTAGGTGAAGAAAATAGTAATTAAGAAATGGAGCGATAGCAATTCATTGTTACGTTGGAATTTTGATAATTGCTGATATTCATTTTAACCATGTTGTGGCTCTGGACATTATATTGAACTGTTGGTTTGAAATTGACGCCTTGGGAAAAGTGGGTTGAGCTAGCGATTTGTTCAATTTATAATTGACTCAGCAGAGAATTTTTCACATTACCTTCAGCTATAGAACTGGATTTTCAACAACTCAGCTTCTTTAACTGAAAAATATCACCTCCAGTATTAGGAAGTAAAGTAGCTGCTATCCATCTAAAGCAATGTCCTGTATATTTGTCAACATCTTTCAACTTTAAAAACGTCGTTATTTTTTGGGGAATTTTGCGATGACGTACTAGCATAGAAAATTGTTTGTTTACCGCATGTTTATATAATATAATATATTCTTTTAATATGGCCATTCATTTTAGATCCGTTATTACAAAACTTCGTTATTTATTTCTTTTCTCAGCTAATACGCTTTTCTGAAGATGGCCTTTATCGAGGATCAACAGGGCCAAACGGGGTTCCAAAAAAAAACGACCGGTCTGCACTCGGGATTTATTACTGCAGAGGCATGAGATGTCCGGGTTTTTGTTTTGAGATTGAACCTGTCTTTGAACAAACTAGGGCGTAACGGCGTCAATAAATCTAACCCAAAAAATAATTCGTCCTAAGGATAGACGCAGATAAGCCTTAAGCCCGAATTTAGATTTCCAGTAACATAATTTTTTTTCTTTTTATTTTATTATCCCAACAAAAAAGGATAGTCCTCTTATTTCTTATATTAAACTTTTGAAAATAAAACTATTACGAAATTTGACTAGTATCTAATAAAATTTGTTTGTTTCGTTTTATGTACAAAAATTAAGAAAAATGTAATTCCGTGTCAAAGCATGAAGTTGAATGCTGATAAAAATATTAAGTGAGCAAAAACTTGTAGTTACTAACAGACTAGGTCTATCATAAAAAATTACTCAATATCTTAGTACATTGATCATATGCTGTAATCAGAGATCTTTTATTCGGGCCACAAAATTGTTTTTAGTATAAACTTTATTCTTTCTAATGTTTCAGTAAATTTCCTTTATATCAAGAATTATTTCATTATAAAACTTATCTAAGAACAAAAGTGCAATTTTGTTTTAACAAACATGGAAAACTAGATATTTATCTTTACATATGTTAGATTAAAAGGTCGTCCTCAACGACTATTCAATACTAGAAAATGGCTACAAAAAAATTTTGCCAGATCATATTATCTACAGGGTGCCCACAATCTATCTCCGTATATGGGTAACTTTTTTATTATAGAAGATACAATGTTGGTTAAATTAGCAAAGTTTAAGAGAAATTTACGAGTAGTATGATGCTTTTTTGAAAACTCACCTAGATGCTCAACTTTTTTAGATATTTGAAAAAAACTGAAATTTGCCATTTTCTTCAAACGCTAATAACTTTTAACGGTTTAACCTATAGAGAAAATAAAACTGCTTGTAAGGTAACTTTTTACGTAGAATTCAATAGCGTATATGACAATTTTAATTGGAAATGGGTTTTCAAGCTACAAACATAACCTCACTTTTTTTAAATGGAAACCATAGTTCAATATAACCCAAATGGAAAGGTTTTTCTTTTTGATTACACTGATGTAAGGGTTGATGTACTTATTTTCAGTAGTTTCTTCATAATAAAGAAAAACGATTTATTTATTTGCGGGCATCTAGGAGTCCATGGATACATATTTTAAATAAACAAAAACAACTGGCATTTGTCAGATATTATTAGTTAAAGTGTTTATTTGCTCTGGGTTGCAAATTTTGTGTAGAAGACTTTTAAATTTATTTGATTATAATAAAAATGTATACAAACGACGAAAAAATGACATGCTCTTTTGTTACTATGCCTGTAACAGAAATTGTGATGCTGCTGGTGATATGTATTATGAAAGATATTTGGAAAGAAAGCAGCCAGATAAACGATTGTTTTCTAAATTAGAAAACAATTTAAAAGGTTTGGTGCTTTACAAAACCCAGTACTGATAAAAGAAAATTCAAAACTGATGATGAAGAACGTGTGTTAGCCTACATAAATTTTAAGCCAACGCGTCCACCCGAGAAACTGCAATTGAGTGCGCTACTTCTACAGAAAAAGCTCGCCTAATTTTAAAACAAAACCGCTACAAACTATACAAAACCCATGTTAGCAATACACTGTATCATGGGGATTGTGAGAGAAGACAACAGTTTTGTAGGTGGTTTCTTAATGAAACAAATAATAATCCTGGTTTTAGTCACACTATTATATTTACCGACGAAGCAAAATTTACTAACAAAGGCATGTTTAACAGAAAAAATACAGTCTACTGGAGTCAGGAAAATCCCCATTTAATAGAAGAAATGCTGGATCAACATCAATTTTCGATAAATGTGTGGTGTGCCATTTTTGGTAATAAAATACTTGGGCCTTTCTTCTATAATTATAATTTAAATGGTGTACGCTATTTGAATTTTCTACAAAACGAATTGCAAGAAATGCTCGATAATTTCCCACCTCATTTACTGCAAAACTTATATTATTTTCAGCATGACGGTGCACCTGCTCACAATGCTCAAGCCGTTTCTGAATATCTTGATAATAGTTTTCCAAATTGGATTGGCAATGCAGGTCCTGTTCCATGGCCGGGAAGGTCACCAGAACTATCGCCACTGGATTTTTTTCTTTGGGATACTGTAAAGGATGTAGTGTATGCTAAAAAATCCAATAACATTGAGCAACTCAAAGATAGTATTACAGCAGCTATTACAAGTATAAAACCACAAACGTTAAATAAGGTGCACCAAAACCTAATTAAAAGGTGCGAAATGTGTTTGCAAGCTAATGGAGGTCATTTTGAGCATATGTTAATGTAGGAGTGGGCATATTCGCATTAATTAATTTTGTTTCCTTTGATTAAGTTATTTGTATTGTATGGATAGTTTATTTTTAAGCATTTTATTTTTCTTAGTTTATAATAAATTTAGTTACAATAACCTTGTGTTTCCATTATTGATTTTACACATTTTGTTTGTTTGTAATATGTATCCATGGACTCCTTGATGTCCGCAAATAAATAAATCGTTTTTCTTTATTATGAAGAAACTACTGAAAATAAGTACATCAACCCTTACATCAGTGTAATCAGAAAAGAAAAACCTTTCCATTTGGGTTATATTGAACTATGGTTTCCATTTAAAAAAAGTGAGGTTATGTTTGTAGCTTGAAAACCCATTTCCAATTAAAATTGTCATATACGCTATTGAATTCTACGTAAAAAGTTACCTTACAAGCAGTTTTTATTTTTTCTATAAATTAAACCGTTAAAAAGTTATTAGCGTTTGAAGAAAATGGCAAATTTCAGTTTTTTTCAAATATCTAAAAAAGTTGAGCATCTAGGTGAGTTTTCAAAAAAGCATCATACTACTCGTAAATTTCTCTTCAACTTTGCTAATTTAACCAATATTGTATCTTCTATAATAAAAAAGTTACCCATATACGGAGATAGATTGTGGGCACCCTGTATACTAAATAAAATATGACTTGTTTTAATAAGACCTTCAAATTCGCTTTTCAAAAAATTTGCTTAATCTTATAATATCTAACTAATTATTTTTCAGTATAGTAAGGTACATTTTTTAACATAAGGTACTTCCAATACGAGTTGATGTTTGTTGTTCGATATCGCCCATGATGGCTTGAAAAATCCTTGCTTTTCTTCTAAAAAGACGTTTTTCCGGACTACATGTCACGACCAGAATAATCGTTTCCCTGTCTCGGCAAAGATTGTTTCGCCTTAACTCCGGCAACCCACATAGCATAGAGCGGATTCCAGCCTTGTCTAAAACTAAAGCTTTACAACTTCAAGGACGATAATCTTCGTGTTTGGAAATATGATAATGATTCGTTCTTCTGTCGTTTATATATCATTTATTTTTATTTTAAATATTTGATTTCTTAGAGCAGTAACCAATGTTTTTATAAGAATGCTAATAATCTCCAAAATTTTGAAATATGTCTTGTCTTTAATGTTTAAAGTATTTCGTAGCATCGAATAGGTTGACCATTAGGTCGTTGCCTTTTTGATGCAAGCCAAGTGACTAAAATAAGCTATGACAACCTTTTACGAGCAGGTATTTTGAGCTCCCTTTTTACGACACCAGAACTTGGAACAGCTTATGTCTTTTCATACTATCCTGTTTAGTAACAAACTAACCTAACTTCAGGAGGAGTCATTTCATTTCTGAATTTCTAGTCTGAGACATTTTCGTTAGTGCAGATACAAACATAAACGTCAGACTACTGTGACATTTGTTCTTTGATATAAGAACCTTTAATTTATGCTTATTTGATAAAAACAGAAAATTCGCTTTTAAGAATTATTTTAATTTCGTATTGGTATTTCTGTACTTACAGAGATGATTGTAAATAAAGTAGTCTACAAACCTCGGTGGTCGTTGCTTTATATTACCTCAGCTTATTCATGACCGCGGCGCTACACACCTTGGTCATCAAACTTCGCGTCAGTAATGAAGCACCTTCTACCTCTGTATGTAATCTACTATTAGATAATTTTGTTTCGAATTGTAGAAAAACATTAGATTCGTATCGTAAACAGGAATTAATTTGCTGTTTGGTAGTGAAAATTTGAAAAATCAATTCACGGATGCAAGGTAAGGATCGATATTGGTCTTTTGTTTCCCAGCCACCCAGGACCACAATAATTGTTGAACACACATTATTATACGAAGGTGATTTGAAAAGTTTGCGAAACGAAGGAGAAAATGAAAAAATTTGTTTTTAAAATATAGTTTAGTTTTCAGCATAATCTCCGTCAAGTTGAATACACTGTAACCTTCAATGTTTCATCTGAGTTTTTCTCTACTATATAGGCGGCATAGTCACTACACAACAAAGGAGGGGTTCCTGTCCAAAGTTTAAGCCCAGGGTAAAATGTATGGAAAGCGTCTTTTCGTACAAAAGGACCCTCGGATAAGATCTTCCAGCCAGCTAAGTTTCTTCAACTTACGGCAGAGCTATGAGCTAGGGTCGTAGATTAGTATACGATAAAAAAATAAAAAATCATGGACGCCACCGTATCTTAATAATAGATATAATTTTTACAATCCGCAGATAAGATACGGAAATCTTCGAAATGAAAAACGTCTACTGAATAATCTAAAAGTCAAAACATAATACTTACCTTTAACACTGCAAGCTTAAATTGGAACGACAGTCTCGTACTGCCTGAAAATATAATCACCTCAAAGAATACATAGAACTAGGGATTCACTAGAGTCTAGTCCAACTATCACATAAAAATTCTGTAGGAAAAAATTCAAAAATATAACTCTAAAATATATTACCAGGAAAAATGCTTATGTCCATTCTCACTATACACCTAAACTTTGCAAATTTACTTAAACTAACTGTGAGAAACTGTGATCTATTTCAATAAAAAAATTGATTCAAAATAACATAACTCATTTCCTATTTTGTCAAAAATATTTACAACTTTTATGCAACTTCATATACATTATTCCAGCAATCAAATTATCACAGTATTTATTTGTTATCTCTTATTATATAAGTGCATTTTATAGATCTTAAGTATTTACTAAAACTCTTTGAGGAATATATTGAACTTTAATTATAAGCAACAACTTTTTACTGATCACCGAAAAAGGATCCTGTTTTGGTTTACAAACAAGTGCATAAATGTTTTGAGCTTGTGATATAAGATTGAATTTAAATATTTTTAAAAATTTTAATTGTGAACGAAAATTTTAAATAACTTTATGGTACAAAACAAGCTCGGTACTATTATGCTTTCAAGTAATAAACTAGAATCTTAAATGTGACAAGCAGCTAAAACTCACCCGTTAAATTACAAACCAATTCGTGTTTAACATTTTTATACCTTGAAATTTATCTTTAAATCTCAAACTTTCATATGAACCTATGTACAAATTCAAGCTTTTAAATATGGCATAAAATAATTCACTCACATTTAGCTTGCTATATGAATTTACAAGAAATTGCAATCGCTATATTTCCGGTAATTTTTTCTTTTGACGAGAACTGAATAAAGGAATCACTCACCACTATAATTTGCATGACATAAATCCGGTAGCAGCCATCTATCTACAGAATAAGCCTTGCGTCATCACTCATTAACCTCCAGGTCCAACAACAACAACAGATGTATGTCATTCAAGCATGCCTAGAACTACCAGCTTGATTTTCATCAGAAAATGAACGCTTACATTTTTATTTGTCTTCAACATGTGCATCTTAGAAATATTTTAAAAAAACTTGCACTACAAAAATCAAGAAGCATTAATTTAAATTTAAAATAAAAATATTACATACCGTGATGACGTCGCATCAAAACCATATAAATCATCTCAAGAGCCGACTAACCAAAGAAGAATACGAATCAAAAATTGTCTTTTACGACTCTCCAACATCTATACTAGTGACGGTTTTTAATTTAACTATAAAGGGATTCTTCGTTTCCAAGCCAGGTGCCTGCTAGACTCCATGACTTCATACAATCTACTCGACCAAGCGTCCGAACTAGTTTTTCAATTACATCCTCAAATCAAAACTAGACTAACGTATATTCCTACGCGAGTATGTACCGTAAAATCGAATTCTTACCTTAACAAATTAGCAAGTTTAAATATTGAACAGAAATGCTAAATTGTATTTATCAACACAGATGGAGTTCTACAAGATAATAAATAAATAACGCTATTATTCTAATGGAATAGAAAGTTCAACTTTCAATACCGTAAGGAATATTTGTAAATTAATAATTATAAAAGGCGTGAATTAACTGGGAACGAATTGTTATTCGTGACAACACTTCATCCAGTGATGTTCCAAACCCATTATGCCATCACGAAAATGCGATTCTTCAGGGCCTGCTTTTACTTCTTCGTCCGTGGAAAATCGTTTTCCCCCAAGGAAAACTTTTAGTCGTGGAAATAGGTGGAAGTCAGAAGGAGCCAAATCAGGCGAATAAGGTGGATGTTGTAACAGATCATACTTCAGATCATTCAATTTTTGCTTTGCTACTGCACTTGTGTATGAACGTGCATTATTCTGATGTAAAATGATCTTCTTTTTAGGCAATGCAGGTCTTTTTTCACGAATATTTTTATCCAGTTGGCCTAGAAGTTTAGCGTAATATTCGCCGTTTATTGTTAGGCCCTTGGGAAGATAGTCAATTACTAGGACACCTTTAGCATCCCAAAAAACTGATGCCATAACTTTTCTAGCCGACTTCACGGACATTGCTTTCTTTGGTGGTGGAGAATCCCTATGTCTCTATTGTTTAGATTGTTGCTTGGTTTCAGGGGTATAATAGTGAATCCAAGTTTCATCGGTCGTAGCAAATCGTCGGACGAAATTGGTTTTATCGGAGTTAAGGCGGTCTAAACTTTGTTGACAAATTCTCTTCCTCTGAAGGTTTTGATCAATTGTCAATATGCGCGGCACCTATCTTGCCGAAAGCTTATTCATACCTAATTCCGCAGTTAGGATATGAAATGCTCTTTCATCTGAGATACCGGCATCCTTAACAATTTCGGACACCTTTAATCGACGATTTCAGGCGCGGGTCATATTCTAGGCTCTCACGGCCACGTTTAAATTCCGTCACCCACTTGTACACAGTTGTAAATGATGGAGCGGAGTCTCCTAATGTATCCTGCATATCATTATGTATTTCTGTTGCTTTCCAACTCTTTTTTACAAAATATTTGATCACAGCGCGCGTTTCAGTTTTATCCATTTTGAAAAACTCACAAAACTAACTTTACTTCATATAGTACCAAATTAACGCTACTTGACAGAATAATGTCAAATTTAACATCTGCGCACTAGTTAGTTGGATCCATCAATTGCATATATTTTATTCGAACTGATGCTGCCATCTGTGCTCCATTTCGCGAACTTTTCAAACAACCCTCGTAATACTTTGGATCAAATCGGGGAAGTTATGCTTATAGTCAGATACACGTTTATTATAACTTTTCTCACAGTATTGACGAAGCTCACTTTCCCATTTCATTCTTGCGTTATCACTGGAAACCAGACACCAATATATTACAACCGAATTAGGCTTTATTTATAATATATTGTGTACAAATCATCAATGAGAACAATTTTATATGATAAAGTCAAATGTAACAAGGAAAGTGTATTCTTAAACTGCATACATTTGTTACTTCAAAGGGGAACAGTTTGACAGTAGTAATCTAAACCCTGGGGGGATGTAGTTTACAGCCGTGTACATTGCACTTGATTCTTGTCGTCCTATTTTGGATTAGTTAGTCGGTTGCCACCGCTATTATGTTGTAAATTCTAATGTAGCTGTCGCCAGTGTATTGCTTATATTGCATATCCTACATGACGTTACGTTGGTTTAAACTGTAATTATCACTTACAGCACAAATCTCCTATAATTCCATTGGCATATAGTGTTATGTCCATCACTCACTATTAGTTAATATGGATTTTAGGGAAAAGCTACAATTAAACGGACGCCTAAGTTTATATTTCAGATTTCACATTTTGATAAAACTATTTATAACATTGGCAGAAGAAACTAGAAACTTTCTACTAGTTTTAGTGTTTATAATTTTTTGGAAGTTACCAAGCGATTTAACTCTTTGAGGCACAGAAATTTAAAGTGAAACATACCCGAAGGCTACGAATAATTATGTATTAGATAACGCATAAAAAATGTATATTTAAATCATTTAAGGTAACTTAAGCTAACTTCTCTTTGTAAAACTTCGAAAACATTTAAGTTTTCCACAAAAAAGGGGGCTGTTTTCTGTACCTCCATGCTCTTAGTGAAAATAAAAATTCACTTTCTTATAAAAAATGAAAACAAACAATGTTTTAATTCCTAAGATTAAAATGAAAATTTATAATATGCTTATTTCTACAAACTAAAAGCGAAAATTCAAACTTTATTTTCTATGATATCACTGAAAACAAATTTTTATTTTCCAAAGGTACAAAGGAACACGAAAAACACTGAAAGACCAATTTGTGCGAATGTCTTTCTTCTTCGCACTACAGAGTAGGGGTTTTTAGGCCATTTTGACGCACCTCTTCCGCCTAATATTCTTGCAGGTGATTTCCGCGCATCTAATTACCTATTCAGTGAATCAGGCAATTGGAACTATTTAACCGCGTTAGAACTTTGGGATATTGTGTCAGTATATATCGTACGAGTTTTGCGGTAACCAATAGGATATCTGATATCTCAAGTCTAATTATTTAATCCTTTGTATATATAAATACTCTACACGTATCCCTACATCATCTTAATTATGTTACAATTTTAATAATCACACATGCATACCCCAACCTCACAGGGAGGTATGAATAGGGTTTCTGACGCACAATTGCATTGTGCCACCATTTTTTTTTCATAAGGACCCATGTAAATATGTGCCTTTCTTATAAACACACTAAAGAGAATTCTAATTATCTCTTCCCGCCATTTTACTTTTAGAGCCCGCCCTAATAGATTATGCTCTTCCAGACAGTCAATCGGAATATAGGAACGTCTACCATGTTGATAGTGTATGCCGTTCACGTTTTACGGGGATCCAATCGGAATGTCTCGAATCTAGTTATGTAATCCTTTGATCAATACCATTTAAATTACGTTACACGATTCTACTAGACGAAAAAGTCAGGCAACTTCTGGGATTTGAAACGGCGACCACGAGAGTGCTAGTTTTGACACCTAACATTACGCTACTAAGTGCACATAATAATACAAGTCTATAGGTGCTATTTGAATTAAACAGTGGTGTTTAAATTATTCGATCGCATCGCTTGGAATTTTATTTTGAATAAAGGATTACGACTAAAGCTACATAATAGATTAATTTTAAATATTTAATAGTACATACATGCGCAATATTTTATCTTCTATGATTCAGGTATAGATATTAAAATCTGAAATCGTCTCTTATTTGGGAGTAATGCAGTGTTTTATCGAAATATTTGTTATTAGTTACTGACAATTGCATATTGACACTGGATTGAATTTACTATGCCCTGGGCTATATATATATATATATATATATATATATATATATATGTATATATAAAGCTTTTAGCATTTGTGAATCTTTCAGTTCTGGAGTATTTGAACGATATACTTGAACGGATGCTGACAGCTTTTGAAACCGTTAAATTCCTGATTCTTTAGTTAGCATTCCATTAGAAAACAAGTTTAAATTTTATGGTGTAATCTGTATCTGTTCTATACACAGACGTATGCGGCTATTTTTATAGAGCTTTTTATTAAGGGAGGATATGTCACTTATATATGATCCCGCTCCTGCAAAATTTGTAGCATATTACTTCGATAAGAAATGCAATTAAGTCAAGCAAAGTCTTAACAGTGTAAAACTACAGGATGTGTGTATAAAGCGTTTTATTAAGAAAGGGTAGTATATTAAAGATTTTCGTGAATAATTCATTGTAGGGGAGTTTTTTGTATAATTAATTTAGGTATATTATACACATTTGTGTAATCATTCAATTTATCTGGTTTAGTGTTTAGCGAACGTTTTATTCTAGTAACCATCAGAAGGTACGGTGTAAAAAAGGGATAAGGATTTACGCTGAACACTGGGAAAGAAATTTACAACTACTATATATACAGACCAATAACTATATACCAAATCCTTAACCTAAAATTAATAAAAACTATCTACAATAGCGCAATTTTGAGCACCATTTTTAAAGTAATTTCTTTTTCGACATACTCTGTAGTTTCCGATATTTTCAATTTTGTATTATCCCGTACAACTTTTACACGCCTCATTTTCAATAGGTCATACAATCATGCCCCCTAGCTAAATGTTTGTGAACGTCATCGACGCCATATCGAGCGTCATCTTTAAAGTAATTTCTTTTTGACTTACCCTGTAGTTTCTAATATTATCAATCTTGCATCACCCGGTACAACTTTTACACGTGCCATTTTTTAATTACGTCACATAACTACGTCCCCTAGCTACATGTCTGTTGAAGTCAACAACGCCTTTTTTGAGCACCATCTTTAATGTAATTTCTTTTTCGATGGTGGTCGGTACGTAAAATAAGCATGCGTTGATAAGATATTTTAGTTTAATTCCGGGCTCGGTAGAATACAATTAGACGTTCCATAATCACTTGGCACAAAATGCTCGAAGATTTTCAAAACGTGCTAAATAATTCTATATCCTATTTAAAACGGATTCAAAATAAGCTGCGTATGTTCGCACGAGCATTATTTTATACTAGGTCGAAAGAAATGCTTTATATGTCAAAATTTCGGCGAGCTCATGCAATGTTGCATTACTGCCGTCGATGTAC
Organism: Platerodrilus igneus; assembly: GCA_036346225.1. Lineage (NCBI taxonomy): Eukaryota > Metazoa > Arthropoda > Insecta > Coleoptera > Lycidae > Platerodrilus > Platerodrilus igneus. The sequence continues at coordinate 1,999,037 of JARFIW010000131.1, read as the reverse complement.
CCGAAGAAACGGGGAATTTTATAGGTACAATGGAGAAATTAGTGTTATTACGGGAATTTCTTGGATGTCAAATTAAATACTAGATGTTTTGAAAATAAGTACATTCTGCATTTTGTACTTGATCGGTTAGCGAAATTTTCTTAATTGTATAAATCGTATTCGTACAAATGACCACGTCGTTTAGAATACTATTTGGCTAATTATAACTTAGACAGCATCGCGGGCTTGAAACCTGTCCATTCCTGACTGTATATATATATATATATATATATATATTATATATATATATATATATATATATATTGACGTGATAAGGGGCCACTAAAGGTCATTGAAACCCTAATTCTAAAAATAAATCCTACTAAATAGAATCCTGAAAAAATGGAATTTTCCGTAATTTCATGGTTACGCCCTGTATAATACAAGCGTACCTTTACTCATTGATGTACAATGCAAAAACGCAAATTGCGCGTGTATAAATATTCAGCCTGTATGATATAAGCATATTGTAAATAAATAACAAGTAACGTAAATTGGATATGTAAATTGTAAGATATCGTAAAATGATTTCGATGCGAATGCAAATCTATACAGTTTTGATAAAATTTGCTGTAAATAGCTTTACGCATTTAGCATAAATGTAAATAATTTCGTGTATTTATTATAAAACGCAAGCCCTTTTGCATTAAAAAGCAATCAAAGTAAATTCATTGACCCGTGGATTGTAGCAATTGATTCTAAATAAAAGAACTTTCTAGAATATGAGTCATCGGTATTTAAAACTACGTATAAACTCAATGAATAAACATTTTCATTCCAAGATGCAGCTTGAACATGGAAAAACCTGCAAAATCCCTGGAATAATCGAATATCTTTTGCATTAGTATGCGGCGCCGCAAATTTTGGTATATGTGAAACGAGGACAAAAAAACGTCATTGATCCCTAGAACAGATAAGAAGGTAATAAAATGTTGAATTTTTAACGCTAATTGGGTATTTCATAAAACTTTACATTATTATGTTCGAGATTATACTGGTGAAATTCTGGAAACCAGACAATTTGTATATAAAGCAGCGCTTATCATTTCGAAAGGAGTTCATTCATTAAAGTTGATCCGATGCAGTCGATGCTTAAAGTAGATCAAGAAATGTTATTTTAAAACGTTAGCCGTTGCGTTATATAGAAGGATGCAGTAAAACATAGTTGCGAGGTTGCAATGAATATTGAAGTGATGTTTTTAAACCCAAATTACATACAAAAGCAGAATTATTAATTACGAAGAAAAGGCAAAAATTCTTCAATATAAAGCTATTTTACAGATGTATTAAATAATTGAAAAGAATATTTAACCCAAAAAGATACTTTGATAATGGTTGTTGGAAATAAGGAATTTTATTTGGAAAAACTTGTAAACCGATTTAGAGATCAATTTAAAATATAATTTTTAATTACGAGAAGCATTTTGTGGATTCTCCCAGTATCACTGTTAGATTTATTTTTAACTGATATTAGAGTATTTAGATCTAGCTTAAGATAATCCTAATAATTTTTTTGTGTGAGGAATTTTATTTACCAGGAGTTTGTGTTCAGAGTTCGATATACTCTGCCCTTGAATAGATTATCTGTCAAGGACTTTTTTGCCAAAACATATCTTACCAGCGTGGAAATAATTTATAACCAGGTAAAAGATTCTTAAAAGAATAAGTTTAATTCTGTAAATGTAAAATAAGGTAAGCAACAATATTTTTTGTATGTAACACAGACTTCGTAGAAATTATTTTATGTTTAAAAGAAACGATGTTGTAAATGCTTTTGTATAAAAGAAAATATTTCATATTGTATAAATGCTTTGTGATATTGCTGCGTTTTATTTTATTTTGAAAACTACGTAAATTTCGTTGAGCTAGTCAGGCAAAGTGAAAAATTAGAAACGAAGGTAAGTGAACAATAACAAGTTTACAAACCACAAGTATCTGTTTCGCAATACCCTTTTTGTGACGTCCCAAAGCGAGGCGTTTTCACATCACTCCTTCTAATAACTCTCAGTGCGATCTTGTCACAGCATTCTTTTAGTAGCACCCAGCACGGGGTATTGTCACAGCAATATATAGTTAATAAGATGAAATAATAACTTAGACTTTTATGCAAAGCCCAAATGGTCATTTTAAAAATCGAGCTAGTAATTAAAAGATGAAAAATATAAGGTCTTGGACAGGACTTGAACCTGTATCTTAGTCTTTCTAGGACCACGCGTTTTCCAATTACGCCACCGAGACCGATGACTACAATTGGAGAATTTACTAATCTAAATCGTGTAGATGACCAACGTATGCAGGCTTAATCACATCGACATCGCACGCATTGCATCGAATACTGTCACTCCAGTATTCTGCAACCGCCGACAAAGTCACACGTTTATCTCTTGATTTAGTCAAGGTTACATCGTACTGCTCGACCTGGTGTTTTGGTAAATTATACATTCTGGTGAAGGTGACACCGCACGGTTCGCAGTTAAAGTATTTTTCCACCGGTAAAGTCAAACGTCTAAACTTCGATGCAGATGAACAGGAATTATGCTGCGTAACATTTTATACACAACAGACAAATCATCTCGCTACCAGCCTTTAGTAAAAGCATGCAATAAACGAGATTATAAACAGAGATGTACACTATTGGGAACGGGTTTATATAGAGCACAGAAGAAACAGAAGGTTGTTGAAAACACCGGAACACAGTCAAGGCTTGGCGAGGAAAAACGATAGTAATAGACAAATTTTGCGTATAATCTCACAAGTACAATAGTATACCGCCTTATTCTTATACGGATTAGAATCAACACTATTGAAGCTAATTGCAATCGCACCGTTTGCGTTCAAATAGTGATGCAACTATTAAAGACGCTTTCATTCAAATAATAATACAACTATAGGACGAAGTAGCCATATTTCTAGGATAAAATTACCTTACTTACTACCGAGACAATGTTGCCTCGCCACTAAAACGAATTTTACTTATCTGTTTAATTACTACTCCTTCTTTGTTCGACCCATTCAACTTCTACACAGTTAATCCATTATTTCCATGTGGTTGCTTTTAATCAAAACTTTATCTATAGTAATTAGTATTTTCTAGTTTGATTGGACTATTCAGTGGAAGTACTATGTTATCCGCATCCGCAGTGTGATATTCTTCAAGATTTACTCCAGGATTCACTTGATTTTAATTTCCATAATTGATTTCTTTCTATATAAATTAAAGGTAAAGAAATTAAAAAACTTTCTTGCCTGCTATTCTTCTTTACATTCCCCTCCTTCTCTTGATATGTACTGTGATTTTACCTATGTAGATATCTGTAATTACTCTTTCTTTATATTTGAAACCAATTTTAGTAATATCTTATTTAATTCGATATTCTCAAGTCCAAACATCAATTTATTCGTTTTTATTCTAGTTTTTCATTTTCTGTAAGTAATTGTAGACACAGGGCAGCTTTTATTGTGCCCTTGCTTTTTAAAGCTCCAAGCTTGTTCTGTATCTTTTTTCCATTCTTGTATACACCATGCAAGCTCAATTTTCGATGCATGCGATGTCGTGTTATATAATCTTTACATCTGTCTGCTTTAGTATTCTTAAGGCATTTTTCGTAAAATTGACGGAATTTCTTTAGTTTCGTATATAGTATAAACAAATTTGAAGGGACTATTTTGTGTTATTTCCCGTGAAAGTTTCTGTTTCTACTACTTTACAGGTATTTACATCTTTTAATTAGCTTTAAACTATAATCTCAAAATTAGGTCTTGTTTTTTATCCATCTCTTCTTTTTCTATTACATTTACCTTAACTCGTTTCCTTCATATAGGTGTTCAATATATTTTGTATATATTTACCTTTGCTTTACTGCTATACAAAAGTTTTCCATCTTTGCTTAATGAATAATTATTATATGTTTTACTTTTGTACTATATAATTATTTTTATATTATATTATATTTCTTTATCCTTGTGACTATCAGCTATAAATTATACCTCCCAATTTTCTAAATCTTGATCTGATATCACAAGGTCGAGAATTTCTTCTTTTTCTTTTAAGCCCAAGTAATGTCGGATGGAGAATGGCTTGAGACAAAGAAAAACTCTTAAGATGTAAACGGCTAGTCGAGTGTTAGCTTTGGGTAGATCATGAGCTTGGGTCATGGGTGAATAAAAGACCAAAAATATATTTAATGAGCGCCACCGTATTTTTTAATACAATAACCAACAAAATTTAACTGTGCTTGTATAAGGAGAATGCAGAAACCTTATCTTAACACCACTAACATAGCCATAAAACTTGAATTTCACTCTTTCGGACACACTTACCAAGACCTCAACCACCAGATGTCATACAGATGTCTCAGCTTTGCATGTGAACAAACAAAAGCACAACATGGACACCATTTGTGTCCTCAAAAACATTTGCCAAAAATAGAATAATAGAATTTAGGCATCTAAAATATACTGAGGGAATTTATTTTCATTACACACACTTTCTATTCCGGGAGGACTTGGACTTTTTTAAATGTTGAATAATAAAACGTCTTTCAACAACAAAAGGGATTCTATTAGGATAAATTTCTGATTATATACATGTGACTGCAATATTTAAGTTTGTATCTTTCTCATAATTTTTTTATAATAATTCTAATGAAGTTTTACATTCAAAATTAAGATCTTTGAGTAGATCATATCTATAAAATTTGATTAGATAAACATATTATTTATTAATTGTTCATAACACATAAATTTCTTTTAATCAGAGAAGTACTTCCTTGATCATTACAACAAAAATTAATTATCAAAGAGCAGACATTTTAAAATGCAAATATTCTAATTTAATTGTAATCTACAATAAACACGCGAATTTCATATATCAATGAAAGTGCCTTTACATGACCTGAAAGTCTTTAAACATAATGTAAACTTAATCAAGACAGCATATGGCGTCTAGATTGGTAAACGGAATCTACATATTTTTTGTCTGACATAGGTTGTCATTCAGAATTTCATAAAATACACTGTTTGCGTACATGTGCAAACAAACTGTAAAACAAGATACCTATTCGTTAATGTTACTGGCTTCTTAAAAAAACTACTTTATATTTACGTTACTCAAACAATTAATGTTGGATAATTCATAATAATTTACTATAATTTCAAAGCTATCAAAAGTTAAAAACACTCACGTGCATCAAAAATGTACTACAGGTGCCAGACCTTGACGTCAGCTGTCGGACATTTCCATCGTAATATCCGGGTGTGATATTCGTCATCGGTAAGTTTGAAATATCGAGGTCCCATGTGGAATCAGCGTTTACTTTACTGCATATTAAATTGAATAGAACGAAACCATAAATCTTTGCTTTAAATTACTGCCATAAAAATTTGTTTTAGTTTATTATCGAAAATGTTATTGAAGATATGGCCTTAAGATATTGCATGTCTAAAATGATGTCCAAAGGGGTTCCATATTCTCAGGCCTGTCGGGATCAACTAAAACTGCTCGGAGCGAGGCTTACCGAAAATCATGCTCACGCAACCGCTGTTAGGCTCGATCTCCAGACACCAAGAATTTATTATTCTCTACTTTTTCCTAACTTTGTTAGAAGCCATGTGTTTCGACAGGGCCATTTCGACTTTACCTCGTCTTCAAAAGCGGCTTGCACTCTCGGACGTTGAGAATAAAGTGCCGACTGACAACTTGACAGCGCTTGATAACGAACTTTAGAGTATATATATACAAGAATCTATGTGTTATTACGAATATTATATATTAATTTTTATTGGATGATAATTCACAAATTAAATACTTTAAAATACAGCTGTTTTATTTTTATTTTATTGAACTAAATGTAACTAGGGAAAAAAATACGTTACACTTTTACCAAAACATTTGTTTATTTTCCCATATTCTTTGTCTATCTTACCAACAGTCAGCTGTCTTTTAACATTCCAAGACTTTTGACTAACCCGTTATTCATTCTTTGGCTACTCTACATTTCCTATATATTCTATTTCGAAATTGTTTATATATAAACTTTCTTACTCATTTTTAAACCTGTTGTATTTCGTGCGTTCATCCATCAACATTAGTATATCCTTGTTTATTCAAGGGTTTCTACAAACTCGTTTGATCCTACAAAGATATTTCTGCCTGTGCATAAACCTCTTGTATCTCATTCAACATATTGCATTTCCTTTCCTATTACGGCCGTCTGTAAAGCAGTTGTGGAATTTTTTACTTGCATTCTCGCTTTGCAGTTTTTCTAAATTCAATTCATTTATTCAGATCTCTTTTCACGTTTTTTAACTTAGTTGGCATTCCATTGTAGGCAAGTTGTGATCACTATCCGCATCTGCTGTGGTATGTACTTTACAGACTTGCTTTGGTTTTTATAACTGTGCTTCATAATAATTTAGTTAATCTAATGTCTACCTTTTTCTCGTGATTTCTTTCATTTACAAAAATTTTTGTCGTGGTTTTTGAAAGGAATATTAGTAATTTGGTTATTTAGTGCAATCGAATGAATTTCTTTTCTGTTTTTCTTTAAATTGCAAGATCGATTTGAAGGGAATTTTTGACTATTTCTAAATTCTGCTTATTATTTTATTTTTACTGATACTTAATGCCAACTTGCTTCACCAAGCATGTATTAATTCCCTGTTTTATATCTCGAAATTTAAAGTCCTCGTTTTTGATTGGATATGAAATATACATGAAAAGAGCATTTACTGATGAACTTCTCGAGTTTATTGACAGGCGTTGCTCGTCATTATTTAATTAAGAAATATCCTTCATTTTATGATCTATAATTAAGTACTAAAGTTTGTCATTTTACAATGCTTAGGTGCGGTATAACTAACGGAAAACGCATTAAATCGTGTATCCAGGTAGTAAGGTATACACACACCAAGTTAATTTATTGTCAGTTACATGCACTCTAGTAGCCACGAAATGTCTATCAAATAGCTTTAGAGTCGACAACGCGTTGCAAATTGGCAGAAGGAATTTTATTATCTAGCAGTTCTGGTTCTGCGAGGGTCGAACTGTACGAAGTAATAATCACCGATAATTCAAGTTAGCACGGAAATCTTGTTTGTGAAATAAATCCTGGTTTTATTTCAATTATACTTTTTTGGTTTTTGTTATGTAGAAAGAGACCGGTTGACAATATTGCTATAATATAAATGGCTTAATTTGAATATTTTTATGTTTAATAGATTTTCTTTCGGATATAATGCTGGTAGTTGAACACAACCTACCTGCTACTAATAGCGGAAATTTCAAAATTGGGAAATTATATATTTCAGTCTTGGAGATTACAAAGCTGGTTGATTAGACAGAATGGAGATACAAATTTTTGCAAAATCAAAAACCGATGCATATGGAGGTGGGAGAGGTGGGTGCTTCTGCTTAGTGAACCACTAGTTGACCACGAACATTAATTACTAAGTTATTGCATGCTATGAGAAATATTTGAACGAAGGATGAACTTAGTCAGCGACATTACTTTCACCTGCCATGGAAAAAAATAAAATAGGGAGCCTGTGATTCTTTGCAATATGAATAAAACAATCAAATCACAAAGAAATTATTATTTTCACTCCCAATTTCATGTAGCGATAACATGGCAAAATATTGATAACTATTAGCAGCCATCTCTGCCAATCGGAGTTTTTAAAAGTATGTGCTTTGTAAGAATGTACTTGAAGTAGAGGGTAGCAGTAGTGCATAGCACACGATCAGTAGATATATCTAAATGGGACGAATGCAATCATCAATTTATTTGAAACATATCAATTAAAAGATCTCATGCAGTAACATTTTATCGAGGAGAAAACCTTGTCTACAAAATGGCAGTATAAGGAGTCCTGTATTTGATGAACAATTTACTCTTTCTTGTGCATGATCTGAAGTGCATGCACATCTTTTCTTGAAGGCCATTTTGTTGAGCTTAAGTAATAGCATGAAGTGGATGGGTGAGAAATTTGATAAGAATACCCAGGAACTACGGGATGCGTTTGGATAGAAATTAGCAAGATTTGGGCAAAAAATTAAGATTAGAGAGTGAAACAAAGAAAAAGTATGAAAGATATTAGCGAGAAATTAACTTTAGGGTTAACAGAGGTTAATAAGATCTTAGCGGAAAAGAAGTTAGGGATTAGAGGGAAAGTGGTTCAAATTCTGGAAGATATAGATGATGTCAAAGAGGAAATTGTGAAATCAGAAATCAGAGATGCATGGCAAAATTAAAGACTTAAGTCAGAAGGTAGATGAAATTGAGGAAAGCTATCAAGCAGGGTTTGAAACATGTAAAGATGAATTAGGAAGTCTTAAAACAGGTATTAGAAACAAAGACGACAGCTTAGAGGATAGAGTGAAGTATTTTGGTAGAAATATTGTACAGAATCTAGGTAAACCCGTGAGGTGGAGTCAAACTAATATTCGATGAGAGCAATATTCTAAATTTAGTAGCGATGATGAATTAAATCCCAAGATATTTTTAGATAATGTCAAAACTTTAGTACAGTGAAGTTTAGATGAACAAAGTAAACTATGCATAGTTAGATCAATTTTGAAACGTGATGCAGAAATAGGATTTAGTTTATAGAAAGTTAGTTTAAGACTTTAAGATTTTTGTCTTGCGTTAACTGCGATAACCACAGATGGTGGAGAATAGTGGACATGTAAAAATGACCAAAGCTTATTTAAGCGGAACCTTCAAGTACTTACTAGTAATACTTCAAATGTAAGCGACGGCGGCAGGACGGGGAACTATCTACCATTTGCGGAACTCAAACTTTAATAGTTTTATAGCATCATAGCTACGATTACACCAGCATTTTTACAACTGTCGCCCCACACTACGACATCGCGATTAAAGCCGTAGATTCTATACACTACGGAGGACAATTGACTTGCAAGATACATCTTATGGGATAGTTCAAGTTAATTTTAACAATAATTGCAAACGGAACAATTTTGAATTTAAAAATTTAAAACATTTCTGTGAGTAACCAACAATTTTGAATATGAGATGATCTGATTGTGGGAAAGTATAATGAAGACGTAGAGCGTTATATGCTATGAAGTAATTCAGGGTAGCGAAACAATTCGATTCCTCCACTGGAAGATATGCAGAGCATTAAGTATCTGGCAGAACATTTTGAGTTGGAAAATAGGCAATTCATAGCTTTGCAGAATATTATAGACAGAGGTGCGTATTTGAAAACACGCGTTGTTGTTTAGGGGTTGAAAAGTATAGATAATGAAATACCAAGTTGTAGCATGCGTATTTGAAAACAATGCTAGGCTTGGTGTTGACTTGTGTATGATGATTGAATGAAAGGTTAACAGTCTAAATGACCAGCAAAATAATGGATAATCAGATAATAATTATAACAGATTGTTTTGTAGTATAAATGATAGGATAACTAACCTTGATTTGATATGTGGTGTAGTTTCGACTATATTCTTGTTGTTTGAAGTGGTGAAACGGCTTACACTTGATGATGAATTGTCTGTTGATTCAATGTTCACTTCATCACGCACTTCAATGTAACATTTTAACTGATTATGCCATTTAACGCGACCAGATGCACGGCATATCGGAGGACGCGTGTTGATTGCTTGAAGGTTGCTCGAGCACTCTTGGTCTCTTATCTGTTCCTTGGTTTTGGTTAGTTTTATGCAGGTAGGGATAATGTATAGAAATCGATTAGGTATGCAGGATTATTTTATGATATATACAAGGGGAATTGTAAATAATGAACGGTTACGGAACAGGTGTATTATTAAAGTATTTAAGGAGAATAGGTCTAGGAACCATCCGACAAATTTTGTTATGTATCAGAGAAATACGGGACTAGAACGTTTCAATGGATGGAATAATAATGACAATTATAATAGAAAATTTGATCTCAGGAATTTAATTCGTAATAACAATGGTTCACCGTTCCGAATGGACCTGACTTGAAGAAGTTCTAGATTACTAGAACGGATGAAATGGCCTGTGCGTTCCAGTGATCTAAAGAGTCAAATTAAAGGTTCAACCAAATTAATAGGGTCTTTAGTGAGGAACCAGACTAAGGCAGGTCTCCGAAAGAAGGCAGAAGCTCTTTCGGTACTTAGAGACCATAGGGGTCGGTATGACATTCTAAAGTACACTACCGCGATGTGGAAGGCAACGGGAAACCACCACGTTACCTCCCAAGTACTCAGCGTAATTGAATTGTAATTAAGATGATGACATCCTCTGGGGGTAAAAGATTCAGGAGTTAAAATAGTCCCCCATTCGGACTCGGAAACAGTTTGCGAGTCAGTGCGTGGAATGTCAGAAGTATGAACCAAGTACGTAAGCTAGAGAACTTGCAAATTGAAATGGATAGGTTAGCATTAGACATAGTAGCGATCAGCGAAGTTTGATAGCTAGAGTCGAGGGATTTTTAGAATGGAGACTTTAGGGTAATTCATACAGGATCAGAGAAAGAAAATTCGAGTGTGAAGATAGTTATGCGAAACAAGATAGGCACTGCATAAATCTTGAGCATTGCATCAAACAACGATTCGGCATACACTTTTTCAAAATATTTTCAACTTATTTTAAATTTATATAGTTTCTAAAGTCTGTTGTAGATCTGGGCGAAAACGAAATTTGTTCCACTTTCAATCTAGAACAAATTAAAGCGATACCTATTTGGTAATTAGCGATGAAACGAAAATATTATTTATAAAGTGATCAATGAGGCAAATCTGTTTAAAGACTCTCGTTGAATAGTGTAATATAGGCCAAGGCAATTTTATTATAGCAGATAATACACCTTATGAAAGTGTCTCTAACACATATCTTTTATATGCGAAAGCAAAGCAGAAGGTGATTTTTAAATTATAATTTTCCACTTACAAAAACTAATTGCTCCATGCTTAACGCACCTACGCTTTATTCCGTAAGAAAATGTTTTTAATTAAATTTTTACACTTCACTTTCAAACAGCTTTCTAGATAAAGTTTTAAAAGGCAACTTTTCTTGGAGGTAATTACTTTTGAAACAAAGAGATTGAGACATTTAAGTTTAATATTTTTTTAACAGGGTTTAGAATTTTATTCAAGTAAAGGAAAAACTACAGTAGATTTGCATCACTGCAGAATGTGACGGTAGTTATGGCTTAGTTCTTTTCTGGAAATATTTCGGTAACCTTTTGTTTAAATATAAATTATGAGTTATCTCTTTGATGATTTAGGGGAACGATGCCTTCCAATGTTGCACGAGCGATTATTAATAAGTACCTTGTCTACCATTAAAAACGTTACAAAGTTTCAAAACAATTATTTACTTCAATATAATCTCTTTAATTGGACAAAATAAACTTAAAGTAATCCTACGTCCTAAAAATTCTTTGTTGGGTTCGCAAACCATTTCTCAATAGTACATTTAACTTTGCCTTTTATTGAACATTTTGTTCTTGTCAAATGCTTTTCGAGATTTGGGACAGTGGTAAATCCGAAGAATGTGGCGGATGCTCAACCAATTCAAAATCAATTTTTGCAGCACGATCCAACCTCTGTGAGCAGGAGCATTGTTCTGCAAAAGGAACAGGCCCTTAGTAAGTTTTTCTTGATATTTTACTAGTTTTTTTATAAAATGTATCTCGCCACCCTTTGTATATTCATTAAATATTTCTACCCTTTCTACGATGTGCTAATTAATCTACTAGGGTTATCCAATTTGTGTCTCCGAAAGTGTCCCTGAACGTTATCTGCTGATATTAGCACACTGTATTTTTTGGGTTGTGAAGAACGAAAATGCTTTCGCTTTTGGATTGTTCTCAACCTTGGGGCCATATTAACTGGCCCACGTTCTCTATATGTTAACAAGTATAGGCAAAAAATTGACGAATCTTCTTTAAAACCATAAAAGATTTCCTTCGACGTTGTCAGTTGAACGCACTCCATATGAGCATTCAGCCAACTCAGAATTGAATTGAACGTAAGTTTTTCGATGTCCAAGTCGTAACAGACGATGGGAAGTAAACGTTCATGGAACAACTTCAACGCTTCTGTTATACGCGCGAGCTAAGTTAATCGATTTTCTAAATGCATATCATTACAAAATCAATGTTTTTTGGGTGGTCACAGAAATTGGCCACCTAAACCTATGTGCTCGATATGTATCGGGAATAAGTAACGAAAACAAAACGTAAGGCGTGAAAACTTCTTTATTGTTTTTCAAAATATTCTACACGATGATTGATACACTTTTGCATACGTTGGAACCAATTTTCATAGCATATTTTCGATTCCGATTGAGATATCTCCAATATGGGTTTTGAAGACATCAACTGCTTCTTCTGGTGTCGAAAATCGTTGTCCACGCAGTTTGTTCTTCACGTGTGGGAATAAAAAGAAATCATTAGGTGCCCAATCAGGACTTTACGGCGGATGACCCATCAATTCCATGTCTCGAGTGCTCAAATAGTCACTTGTTTTAGCATTATCATGATGGAGAATGATTAGGCGTCGTCAGTTTATTTTTCGTATTTCTCCAAAAACCTGTGGAAAACAAATTGTTGTATACCAAGCAGAATTAACGGTTCTAAGATCCTCTAAAGCAACGGTCGTGACATGTCCATTTATTCCGCAAAAGACAGACCACTATTTTCTTCGAAATGCTTTGAGCGCGGACAACTTTGGTTGGATTTCGTTCATCTGGGAAGACCCATACAGCCGACTTCTGTTTCCATTCGGGTTTATACGAATAAATCCAAGATTCATCATCTGTGTCGATGTTAAATACACCGCGTTTGATGCACTGCAATCGTATTTGTTTAGCATTTCTTTGCATCAATCGGCATGAGTCTTTTTTTGAGTGATTGTTAAATTATGTGGGATCCAAAGCGCACATTTCTTTTTCCCAGCTAAATGTTCATGTAATATCGAATGTATACTTGTCATACTGATGCATAAGGATGATTCGATCTCACGATAAGTCACATGACGATTTTGTATTATCAATTCGTGCACAGCATCGATATTTTCTGGCACAGCAGCCGATTTTGGACGACCTTCTTTAAATTCATCGCCTAGCAAATTACGACTACGATTGAATTCACTATACCAACGATAAACACTGATTTTAGTTGGAGGTTCTTCTCTAAAAGTCGAAATAAATTGATTCAGGCACTATTGTGGACATAATCCACCTCGAAAATCGTAAAAAATTATCGCACGAGTCAGTTCCATTTTTTGACCGAGACGAAATTTTTAACTTAATCAAAACAAAACAAATACTGATCATCTGGCAAAATGTTTTAAGTATGTATCGGTGTCAAAGGTCTATGGATCGACAAGGGAGGCGGTGGTAGGCACCACAACATACTAAGAGAGGTGGTGCGAAACACCTCTCTCTTGGGAGGATTGGTTGATGCGATCGCACCCATACTGATCTCCAAGAGGCGCTTCGGGGTTTGTCTGAACACTGAAGACGCCTCCTTAACGGAGATTTCCATCTACACAGATGGCTCCAAAACAAATGAAGGTACCGGGGCAGGTATCTTCTCCGATGATCTAGATCTTCATGAAAGTGTTACGCTGGGTAGACTGGTAACTGTCTTCCAAGCGGAGGTAATAGCAATCATGCATGGTGATAACGCCATACTGGAACGCAGAATCAAAAATAAAGCTATACGCATTCTGAGTGATAGCAGAGCAGCTCTTTTGTGCCTAAATAAGCAGAAGCTCCTCTCAGGGGTGGTTCATCAATGCTACCGCATCCTCGAGCTTGCCTCTAGCACTAATGCCCTTAAGCTGGTATGTCTCAAAGGGCATTCAGGATACATGGCAACGAACAGGCAGATTCTTTGGCGAGGCACGGAGCGGCCCGGGACTTTGTTGGCTCTGAGCCATCTGTTGCTATTGCACCATCGGTGATGTTCTCCATGATAAGGCAAAAAACACACCGCCGTCACAAGGACAGGTGGGCTTGTACAACAAGCTGCCGATAGGCAAAAATGTTCATAAGGTCCCCCATGACCAAAACCGAAAAATTTGTCATATGCTTGCCGAGACAGAAACTACGGCTACTGGTGGGTATACTGTCCGGGCATTGCATACTAAGGAAGCATCTGCATAGGATGAGTCTGTCAGACGACCCCATCTGTCGCAACTGTCAACAGGAGGACGAGACGGCGGAGCACATTTTGTGCACCTGTCCGGCACCCGCCCGACTTCGACGATCCATGCTGGGGGATTTCTGGACTGAGAAGGCCGGAATTCAAGACACCCTCTGGTCCGACATCCACAAATTCACCTGTAAGGTCAGGTGGTTGAGTATTGAAGGACCAACCTAGGGCAAGGAAGGCGGCACTTGAGGCCTAAGTGCGTGTGGCATGTGCCACCCTGCCCAAATAAATCAAATCAAACTGTCAAAAATGTCAAACTTTAGGTTAGTAACATCAGATAGCACCTAGCAACATCAGTGTTGTCAGTTCCCGATATATATCGAGCACCCTACGTATCATGTTAGGAAAAAAAAATTTTGCTAACAACTTTTTATTATTATAAAAATTGAGTAAACACCGCTAAGGAAACCAATTCATCAGGCAGAAACTTATTTAAATTGTTTTTTAAATGTACCATGCTTTCATTGTTTGTCCAAACTTAAGAACATTGTTTTAGAAATTGGCTGAAAATTTTTCCGTGATCGGTTTTTTACGGACATAGTATAGCTAAACCTTGACGGTCGAGTCGAGGATATTATATGGTCTTTTACTCACAACAAAATTATTGGCTTGACGAATCTTTTCACTGTTTCTTATTCGGAGCTAGTTTTTTCAATACCTTGTAACTAACTACCTTTACCTATATTATTTCCAATTTGGTCCAACTGCTTGTGCCTTCCTTTCTGTAGAGATCTTCTGTACCGTCCTCCATATTTGAGCTCCCATCATCTGTAATTTTGTGATGTTTTTTATATATAAATTTCTATCTAGTATTTTTATGTTGTTTTGGTCTTTCGACACTTACTATGTCACCCCCATATTTTAGCATTTGAATTTTCTCTAGTTTAATTGCAGTACCTTTTTCTTCTACATTTTTTATTTTATTTATTAGGTGTTTATTATAGGTTAAGTAAAATTAGCGATAGAGCACACACCTTACTGATCTGTGATTCTCGTTTCTTATTATGTATTTATATTACAACCGATTGGTTCATGTGTATATTACAAATTGCCTATTCCTCTTTGTAATCTATTTTCACTTCTTTTAAAATGTGAAACATTGTATTCAAATTTACATTGTCAAGAGCCTTTTCCATATGATACAGTATTTTACTGTAGTTCTCCCTATTCTAATTCTTTTCTTCAGTACTAACCTTCGCGTTAGAGCTGTTTCCCTAGCACATTTTTCTAAAGCCCAACTGATCTTCTGCTAAACTGAGTTTTTGCTAATCTCCACTCTACTTATTATACTTATTATACAGGGTTATTCTAAATTATTGCCCATTTTTAAAAATTCGTTTTTTTAAGGTACAAATCCAAAATGAACAATCGTTATACCGATGAAAAGAGGAAGTTTTAAATTTTTTTTTAATACATTATAAATGGTGAACGTGTCCACCGTTTGCTGCACGACAAACATCTACGCGGTAGGTAAACTCATCCCACACACGAGAAAGCGCTTCTGCTATTACTGAGTGCAGGGTAGCAGCGATACAATTTCACATACCAATGAAAAGAGGATGGCGGGCAGTTATGGTTCCAGAAGCGGCCTGTAGAGTTCTCGCGGCAATAAGCCGTCATCTCGTTTCACTGTCAGTTGTGAGTGAGATGGCTAATGTGGAGTACAAGGTTTTATGTCCTCTTGAGTTCGCAAAAAATGAGTTGCAAATTGTAGTGCAGCGGGCATTTCGTACCAAATTCGGTATTGAACCATCAACTAGAGGAAGCATTAGCCGATGGTTTAAGCAATTTCGACAGACTGGAAGTATGCGTAAAGGAAAACGCACAGCCCGACCGCGTGTGTCAGAGAATGATGTCAGACGGATTGAAGAAAGCTTTGTTCGCAGTCCACGTAAGTCTACCGATAGAGCTAGTGGAGGACTTGGAATACCACAACCAACTGTATGGAAAGTTCTGCGACGGCCTTTGCTGTAAAAGCCCTACCGATTACAACTTCTGCAGGTTCTCAAGCCTAATGACAAAGAGAAGCGTCTCGAATTTTGTGGTAGATGTTTGCCGTGCAACAAACGGTGGACACATTGAGGATTTATATTGTATTTAAAAAAATTTGAAACTTCATTTTGTCATTGGTGTAACGATTGTTCATTTTGGATTTGTACCTTAATAAATACGAATTTTTAAAAATGGGTTCATCATTTAGAATAACCCTATATATTATTTTAGTTACTAATTTTGAACAATAACTTAGCACACGAATGCAATTTGTGCAATCCTGTCGAAGCTTTCTTGTTTTCTCTTTCCAAAGTCTGCCAATAGTTCGTTTTCTTTGTACAACTGTTTTCCACCCATGTAAATGTCTTTCTACTGTTTTTACTGCATTTGTTTAAAAGCGTTTTGTTACCAAACTTTTAAAAAGTCATTATCCGACGAATTTATGTAATCCGATACTACAGAAGTGTTCTAAAGGTTAAACGTGTGAAAACGTCAGTGAGTTCCTCAATTTAGATGAACTACTTCTATAGTTGTCCGCAGCAGTTTTCTAAAAAATGCAGTGTCTATGGTTTAAAGGTAAGTGGACTCAAAAACGAAACGGTGAGAAAAACATCGACATTGTTAGAAGTGAAACATGCTATTCTACTCATTGGAGGAGTGGTTTACTCGATTGCGTCTAAAACTATATTGAGGAAGCAATTCAGAAGCGTATTGTCTATAGAGACGCAATCCTTTTACAAATAGATTCAAAAGAAAATAGTCCAAATAGACCAAACAATTTAATGTGAAAGATCGCAACAATTTGTTTTCGACCTTACTTAAGGTCGGTTTGACGCAACTCAAACTTCTTTTCTATTCTGTGCTAATCTAAAAAGTTCTACATACCCTTCACAACTTAAATAGCTTGGCCCAGGTGTTCCTATATTCTTCTATCTTTTTTCTATCTACCTGGCTTTACATAGATACTAGCAACCTGATGGTTGTTAAAGAACTCCAACATGTTTACATGACTCGCATTTATAAGAAAATGAAATATTATCTGGTTATCCTCTCCAAAAAAAGGAAAAGTGTTAAATTATATATTATGGTAAGGTTTACGTAACGAATCGCTACCAACATGCCTGGCCGCTAACTAATTGTGAGTTATGTCATGGAGACATTTATTAAGTTATATGTTATGGTAAGGCTTAAGCAACGAATTGCTACCAACATGCCAGACCACTAATTGTGAGTTATGTCAGTGACATTTAGTTGCCTGATTTTTATTTTTTTTTGTTTTGTTTTCAAACTTACTTAAGGTCGGTTTGACGCAGCACTAAATTCTTTTCTATTCTGAGCTAGTCTAAAAAGGTCTACATACCCTTCACAAGCTAAATCTCTAATAATTTAACTAATATAACTTTGTCTAGGCCTTCCTATTCTATTTTTATTTGGTAGTCTATAATCTAAGACCTTACTAAATAGTCCCTCATGTCTTAACTGGTGTCCTATCATTCTATCTCTCCTGACCTTTGATTGTTTCCACATACAGGGTTCCTCACCTATTCTTTTATAAACTTCCTCATTTGTTACTCTATCTGTCCAACTAATTATTAACATTCTCCTATAGCACCAAGTTTCAAAAGCTTCTATCTTTTTCTTATCTACCTCTTTAATTGCCCAAGCCTCACTACGTATAATAGAACGCTCCATACGTACGACTTTAAGAAACTTTTTCTATTATCTAAACTAATACTATTAGCTATTAGTAAGTCTTTCTTTTTAAAAACATTTTTTTAGCTTCAGCTATTCTAGCTACTACATGCCTTCTGCTACGTCTGTCTTTGTAATTATAGTACCTAAATAGCAAAATTCGTCTACCTCCTCTAACTCGGTATTGCCTATTTTTAATTTAGGTTTAGAACTAGGCTGTAACTAACTTGTCATTATCTGTGTCTTTCCTGAGTTAATTCTGATACTACAGTTACTCTGTAGTATCTCATCTAAAATATTTAAAATTCCCTAATTATTTTCTGGACTCTACTATAATGGCTATATCATCTGCAAAACGTTGCATGTCTTCTTTCTGTCCCTGTACAATAATACCTATATCTTTTCTCTCTCTAGCTAAGTGTAAAACTTCCTCAATATAAACATTAAAAATCAAGGGAGATAGTATACAGCCCTATCTAACACCATTTCTAATCTTAACTTCCTTTTCTATTTCATCAAATCTAATTAGTACGCTTTGGTTTTTATTATAGACTGTAAATAATTTTTCTATCCCTATGAGAGATTCCTATTTTTCGCAAAACCCTGAACATAACAATCCAATTAACCCTATCAAACGCTGTTTCTAAATCTACAAATACGAAATGAGTCTTTTATTTTTTTGTAACTTTTTTTCAATAATTACCCTAATCATTAGTATCGGTTCTCAAGTCCCTCTGTCCATATTGGTCTTCGCCTAAATAATTCTCAGTCAAAGCTTCTACTCTAATTTTAATTATTATTGTTAGTATTTTGGAAGCGTGGGAAGTTGAACTAACCGTTCTAAAATTCTCACACCTATCAGCTCCTGACTTTTTTGCGATTGGTATAATAATATTTTTTTCGAAATCTGTTGGGACCTCACGTGTGTCATATATTACTTTTACTAGTTTATATAATCTGTCTAAAGTTTTCTGACTTCCATATTTTTATTAATTCTGCGGGTATGTCGTCTATCCCCGGCGCTTTAACAGCTCTATCAAATTCCTCTCTTAATATTGAGAACCCTATTTCTATATACTCTTCGTGGTCGTTCTCTAACTCATCCATGTCGTTTCCCTTTTATAAATCTTCTAAATATCCTTTCCATCTATCTGCTACCTCTACTTTATTTATTAGATGCTCATTATTTTCATCTTTAATACCATTATATTGTTTCATATCTTTCCCGAAAAACTTTTTAACTGCCCTGTAAGCCCTGTTTGTCTTACCTACTCTCAAATCAGCTTGTATTCCCTTACACTTCTCCTCCATTCATTTATTTCTAGTTTTTCTACACTCATGTACTATCTTATTTCTAACTCTATTATATTTTTGCTTATTTTTACTGTCCAATTCTCTGAAAGGTTTAAGCTTTCTTCTATTCTCTTTTAAATCTAATATTTCCTTTGTTACCCAGGGTTTT
Organism: Platerodrilus igneus; assembly: GCA_036346225.1. NCBI lineage: Eukaryota > Metazoa > Arthropoda > Insecta > Coleoptera > Lycidae > Platerodrilus > Platerodrilus igneus. The sequence continues at coordinate 1,979,677 of JARFIW010000131.1, read as the reverse complement.
CTCGCTTCTGTTTTCTTCTTACCCATAGTCTGTGTTGCTGTATCATGTACAGCCCTTTTTATTTCTTTCCATCTATTTTCTACGTTCCCTCCTATAGCTGTCTGTTTGATCTTATTATCTAATACGTGTTTATATTCCTCTTTTACCTCACTATCATTAAGTTTACCTAGATCCCATCCCTCTCTTTTAACCTTTCTCAATTTTTTGAATTTTATCTTACACTTCATTTTAACTAAGTTATGATCGCTATCTATGTCAGCCCCTGGATAACTATAACAGTTTTTTAACTTGGTTTTTAAATCTTTCTTTAACTAAAATATAATCTATTTGGTATCTAGCCCTATCACTTGGCGCTTTCCAAGTATATCTTCTCCTAACATGTTGTTCGAATAGGGTGTTTACAGTTACTAATCTGTGTTCCTGGCAAAGCTCAACTAATCTTTCTCCTCTATCATTTCGTATGCCATACCCAAATTTTCCTACCATTTTTCCCTCACTACCTTCTCCCACTGACGCATTAAAATCGCCCATAACTATTAAATTCTCATCTCCCTTTACTTTTCTCACTATGCCATTTATATCCTTGTATGCCTTTTTTACTTCCTCATCCTCGTACTGAGTTGTTGGCATGTAAAACTGTACTAAAAGTGTCGGTGGGTTTCGTACTCAATCTAACCATAATTATTCTATAACTAAATTGTAAGTGCTCTTTAACTTTACGTCCTAATCTTTTATCTAACACTATTCCTACCCCTGCCTGTCCATTAGTTGAAGAAATTATAATTATTCTATAATTATCTTTCCAAAAGGCATTACTATCTGGCCATCTCACCTCACTAATACCTAAAATGTCCAGCTTTTCTTTTCTCATTTCGACTAATAAATTCGTTAACTCTACTCTAAGTAATGACCAAATATTCCAAGTCCCTATCACTAAATCGAACCATTGTTTTAAATTCTTACTATGACGAGCCCCAAGTATCCGCTCCCGGTGATCCGAATGAAGGGGTATTTTACCTTCGGACAAGAGTTTTACTTGTGAGCTCTCCATCACACATATTTCGTGTTTTAGGCCACGCATACCTGGGAAATATTGTGGTAGGTTCCCATATCTATGAAAGATCTATTTTGTTTTAATAATTTCAAACAATTGTAATATAAAGCACGTAGGGTTAACACAAATTCAAAGTATTTGAATTGAGACCCAGGAGCTTTTTATTGTATACTGAGTTACTGTTACTTATCTTCTAATTGCATCTGCTCATTGTTCATTGTTGTTAACTTACAAAACAGTTATGACTTTTTCAGATGCTATGTTCTCATCTAGATATCTCTGAAAATAAATTACGAAACTCAAAGCAGGTCTTTTATATTTGATAAATTAAAACTTCCAGGATCAGATATTTCGAGAAAAAGCTTGCTTTTATTTCAACGTCGCCGCCGTTGAGCTACTGTTACAGTGTTGCTGAGGACATACTGAATTACTGAACATTCCTAAAAACCAGAGGAAACGTTTTTTCTATTTCTTTTATAGTGGAAAAGCGTTGTGACATCTCTCGACATGTAGTTTATTGTATTTCATTATAGCGAAGGATTTATTTTTTAAGTTGAACTATCTAGCGTATAAGAAAATGAATTTATATTGTAAAGTTGAAGTGATTTCTGTCATTCTTAAACTTTGTTAACATTATTGTGTAGTCTACAGCCAAGTGTGTCACATGTGGCGTGGTTAATTTTGATTTCGTTCTGGTTCATTCTATTAGGACTGAAACCAATTGAACAAATTTCTGCTTATTAAAATTTTCTTAAATTATGATGTTTTATAGCATTCGTTGTAAATTATTATCTTTTTTCACTTAAGGTATATTTTATTTAAATAAATTAAAAGTTTTTTAACTGATTTTGTCAAGGTATATTGATACAAACACTGCTGCTAAAATTTCAAGATAACAGCAAACAAATATGTTTAGAATTCAAAAATGACTACTAGTTTCCATAATATTTCCTTTACAATCAATACATTTTTTTATGCAAAAACCAATCATGAAAGCATTTTTTTTTCATTCAGAAGATGGCGCACTAAAAACTCCAATTTTAAGCTCTTTTATAGCATTTTCTGGTGTTGAAAATTGTCGAAAATCGATGTTGATTTTTATATTTGGAAATGTGAAGAAGTCATTAGGATGAAATATAAAGGCACCATTTGACTAATTAAGTAATTCGTTGTTTGTTCAGCTGAGTGATAGCTTACATTGTATTGATGAAAAATGTTACAAGTTTCCTATTTCTTTGTGCACTTCAGAAAGCAGTTTGTCAAACAAATGAATTATACCGTTCTGTATTTACAGTTCTACGAGCTTTTAAAGGAATTGTATCCACGTGTCCAGCTTTTGAGACATAATTTGACACCATTCCCGTGGAAACACTGCAACAACTAGTAACATTTGTTGGCTTTGTTTCACGGTGGAACGCCTAAGCAGTCTGGCTGTATTATACAATTAGTAACACCTTTTGTGGAATATGACGTCATTTCATTGAGCCCAAAAATAGACGTAGAAAATTGTTGGTGACGGAGATTTAGGCGGCGTGCACACTTGTCGCTTATGAAACTATATTGACTTGCGGAGTCAATTATAATTCTGAGTGATCTGAGAATGCCGTTACCATCATGAATATTAACCACTGCAGTGGCTAAAAGAACTGTGCTTTTTGAAGAACTGGTTACGTTACAGATCGTAGAAGCAATGTTCGGTAAAAGATCATTTGAAATAGGCGCATCGCGCCTAGTCACTGATGGCCCTAATGAAGACTGCCTTGTAGACGAAATGTTATTAGTAGGATCAGAATGTAAAGAAGTATGGTGTCCGATTTTACATATTCGACAGCGAAAAATTGATGGGCAATTCTGCCTAGTGTGGGACGAGTGTAAACAATTTACACAAAGTCGTTTCTGCTTAACGAAAGTGAGACGGTCCACGGCATTTTGTCTCAAAAATTCGGGACATTTTGAAAGAACATGACTGTGGTTGCACATATGACATGTAATAGTGTCACTAACGGAGCTTTGACTTTGTCGACTGTCATTGCACAGCGCGGAAAATGGACTAATTTTATCATTTTTTTTTAGGAAATTTATTAATTCTCTGACTAGAGATTTCTATTTTAATCTTGGGTGGGTGAACTGATTCGAGTGCCTTACACTTGCTTTCCAGAAATAGTAGCAGAGATTCGTATGTGGGTATTTCCACTGAAGTGTGACCAGTTTCAAAATCGGTGCGTGTCGAAATATCTAATTTTTCTAATAAAATATGAAACAACAAGAAATCTCACTTATCTGTTTCGAAATTCATTATTTTAAGCACTGCAACGTTTTCAGAGGACACGTTCAAAAGAGAGCGAACATCATTAACTGTTTCTCCCTTTAATTTGAATTTAAAGATTGTTACGTGCCGAAAAATTTGGCACTAAACATCCCAATTAAGTTTTAATATGTAAGAATGTCGCAACGCACTATCTAAAGTGACGGAAATACGCACACGTCCTTTTACATTTATGGCGCGAAATTCTTACAAATTCAAACTTAATTAAGGATGTTTAGTGCCGAATTTTTCGGCACGTAACAAGATACTATTGACCGCATCTGAAGCCATAAGCCGTTTGTTTAAATATGTGCTTATTAGCTTATTGTAAGCTATTTCGAAATGTTCCCCTGAAATGGGGATTCCTGAAAGTAATTTCAAGGGATGAAGAAACGATTGAAGGTATTGCATTTTATGTATGAGTGCTAACTTGTCGTTTTTAGCAATAATGTTATCGAATAGTTCGTAAAAAGTTCTGAATTTTCTTCTGTCCCCTCTGAAGACCGGTATCGATAATTTTGGTAATTTTGCAGACGTTTCTACTGAAACGGAACTTTGAGTGGGGTTGACGGTACATAGCTTCATGTACGCCGTTTTTGATGCATAAAAAAATTCGACAACCTGTTTCCTTACCGCTTCCTGTTTATCAAATTGCGCGTCTTCGGTAATAACTTCAAAAATTTTATTATGAAGCTTAGGGATGGACACGAACCGAACAGGTTTGAGGTTCGGTTCCAGGTTCGGTTCGATTATTCGAACCGAACCGAACCGGACATTTTATTTTCGAACCGAACCTCGAATCGGACCGGCAAATTTTTCTAACCGAACCGAACCTAGTTCAAGGTTCGGTCCGGTTCGGTTCGAAAGGTTCGATTTTTTAAATAAAAATTTAGTTTAAAAAATTTAATTTTCACTAAAAGCATGTCATTTCTCCCAAATGCACATTTTAAAAATTTCTAGTCGCAAGCATATAAGAAATACCACTATTTTCTAATGTACATGGTCTCGAGTTTTAAGCCAATAGGTAAAAAATGTAATAGGTATTAATTAGTGTTACAAATCTAATAAATTTTGTCATCGAGGCACGTTTGTAGATTAAAAAATTCTAGATTAGTTCGATTTGTTTAATGTTCCTTATTTCAAATTGTTGTTTGTTTATAACTAGTATTAGATATTAAAGAAACTCGAAATAATTTTGAAAATTTGGTTTTAAAAACAAGCTTATTTTATTTAATGAACAGAAGTCGCGTTGAAAACCATCTTAAACTTATACAAGCCGAGGTCACGGTCAAGAGACTACAGAAGTTTTCAGAATAATCGAAACAATTTAATTCTTAATTAAGTATGTATTACTAATCCATCATTTTGAATTTTTTACTTTTGTATGAAAACCAGCTCTCTATTAATATTTAAAAATGTGACCTTGTAGCAAAAACTAATCTCCTTTTCTTTTGTACATAATCGCTCAACAAATGGTGTTACAAAACGCATGGTACCGTACTATTTACTGTTTATTTAGTGTGGTCCTTGCCACCAACGTCTTTAGAAGTAGCCGATACTCCAGAAGGATGACCCCAAACTTTCTCTCAAAACCAAGGGTTGAAGTTTATGACTCATGGCGGCATAAACTTTTCAATCAATGCCGACATAAAATAACACAGTATAATGCAAATAATAAGCAGACATAATGCCCGCGCCATAAATACTGTTACATTTTATTATAAAAAACGTAAGCGCTGTTTGAGGTAGATTTACGATTCTTTCCGAGAACCATCTGATATTGTCTTTAAAAAAAAAAAATAATAATAAAGATAAACTGACAAACAGCTTTTTGTTTGTACTGTATAAGAAATCAGCAACACCTTATTGTTTTGATACTCTTTTTATACTAACTAAAACTACAATAAAAGTAATCGCAAAGTTCGTGTGATATCGTTCTTTCACGGTAAAATGACATTAGTAAAAAGCATCAATTATTAACACATTCTAAATTTTAGAGGTGGCTTTTACTATTAACCTAATTGTAATTACGCTTTGTTAAATATAGTACGTATTGAAAAATCAAACCTGGACAAATAGTGTTAATATGATTTATGCTACTAAAATCTAAAGCAAATTAATGTTGGGTTTATTTGAAAGTAGCAAATACTAAATTTAAAAACTACATTAAAGATTTAAATTGTTGTAGTTGAACGCACTAGTTGTTTAAAACATCAAAATGTCAAACCGATTCGGTTCGGTTCGAGGTTTGGTTCGTTTTTTTCGAACCGAACCGAACCGAACCGGAATAAATTTTTTCGAACCGAGCCTCGAACCGAACCGGACTAAAAAGTTTTCGAACCGAACCTAGGGCAAGGTTCGGTTCGGTTCGAATCCATCACTAATGAAGCTCATAGAACGCGTCGAAAGACCCTTGTAAATCAGTGTATCTAATACGAAAAGATGGTAAAATAGATTCATCGGTAGCAGCTTTCACAGAGAGATTATAAACGTTGGTAATACGTTGCATGTAAATTTTGCGTTTATGCTCTAGTTTTTTTAAGTCAGTTATTGTAACTGGAAGATAGCACAGAAATATCGGAAAGAAATCGTAATATAATTTGTAAGTTTATACTCCAAAACGAACTGCTTTGAAACGAAAATAAATTGGAAATTACTACCTTGATTTGAACCCCAATTCGAATAATGTAAAATGTAAATTATGAGTAGACGACTTACCAGTGGAATCAGTATACACCTGGTAGTCGTGGATGATTGGTCGGTTACTGGTCTTTCCAATTTCCGTTGGTTTTGTTGCACTTTCAATGTTTTCGCACTTGATGGTTTTTCATTACCAAACGTGGATTTTAGATCGTCGATGCACTTATTCCTCTCGTTGTTCTTCAATCGAATATAGAACAAAATCAACGCTCGCAAACGTTCTGGATTTAAATCAGTGTCTTCAAACTTTAAAATTATGAAGTAGTCAAAACTGTTCAATATTTTTTCCGCTCCGTTACTTTTTCTTTACAACACAATTCTCAAAATTTATTAATTTTTATTTCAAATATAACGGCATAGTTGTCACAGCGCTTTCGCATCTGAAAGGTGAATAAGGTCTTTCAAATTTGCGTGGACTGACAATGTGTTTAAAATGATGCTCTTAGTGGACATCAAAATACTTTCGGACATAATTTCTTACCCCTCTACATTTTGATAGTGAACTGCAGCAAGTGTATGCCTTTCCTACTTCTTAGTTTCAGGTGTGTGGATGGTGTGATTGACTTTTTATTTTTCGTATGTTCAAAGAAAATAATCTAGTTTCTAGTACGTTTAGCCTTGAAAGCTGGTAGACCAATTCACAATACCGTTCCTATATATCTACTTATTTGGAAACGTTGAGTGAAAACTTGTGAAATAGTAAGCTGGAACATTTCCATATTGAAACATTTTTCTGATGTACGTGAAGTTATTTTCACACTTTCTATGTAGGAGTGATTCCGTGTGGGCAAAAGTCTGTGGATTTATGTTGCGGATTTGTAATTAATCAAATTTTTGTGATACATGCCTCCAAGGAGGTCCTAAACGAACACATTTGTACATGCCATTTTTTTAATAAACGAATTAAAGCCACTATAAAACACAACCGACTAAGATGTTTGTCGACAAGAACTTCTGATTGATTACCCGTTTCATCAAACTAGGTTTTTTTAATCATGGACACCTTCACACCTCTTTTTGTTTTTCAGACATTGCTTTTTGTGTGCATTTTGGTAATTTATGTTTCTTGCAACATCCTATCCTATGAAGTGTCAAAACGATAATTAGATGAAAGATTATCAAAAAAAAATGCATATGATAAATCTGCTAATTTTTTATCATTAACTAGAACCAAACTATCAAAAAAACATATTTCTTCGGCTTGCGTGGTCCTTTTTATTTAAGTATGAGAATCAATTAAGTAGCCGATGAGAGTAATGACGCGCTAAGATCTGTAAAATGCATAGATTTTACTAGTATGAGTTGTTTTATTCCTGTACCACCCACAGAATTTTATCGTTCAGTAGTGGTTTTTTAATTAACGGTCTTATTTTGGATAGACGAACATTCAATATAACTTTTAAAGTCATCAACTGAGCCAGGAAATTAGTGTATCTGAAAGAAACGATTCGCTTACACTGATCTTACTTTGGATATGTTCTGCAGGAATATACTGCTTGGATTGTACATCTGATTTCGTGTCTGTATTTTACGCAAATCTTGAGTACTTGCTATACCTTGCTCGCCTTTGTAGCGTAGGTTAGGGACAACTCCTGCCTTGCGGTAAATATTTTGAGTGTCTCGGTAGAAGTCTGTTTCTATCGATTTAAGGGGCGCTTCTTTTTGAATATTATTTGTTTGGCGATTAATGGGTCTTGCGTCATTACTCATACAATTTACCACGTTTGTATTTGGAATTTTTATGTATTCGATTCACATGTACCCAAATGTAAATCTTCGAATATCATTATACCCAAAGGGTTGTACTTTTTTAAGTCGAAGTTCGGCGTAGGCTTGAAAAGAGCGTAATTATTAGGTTCTTTACTTTATGTGCAAGTAGGGTTTCGTATATAAACAATAAATTCATTTCTTTTGTAGTCAAATATGTTGTCTGCATATCGTCATATTTAATAGGAACTGATTTCTCTTTTTGAAATTGGATATTCGAAGAAGGCTTCAATGCATATTTTTTTAATTTTTCTACTGTATTGTATGCGTAATTAAGAAGCATAGAAATCACTCTAGAAATTACGCTTATTTGGTTCTTATAAAAACGGCCTAATATCTGTTTAACGATAAGAAAGGATCATTCATAGGTCATCATCATTAGGTCTTCTTTCTTGGAACTGGTTAGACGCGTACCATCATTGATTCCTATTCTGAACTAACCTACACATTTCCCCCAAATTTGCACAGTCTGCATCTATCACTATCTTATTTAGGTCTACATCTACCTCTTTTTTCCTATCTCTGCTAGTAATATATCCCATACTATTCCCCAAAAATGCCTTAGAACATATTCTGCCCTTCTATTTCTCTTATCTTTTTCCCCAGATATCCTTGTTCTTCTACTATTTTTATAGGTATCAGATTACAATCATATTTGTCGCGATAAGAAGGATAATTAATATTGTAATACGATAGGGTTGTCCCCAAAAGTTTGATGACTCACATTCTAGATTTTCCTACACTTTTCTTGAACAAGAGATCATTCTATATAAGGGCAAACTCTGTTGCGATAGACTAGCGTATCAGGATGGAAGGATCCAGCAAGCACACGACTGCCCCGGCCTAAGACCCTGGATAATGCGCTTGCTCATGCTTTGGAGTTCGAAGCAGCAAAGCAAGCATCACATCGTATTAGTGGCAAAGCTAATACTCTGTGGAAGAATAGGGACGAGATATCATAGAGGAAATGATTCGGCGAGTTGTTCGTGATCAACGATTGAAAGCGAAAGGACCAAAAATTGGTGGAATTGTGGAAAATTTGAACATATCCAGCTGCAGTGCAAGCAACCCAAAAGAGAACGAGAGAAACAGGAAAACAAAAGGAGGTTAGAGATTGGGGAGGGGCAAAGTCGACCTGCACGGATTCTGCCCCGGAAAACATCATCGTCATCACGCGTACTAGGTGCGATGGCAGTTTTTACAGACATGAGCAGTACAACGGTAAGGTTATTAAGTTTTCAGTTATACCGTCGTCACATTTGTGAAACCTGCAGTATTGCGCAACCATGCCAGAGCGACGCCTGTGATGGCGCGTCTTCGGACACTGACCGGCAAAGACATTCAGACGTACGGAATTTCAATATTCCGGATAGGTAGCAGATTATTCGACCATCAAGTAATCATAGAGCACGTCACCGAGGAAGGTATTTTGGGAGTAGACATCAAAAAAAAGAGTGCGTTTTCGTTTAGATATGAAAGAGCACGTCCTGATAGTAGGGAATAAAGATGCCATTTTTTGAGGCAAACGAAAGATTTACGCGGGTTTGTTTAACGGACGACGTTTTCTTACCGGAAAGGACAGAAAGCTGGTGGTGGGGCGATTGGATAGTGCACTCCGGGAGGTTTTTTGCGCGCTATTAAACTGGTCTATAATGAATCTCTTGGAAATGCGCATTCGTGTGAAAAGCATTAACAAAAATATTAGACATTGTATCTGTAAGAATCTTAAACGTCAATAACTATGGCGTGGTATTGAAAAAGAATGCCACAGTGAGGTAGTGTTCTCCGGTTGTTTATAGTTCATTGAAATAGGATTACAACCATATCTGTCTAGCGAAAAGTAGGATAATTATGTATTTTTCTTGAACAAAAGATTATTGTATGTAAGGGCAAACCCAGTTGTGGTAGATTAATATTAGTTTGAATCCCGTCCTAATAAACGTTCGATGTACATAAATTAATGTAAATATAAATTTGCTTACGTGATATAATTGTGTTAGATAAATAAATTACCAGTGTATTGTGATTGTGAAAAATAATTATTAGATTTGTATTTATTGGAGTTAAAGGCTAAAGGACATTATAATTGAATTAAGGGCCGCTATGCTTGCGGTCACGTCCTCAATGCTCCACCAGAAGGTACTACACTGGGTTTAAACGCGAAAATATAAACGTGCTCCTAATTATTCTAACTTCAAAATTAACACATCCTAAATAAAAATCTAACAACTGAAACAAAAAACTAAAAATAGGGTTTCATTGCTGGTATCCCTAGCGTTGATTTGGAGTGTGCACGATCAACAAGACACAAACAAAATGAATGAGGAGGGATCCGTAATGCCGGATAGCAGCTGCCAGCTCTGCTTACCGGTGCGACCTGAAGGGTTGACTTAGAACTTCCAAATCTAGCTAGCTAATTTAAAATGGATTCAAATTTTCTAAGAATTCGCCAAATATATTAATAATGAATCCAGCTATACCTGCTCTATAAATTTACAAATTCGTCTTCCCTGGTCTAAGTAATTTGTTACCCTAAGTCCGTCCCTTGCTTTTCCTATCATTCCCTAACTTATTTATATTGTAATTACAATCTTCTCAAACGAGCTTCCTTCCTATATATAAGCTACCACCAAAAATGACGGCAGAACGACAAACAAATAATATCAAGCTACAAACAATAAAAGTAGACAAAAATATAAATATAAAAATAAATATAAATATTTATGTAAATATATGAATAAACATCTATAAGCATTAAGCGTTGAGCAGTGCATAAAATTGCAAAAGCATAACCCAAATTATCAGGTGAACTCGCATAAGCATTATACCGGCTAGCGCCATTACGCACAAAACGTGCTCGTTAAATTATTTCAAATCTACTAATTATCATTAATCAATGGTTATGCGAGCACAACCGCCACAATTTTGTTCTTACCTCGTTAATATATTTCTACAGCATCCGAAGATCTGGTTGTCTGCATACCTTAGGCGGCTCCGTGGCGTAGTGGTATGTGTGTGACTACTACGACCAAGGTCCCGGGTTCGAATCCCGACACGGTCCGCTTGAAAAATGTTAGGCGATCATTTTTCACAAAAATACACTCTCGTTCGGATGAGAGGTAAAATGGAGGTCCCGTGTGTGAGTGTTGTCACGCACGTTAAAGATCCCTATCTTGCTTGGAACAGCAAGGGTTCGGCAAAATTCAAAATTTTCCAGCTAACAAAAACTCGCTTCCTGGCCAGTGTAGTACCTTCGGGTGGAGCATTGTAAAATCACATGTAATGTCTGCATACCTTTAAACTTACTGCTAGGGGGAAATGGATACACTTCTAAAGTTCTGGTGGGTATGCACTAATCGTCCGGGGGGGGGGGAGACCACAATCACTATCACTTCATTTTTAAGTCCTGGAGGGATGCGCGGTTTCACTCTATTTTATTTATTATTTTATTTCTTTTTTTATTTTACTGATTTAATTTAATGAGGTTTTTGATTTATATGTTCTTATTTATTATTTGCCCGGATTAAGCTTTAAGTTATTTTATTTATTCTCGATATCCGCGCGTATAAGGTTATATAATGGTTATAGTGATTGTATTAGTGGTGCGGGGGTTGTCGTGCATATGGACTTTTATAAATATTATGATAATTTTTTTTGTTTTTTTAGTTTTTGTTTTATTTTTTTTATTTTATTTTTTTTATTTATTTAAATACAAGTTTTCGTTACCAAACTCATCATTTAACGCCAGGTCAAAATCTAAAATTTCCAATCCTCGCCCCACCCCCCTTCTGTTTTACGCGCTGTTATCGCCGTCTAATCTCGCGACCCTTCTCGCGAACTATTTGAAGGCTGTCCAGAACGCCTTCTGGTTAGCCACTTCCCCAACTTCCTCTAGGCTCTTTGGCCATGCTAGACCTAGGATAGCTAATTTGCTATCAGCTAACCCTCGATTTGCCGCTTCAAGCGGGCAGTCGAAGAGCACGTGCTCTGCGCTTTCAGCGCCCTCACCGCATTCGCAGCGGTCGTTGTCGGTTAAACCAAATCTTTGTAAATACGCTTTTAGGGCGCCGTGTCCTGTTATCAGTTGCACCATTTTATGATCGAGTTTTACCTCGATATTACCTTTATCTTCTAAGCTCGGTATGAATTTGTGGGTCAACCTGCCCGTGGCAGCGTTGTTCCACCTCTCTTCCCATTGTCTGATTGACTTTCCGCGCAGCTTTCTTTTAATTAGAGACCTCGGTATCGACGAATGTGATATCCGAAAGTTGCCCGTCGCGACCTCTTTAGCTAATTCATCAGTCTTATCGTTCCCTACGTTACCATCGTGCGACCTAACCCAACAGAACTTTAAACGTCAAAACTCGAGCGCCGTATGCGCTATCCTCCAGACGTCCGCCTGGAGGTTTGTTAAGGTGTTCATGTTTGTCAAAGCCGTCAGCGCTGATTTGCTGTCGCTAATTATATAATATTCATCTCTGCCCGTGTGGTTTATGACGTAATCGATTGCCTCTCGTATGGCTACCAATTCGCACTGGAAGATAGTGCTCCAGTTTGCGAGTTTGGTTTGACACCGAAACACCTCCCTTTCCTGCTTAAACACAACAAACGCCGCGCCTGCTTGCCCGTCATCCATACGTGAACCGTCTGTATAAATTCTGATACCCGTCGCGTACCCATTGCCTTCGACAAACTCAATTCCTCTAATATCGGCCGGGTGCACCAACTCCGATACAACGATCTTTCTCTCTACCTCCCTATTGCCAAGATGAATATCTTCGATAATTTCGCGCTCTTTCCCTATATTTATCGATCTCCTATCTCTAATCTCCCTTACGACATATTCGATAGGGACAGTCCTACTGATCACCAGGACCGCCTCCGTGGAGGTGGTTCTGTATGCCCTCGCCGCTTTCACCACGGTTATGCGTTGAACGCTAGTCAATTGACGCATCTCCCGGACTTTACAACCTTCCGCCCATACAAAAGCTGCGTACAGCATTGCCGGTTCAATTGCTCCGGCATAAATCACCCTCAGCGATTCGGCCCTGAAACCCCAGTTGATTTTCGCCGCGGCCATCATTTTGTTTGATATTTCGCTGCCTTTGCTTTTAACGTACTGTACGTGAGCTTTCCAATTTAACTTATTGTCAATCTTTACCCCGAGATATGTAATTGCTTCCTTAAACGGTATTTTCTCCTCTCCCAGCTCTAGCCTAGGGGGGACGCTGTCCCGGTTTCTTTCCGAAATAAAGCGCCTCTGACTTCGCGGTGTTAAAATTTAATTTTACCGTCTGCGACCATTCGTGTAGTTTATTAAGCGCCTCGTTCGGTTTTGAGCGCATTTTCATTAACAATCGCGATCTGACAATTAAAAACGTCTCATCCGCAAACCCAACGATTGAGCATCCTGCGGGCAACTTGACCCTAAAGATGCTCTCATACAACAACTTCCAAAATGTGCGACCAGAGCATGACCCCTGCGGGCATCCCCTTTTCACCTCGCGCGACAAAACTTCCCCCGGAATTTCAACCTGTGCCAATCGCCCCGAGAAATAACTCTTGACCAAAGACATCAAGTTTGGCGGACAACCCCTATTTTCCAACTCGCAAACAATCAATGGCCACCAGGCAGCATCAAATGCTCCTGAAATGTCCAAAGCAGGCTAAAAGACAACTAAAAAATTCGTTACAGTAAATACACGTAGATGTTTGTTTAAAATAATTACAAATATTATCTTTAGTTTTATTTTCGAGTGTTGATCAATATTACTCTGGGAAAATAATCTAGTTTTGAAAACAAACCGTCTTCGATTCATTTTTATCTGTAACTTCCTATTAATATTTGTATATCCATTGTATATCCATTTGAGTATACTTTAATAGATCGCCCTAAGTTATCAGTTAAAAACAAATAAGAGCTTTATCTGAAAGCAAAAACAAGTTCTTGCAATAAATTTCCGTTCTGTAGTTTAAAGAAGTTTGTACGTATTTTTTTTTTGTTCATAATTTTAAGAAAGAAAATATATTCAAACTGAACTACGTAAGAAACACTTGAAACCCCAAGAGCAATAGTCTTAGAACTTCTTTGATTTAATTATAGAAGAAATCAGATAGAATAATCTATTGAATATTCAATCAAGTTCTAAAAGTTTTTGTTATTTCAGAATTGTATCGTACATTTTTCTGCCGAATGAAAACTTTTAAAGTTAAAAATTCCATTCGTGCAGAAAGTTAATATGTTTGGGTAATATTCGAGGTAACTAAACTGAAAACATCTGCTATAAAATTCCATAGGTTTACATTTAAAAGTTCAAAGCTTTTTGATACGAAAACATTAAAAATATGTTCTTGTTGCTTTTTTTTAAAGCGCTTCGAATTTTTTAAGCTGTTGAACATATTGTCTGAATTCAATTCGTGCAAAGCAAACTCGCTAGTCTTTCAAATAATTATTTCACGATCTTCAATGGATTTGAATGACAAAGGACGCCCACTTTAACACGTACTAAATAAAGAATCTGCTAAAATATGCGCCAGAATAAATAAATTCGTCTGGAATAAAACGTCATTGTGTGAACTTGTTAGGGATTAGGCGATTTGGGTAGGTTTTGTACTTTTCATTTAATGTTTTAGGGATTTGACGCTAACATCGGGCATGAGGTTTCTGAATGTAGAGCTTTAATAATAAGTGTTGTAGTTATTTGTTCGGTATTAATATTGTTGCTAATAAAACTATTGTGATTGTCATTATAGTTAACACTCACGAACAACGATAAAGTTAATAATAACTTCGTGGTCTCATCATGGACAACAACCGCGTTTTTCTGCATGATTTAGGATAGGATCGATAAGGAGTAAGGAAAACAGTACTTGTTGCCCAAACATCACGCCCAGCAAAATAAACATAAACTAATTTTAAACAACGAGAACGAAAAGTATACTAGTATGCCTAACTAAAATGAAAAAATTATAAGTAACTATAATAAATTGCTTATATACCTAACATGCGATTTTCCAATGCTCCACTCGAAGGTACTATATTGGCCAGGAAGCGAGTTTTTTTTCTACCTGGAAAATTTAGAATTTTGCCGAACCCTTGCTGTTCCAAGCAAGGTATGGATCTTGAACGTGCGTGACAACACTCACACACGGGACCTCCATTTTACTTCTCATCCGAACGAGGGTGTATTTGTGTGAAAAATGTTCGTCTAACATTTTTCAAGCGGATCGTGTCGGGATTTGAACCTGGGATTACTGCTCCATGGACAAAGGGCAGAGCTTTGTCCCGAATCTTTTAAAGGTACCGTGTGCTGTCTTAACTATGACAACGCGCACGACGTTGTCCTTGCTAGCATGCAGTTGGATGATCTGACCCAACCTCCAACGAAGAGGTGGAGCATTCTCATCTTTAATTAAAACCAAAAGTTTTGTGCTCGAATCCGAACCATTTGAACCTTTGCTAAAACGAGTGGAGGTACTCCGATTGTCAACGCTTTTGGAAACTGCTGCAGCCGTTGGAGCAATTGCCAGCGATGCAATCGATTAATAGGAATTTCCGTAAACTCTGCGTCTGTAATTACTGCAAGAGGTTCAAAAGTTAAAAAATGTCTCGGAATTAAACACTATAAATCGTTAGGTTCCGAATTAAGCGGCCCTGATGAACGAGAGCTCAAAAGTGCTTCGATATGTACCAATTCCTCATACGTCAAGCGTTGCTCACCAACGATACGAGATAAACGGGTTTTGACCGATTTGATTTCCACTTTCCAGAGTCCACCGAAGTGTGGATCAGAAGGAGTAGAGTTGAACGACCATTTAATTGTTTCTGCTTCTGCCGTTTGTTGTAAAATCTCACGAATTTTGAAATCATCACCAACATAGTTTGTACCACAATCGCTATACATGTGTGTACATCTTTCAGGTCGAAAATGAATCAACCAAAAGCTACTAAATATGTTTCAGCTAACAAATCTTAAACTAATTCTAGGTGCACAGCCTTAGTGCTGAAGCAGACGAATATATAAAGATATACCTTAGGTTTTGCCCCTCTTACTGGACTCATGGTTATGAATAAGGGACCGCCAAAATTGACACCAGTATGACGAAATGCTTTTCCATGAGTAACCCTCGGAGTTGGTAAATCTCCCATAGAGGGCACCAACGAAATAGGATCAGTTTTAAAACAAGGAATACATGACCGTATGCGCTGTCTTGTGGCTCTCTTAGCAGACAAAATCTAAAAATTTTGTTATAGTAATCAATGGGTATTATTGCGCAATGTAAATTTTTAACGCGACAATCGGTTATGATCGGAGTAGTTAAGCGATTTAACCGAGAGTGAATTAATGGATATATTGCACCATATGAACCCTGAAAAACCCCTGGCTGTCAACGAAAGGAGAAACAAGACAAAGTTTGTCCATTTTTAAATTTTTCCAAGTCTTTTAAAAATGCACTGTTTTGAACATGTTTAACCATCAATTTCAAGGCAGATGTCTTTTCACGAAGTATAATTACACCAGTTAATTTTTCGTGGGACGATCTTAAATTAAACCCAAATCGACGCCAATGAGCAATTATTATCAAAATCTTTCAAGTCTGACGACGTGTCTAATAGATTAGACAATACATTTTCTGAAAGTTCGATGACAACTAACGATACCATTGCATTTGGAAGAGACTAGGTAATTTTAACCACAAAGGACTCCGCTCGATGAGTTCGGATGAAGAGAGGCCTCTTGAAGCATAATCTGTAGGGCTGTTTTGAGGTATAACGTGATTCCATTTTCAGCGAGTACTGAGCGATTGAAATTTTGCAATTCTGTTTGTTCTATTTATTAGAATACGGCTTTAACCAAGAAAGTGTGATCGTAGAGTCAGCTTAAGTAAATGTTTGTCAATTCTACCTTGGAATATGTCACTATTACGTAATCCACAAGGAAAACAGCTGCGCACACTTCTAATCGCGGAACGAATCTTTCTTGATGGGAGCAACTTTTTGTGCGCAAACGAAGTAAACGAAAATATCGTTATTTTTATCGACGCAACGAAATACACAACAGATGCATAGCCTTCTTCTGAAGGATCACAAACGGTATGTAATTCGATTTGCTTTTGGTCTTTACAAATAACTGACAAGGTGCTATAAATTTGATAACACTGGAAGTTGCGACAAATATTTGTCCCATTTGTAGACTGAACATCCCAATTGGTTCCCAAAATTCATAAACGCTGTACAAAATGTTTTGCAAAAGTATAACTCGAGTTTAAAAATTTGAGGGTTCAAAAATTCTAGGAAGTGTTGAAACGCTTCTTTTTGTACAAACGCGTTCGCTGATTTATATATCATAGGAAAAACTATTTGCATCAGAACACTATTTTAGACTTAACACTTTCACAAAAGAGATTTGTCCCTGGTTAAAAGTAATCGGAAGTTGTTCGATGTGTGGATTGGTTATATTTGACAAAACAATAGTGGAATTACTATTCCACTTTCTAAGTTAAAAACTATCAAACGTACATAATTCAATCAGTTCGAGAACCAGTGAGTTGGCTTCTTCAATTGTGTCACAACCAGCGATGAAGTCATCTATATAGGATTCAACGATAAAACAAGTGACGCTTTCGGATACCTTGCAAGAAGTAGAACAAACGGTTTAAGTGTTTGAAGACTATCGGGCTGTATATTGGACATCACCTAATCTCTTATAGTTTCTAAGGAAAAGCCCTAAAAAAAATAATAAGGGAGTGTCAATACCTGAGATCAGGAGATTGATTCTGACTTATGAGTTAGCTACGTATATTATTACCTAATTATAAAACAAACCCTAACCATAAGAACACCAAAACACCTATTTATAACGGCTAGCTAAAAAGAAGGTTTCTAAAATCAACTGATAAATGATCTAAAGTTTCAATTACACTTCTAGGTAATTGCGAAATAATTTATTACAATACAACTGTAACTATACCTTCACATTAATTGAAAAAAACAAATATAAACATGTCAATGTTCAGTAAAGTAACTTTTGAATAAAATGTCTAGTACCGAGGAGGGCACGTTGGAGTAACTGCAATTGAGACAAGAAGTGACGCTTTTTGTGTTGAAATTAAAAAAAGAATATTTGAGTTATCAACATTATGTAAGTATATTATAGTAAATGATTGACGAATAGTAAAAACTTACTATAGCACGTTATGTATGTGTTATCTATACCTAATCAATTTTCAATAAAACATATAGGTACTTAATATTTTGTTATTGAACAACTAAAAACATTAGCAAATTTAAACAAAATCATATGGGCATCGTGGAAGTTATGCTTGCAGCAAACATTCCACGTATTGCAGGTGCGCAAAGTGTACCACTAATTCATAAGCGCTGAAAATCGTAGCTTCTATAATTTCTGAAAATAGCATTGAAATCGAATAGAAATTGTGATTAATATGTGTTAAAAAGATTTTTGTGTGGGCGTACGCAATGACTATCTATGATCCAATAAAGAAAAAATTCATTTGAGATCATCTAAGGGTCAATCCTAAACTATTCTGCAAATTTTAACGAATTCGGACTATCAGTTAGTGAGAAATTGCAATTTAGAGGATTTTACGTTTGCGCATGCGCAAGGCGTACCTTTAATCCGTGAGCACTGAAATTCATAGAGGACCATCTAATTACGTAATCCACACAATCTCTAACAATTTTATTGAAATCGCATAGAAAATGTGGAAGTTTTGCGTGTTGCAAGGATTTTACTTTTGCATATGCACAATGTCTAGTAGTGATCCGATTCTTTAGGGGATATGTAATGGTATCACTATATGCGTTCTTCATTAGGTCACAATGCATTAAAAATGATTCAAAACCTTGAATTTGCAGCTCAACATTATCAAAATGCATGGATTCTATCGTGGTCGCTTTGACAACCCTAGACTCTTAATCGGTTTACACATTAAAGGACTCTTTAACATGTCTCCTTTAACGAAAGAATCAGCTAACGTTTTAAAGAACTTAATGGATAGCATAAAGGACACATAAGGGTACTTACTTTTTTAACTTTCGTACTCAACATTGGGATGCGTTGTTAGTATACATTGTATCGTTGAAGTTAGACAAAGTAGTTCCACTAGGAAAAATTCCAGGCATCTAAAGATGAATTACCGTCGTTTGAACAAATAAATACATTGTTAAAAATAGAGCACATTTTGTAGTCACTTTTGAAAGTAATCAAAGAAAGGTTCTTAACATGAGAACAGGTACAGTCATACGAAGCATTTCTTTTTAGACAGAACATGGGAAAAGTCTGCGAAATTGAAATTTTTACAATTTATTGTCACATTAAATTTATAATTGTGACTAACTATCTCTGAACGTTGGGATTCATTATGAAAGTTAAAACTGTTCAAATTGCGTACACACAGGACATTTCAGTAAAGCTTATCAGCGGGATGCTTGCAAAGTGTGCAAGGCTAAACACGATTCATAACTTCAAACAGGGTTCAGGAATAATAAGGGTTGTTCCATAGTTGCTTCTGCAAATTCTAATCATTCTATCTCTTCGTAGGAAGTTGTTACGTTCCTTTTACGACAGTAAATTAAAACCTACCCTTTTCTTACATTGTTCATTCACATAGATTCCGCTTCAATATGCAACCACCATCCTGTATATTTTGCCTTCCTACAATAAGCACGCTTGTCAATAAACCCATTTTCTGCAAATTTAAAAAGTTTACTCTATAGTTTATATAGTCGGTACCTTGTTTTCGATGTGCACTGGCTTGCTACACATTACTATAGCGTACAATTAATCCTTATACTGCTACGACCGAAATACTCGTTGAAATAGTATACTGTATTATTTGATAAAGCCTGGGTCGAGATTCTAATCTCCTTTTTAGTATGTTGTGATACGCGAGGATTGAATTATTAATTCTTGTTATTGAAAACGAATTGATTACTCGATTCTTGCTATATGTGGCAAGATTACTCGTCGTTACCTTGTTATTTTGTTTTGTAATCTTCAAAATTTCGTGCACACACTGTGCGGCAAGTATTTGCAGTTTTAAAAGAAAGTACCTTTCGGCGTCAATAAATTAATTTTTACCTGTACTAATTATAGCTTCTTTCGGTGGATCGAACCATCTGTTGCCTGGGTCTAGATTGATGAGGCGTTTGCTTCTTCTCTTGTGGAGGGAAGACACAAGTTGCATGATCCCAAGTTCATCTGCTCCGCTCTGCTTTGAGGGAGGGTGCGATTAATACTACACCAAGGACACGTGGGTGAATCTGTTCCCTGTTCTTTATATGGACCCTAAGTAACTGTAACAACTGCATATGTATAAAGTCCCATGGATGACTAAACTTTGTAGTTTTGGAATGATTGTCTTTGTGTAAGAGGATATTTATTATTAATATTGTAATATGTGATGACTTCTTTATTGGGGACGATCTGATGTAGTTAAGTTTATGCTTACGACGATATTGAATATTAATGTTGTATTTACTGTGGCCATTTTATCTATTTAATTGTAGATTTACCATGACGATTTAGAGCTGTTGTTTTTAGTGTTGTAATGTTGCTTTTTTTTTGTTTGGTAATTAATATAGGACGGTTAGCTATAGTTATAGCTCGCTATTTGAAAAATGATTTTTTTGGGTTTTTTTTGCTGAGATGTATTTAGTAATAATTTGATTATTTTTCTTTGGTGTTGTTTGGTTATACTAGACTGTTATGTCTCTCCAAAATGTCACTTCAATTAATTATAATTAGTAAAAACCTTGTTAATTTCTTTTCTTTATTTCAGGCCTTTCCTTTATTTTTCTTTATATTTGTAAGACCCCGCTTACTCACCGATTGGGCCCGGTCATTCTTTCTTTGTCTTTCAGGCTACGTCGATGTACGTAGCAAAGTGTTACAGTGTACTTCTGCTCAGCATCAAGAATCTCACTCCACTAGTTCACATACAGTTACGTTGTCAAGTCTTGAAGGCAATATCTAGCTATGGTCTACGCTTACGATGTCTTAGGATCCCGGCATACAATCAAAGCTATACTAAATAGCGAATGTCAATCTTGTTTTATTTCACATTATTTATGTGAACGATTGCAATTGAATGCAACAGATGTAAATGTATCTATTACTGGCATTGCTACTGCCACATCTTGTCTCCGTTCTATGTGCAATGTTTCCACCGACAAACTGACAGACAGATAGACAGACAGACAGACGCAAAACCAAACTTGTTCAAAAGAGTCTAAAACGTAAAATACGCGTGGAAATTTTGATTTTGGATGGAAAAGAAATTTTATCTCCAAAAAGTTAACTCAATACTTTTCCTATTCGGAAGCAAAAGTAGCAGCAGAACATGGTTTTGCTGATGAGTGTTGTCATCATCATTGGGTCTTCAGTCCTGAAACTGGTTAGACGCGTACCATCATTGTTTACTATTCTGAACTAACCTACAGATTTCCCCGAAATTTGCACAGTCTGCATCTATCACTATTTGATCTAGGTCTACATCCGCCTCTTTTTTCCTATCTCTGCTTGTCATATATCCCATACTATTCCCCAAAAATGCCTTAGAACGTATTATGCCCTTCTATTTCTCATATTTTTCCCCAAAGATGTCCTTGTTCCCTTACTGTTTCTATAACCTATTTGTTATTACCTTTGTCTGTCCATCCTCAAACATCTGAAGCACGGCATTTCAAAGTCCGCTACTGTTCTTCTGTCTGCTTTTCAGACTGCTCGTATTTCGTAGGCATATTGTCTGTGCTGTGCTCCACACATACGCTTTCAACAACTTTTTGTTCTATGTTTGTTGTCTTTCATCATAGGCGCCGTTCTTGCTTGTTAGATGTAGTTCGGTCACCTTCTATTGTTTTACAATTATATACCCTATTTCTCCGACATTCAGTGGTTGCGAAGGGGGGTAAGCATCCTGTGGCTGCCAAGTTTCCCCAGCACTTGAACATTTACTGATTTAATATTTTTTCCAATATGTCTTTTCGCACAGTCAACATTAGTTGCAGATATTTCACAACAAACAACTAGTTGTTTATAATAATCATCAGATTTGTCTGCGCTTATTTTTTCGTCATTGGGTTCCCCGTCTCAAAACTGGGTGGACATGTACCTGCACTTATTTCTTTTCTAAACTAACCTACATAGTTCCCTGAAATTCTCACACAGCAATACAGCTCAGTTCCCTTATATTGTTTTCTAATATTATGCCCTATTTCACAGAGATTTATTGAAGGGGTTAAGCAACCTGTGGCTGCCAAGATCCCCAACACTTAGACATTTGCCGAAATAATAGTTTTCCAGTAAATGCTTTCACGCAATTACCATAATTCGAGAATATTGCCCATCCAATGCTTGTAGTTGCTTATAATAAATATCCTGTTTCTTCTATTGTTTTCTAATATTATGCCCTTTTCACTGAGATTTATTGAAGGGGTTAAGCAACCTGTGGCTGCCAAGATCCCCCAACACTTAGACATTTGCCGAAATAATAGTTTTCCAGTAAATGCTTTCACGCAATTACCATTATTCGAGAATATTGCCCCTCCTATGCTTGTAGTTGCTTATAATAAATATCATGTTTAAGTGCAGCTACTTTCTTCGTCATTAATTTATCCATCTTGGGACTGGTTAGATGCGTACCTCCATTGATTTCTCTTCTGAGATAGCCTACACATTTCCCTGAAACTCCTACAGCCTACATCTTTCACTATCTGTGTGCAGTAGTCTAACCTAGGTCTACCTCTTCTTCTCTTTTTTCCTATCTCTGCTTCTAGTATATTCCGCACTATTCCTTCATGCCGTAGTATGTGGCCTATCATCCTATCTCTCCTATTTTTTACCGTTTTCCACATATTTCTTTCTTCCCCTACCATTTTTAGTACCTCTTCGTTCTTAACTTTGTCTGTCCATGATATCATCATCATACGTCTGTGGCACCACATTTCAAAGGCTTCTACCTTTTTCTTGTCCGCTTCTCCCACTGTCCAGGTTTCACAGCCATACAGTGCTGTGCTCCACACATATGTTTTGAGCAATCTTTTCCTTGTTTCTATGTTTGTGGTCTTTGAGCACAGTAGTTGCTTTTTCTTGTTAAATGTAGCACGACCTGGTGCTAATCTTTGTTTTATATCTTATGTGCTTTTCCCATCTTGCGTTATTTGGCTTCCTAGGTAGCAGAAATCCTTAACCTCTTGTAAGTTCGTGTTACATATTTGTATTCTTGTTTTTGATTTATTTTTCTCTCCTTTGCATACTAGTACTTTTGTTAATTTTCATACCGTATCTCTCTGTTAGAACCGTTTCCATTTCATTGAGAGCAGCTTCTAACTCTTCCTTGCTAAATGCTAATACCGCTATATCATCTGCAAATCTAAGCATATCTATTTTTGTCCCTGCATAGTAATTCCAAATGTCTTCCTGCATTTGACAGTATTCATTGCCTCCTCAATGTACAAGTTAAAAATTAGTGGGGATAGGGAACATCCCTGTCTTACCCCTTTCCTGATGTTTACTTCTCTACGTTCCTGCTCTAATTCTATTACTCCTGTTTGCTCTTTGTATAAGCTATGTACTATCCGTCTATTCCTATAACTCATTCCAATCTTTTTGAGTATTTCGAACATTTTTTTCCATTTTACATTGTCAAATGCTTTTTCCAGATCTACAAACCCTATATACACGCTTTCCCCTTTTTCTATTGTTTTCTCCATTATTACCCTCAGAGCTAGATAGCCTCCCGTGTTACCCTGTTTCGCCTAAACCCAAAGTGGTCTTCTCCTACTATTTCTTCAGCCCGTTTTTCCATTCGTCTTTGTACAATTCTAGTTAATATTTTTGATACGTGTGCTGTCAAGCTTATTGTTCGAAAATTTTCACATCTATCTGCGCCTTTCTTTTTTGGTATAGTTACTATGATGTTATGTTTGAAATCTTTGGGTATCTCGCCTGTCTCATACATATAGCTTACAATTTGGAAGAGACGTTCTGTTACTGCTTGCCCAGCGGCTTTTAGAGTCTCCGCTTGCACCTTATCTGTACCCGGCGCCTTACCATTTTTCAGACCCTTTAATGCTATTTCAAATTCATCTCTAAGTATAGGATATCCCAAGTCATCATTTTCAATGTCTGATTCCTTTTCTAATGCAGTTAGTTCTTCTCCTGCATATAAATTCTCTATATATTCTTGCCATCTACCCGCTTTCTCTACATTTTCTATAATGACATTTCCTCCCGCGTCCCTTATATTTTTGCTATACGGTTCTATATCCCTAAAATTGATTCTAATTAGTTTGTATGCTTCATCTGTTTTTCCTACTTCCATCTTAGTTTGTACCTCTTTGCACTTTTCATCAATCCATTGTTCTTTAGCTTTCCTGCATTTTCGAATAATTTCCCATTTTATGGCTTTGTATCTCTGTTTTCCTGTTTCATCTGATTTATTTTTGTATTTTCGTCTTTCTTCTATTAAATTCAGGATATCCTTTGTTATCCATGGTTTCTTATTTACTTTATGTGTATACCCCAGAATATCTCTGGCCGCCATGTCGAGGCTGGATTTAATGTTATTCCATTCTGTTTCTACTTCCTTAGTATCAGATATTTTCCCGATATCTTTGAGCAATTCATTTGACCTTTTTTCGAATCTTTCTTGAATATCTTTCTCTTTTAGTTTCTGTAGGTCCAAGTTCCTTTTTCCGTTTCTTTTTTTCAAATTTTTAAATTTAAGTGCGGCCTTCATAATTACGATGTTGTGGTCAGTGTCTATATCTGCTTCTGGGTAGCTTCTAAAGTCTTTTACTTGATTTCTAAACCGTTGTCTAACAAGAATGTAATCTATTTGATATCTTCCTATATCTCCTGGCATCTTCCACGTATATCGTCTTCTAGTATGATGTTGAAATAATGTGTTTGTAATGATTAAATTGTTCTTGTCGCAAAATTCTACCAGCCTATTTCCTCTGTCGTTTCTAGTGCCTAAACCAAATAAACCTACTATCGCTCCTTCCCTACCCTCACCTACCACTGCATTAAAATCCCCCGTAATTATTAAATTTTCATGTCCTTTTACGTGTCTTAATATGTCTTCGATATCTTTGTAGGTTGCTTCTACCTCTTCGTCACTGTAGCTAGAGGTGGGCATGTATACTTGTATTATTACTGTGTTTACCGGTTTAGATTCTAATCTAACCATGAGTAGTCTTTCATTCTTTTGTAAGTAATTTTCTACACAGTATCCTATCTTTTTCCGCATAACTATCCCCACACCCAAATTTCCTTCCTCGGCACCTGTATGAATTATCCTGAAGTCTCCACTCCAAAAATCCCCCGCCTCTGGCCACCGAACTTCGCTGATCCCTACTATGTCTAATGATAACCTATTCATTTCGATTTTTAGGTTCTCTAGCTTACCCACTTGCTTCATACTTCTAACATTCCACGCTCCGACTCGCAAAATGTTCCCGACTCTTAGTCTTAACTTTCCGATCGCATCCTCCGAAGTAGTCCCCTCCCGGAAATCCGAATGGGGGACTATTTTAACTCCGGAATCTTTTACCCCAGAGAATGCTATCATTTTATTATAATTTAGGTACGCTGTGTACTTTAGAGATAATGTGGTGGTGTCCCGTTGCCTTCCACATCGCGGTAGTGTGTCTTACACTGCCATACCGACCCCTATGGTATCTGCCAATCTAAGTACCGAAAGAGCCGCTGCCCTCTTTCGGGGACCTGTCTTAGTCTGGTTCCTCACTAACGACCCTACTACTTTGGTTGGACCTGTAGTTTGGCTCTTTAGCTCATTAGAACACACAAGCCATTTCACCTGTTCTAGTAATCTAGAACTTCGGCAAGGTGCAGGTCCATTCGAAATGGGATGATTGTTGTACTAGCACAAAATTCTTTGAATTTTGATTTGAAATGATTCATACTTGTATAATTAGTTCAGAAATAATAAGAACTCAAAAGTATATTGTGCGTTTACTTTTTATACTTTAGAGACGGCGGTGTTATGCTGGAACGTAAGTTGGTTTTTCACTTTTTTCCACATCTTTCTATCAAGATTTATAAAAGCATGAAAAGCGCTACTGGAACTGTTGTTTTTCTTTTAGGCAAAATGTTTGTTTACTTCGCAGACACTTCATTAACAAGATAGTGAGAATGATACAGCGTTGTCATAAGGCAACACTACGTTTTAAGAAAAATGTAATAATTATTTTTTAAATTTTTAGTTTTTGACCTTATCCAGGATATCGTACTTGAAATAGTGCAAAGAAAATATTTGGATAATATATTTTTCCCACCTCGATAGGTTGATTTAGCTGCATAAAAAATTAATTTCCTTCAAGAATTTAGATTAGTCAATCATATGTAAATGAGAGGGCGGCAAAGAATGAATATTATATTTTTTGCTAGTAAAGTTGCTGTAGTTACGAGAAGTTTTTATAACACTCTTCTAGCTAAATTATGCGTACCAGAAGTCGTATACGCTGTATCCCCTGTGGCACGACCTATACTGTAGTGAACACGTATTTAACGTTAGTCTGTAATTCAGGAAGCCTATAAAATCTTGGTTCCTTACATAGTCATAATAATTAGACAGGTGTTGCTGAAAGTTTATCCTTTTTTCATAGAATAATAAACGAAGCCCTACGCAAGCTATAATTGGATGATAATAGAGTGAGTAACCTGTACTTAGTTGGCATGTATTATCTTTTCTATCGATAGGTGCGTAGTTTACATGGGGGTCAAGTAAATATATACCTTGGAAAAGTTTTTTCGGTTACTGAACTTTTTGTACTCGAATAAAACATACTCTTTGTGTTTCTATGGTTATGGTTGTACTTCACTTCTAATCGAAAACAATAGTTCGGCGTCAATCGGGAAATTGCATATTCAGTATGACATCTATTAGTTATTTCCTACAGTTCAATGCAAGACTAATAGCTTCAAAAGTTTTGCATAGTTGAAGTTTTGAAAGCTTAGATATCGATAAAATATTGCATAAAATTTAACTTCCTTCATATACGGGATAAAATGCACCCTAACTAACTTCTACGTACTTTACGTGATACGATCATGATTTATAGTTGAATTTATCGCATATTTGAGGTAACAATTCCCGCCAATAATAAGTTCCAGAAGTTTAATGAAATATTAGTTCAATTTATTCAAACTTTACTAATGGATATTTCTTGTAACAATCCATCAAATTTTAACTAGAATTAAATTCCCTTCGGCTAATTTAAGAGCTAAGTGTAAGTTAATAACGCTAAAGTGCCACTTGGAAATAGTAATAGTTTCTTACAGTCGAGAATATAAAATGTAAAAGTAAGCGTGAACTACTGAGCTTTCATGATCGTAGATGGCGGTATGTTTACTGATGTTAACAGTCTCCGCCGTTGAATGCGTTTAAATTGCGCGACGCTTTGAAAGATAATTTCCTTTCGTGCTCAGTCTAATCTCGTAAAAGGAACGAACTATTTTCGCAGTTGTAGTGATTTTGCGGAAACGTAATAGATCACGCAGAGTTTTCGACTTCCAACATTTATGAAAACTGTGACGGTAGAAAAGACAAAGAACAAGAGCATGTACAATGATAATATTTGCAACGATGATTAAAATAAACTTCTGTTAACTTCTGAACTAACTACAAGGTTTTATCATCAAATATTTAACTTTCGTTGTCGTACTCTCTCTGTCTGCATGCAGTCGACAAACTTTATAATTTCCATAAAATTTACTTCCACAAATTGCGTGATTTTGAACAAAATAACTAGACTTTCAGATTTATTATACTGAGATGTTTTACTTTCTACTTCTCCTATCTTATTTTATAGTAGATATTCTTGATATGCAAGAGCGTTACAATATTCAGGGCTTAGTCTGGGAATTAACCCAAGTGTGAGCAATGAGCATGGGCGTGAGTATAACGTAAACTCAATAATGAACGGGTACAAAAATAAAAGGAGAATTGAGCGCCACTGTATCTATACGAACAAGAGAAGAAGCAAAAATATCCTATGGGAAGATACAGAAACCCACAGGATATGAACATTATTAAAAAACTTACAAGTTATATCAAACCACATATCTGGAGACTTCTTGAACGTACTTACCTCAGCCCCTGTTGCGAAAGCCCTAAAAGAAAATGTCATACAAAAAAACTTATATAAAAGGACACAATTTGTGTCCTTCGACAAAAGTGCACGACATAAAATAATCATCTTGAAATTACCTCTCCAATGGTATCTTACTTAATAGTGGATGTTAAGTGGTCAATCACTTACTACTTTTCTATAGTTTAATATACTTTAACATTCCTCTAATGTGAGGTGCCGGTTTACCGTTACAGACCACTCCAAATAAAACGAAAAACTGAAAAATATACCCTATAACTGAAGTTTTTAATAAAGACTTAGAAAATTTTGCGGGTTTTTGCTAAATTTTTGAGTAATTCCGATAAAAAAAAATTCGGTACTACTTACCGTGCGCATGAAATCTCAGTAAAACATTTTCACTACTATTTCGCGGAGGAATACAATACAGAGCGTGCGCATTAGATGATCTCACCATCAATGGTGCAATTTAACATCGAGCCGGCAGCCATATTGTTGTTATCGTTCGCCCCTTTTACATTGGTTTTACCTTATTTTTGAGTTGTTTTGTTCTCTTTATTTGTGTGTTTATATTTTGTATTTATATTTTTAAAAATGGTTTTCGCTAATATCGCTAGTGTTATACGATATTTCGATAGAGACAATGCCCTGCTAGCAGCAGACCTACGTGCTCTCCGTTTGGTTCAATGCAATCCACGTTGTAAGAATAGAAGATGCCGAGCCCAGATGGTAATAGTGATGGATCCAAACCGCCCACTTGGTCAATTTTACCGCTGCCCGAGACGCCATACTACCACGAGCTTATTCAAAAATACTTTTTTTGAAAAATGTCAACTTTCTTTGATTACACTGTTCCAAGTGATGTGGTGTTGGTGTATAAAGTCACCCGTAGGTGTTACATTGAATTTAATAGGAGTAACGAAGAAAAGTGTGATATCCAGCATAATCGTTACTTTCGGGACATTTGTAGTTGGAAGTTGCTACAACGTCCAGACTTGTTTCAGTTGGGCGGGCCAGGCCACATTGTACAAATCGATGAAAGCTTAATTACTAGACGGAAGTACAACAGAGGTCGTGTTTTGGAGCAGCGTTGGATATTAGGCATATATGATACCGTAACTAAGTCTGGTTATATCGTTCATGTACCAAACCGTACAGCGACCACTTTAATACCCATCATCCTAGCTCATGTCTTGCCAGGCTCGACAATTTGGACTGATGAGTGGCGGGCTTACAGATGTCTAAATAGAATGGGTTACAACCACGAAACCGTCAATCATCATAGAAACTTTGTAGATCCCCAAACAGGAATGTGTACAAATGAAATTGAAGGTTATTGGAGCAGATTGAAAGGATTTTGTCGTAGATTATCTGTATTAAGTTCCCCTATGCTGGACGACTACATAGATGATTTCATGTGGAGGCAACACTTTGGCAATGGTTCGGCTAAGGATACTTTCAATAATTTTATAAGCCATGTTCAGGAACGCTACCCCATGTAATACATCAACATTGTTAAAATTAACCATAGTGCTTTCGACAAGTGTATTGCTGCAGCATCGACGACTATAACTTAATATCAGTTCAATAATGTGCCAACTGCATTTCTACTTGTGAAGTGTTTTCGACAAGTTTATAGTCTACAACACCCGGCTTAACTATAGCAGCACCCTATAAAAAAATGTGCAGCGATATTCCTCGTGCAGTGTTTTTAGCCAGGGTGTAATTCTACTAAAACACCGAGTAAATTATTTTATCACCACTGTTAAGTATTGATGTTTGTACATACTGTAAAAGGAAATGCTTGTAAATATAAACACCTACATTGCTCAACCACAAGTCCTAAATGCATAGAGGATTTATATTGCACTTAAAACTTAGTATTGTACTTAATATTTTACAATTAAAATCTATTGCACTTGATATTTCATACTGTAGTAAAAACATATTGCACTTATTTTGTTATATCTTAAATAATAATGCCTGCAAATAAATGCTGTTTCTATAGTTATTTATATAGGTACAGTGATTAAAATTTCGTAAGCATCCTCAAAAAATTTAAGTATTGGTGTGATCATGATTAGTGTAAGTAATATTGACCTAACAAGGAGATGTAAGCCCATGTGAATCTGCGTGGGTGCACTTACATAAACTTGTTAGTACTAAGCTTTCAACTGCAACCTAACCTGGTGATCTCGATGAGAATCTGCAAGGGGGGCATTTTAATCTCCCTTATTTTTAATAGTAAACTGCTACTAACACTGACTTAACCTAGGGATCTAAACCTATGAGGATCTGTGGCAGGTGTTGTTTAATAGATATTACTTTTAAAAAAACCTGCTACTAACCAAACTTGGAGATCTAAGCCGATGAGGATCTGTAGCGGGTGCTCTTTAATAAACATTACTTTAAATAAATAACCTGCTACTAACTACTAACCTAACCTGGAGATCTAAGCCGATGAGGATCTGTAGCGGGTGCTCTTTAATAAACATTACTTTAAATAAATAGCTTGCTACTAACTACTAACCTAACCTGGAGATCTAAACCGATGAGGATCTGTAGCGGGTGCTCTTTAATAAACATTACTTTAAATAAATAAACTGCTACTAACTACTAACCTAACCTGGAGATCTAAGTCGATGAGGATCTGTAGCGGGTGCTCTTTAATAGACATTACTTTAAATAAATAACCTGCTACTAACTACTAACCTAACCTGGAGATGTAAGCCGATGAGGATCTGTAGCAGGTGCTTTTTAATAGACATTAGTTTAAATAAATAGCCTGCTACTAACTATTAACCTAACCTGGAGATGTAAGCCGATGAGGATCTATAGCGGGTGCTCTTTAATAAACATTACTTTAAATAAATAACCTGCTACTAACTACTAACCTAACCTGGAGATCTAAGCCGATGAGGATCTGTAGCGGGTGCTCTTTAATAAACATTACTTTAAATAAATAGCCTGCTACTAACTACTAACCTAACCTGGAGATCTAAACCGATGAGGATCTATAGCGGGTGCTCTTTAATAAACATTACTTTAAATAAATAACCTGCTACTAACTACTAACCTAACCTGGAGATCTAAGCGATGAGGATCTGTAGCGGGTGCTCTTTAATAAACATTACTTTAAATAAATAACCTGCTACTAACTACTAACCTAACCTGGAGATTAAGCGATGAGGATCTGTAGCGGTGCTTTTAATAGACATTATTTAAATAAATAACCTGCACTAACTATAACCTAACCTGGAGATTAAGCGATGAGGATCTGTAGCGGGTGCTCTTTAATAGACATTACTTTAAATAAATAACCTGCACTAACTACTAACCTAACCTGGAGATCTAAGCCGATGAGGATCTGTAGCGGGTGCTCTTTAATAACATTACTTTAAATAAATACCTGCACTAACTACTAACCTAACCTGGAGATCTAAACCGATGAGGATCTATAGCGGGTGCTCTTTAATAAACATTACTTTAAATAAATACCTGCTACTAACTACTAACCTAACCTGGAGATCTAAGCCGATGAGGATCTGTAGCGGTGCTCTTTAATAAACATTACTTTAAATAAATAACCTGCTACTAACTACTAACCTAACCTGGAGATCTACGATGAGGATCTGTAGCGGGTGCTCTTTAATACATTATTTAAATAAATAACCTGCACTAACTACTAACCTAACCTGAGATCTAAGCATGAGGATCTGTAGCGGTGCTCTTTAATAGAATTACTTTAAATAAATAACCTGCACTAACTACTAACCTAACCTGGAGATCTAAGCCGATGAGGATCTGTAGCGGGTGCTCTTTAATAACATTACTTTAAATAAATAACCTGCACTAACTACTAACCTAACCTGGAGATCTAAGCCGATGAGGATCTGTAGCGGGTGCTCTTTAATAAACATTACTTTAAATAAATACTGCTACTAACTACTAACCTAACCTGGAGATCTAAACCGATGAGGATCTGTAGCGGGTGCTCTTTAATAAACATTACTTTAAATAAATAACTGCTACTAACTACTAACCTAACCTGGAGATCTAAGTCGATGAGGATCTGTAGCGGGTGCTCTTTAATAGACATTACTTTAAATAAATAACCTGCACTAACTACTAACCTAACCTGGAGATCTAAGCGATGAGGATCTGTGCAGGTGCTTTTAATAGACATTACTTTAAATAAATAACCTGCACTAACTACTAACCTAACCTGGAGATCTAAGCCGATGAGGATCTGTAGCGGGTGCTCTTTAATAAACATTACTTTAAATAAATAACCTGCACTAACTACTAACCTAACCTGGAGATCTAAGCCGATGAGGATCTGTAGCGGTGCTCTTTAATAAACATTACTTTAAATAAATAGCCTGCTACTAACTACTAACCTAACCTGGAGATCTAAACCGATGAGGATCTGTAGCGGGTGCTCTTTAATAAACATTACTTTAAATAAATAACCTGCTACTAACTACTAACCTAACCTGGAGATCTAAGTCGATGAGGATCTGTAGCGGGTGCTCTTTAATAAACATTACTTTAAATAAATAACCTGCTACTAACTACTAACCTAACCTGGAGATCTAACGATGAGGATCTGTAGCGGTGCTCTTTAATAGACATTACTTTAAATAAATAACCTGCTACTAACTACTAACCTAACCTGGAGATCTAAGTCGATGAGGATCTTAGCGGGTGCTCTTTAATAGACATTACTTTAAATAAATAACCTGCCACTAACTACTAACCTAACCTGGAGATCTAACCGATGAGGATCTGTAGCGGGTGCTCTTTAATAAACATTACTTTAAATAAATAGCCTGCTACTAACTACTAACCTAACCTGGAGATCTAAACCGATGAGGATCTATAGCGGGTGCTCTTTAATAAACATTACTTTAAATAAATAACCTGCTACTAACTACTAACCTAACCTGGAGATCTAAGCGATGAGGATCTGTAGCGGGTGCTCTTTAATAAACATTACTTTAAATAAATACCTGCTACTAACTACTAACCTAACCTGGAGATCTAAACCGATGAGGATCTGTAGCGGGTGCTCTTTAATAAACATTACTTTAAATAAATAACCTGCCACTAACTACTAACCTAACCTGGAGATCTAAGTCGATGAGGATCTGTAGCGGGTGCTCTTTAATAGACATTACTTTAAATAAATAACCTGCCACTAACTACTAACCTAACCTGGAGATCTAAGCCGATGAGGATCTGTAGCGGGTGCTCTTTAATAGACATTACTTTAAATAAATAGCCTGCTACTAACTACTAACCTAACCTGGAGATCTAAACCGATGAGGATCTGTAGCGGGTGCTCTTTAATAAACATTACTTTAAATAAATAACCTGCTACTAACTACTAACCTAACCTGGAGATCTAAGCGATGAGGATCTGTAGCGGGTGCTCTTTAATAGACATTACTTTAAATAAATAACCTGCCACTAACTACTAACCTAACCTGGAGATCTAAGTCGATGAGGATCTGTAGCGGGTGCTCTTTAATAGACATTACTTTAAATAAATAACCTGCCACTAACTACTAACCTAACCTGGAGATCTAAGTCGATGAGGATCTGTAGCGGGTGCTCTTTAATAGACATTACTTTAAATAAATAACCTGCCACTAACTACTAACCTAACCTGGAGATCTAAGCCGATGAGGATCTGTAGCGGGTGCTCTTTAATAAACATTACTTTAAATAAATAGCCTGCTACTAACTACTAACCTAACCTGGAGATCTAAACCGATGAGGATCTATAGCGGGTGCTCTTTAATAAACATTACTTTAAATAAATAACCTGCTACTAACTACTAACCTAACCTGGAGATCTAAGCCGATGAGGATCTGTAGCGGGTGCTCTTTAATAAACATTACTTTAAATAAATAGCCTGCTACTAACTACTAACCTAACCTGGAGATCTAAACCGATGAGGATCTGTAGCGGGTGCTCTTTAATAAACATTACTTTAAATAAATAACCTGCTACTAA
This sequence comes from Platerodrilus igneus, assembly GCA_036346225.1. NCBI lineage: Eukaryota > Metazoa > Arthropoda > Insecta > Coleoptera > Lycidae > Platerodrilus > Platerodrilus igneus. The sequence goes on along the minus strand of JARFIW010000131.1, from coordinate 1,945,689 downwards.
CTACTAACCTAACCTGGAGATCTAAGTCGATGAGGATCTGTAGCGGGTGCTCTTTAATAGACATTACTTTAAATAAATAACCTGCCACTAACTACTAACCTAACCTGGAGATCTAAGCCGATGAGGATCTGTAGCGGGTGCTCTTTAATAGACATTACTTTAAATAAATAGCCTGCTACTAACTACTATCCTAACCTGGAGATCTAAGCCGATGAGGATCTGTAGCGGGTGCTCTTTAATAAACATTACTTTAAATAAATAACCTGCTACTAACTAGTAACCTAACTTGGAGATCTAAATCGATCAAAATCTGTAGTGGGTGCTCTTTTAATAGACATGATTTTAAATAGTAAAGCTGTTATTAACAGCAACCTAACCTGGTGAAACCGCCGAAAATGCAAATAAAGATTGTGTTATTGTGAGTGCACAGTATGCTTATTTCTAGAGTACATTTTTCTTTTTCTAAAAAAACCCTCAATATTTGTATTTTTTTTGCACCAAACTTAAATATCCGGGAAATCATCAGGTGTGGTTATTTCTTTCAAAACTGAACATTTCAAATCATTGTATGAGGTTATGTAGTACTGTCAAATTTGTTATCATTAAAAGTGTTGGTTCCTAATTATTCCACATTGGTGCTCCTGATAAATGGATTTCAACATAGTTTTGCATAGGCACCTACTATTACCAACCATATTTGGTTTGACAACTATATTGATATTTAGGCATGTATAAAATTGCATTTTTCTGCTACAATCATTGAAACCCGCAACAATTTGTTTTGATTGATGATTTATACACAACAGTCCTCTGTTTAAAGTAATGTAGAAGTTTCTGCTTGTGGTCTGTAACGGTAAACCGGAGCCTAATTTTCTTATTCGAGATGTATTATCTCAATTGTGGTCCTATTAAATTTATTTACTCATGAAATAAAAAGACTTAAGAATTTTGAAACTAGGATGTAATTTAATGTAATTCTTTTCTCTTCTTTTTTCAAAAATTAAAGTTGCAAGTATAATATTCAAAGAAATAAAATTGATCTCTCTAAGTCCATAAACTTCAATTTACATAACAACTTTTAGCATATAGCATTAACTTAAAACAAAATTTCTATTACCCAATTTACAGATCTGTCAAGTAGGTTTACATATTACTCAAGTGTGTTGAGTTAAATAAGTTTATTAAAAAAACTAGATAACATCCAAGCAATATGAATCAACAAAATTTTTAAATTTATCATAGCCTTGAGATGACATAGTACTTCTTTTAAATGTCTGATAAGCTATAAATAAACTTGTTGTTAGAAAGTGAACTTTGCTAACTCTTGTCTTTAGACATATGCACACCTCAGGTGTCTTATAAAATATCATTTAGTTATTTTTCTACAGCTACAAGTGGACTTTCTACTCTACTAAGTTAATGTTATTACAAAAATAATTATGGAATCAGATTGTCAGAATATTAATTCATCTGCTGCTTATCATGTTGAAGCTTAAAGTACTGAATTTATCTTTTCATAAGGACCAATGCTATTAATTTGATTTCTTAAGATTCGGAATTATTAACAATTTCAAAAAAATATTTCTTTAAAACTTATACAGCACAGAAACGAAGTTCTTTGTGTAATTAATACTATTTATATAGCACTCACCAGAGATTGACTTCTCACGGCATTTGTAATTTTAAATACATGGATTGTGGTTCTAGGAAATTTTCCGGTCCACAACTCAAGGCATCATCCTTTTATTAAAGGCTCAAACATCAGTAATCTCTAGGTGAACCATCAACCTCCTCATGCCATGTTATTCTAAAAAAAACTCCACCACGATAGGACTGTCTGGTTACGATTATGTTAAAAGCGGTAAAAAAAATTAAAAAACATCATCCCGTCTTTATGCCATCCACAAGAATCGAAGCTCTACAAGTGACTTCCCAAAGTGCTAAAAAATTAAAGCTCTATTTAATATAAGGATTGTTACTCGTAACCTTACCGCTAATGGACCTCAAAGCTCGCTCTGGCACATTGTTATAGGCACTGTCCCGATCGTATTTTTTTGGATCCCGTGGAACTGCATCACGGACTTGTTCCATCTAAAACAACTGCGAACTTACACTCTTTGCTTTACATCCCAATTCTCAGCAACCATTTGAATGCTAGACGCGTCATCTTGATGTTTATCTGACGCTGTCTTTGTATAAAAATGGCTACCTCCGCTTTCCAATACTTTACACGTCAAGACCTGCCATCTATTTCCGCCGTCAACTCGTGACACTCCGCGCAAGCGCCGTGCTAACCTAGTTATTCCTAAATGTGGACGTAAACTGCCTACCGGTTATGCAACACTAATAGGGCATATCTATGAAACGATTTATTTCTGGGCAGATTTAATAGAATTGTTGCTATGAAATGTTTTAATATGACGACTTTAAAATTATTTAATCGGTAATAACGTGTGCCTCTATAAAGATACCGTTCCTTTTGAAATCATTATGCAAAAACAAGAAAGATTATATTCCACATAATAGAAACAAATAGATACGACTACTAGAGTCAGTACTACAGAATATATGTTTGTTACAATACATGGAACCTTTACAAATGCTCTTAAAATTATATTATAATTTTTTAACTATTTAGGGGTCATCATCGTCATTAGGTCTTCAATCCTAGAACTGGTTGGACGCGTACCCTCATTGTTTCCTAGTCTGAACCAACCTACACATTTCTCTGAAATTTTCACAGTCTGCATCTATCACTATCTGTGTGTGAAAGTCTGATCTTGGTCTACCTCTACCTCTGTTTTCCTCTCTACTTGTAGTTTATTCCGTACTATTTCCCAAAACTGCCTTAGAACGTATCCTGTCCTTCTATTTCTCCTTTCTTTTTCATTTTCCACAGATATCTTTATTCCTCTACTGCTTCTACAATCCATTTATTATTAACTTTGTCTAACCATGCTACCATCCACATACATCTGAAGCACAACAATTCAGAAGGCTTCTATCTCTTTCTGTCTGCTTTTCCTACTGCTACTATTTCATAGAGTACTGTGCTGTGCTTCACACTATGCTTTGAACAATTTTCTTCTTGTATCTATGTTCGTTGTCTTTGAACATAGCTGCTGTTCTTTCTTGTTTGATGCAGTTCGGTCACCTTCTATTGTTTTACAGTTATATACCCTATTTCCCCGATATTCAGTGATATGTGAAGGGGGGGGGGAGCAGTCTTTGGCTGCCAACTTCCCTCAGCACCTGAACCTTTGTCGAATTAATTGTTTTTTCAATTTATCCTTTCGCAAAATTAACATTAGTTGAAAATATTTCACATCCAACACCTGTAGTTGTTTATAATATTCATCAGATTTAAGAGCACTAATTTTTTCGCCATTGGGTTCTACATCTTGAAACTGGTTGGACTAATACCTCAGCTTATTTATGTTCTGAGCTAGCCTACACAGTTCCTGCAATTCTTACAACAGCCGATATACATTATAATGTAATTAAGGGTCGCTATGCTTGCGGTCACGTTCCCAGTGCTCCACCCGAAGGTACTACATTGGATTTAAACGCGAAAAGTAAACGTGCTCCAAATTTAATTTAACTTCAGGTTAATCAATACTAAATCAAAATCTAACAAATTGAAACAAAAATAGGGTTTAAAGAATGGTATCCCTAGCGTTGATTCTAGAATTAGCCCGATCCACAGGACACACGCAAAAATGAATGGGGAGGGATCCGCAATACCGGATAAATATATATATAAAATAAATATATAAATAAATTAATAAATATCTAAATAAGCAAAAGCATGCAACAGTACATAAATTAGTAAAAGCATCGCCCAAATTATCAGTTGCACTCGCATGAGCATTATGATGGCTAGCGCCATTACGCATGCTCGTTAAATTATTTCAAAATCTCCTTATTAATACAAGTCAATGCTTATGCGAGTACAGCCGCCACAATTTTAATCCTACCTCGTATATAAATTTCCCAAGCATCCCAAGATCCAGTCGTTTTCTTAAGTCTATTGGTATCTCACTGCTAAGGAGAGATGATGCACTGTTAAAGTTCTGGTGGGTATGCACTAAATGTTCCAGGGGGAATCACAATCACTTTCACATTTAAGTCCTGGGGGGATGCGCGGTTTCACTCTATTTTATTTTCTTTATTTATTTGCTGATTTAAGTTAATTAGGGTTTACTGATTTATTTTGTTGTTATTTATTTGTTTTAGTTTATTCCAGAATCCGATTTTTCTTCGCGTATAAGATGGAACAGTGATTGTTTTAGTGGTATGGGGTTTGTCGTGCATATTAGATTTTGGTTATTGATTTTTGCTTTTGTTTATGCTTTTCAATTGTTTTTAATTTTTAAATTTTTTTTTAATTTTATACAGGTTTTAGTTATATCATGCTCATGTCCGTTTCTCATGCCAAGTCAAAATCAAAATTTTCAATCCTCCCCTACCCCCTCCGATTTACGCGCGATTATCACAGTCTAATCTCGCGACCCTTCTCGAAAATTCTTTGAAGACTGTCTAGAACGTCTTCTGGTTAGCCACTTCCCTGACTTCCTCTAGGCTCTTTGGCTATGCTAGTCCTGCGATAGGTAATTTCATATCAGCTAACTCTCGATTTGCCACCTCAAGTGGGCAGTCGAAGAGTACGTGCTCTGCACTTTCTGCGCCCTGACCGCATTCGCAGCGGTCGTTGTCAGTTAAACTGAACCTTCGTAAATACGCTTTTATAGACCTCGGTATCGACGAATGTGAAATCCGAAAGTCGCCCGTCGCGACCTCTTTAGCTAATTTATCAGCCAACAACCGATTTACAGCTGATTCCCTTCCATTGTTTTCTAATTATATGCCCTATTTCACCGAGATTCAGTAGTATGTCAAGGGGGTTAAGCAGCCTGTGGCTGCCAAAGATCCCCCAACTCTTAGACATTTGCCGTATTAATAGTTTTCAAGTAAATCCTTTTGCACAATTACCCTTAGTTGGGAGTATTGCAAAACCAATATCTGTAGTTGTTTATAATAATCACAGTACAGTTATTATTTTTGTCATTAGTTTTTCCATCTTGCGACTGGTTGGAAGCGTACCTCCATTGATTTCTATTCTGAACTAGTTTACACAATTCGCTGAAATTCTCACAGCCTACATCTTCCACTATCTGTGTGCTGTAGTCTAACCTAGATCTGCCTCTACTTCTCTTTTGTCCTATCTCTGATTCTAATATATTCCACACTATCTCCCATGTCTTAGTATGTGGCCTATCATCATATCTTTCCTAGTTATTACTTTTTTCCACACACTTCTTTCTTCCCCTACCATTTCTAGTACCTCTTTGTTCTTAATTTTGTCTGTCCATGGTATCTTCATCATACGTCTGGAGCACCACATTTCAAAGGCTTCTACCTTTTTCTTGTCTGCTTTTCCTACTGTCCAGGCTTTACAGCCATACAGTGCTGTGCTCCACACATATATTTTAAGCAATCTTTTCCTTGTTTCTATGTTTGTGGTCTTTGAACACACAGTAGTTGCTTTTTCTTGTTAAATGTAGCACGACCTTCTCGCATAATTAATCCTCACACCTGAATTTCCTTCCTCTGATCCTGTCTGAATTACCCTGAAGTCTCCAGTCCAAAAATCCCCAGCCTCTGTCCAGCGGACTTCGCTAGTTTTTACTATGTCGAGTGCTAGCATATCCATTTCGAGTTTCAGATTCTCTAGCTTACTTACTTGTTTCATACTTCTGACATTCTACGCTCCGACTCGCAGTATCGTCACAGATCTTTTTCTATTCTTTCGAATTACATCCCCCGAAGTAGTCCCTTCCCAGAGATCCGAATGTGGGACTATTTTACCTCCGGAATTTTTTATCCTACAGGATGCCATCATGTTTAACAATTTCCGTACGCAGTGTACTTGGGAGGTAATGTGGTGGTTTCTCGTTGTCTTCCAGGTGGCAGTAGTGTGCCTTAGAATGTCATACCGATCCCTATAGACTCTGGCACTCTAAGTACCGAAAAAGCGGATGCCCTCTTTCGGGGACCTGGCTTAGTCTGGTTCCTCACTAAAGACCTCACTAATTTGGTTGAACCTATAGTTCGGCTCTTTAGCTCATTGAAACGCGCAAGCCATTCTACATGTTCTAGTATTTTAGAACGTCGTCAAGGTGCATGTCCGTTCAGAATGTTATTTAGGGGTATCAGATTTTTTTGGGAAATTTAACAAATAACTTTGAAACGTTAAACTAATTAATTGTAAGTCCAACTAAAGAAGAAATAACAGTTTTGTACTTCTCGTAAACTATACACGAGGTCTCTGTCTACCGATCTCAAAAATCTATGTTGACAGAAGGAATTCAACAATGGAAATGTGGAAATGTGGATTGGGTTCCTGAGAATAGTACTTTTTTAGACGATTTGTAAATTGGTAGCTTTCCGGACCAGAAGTTTAGCATGTCTAGACAACTTTCATTAGTCTTGCTATTAAAGTATTTCTGACCTTGGAAGCAACATCATAGTAAATGCTAGAATGTCAATAAAGTTAGGTATCTATTACTTGAGTTTCGAGTGGATAATTCTAACGATTTTCCTGCCTGTCATAAAATGCGGTCTTAATATCTTTTTGTTCTTTTCGATGAAAGTTGACGGAAAATCTTTCCAATAGAACGCGGCTATCGAAGAAAGTGGAAGAATGCGTGGTTGGGAAAATAAGATTGCAGTAGGGTAATTTGGTCGTTACAAATTGCCCGTACCCTATTTATTCGCTTACTATTGGATAAATAGAAATAAATGTAACGAAAACTATTTGCAATAGCAGTTCTTTATTTTTAAACTGATAACACAATCCTTTTCAACAAATCGTAGATACAATGGAATTTGCTAACAACTCTCCCAACAATTTATTATCAGCTAATCGCTATCAGTACATGATTTTCTTAACGCTAGGAGGCAATTTTTTAAATAACTATCGAAGCTCTATAATGGGCTATCCATGCACTAATTATTAGTTTATATTATCACTACAAAAATTTATATCACGTAGGGCGATTTATATCAACAGTAATTTATAGCGCATTTTTCAAAGCCTTAAACTATAACCTATTGTCAAAACGAGCGAACGCAGTGAGCGAGTTTTGCAAATTACATGAGTTAAATAAAATTAGCGTTTCAAAACGTGTTACTTAACACGTTATGAAACCCTAATTTTATTTAACTCATGTAATTTGCAAAACTCGCTCACTGCGTTTGCTCGTTTTGGCAATTATTATATTCTTCAAATAAAATTAGTATTTTCATAACTGGTTACAAGCACAATATTTTATCTAACCCCCGCTTTAAAATATAATAAGAAGATTGTGCGGTTCCATCAAATGTAAAAAATTCAACTTCGTCGCTTTAGCTGGGCGTTGCTATTGATTGATTGATATTTATCTAAATAACTTTTGTCAGTGCTGAATTTTTGATTACAAATTAAATCGAAACTTAGTGTTTCGGAATTAGTTATACCTTCCGAAATAGAAGAGTCTGCGAATTTAGCTATAAATTCGATAATTCCAAGCAAGTCTAGAAACAGGTATGAAGAAACCTATAGGAAATTTGAAAAATGGTGTCGAGGGTAAAAGAGTAAAAAATGTTTGTGAATCGGTTCTACTAGCATACTTCGAAACGCTGAAAAACTATACAGCATCTACACTCTGGAGTAGCTACTCTACGTTAAGAGGGCAGAACTTAATGTCAAAAGAAATATTAACATCCACAAATATACCACTTTAGTAGCATTTCGAAAAACAAGATTGTCGAGTTATCACGCCAAACAATCTATGTTTTTTACAAAGGACAACATTGAAAAGTTTGTTAGAGAGGCTGGTGGTAATACGTTTTCATTCGCAAAGGTATAATTTGCTGCCAGCATATTTAAAACAATATCGTTTTTGAGCGTTGATTGTTTTAGGTGGCAATGATTACACTATGTAACAAATTTTTTTTCATTTTGTGTCCTTGGGTAGTAACTGTCATTTCCTAATATTGTATGTCTGAACAGTATAGAAAAAGTCGACTATTCCTCACAAACTTTTGCTTACGTGACCAGAACAGCAACATTTTCTGTAGTAAGTACGTATGACAAAATATAACTGGTGCAGACAATTTTATTAAATGTTCAAATTCGCGATAAGTAGTTTAATACTATGTTTGGTGATTTTACAAGTTGATTTCATTAGCTTTAAAATAATATAAAAGGCTACTGAATATTTAATACGCTCCTGAGTAGTACGTTGTTTCCTAATTGCTTACATCTAAAAACTATAGAAGCTATAGAGCTTTTGACGTCTAGGCTCAAGCAGTGGAACTTGTTGGATGAAAGTGTGCAAGTCCTAGATCAGAGAAAGCGTCGCCAAACTTTTTCTAACTTCTTCATCTAAGAAGATGGGCTTTGTTTTTGCCACGATGTGACTGGTCTGTTCGAGGAAATAGGAATTGCATGTTGACAACTCTTCAAGGAGTCTCAAAGCAGTGCTGTTGCGTAACGGAAACAAATATTCATCCCTTCGCTTGAGTCATTCAGTTTTCCTCAAGGAGGATTATAATAACACCAAAATATTGCTTAAAGTTTTGAAATATGACGAATATGGTTAGGAGGTTATCGGCGACTTCAAAATGGTGACATTCCTAATGGGTCTGCAAGGCAGTTTCGCTAAGTTTCCGTGTTACCTCTGTCTTTGGGACAGCAGAAACACCAATGTTCACTACAACAAGCGCGACTGATCACCGAGGACAGTTTTCTGTTGGAAAAAACAACATCAAACGGGAGCCACTGAGAGTATTGATGCCACCGCTGCACATAAAATTAGGGCTTATTAAACAATTTGTGAAAGCTCCATGTACGGAATCGCCAGCCTTCAAGTATCGTCAACATTTATCCCCTAACCTTTCTGAGGCAAAGGTTAAAGCTGGTGTCTTCATTGGACCACATATAAAGAAGATCCTGGATTGCGATGACTTCCTCAACAAGCTCAACCGTAAGGAGAAAGCGGTCTGGAAAAGCTTTGCCGCAGTTATTCGGGGCTTCTTGGGCAATCACATCGCCGAAAACTATGTGGAACTGGTTGCGAATATGGTGAGAAACTATGGAAAAATGTGTTGCAGGATGTTCCTCAAAGTTCACATGCTTGATGCTAATCTTGATAAATTCAAGGACAACATGGGAGCTTACTCGGAGGAGCAAGGAGAACGCTTCCATCAAGATGTACCTTGAACGACGCTACCTGGGACAGTATAATTAGAACATGATGGGAGACTACATTTGGGAGCTGATTCGCGAAAGTGATTTGCAGTATAATCGCAAATGTCCAAAAATTACACACTTCTAAACGCTTGGTGGTCATTTTTATATAATTGTAACCAAAAAAAGTAAGTAGTAATATTTTTAGATATAGAGAAAATTTAATTGATATTATTTGAAAATACGTTAACCTTTGACCACAAATTACAGAGCATAACCTTTTTTTTGATAAATGTTATAGTAGCAAATGTGGAGTGCAGCCTCTAGGTGTAAATACATTTGGCAATTTACCAAACTTAATTGCTCAACATCTTGGTTTACCAAATGCTTTGCTTATACAGGTATTTCAGGCGGTCATCTGCATCATTGCTCGCAAATTCAGGGGCTGACATTTCAAAAATTAAGCAACGTGGGGGTTGAAAATCCAGTACCGTGGCAGAAAGCTACGTCGAAAATTCTTTGACCTATAAAAAAAGAATTGCAAATAGTATACTAGGAGAACATTCCGAAGTAGCTGTTTCAACCGACGTTCATCCATCGGGTTCAGTATATAAGGAAGAAGTATAATCTCAAGTAGGCATTTCGAAAAATGAAATAAATATGCAATGAGGTTCAGGGATTGGTTTTAGTAACTGTGTTTGTAATAATTTTATCGTTAATGTACAAACAAATCTATTAACTAATTTGTAAGTTCTAATTAATAATTATTTTACTTAAATAAAGGCCTAAGTATTCAGATACGTAAAATTTCATTACATCACTAGAGATGTAATGGACCGAGTTATAAAAAATTTGACGTTACATAACGTCAAAAGTACATTTTAAGTTTGACATTTCGTAACTGGGTTAGATATAGTAATTAACAGTACTGTTAGAAAATCAATTTTGGGTTTCTCGTAGCTAAAATTTTTATTTTAAAGAAAAGTAGCTCTCAAGAAATTTTGTTTTGATAAGCTATTTGATTTAAATAAGATTTTTGAATCGCTGATCTTAGGTCTGACCATGTTTGAGATAAGTACCTAAGGTAAATCCAAAAGGTACAAAGAAGTTTAACCACAGGTTGTGGTGTTTTCTATATTATCTGAACAATAAAATCCAATTGCTGGTTGTTTTTATTTGTTTTGGGAAATTATTTATTTATTAACAGAAACACTTTGCATATGTTAGTTTATGTAAATTTTGACCAACATATTCATCTAGAACACAGTGTACTTATAAATAATTTGCTCTTTTTATTGCAATGTACATTTCAGACATCTGTCTAACACATTGTAAATTATTTTATTTAATTCTTTTACAATTTATTTTAATGTTTTCGCTTTATTTTAACTTTTTGGTAATTGTTGTATCCAAATAAATTTATCTGTTTTTCCTTTATTTTTGCAAGCGTTCCTGTCCATTTGTGCCTATCGCGATAGACTTTTAGGAACTTTTTGTCGATATTTTGTCTATTGTAAATAAGTTATGTTTTATGTCATGCTAGAAACGCCACTTCCGTAAAAAAGTTCATGGAAAATTGATATTGAGATGAAGTTATCACACAATCACACCTTGCCATTTTTATTCCATTATTTATTGGAAGTATGTTGTAGATGGATTTTTCTTTTATATTTGTACATCTCTGCTTGGGTACCAAACGTAACAAATGCTTGTAAGTCTTTTCACAGAGATGACAAAACCTGTAGTGGTCGGAAATATTTCGATAACAAGAACTCTCTCTGCGTGTGTACTATTTTACGTTTGCGGATGTTTGCAGAATGCGATCATATACCATGAGATAAGACCTAAGGCGTTGAGCATCAACATTGTGTACTTCATAAAGCATTTCAGTTTTGGGCAAATTGCTGGTTCATCATGCTGATAAATAACGCATAAACCTAATTTAGCGTGAATAATAATAGCGCTAACCTCATCTGTTACAACTATTAAGTCTTTGGCTAATTCAGGAGGGTTTCAAAGACGCAAAACTTTGTATCAATGGTAAAGATGCCGTAATTAACTTCTCTAAGTGCCCTAAAGCTGCTCCGATTTCGCCTTTCTCTATGCGGTAGATATATTGCAGTGTACGCCCTTTCTGAAGGGAATCTTGACTTTATGGGATTATATTTTATATTGTGCGGTTTCCCAGATCAAATATGAATGTTTCACAAGTATAAAGAGAGTTGTGCTATATTGCGCCCTCTTGTCATAGAAATATACAATAACCTTAATAAAGATTTATAGTTTTGCTCTGCTTACACGCAAATGTGAAGACTTTGTGGTAGATTTTCCAAGCGTAAATGAAGTGCTTTGAGGAGTTTCAGGTTTGTTGTATGTTTATGACATTTGAGCATGAATGGTAGATATTGTGCACGATTTCCAAACTTTAGTAGTTATTCCATCCGCATACGGACGACTAAAAATGATTTACCTTACTGAAAGACGGAATTCCGTTTTGTGTGACACGATAAACATAACAAAAGTGAAGGCGAACACTATGAGTACACAGTAGCATAGTAAAGAGTAGCGAGACTCACTCTTGAATTGCGATAGTTGTTCTCGCCGACATTAACGTACAAATTTGCTTCTTATGTAGTAAATACACTTCTTATTTGCCAAATAAGAAGTCTTGATTGTTTAAAGAAGACTAAAGTACTGAAAAAATTTTACCACGCTCAACTGTATATCTTGCTCTCACAGACAGCTTTGCTATTATCACCAGCGACACATGCTTTAAAGTCCCACTCAATTCTTTTCAAATTAACTTAGACCAAAACTATTTGCAAACACTATTACAAATTGTTACGTTCCCTGTTTGGCGTCATTTATGACGATAACCTCGGGCGTAATTTATTACGCCCCAAATGTGGTCGTAAATTGTTGGCGTCAAACGATTACGGATTTACATTCTATGGAAGCCATTAAAAACTAAACAAAGGACTTATCTTGGTTAATACTGTAGCCAAAGCCTCCTGCTCTAGTGGCGTTCAACGGGTAATTACCGCTAACGTCTTCAGGTAGCTCAGGATTTTGTAATGGTCAGTTTCTTCAAATGCTTGCGACGAAGTGTGTTGTTGAATCTACAACTTTAGAGAGCACAAAAGATGTTATTAATGTAATTTAAGAAACGGTAGAGGAATTTAAAGAACCCTTCACTGCATTTAATGCGCACTAGCGTTTAATACATCGATATCGTCTGGTAGTTGGAGGTAAAGTGTCAAGTTTAAAAGGCTCTTCTCATGAACTCGTTGGTGCACCCACCAACATAAACGTCTCGTATTGAAGCGCGATAACAAGACATTCCTTTCGTCTGGGTAGAAAACAAATCAATAAATAAGTTCTTCACCTCTGATTTGTGAGAAGTTATAACCACTAACTTTACACGTAATAACCTAATAATGGATGGGAAAAAAAGCTTTCTTTTTCGGATTATGAAATCCCATATTCTTAATACTAAAACGAAAACTTTATGCAGCCAAAGGCGTAATAAGACACGGCACCTCATTATCATTTCAGTACAATTATTTTATGTTTGTTTTTTAAATTATTCAAATGTGTTAATATTGTTTGGTGTTGTATTACTTTTTGGTTCGTATTTTCTTAGTTCTTATTTTGTTCACCTAAATATTGTTTGGGAAGTCTCCCTTTCAGTTCACTTTTATAGCAACTCGATGTCAGTGCCTCTTTCTTGAGAAAATTATGTTTGTTTTGAATGATTTATGCAAACCCTGATAAAACTGATTTTCGATTAGCATCTAGATGGCTGACTAAGAAGAACATTATGCTTAAAGTTTTGAAATAGAACTGATGAGAACGGAGTTTCATTCACTTATGTAAGACCAAATATGGCTCTTTATTGCTTCAAATCCCTATGGTATTTTGGTCTAAATTTCTTATTGCAATGTGGTTAATAACTTATTTCTGAATGCCTCTAACACTACGCAAATAAACTGTGGTCAAATGCCGTTACTCAAACAACGGATATCGACTCGGATTTTTATAGTGTGAAGACCAAATGATCATTTCAAAACGAGCTAGTAACTAAAACATGAAAAATATTAGGTATCGAAGATAAAGGCGAAGATTACAGCTTCGAATCCTGTCCAGAAACTTATATTTTCCATATTTCAATTACTAGCTTGATTTAAAATGATCATTTAGGCTTTGTATAAAAGTCTAAGTAATTATTTCATCTTACTAATGCTACATTATTAGAGTCAACTTCCCTTGTGGAATTAACTAATATTTGTATTTAATAGTTGGTGTGATTTTAAGCGCCTCTTTCTGTTTAAAATTGACAGGTCACAAACTTAACACTGTTGGACATGATTGACAAAAATATCAAACGTAATTGAAAATTAGGTTGACGTTTGGTTGCGTACATGAATTAGATAGATATGTATATCATTCCGATATATACATATAAATATGGTGTATAAGGGTTAAATCCCAACTCTGAGTAATTTATAAAGGAGGAGCAAACTTTTATTTAGGGTATTTGGTGTTGGAAAATGCCCTTCATACTAGTAAAATTGATGAACATTGTATGCATATTTTCATTTATTAAGTATCAAACGTTATCGATGGATTAGGCGAATTTAGTTCAGCTGCAAATTGCGTTAATCTAGAAAAAACGCGAAAATGTTATATTTGTGTGGAGATTCAAATTCTTATTATAAATGTACTACAACCAAATAGTCACGTAGGCTAGGTAATTTCGTCGTATAAAACTTACACTTGCTATGATAAAGGCGACATCAAAACATATTTGTTATTTATACTTGGTGAATATTACAACTAATAGAACATTAAATTTACTGGTATCTACATATATAATAATGGTGAGCTTACAATAATCTAAGTGTTTCACGAATGGAACCCTAAGTTTTGAAAAAGATGGTTGGTCATTGTTATTATCATACACATTTCAATTGCAATACCATGAACTATAAAACCACTTACATAATTAGTTATTAGTTGTCGGAGTTCTATAATGATGGCGTTTATCTACTATAAGGATATTATATATATATATATATATATATATATATATATATATATATATGCAGAAGACTGCATTTATTTAGTAAAGAATTAAGAAATGGAGATAGTTTGTAAATAGTAAGGAGTCAACACCCTGTATATAAAATATAAATAGTTTTAAGCGACGCAGATAAACATAGGATGACGCATAGTTAGCGTAGAAACCAGGAAGACATTCATTAGGTAAATAGAAGATATTTAATACCCTGTAGATAAAGTTTTAGTTAATTTAGGTATAGCAAGTAATAATATTTTTCAGTGGAAGCACGCGTATATTTATATGTAAATATAATAAAGTGTAAGTAGACACGCATTCAAAAGAGTTCCAAACGATTAGATTAATACGGAGATAGAAATAGAGCTTCAGGAAGCATAATATAAATGCGTGCAAATAGCTAACCATTTTTGATAAGAAAGAAGATTAAAAATTGCGTGAATAACATGCAGATATTAAAATTAAAAGTCGAATTGCATCAGTTGTTTATGGAAAAGCAATTAGATCTATCAAAACACCGCATGTTGATAACGAAGACAGCTGCAAGCAGGTTACAATTATTGGGAATCGTGGTGAATTACATCAGAAACTACTTTGAATGTAATTATTTGATTGGTTATAAATGGGCGACGAGTTGTAGACCATACCCACTGACGGAGTGGGAATTCAATAATATATTAGCAGGTACAGTGATAACGAAGTCAGTTTTGAACTCAACAAAGGCCGAAGTGCGCCACTATGAAATAAAGTGATACGTAATAATTTTAAAAAGTGAAAGATAAAATAAGTGCCAAGATGAAAACTATAATTGCCGATTAAACGTAAGTACATTTTGGTGAATGTATTTTAAACTAAAACATAAAAATAATACGGCTTCGAAGTCCGGGGGAAACAAACTACAATTTCTAAGTCTGGGGAAAGAATAATACAATTTCTAAAGCCGGGAGAAAAATTCGATATTTGAGTAAGGAAAGAAAATAAACTACGATTTCAAGTCAGAGGACAATGATAATAAGAATTCTATTTTAAGTTTGAGGAAATAGATTGATAAGAAGTAATAAGTCTGATATGAAACGACAATAAATTGGGGTGCATAAGTTAATGGTAGTCCAGAGGGTGATAGCAATAATTTAAATGCAATGGTTCAAGCGTATATTTCGAATGGGCATGTAATAATCCCACATTGGGGAAGATAATTTTTATTCAAATGGAAGCGTCGATGTGAAGAAAATAGACCAGGTCAGATTTTTTAGTTATAAGACATTTTATTTTTCTATATATTTTTTATTTTTTTGAATTTGCTTAATATAATATGAATGTGAAAAAGTCAACAAAAGAAGTTGCATACGTATAAAGTGAGTAATATGATAACAGGTTTAGAACGTTCTACACTTTGTTGATAAAGATAATAGGTTTTTTTGGTGACTTTGGGTTTTGAGTAAATAGTATATGATGTTTAATAAATGAAATTTACAACATTAACTAATTGAAAAGTGTATTTCAAATAATTTACAAAAGCTATACATAATATATTGGTTTCATTATATAAAATCGAATTACCTGAATTTTATATTTCCAAATAAATGCTAGTCGAGGTCATAAGATAAAGTTAATAAGAGAGTGATTTGATAATTTAAATAGTTCAAGGAGGAGCTACAAGTTGAATAGGAAATTGATAACAAGTAAGGCGGTAACGTATCAAATTTTGTTATTGGTTGACAAGGTTGGTTCAAGATAAAATCCAGTTAAGTTTCTGGAGGGAATTGATAGCAATATTAATAAGACGGCCCAACGTCGGAGGAGATAATTACAATCTTGTTTATTCATAGCAATAAATAATATGGTCGCTCAAATGATGGAGCGCGTATAATAATAGAGGGCATAGTATAATTAATATAACAGCCAACGTAGGGCCTCGATGATTCCAGTAGCATAGCATATATATATATATATATATATATATATATATATATAATAAGTGCAATGTCGAACTAAGAGAATAATCATAGAAAGTAATAGAGTAATATAGAATAATAGAGAATGTAATTAAGATTAAGAGTAATATAATAATTAAGAGTAATATAATATTACGCAATTAAGATGTAGAACATTCGAATAGTCAGGAAAGCTAGGATCTAGGCGTCATTGGCGTAAACATGCAAATTATCGTCGTTGTGTTTGTGTAATTATAATAAATAAATGTAAGTAAACTTTGTTTAATTTAAAATCGAACCCGTAACCTTGTATGAAGACATTTCATCTCTACAATTGATCATGACGTACGTATCTGTTACGAAGTTTAACTTGAGGGGTGGAATGAGAATTTCCTGGAGCAAATGGCCCTGTAAAAGAATTAAAACACTATAAATAGGAGTATATTCACTTTGAAAGGAATAGTATTTGCATTTTTCAATGAACTAGTGAAGATTTACAATTAAATGCTATGATATAAGTATGAATAAAAATGTTTTTTTGAAAAATGTAATTTAAATGAGTTTGACTTCGCCGATTGGAAATAATAAATAAAATCTGCATGTTTGAATTATTTTGGTAATGGAGCTATTCTAGGACTTTTGGGCGTGAGTCTAAAAATGATTTTAAATACAACTATTAGTATCACTCTAGGTACCACTAAGTTTGAATTAAGAACTTTAAATATTACTGCAAATACTTCTTCAATTATTAATACTTTTATAGCTTCACTGATTCATTTCCAACTTGGCTGCGAGTATTCGTTCTAACCTATTTGATTTGATGCCGCTGCACTAAAATTTTTTAAGAATTTGATTTGGGATTTAAATTTGGTGTCAGTCGTCAGTAATTTTGTTGGAATACCAATCTTTGAGATAGACGTGTGTTGTGAAGCTGTTTTACCGGACATAATTTAAGACTACTGTAATCAAGGTCAGATTAGCTTTTAAGTTTTATGTTTTTTGATAAACGACTATTGGAAATGTATATGGTGTATGCAATAATTTTAGTAGGAAATCTTGTAGTTATAAGATTTAATTAATTTAAATATTTATTTAGAAAATCATTTATAACGAAGAGCAATTTACACGTATTTTGTGTAAAAGTGTATTTTTAAAAAAATAATCACATAGGTGAGAGACCCTGACCCTGGAAGTTTAATGTTAGCGTATGCCAAAGGTAAGTTGATACTTTGGTGAAAATTTTGTGATGTTTTATATTTGCTTTGTACTAATTCTCATTATTGTTTAGTATTGATACTCTCTGTAAATATTTAAACTCCAGAATGTTCTTGTAAGGTTTAATATACCAATTTGTTCTAGTCGGAGAGAGTTTATGTACTATTCACTGAAATAGCTGTGGAAGTGGTTTCTTTTATTTAGTTGGGAAATTCTGAGATTGTTGGATAGTGGAAGTTACTATAAGTTCAGTAGAAATGAAAATTAGCGCACAACGTAGGGACTCATTGTCATAGGTTTCCGATATCACAGCAGAAAACTTGCAGTTAAATCGTGGGGCATATTCTGTAGGTCAATATCACAGAAAATTGACGCCCAAAATGTAGAGGTTCGACAGATCATTGTCAGACTTCCAATATCACAACAGAGAATTGACACCGCCACGTGGGAGCTCTACAGCTTTGAACACAACGTTGGTCCAAATTAATCCGAGCTTCCGTCGCGTCACTTCAACTCGCCGCTGTCTAAGCAAACATGGGCTTAACGCTTATTTAGGGTATAAGGAAAACAAATTAAAAAGAAATTTTTTTCCGCAAGAACAAAAAGATTTTTGTATCACATTTGATACATTCCCATTTAACAATGCTTATCTTACGTAAAAACATAAAAAATATTTCTAATTTCTACAAAGCAGAGACGAGTATCACATTTGTGACAGGCAACATTAGTTTGGTTTGTATCAGAAACCGAAATCCAAAATCTAAATTCTGTTCCTTTTATTTTACCCTCTCTCTTGACTAACTGTTTGTTTATTTCTATTACGTTTTGTTTCGATTTTTGTATTTTTAGGCACATCTTCCAGATAAGAAACAAGTTGAGCTTCTTCAACATCAAACAATGTCAGCAATGTTCATTCTCCTATTTTTACAAACACTGTTTAACAAACTAGCTTGTACATAAAGACGTCTTTAAATACCGCTGTATTTGTACAATAACATGATTCTACTATTGCGTGTTAGATGACTCTTGCCGCTTCAAACTTACAAATTAAAAATATTTCAATTTGTACAGTGCTCCAATATCGGCGATACATTGGCTAAATAAGGGTTAACTATTGCTCTTTGCATCCTAAATTGTTCGAAGGAGTGTGTGGATTTTCAAGCTACCGGATCCGATCTTCATGGGATCAAGTTAGTGGCAGTGTTTACCCTTGAGTTCAAATGTTTTATTGAGAACAGTCTTCTGGTCACAGAAGCCGGTGTATATATAAAGTACATGTTTTCTCTCACATAGCTCGCTTATCCAATGGTCGAACTTAGTGAGTAACGCTGGGTTTTTCTTCTTAGGACAACATTTCGGACAAGGCAGAATAATTTTAAAGTTATAAATCATATCAATTAATTGCTCCTGTGAGAGTCGAATCTTGTGAATGAAATCGGGTTATATTATACCAGACAGATGATCTTAACCATTCTTCTGATAAAGCATTCACACCTGCGAGCAAAATCCCTAAGAAAGAATTTTTAAAATAGACAATGACCTACAAGATGCATTCCTTTAATAGGAGTAGGTAGCGAAAACTAAATTATTTTTTATGTGCTTAAATTGCTATCTATATACAATATTAAGAATTTCTTTGACGCTTCAGTCGTTTGCAGTAACTGAAAAAGCTGATTAACGAAGGTGGAGGAATGAGGGGAGATAACCGCCGCCTAAACATTTTTTAATTTATATTGTTACGTAATCTCTGGTTTTTATAATGTTAACGTAAATATAACTTCAAACCTTACTACTTCAAACTTTAGTCACTAAACATTTTTAAACAGAATAAAAAATATTAGAACACCTTTTCTGAATACTGCGGGTGGCCATATTTACCCACTGGTTAGGGGTAATAGTGGTCAAGGTCACTATTACCCCTAGCTCATGGGTGAATATGGCCACCCGCAGTATTCAGAAAAAGTGTTCTAATATTTTTTATTCTGATATTCAAAAATTATCAATTGCAATAATCACAAATGTAGGTCAATCCCTCAAAACTGGTACAGTCTTTGTGTTCTCAAAGGCGAGAATGCTACATTAGATCCAGTTCTCTATTCTTTCCAAATTCGACACAAATTGCACATATATTTTCATTAACGCTACTATCATCCTTGTCTTTACTTAACGTATCTTCTGTAATCTTGCGCTCTGTTAATTATTTTTTTTACTACTAATAGTCGGGGAGGACTGGCTTGTATAGATGTCGACCCTTCTATAACTATTTTTCGTTTGATTTCTTTGTGAGCATTACTTTTTCTTTGATCTTCCTTCTTCAGGTGTTTCTGCTTGAATTGACTTTATTAGTATTGATGTCAATATTTTTGAACGTTGCTTCCTGCTATTTTCAACGAACTTCGTTCGTTTATGAAATCGATTTGTCGTCCGTCTGTCTGTCCGTCTGTCCGTCCGAGGCCTTTCTAATGGTCGGACATCAATGTGTGATACATCAATCGATTCAGCTCGGTGTCCTGAGCTTAAGTTTTGATGTCAGTTGAAATCGGGCCACGGGGACGCCGTGCCCCCGCGATATTCCGTCGGGAAAATTAAAATTTCAAATAGGTCCAAAATTAATGTGCGATACATATTTAGAATCCTCTGAAAAACTGAATCGAAATATGATGCCCCTTATTTACACACACACACACACACAACACACACATACATACATACATACATACACACACACATATATAGCTTTTAAAATATTTATTCAATAAAATAAAATATATTAAAATGTCTCTTTTGTTGTTTATAAATTTTTGTATTTTATCTGAATACTTATAATTATTACAACATAATAATTTTAATTTCTTTAAATTGTTTTAAAGTAAGTCTACATTTGGAAGTTCGTTGCGACAATGCCTTGCATTTTCAACTTGTTATGATTGGATTTTTTTATTGCCAACTGAATTCTTTTTTAACAACCCGGTAGTGGAACTATGTCAATATACGATACGCGTGCTTTTTATCAGGTGCCATATTTTCTTTTTCCTCTTATATTCCTTATCTCATTCTCTTTATCTAGTTCAGTTATTGTTCGAAGATGTGTGTGGATTTTAGAAGCTGCCGGATCCGATCTTCTTCGGATCAAGTTAGTGGCAGTGTTTACCCTTGAGTTCAAGTGCTTGATTGAGAACATTCTTCTGGTCACACAAGCCGGTGTGTATATAAAATACATGTTTTCTCTCACATAGCCCGTTTAGCGAATGGTTGAACTTAGTGAATAACGCTGGGTTTTTCTTTTTAGGACAACATTTCGGACAAGGCAGAATAATTTTAAAGTTATAAATCGTATCAATTGTTTCCTTAGTATATATATTTCTTGTATGAAGGATACAGCTGGAGCAAAGTCTTCCTCGATAAAATTTTCAGGTTTGTATTCTGAAAATCTTTAATAACTTTGACTGGTGTTGCTGCGTAGCCATATGCATTTTGAAATATTTCAGTGTTGTGATACGTTTATGAAGATGACTTTTTAGATAATTGCCACAATCAGTGTTACATGCTGATTCTAAGGATAAGGAAGAATCCACGTCCAGCGGTTGGAGTCGATGCGATATATGAGGAGGTATCGTGTACGCTACAGTTCCTCTTTCTTTGCAGAAATTGTACACCTGGAATGTACAGGTTTTACAACATCTCCTTTCTTGAAATGTCAACTTATTTATCCGTCCGTTGTCTGAGCAGGTAGACTGTACTTGTTGGTCCATTTTTCTTTAACTAAGGTTTTAATTGTTTGCGCACATAAATAAATAAAGGTGGAATATATGCTCTTGATTCACTTATGCAGTACATAATAGATGTCGTTTGACCTCTTGCTGCGCTCGTTATGAAGCCGACTCTCATCTGTTCTTTTTGAGCAAATATTTTAACAGGATTTTGGACAGTTGTTGTGCCCATCTCGTATGCATTATTTATTTTGGAAGTAGAAAATTTATATTTAAGCCAAGAGAGTTTAATTTAAAGAAAAATAGGTCTACCTAAGTTTTATTGAATGCTGATACTTGGCGCCTCTGGTTTTTTTAATCGAATTGTTGGATTTCTTTTAAGGAAGCCGGTTATCAAGTGTCTTCCTGAAGTTTCTTTTTCTTTAGAAAATGAGTTATGCACGTTTTTCTTCAGCGTAGTGATAGGCACATTTTTAATTTCTATGGGAGTTGTTTCATAAAAATGTTTAGACAATGTTCTAACCTTCTAACCTTCATCAGTAAATATAAAATTACGGCCTAAAGAAGCTTCTCGTTTATCATTTCTCTTTAGTCGTACTTGAAGTGCAGATCAGACTTTTTGAAACTTCACGAACGCTTTTGTCACTATTTATTGCTGCATTAAGTTGTTCGGCATTCCATCGTGCTTTGCAGCTTTTTCTTTTGTAAACTCTAGGCATCTGAAATTAACAATTTATAAAGAAATACTCTACCTACGTAAATGTAATTTTGGGAGTAATAGTGGTTGTCCCGCATTACCCCCACGCGCGTGACCATTATAACCCCAAAATATACATTTATTCTCATTGATTTACAGTCGTTAATCGCCTAAATTAAAGCAATATTTTATTATGTAGGCTTAAACCACATTAAAAATGTAACATATGACTACCAAATATGTAGCTAAATAAGTTTAATTAAATACGTCTACGTACCTTTAAAGATCAGACATTGATAAATAAAATCTGACGTCAAAAATTCCCACTTTCCGTCAGAGCATCTTCTGGCTTTAGGTACAACATACTATACAGAGATTTATAGCGTTATATGTATTAAATAGGAAAAAATAACATGCCTGTAACTGCTATACTGGATGGCTATTTCTACCGCCAGCCACCCCCTTCTTCTAAATAGCTTTTAAATAAAATAAAAAGTTATGGTAAAACAATAAAATTGCATGCTTACGTTCAATTTATTACCGAAATGAATTAGATACTAAATAGCCTTGTATTTAGCAGTTATAGAACTTTTTTTAAATAGTATAGTCATCTTATCTTTAATAATATGTATATTACTATTATTTTTATTTGTTGCAGGTATATTTTTCAACGTTAAATGAAGATTCAGTGGTGAGTTAACAAAAATCAATGCTATAAAGTAGTACTGCTTGGGATTCGACTTTAGTAAAGAGCGAATAATAGGGCAATTTTCTTTTTTCCTTTCTAAAACACATGTAAAGTCATGTTCCCCTTGGTATAGGTCAGTGGGAAGCTACCATCAATTTATTTTATTGCAAACACAGTCATGAAAGAACTTGAGAAAACGTGGTTGCGCGAATAAGAATGTAACAGGGTGCTTTATTAGCTACACCCTGTTTTTCTATTGTTAGGTGTATGAAAGATAAAGTTTTTGTGATGTCATAACGTGGAAGGTAGGTCAAATGGATCAGGAATAAGCAGTAATCTAGATAAGAAAAACATGAAGTATTTTTTATAGGTGTTAGATTATTTACACTACATTCGCTTAATAAATAAACACAACATGAAGGTGCTTTTACTACTTATACTTTTAGACGAGGGATAATGTTTTATCTTGACCTCAAACATTTGAAAATATTGGTCTCTGTTTGTGATTTAAATATCTTTTGAAGTATTTTGCGACTAAATAGGTGTATTTATGAAAGCTTCATGTCTTAGAATTGATTAAGCTGTACAGCATTGCTGGGCGGCTCCGTGGCGTAGTGGTATGTGTGTGACTACTACGCCCAAGGTCCCGGGTTCGAATCCCGACACGGTCCGCTTGAAAAATGTTAGGCGAGCATTTTTCACAAAAATACACCCTCGTTCGGATGCGAGGTAAAATGGAGGTCCCGTGTGTGAGTGTTGTCACGCACGTTAAAGATCCCTACCTTGCTTGGAACAGCAAGGGTTCGGCAAAATTCAAAATTTTCCAGGTAACAAAAACTCGCTTCCTGGCCAATGTAGTACCTTCGGGTGGAGCATTGGAAAATCACATGTAATGTACAGCATTGCTAGCGGCTCCGTGGCGTAGTCGGTATGCGCGTGACTACTATGTCCAAGATCCCGGGTTCGAATCCCAGCACGATCCGCTTGAAAAATGATAGGCGAGCATTTTTCATAAAAATACGCCCTCGTTCGAATGAGAGGTAAAGTACGAGGGGTAAGGTGAAAAGTTCTCGGCCTACAATGAAAGACTGCAATTTTCAGTAAAAAGAAAAGATTTTATTTTTCGACATAATCCCCCTTAACTTCAACACGATGGCTGAGCAAGTCGTACTCCAAATCCGTCAATTTTCCCATCGCCAACGCACCCT
This sequence comes from Platerodrilus igneus, assembly GCA_036346225.1. Taxonomy (NCBI): domain Eukaryota; kingdom Metazoa; phylum Arthropoda; class Insecta; order Coleoptera; family Lycidae; genus Platerodrilus; species Platerodrilus igneus. The sequence goes on along the minus strand of JARFIW010000131.1, from coordinate 1,921,928 downwards.
TGTCTGCAGGTGCGTTCACCAAGAGGTGAAAGATGATTTTTTCTTTTTCAAGCTAGGCCTCTTCTCGCGAATTTTGACATCCAGCTGGTCAAAAAGGGTGGAGTAATATTGGCCTGTAATTGTTCTGCTTTTTCAGGGTATTTTATTAACAAGAACCCTTTCGCATCCCAAAACAGGCTAGCCATCACTTTTCCGGCAGGTGCGATCTTTGGCGCTGAACAACCGGCTTCCACCCACTGCTTCGACTGTTGTTTCGTTTCTGGCGTGTAATGGTGGACCCATGTCTCATCCATAGTGACAAATCGCCGCACAAAATCGCTCGGATCCTTATTGAACCGGGCCAAACATTGCTGCGAAACTCGTTTTCGCATTTGCTTTTGATCGGCATTCAGCAAATGGAACTTTTGCATCCCTAACTCTTTGTGTAAGATGTTTCGCACCTTTTCGTACGATATCCCTACAGCCTCAGTTATCTCCTTCACTTTCACTTGCCTATCGTCCAACACGACATCATGCACTTTTTCGATCGTTTCCGGTGTGGTTGCGGTTTTTGGTCATCTTCGAGAGACGTGCGACCATGTTTAAATTCAGCTACCCACTTTTTAACGGTTGACAGGGAAGGGGCAGAGTCTCCGTAAACTTTTGTCAACTTCGGATGAATTTCCTGAGGGGTTAATCTGTCCAAAACGAAGAATTTTATGACCGCACGATATTCAAGTTTATCCAAACACGCATAAGACGTCTTCTTGAAAAAATACGTGTAAACAAATTACTTGAGATAGCAAGTTGAAATTTGTCATACGAACTAATGACGTGCACGCAGGTGGGATGCACCAATTTTTGCTGTTTGGAACGCCATCTCTGTGTCAGGCCGAGAGAACTTTTCACCTTACCCTCGTAAAGGTCCCGTGTATGGGTGTTGTCATGCACGTTAGGATCCCTACCTTGCTAGGAACTGCAAGGACTTGGCAAAGTAAATAATTTTCCAGGTAAAAACTCGCTTCCTGGTCAGTGTACCTTCGAGTTCGAGTGGAGCTTTGGAAAAATCAAATGTAGTGTACAGAAATGCTCGTACAATTAACACGGGTATTATATTCCAATATGAATAGCTACTACTTGTTCTTAAACAATTTAGCATCCCATTTTGGTTGTTCCAGAGTTATGTTCCAATTTCATATATATTTTAAAACTTTTCTACAATTTTTCTCTCTTATTTGAGCATATTTATCCATACGCTACTCTGCTAGGTTTATTCTGACAATTTTATTAGCATGAGTTTATTTTTCTTGTATATAAATCAGATAGGTTGATTTACAATTTTATTTTATTTGTGGTTATATTTCTTAGTACATAACTCACGTAAATTGAGTTCATATAATTAGAGCTTATACAATTATTCTTCTTGATCGTTTACTTCCAAGCTATTTTTATTCGTGGTAACTTGAAACTTCCGCTCTATTTATCCCTTGACTATTTGCAGAAAATCATTTTTCTGACTTAGCGCAAAATGAAGCAGTTACCCGTTAATTCTCTAATAAGGTTAACCGCGGAAATATGAATAAGGGATTTGACGTACATAAAACAAGAAAAACCTCTTGTTTATGAACGAATGCGTCCTTAGTCTCTACCTTTCATTTTCATTAGTAATTTTAAAATGATCTGACACTTATTCAAATAATTACTTGAAAGTACAAGATGAATTGTTATTACATTTATTCATCCAGAAATATTCTAGCTGGAAGCATATACCAGTTTTCACTTTGTTCTGAAAAGAATGACATTTTAACTAAATCGCGTCAGTCATCTTCAGACCTTTAGTAGCTAGTTGTATACACTTGCCTCCACTCATTCTCCAATTGATGTTAGAATTCGATAGTGACATAGTGACTAGAAGCAAGCGCAAACACACCTGAAGATGATTGATGCCAAAGATCTTCTAAGTACTTACCACTCTCACTACGAAATAGGTTTTATATGTGTAACTTTTAATATAGTCTGTTTCACGAAACAGTGTTAATGGTGTCATATAGACCATCAGCTGCTATGTTGCCATACATTGCATATAACACCATTGCTTTAGAATGTTTGTGTAATGTCTTAGGCGTATTGTTCGCCGTTAATCCGGAATAACAATACAAAATACGATTTTTTTTTAAATAGGACAGTTTTAACGCAAGACAAGCAAGAAAAATTCGTAAAGTTGTCGAAAACAACAAATCGCAAATGACAGCCGACAGATGCAAATTTAAATGAACTTTAATGTCAACAGCGCAAAGTGATGTCAACTCGTAACATTTATTTTTTGTTAAATATTACACGTACATAGTTTTGGATTACATTTGGCAACAAAAATTACTGCACGTGACGTCACTTCACAGATTCGTGAAATGGACTACAGCAACAGTTTTCAAAAAAATATTTTGTAATCCCTTAGTCTGCATTTTAGCTCTCTAAATTTTACCGTCTATGCAAACCATGGATAGGTTTCCGGTTTTTTATAATATCATTTTATAAGTAACTATTTTATACCCACTATTTTTTGTAGATACATACCGAGTATTAATTACAAACTAGTTCTTGAACCTGATTTAGATTACTGAGCATTACTTCTCTTATACTTTCCCAGGCTTCAGCCTTTTTCCACCTACGCAAGCCAGTGGGGTGTGTCTCATGCGATGTGTGCTTATTCCTTTCATGTCAACGAGAAAAGCGTAGCTGCGTTTCACATCCAGGTGTTGTGAGTGAAAATAAAACAGTTGGTCTAGGTGTTCAGTAGTTTTCTTCGCAACATGCCAAATATTTGCACTTTTTAGTGTTTTAGATACGGAAAAATCTATTTTGTTTACATGGGTACTATTTCTTCAGTCGTTATAAACCCAAATATTTCAGAACTATTTTCAAGAAGGTTGCGGTCAAATACTTCCAGCTGTTAAATACGGAGACTCCCACTTTTTCCAATCACCGTCTACTCCCATTTAGCTGTTACTTATTTATATCTCTTATTGCGTTTTCATATAGCAAATCCATAGGCGACAGAATAACTAAATATTATTTTTGCCTCTATCATAACAACTGCATTATGCAATATCTTCCTGCATCGTAACTTTTAATCACACTCTGAACTTCTAAACGAAGAATAAGAATGCTTCTAATTCTGATTTTTGTTGACTACTGATACATTTGCATACATTCCTCTGTGTATGTGAAAAATTTAGCGTTTTTTACCCAAAAAATACGTGAACGATTGACATTGATTTTGTTTGGTTCATAATAAAAGAGGTGACAATAAAATTGGTCTTTGGATTAAGAAATTGTGATATATTATACCATGCAGTCATAAGCTTTTAATGTTATATTTATTTAGGCTTTTTATAGTATATGGAATATGTTGTCTCGATCTGCTTGCTGTGTAACATGTTGCCTGCATGCATTGGATTGTGTTTTGATTTCATGGCATGCCTCTGATTCTGTGTAACCAATTTACTGTTGTTACAAAACGATACTTTTAGTAAAATATCATTTATTCAGTAGAATGAACCTAAATTTTGTATAAATATAGACAAACTTTTGGCGTGAACGTTGTTTAACATTTTCAAGTCAAATACAATATCCAAAAACGTAGTATGTTGTATATGGCTTTAATATATGTAACTTTTTATACCGGATTAAGCTTCGTTAAGTCCCCACATGTACGCGTTGCTTTCTATTTAGTGAGTTGAAGTTTGTATAAATATTGCATGATATGAAGTGTTGCTTTCAGTTTTTCTCTCTTGTATAATTAGACATAGAAAATACATATACGTAGTTTGATAGAATAAAAATGTTCGAATCGTTTACCGATACTACTTAATTATTTATCGCTTACGTCTGTTTATAAATTATGTAGCTAATTTGGTTCCCGAGAGTTAAGTCAAAAATAAATAAAGTTATTTTAAGTAGTACTGCGTGAGTAATTCATTGTTTGATTTTCAGGCAAAAATTTTTTATAATTTGATTTACTAAATACACAGACCAACGCGATTTTTGTTTCTTGATGTTTCTGGGTGTTTTTTATGTACTTTTGGTCGCTGAAACCGAATCTGCACTCAGAATTTTCGTAACACCATCAGGTATTAAGATATTCGTTAAAGACGGTTTACATTGTATAACATATTGTAATTAACGTAATCCGGCGGTGGCTTATAATTGGCATGTAAGCGCTACATAACGTCGGGCGAATGTTCTAGAAATGGCTGGGAAAACAAGCTTAAGATATATAAACGCCGCGGACAGGGTGAGCAGTAGTTGATACCCTAGATGCTTCTATAAATAGGTATAAAATATAAATAAAAAAATTATATCTTACACTACTGCTGCTAAACTTTATCGAATATCGTGAAAGTGTGCAAATCGAACAATTCGTGTGTTGCGAGTTTACGATTAATTCTCATAAAAATGCAATAACTACGTTAATCAAAAAAGCTTATGAGCTTTATTTTGGATGCAAACTAGGAGATCAGGATAAACCTTTTGCGCCCAACATTATTTGCGCAACGTGTGCTGCGAATTTAAGAGAATTGCTGAACAGTGCGCGTAAGTCAATGCCTTTTCCAATGCCTATGGTGTAGAGAAAACCGAAAGATTATGTTACATATTGCTATTTTTGCTTGACGTACCTATCTGGAATTTCCTGCAATCATCTCAGACTAGTTCTTCACGGTCAGAATATTTACGTGTCCCCAAACATTCAGAATCATGTACACTTAACGATGATATGAATGCTTCTGAAGATAATATTGTGAAACCTATTAAACAAGACATATCTTGATTTTCAACTATTTGATATAGGTATTCCACAGTTACTTTCACAAGATGAACTTAACGACTAGTACAGGATTTAAGTTTGCAGAAAAACCAAGCTGAACTGTTGGGATCCAAGTTGCAGGGTTGAAATATATTGCAGAGTGGTACGCATATTTATGCATATCGGAGTGGTGAACAAGATTTGCTTCACTTTTTTACATTGTATAATCAGTTGTAAGTACAAAGTTAATAAGTGGATAGTATTTATTGATTCCTCTACTCTGAGCTAGATGGGAGTTCTTCTCCACAATAGAAATCTGCACCCCCCTCTATTCCCATGCCCATGTCCATGCAGTATATATGAAGGAAAACTATGACCATATGAAAACTTTGCTTGAAAAAATTAAGTATACAGAACATGGGTGGAGCATATATGGTGATTTAAAACTTGTAGTACTTTTGTTAGGAATGCAATTGAGTTACACCACGTATTGCTGTTTTTTCTGCGAATTGGACAGCAGCGCAAAGAATAAACACTACTTTGTAGAAGACTGGAAAATGCGAAAAGGCCTTTTACTGGAGGAAAAATGTTACAAATCCTCCTCCCGTCTATACAAAAAGTTTTGCTACCTACCATCTCTGCACATAAAGCTGGGACTAATGAAAACTTCGTCAAAGCTTTAAATAAAGATGGTGAAGGATTCCTGTATCTGAGAAAGAAGTTCACAAACTGAACGAGGCAAAAATATAAGAAGGAATTTGTATTACGCCGCAAATTTGTCGCATCATAGAGGACAGAGTATTCGATTCAAAGCTGGCCGAGATTGAGCCTGATACATGGGCATCATTTAACGAGGTGTGTTCTAATTTCTTGGAAAATATAAAGGCGTATAATTACGAACAAATTGAGAATCTTTTAATGTCCACATACAGCGATATCGGTTGCAACATGTTTTTGAAGATACATTTTCTCCACTCAAATTTGGACGTTCTTCTCGCAAATCTAGGTGGAAGTGATCACCAAGACGATAGGTATCGTGAAAACCGTTACCAAGGGAAGTGAAGTCCCGCACTGCTCGTAGATTTTTGTTTGAACTTACTCAGGTATGTTCCAGAGGTACCCTATAAACGTAAATCACATGCAAAAAATTTTTAGATTCAGTAATGACGTGGTATGCATAATTTGCATGATAACTAATGTTATCATTACATAATCAAACATTCCACTATAAAGATATAAATAACTTTTGATTAGAGGGCGATAGAAAAACTCTGTTAACAGATTCGTAATCAGCGGGGAAAATATCTTGTAAGAAACATCCATGGCACATTAGAAGACAAAAAAAATTCAGAATTTGTTGTTCAGTGATATTATCATTGTGTGTAAAAAGTTTAGCTGTTAAAAAATTTTTATATTTGTCGTTAAATTTACTGATTTTTGTATATTTTCAAATATCCAAGCCCACTCTCACGCTCTGCTTTCTGAAAAAGCTTCAATTTGTCTAAGAGCATTATCTGATTTCTTTTAACTTTAAAGCGTTTCTTCAACCTAATCAATGCATGTACTTATGTAAGTACACAAAAACTTACAGACCAACTGTAGTCTGATAAGGTTTCTAAAAATGTAAAAAAGGCGAAGTATTATTCGTAAAAAGCCATTTTGCACATGGTTGACTTAAAAGCACTCACTATGAAAATTCTCTATTCTAACCTTCACATTTATTATTAACTGATTTTGAAACATTTCATAACGCACCCCAAACCACTATTTAATAATTCTTTAGTAAACCTGACACAAACTAGAATTTTTAAGTGTGTAGTTAAAACTATATATACCCACTCAATCAATTTAATACAGGTTCGGGCAACTATTACCACACCTATACAATAAGCCGCGGGCAAGGGTTACAAAAACCATTTGTAAATATTTTTAATGAAATGGTTCCCCGTATACTTGCTGTGCCTGTAATTATGTAAGCGATAATTTGCTGCAAAACCAGATCTAAATATTCAAGCCTTTTTATGCACGTATGCAATAACGATCGACTAAAATTATATAAATCAATTTTTATCTCATCCATAAACACTCGGATTTTTGATTATTAACATACCAATGATTAGGACTTCTCAAACATATTTCTGTTAAAAAAAAATGCGAATGGGCGTTTCCTTGCTTCCTTTTGTATTACATAAAATGTTGGATTACCAACATAGAAATAGCTTTAAAAAACAGTTTATATAGGTTTGATGACCAATATTTTTAGACAGTTAAGTTGGATATTTTAAAAAACAGATTGTTGAAAACAGATCTACACTTGTAGGAAATTTCTAAAAAACCTGCAGAAGCACTTTAAAAAAATTATCACTAGATTTTCAGTCTTGGAACTGGTTGGAGACGTACCTCCATTATTTGCTATTCTAAGCTGACTTACGCATTTTCCTGAAATTCCTACAGCCTACATTTGTCACTATCTGTGTGCAATAGTTTAATCTAGATCTACCTCTCTCTTTTTTTCCTTTCTCTGCTTCCAGCGTATACCTCACTATTCCCTCATGCCTTAGAACATGTCCTATCATTCTATATCTACATATTTTTATTGTTTTCCGCATAATTCTTTTCCCCTACTATTTCTAAAACCTCCTTGTTCTTAACTTTGTCTGTCCATGATATCTTCATGATACGTCTGTAACACCACATTTCAAGGGCTTCCATCTTTTCCTATCCGCTTCTGTTACTGTAAACGTTTCACAGCCGTATAGTGCTGTGCTCCTCACATATGCGTTCTACAAGTTTTTCTTTGTTTCTATGTTTGTTGTTTTCGAACATAGTAGTTGCTTTGTATTGTTAAATGGCGTACGGCTTTGTGCTAATCTTTTTTTATATCTTTTGCAATTTACCCATCTTGCGTTATTTGGCTTCCTACGTAGCAGAAATCCTAAACCTCTTGTTAATTGTCATTTCCTATTTGTACTCAGGTTTCTGATGTATTTTTCCTTCATTTACATACGAGTACTTTAATTTATTTCTGTTAATTTTCATACCGCATCTTTCTGTTAGTCCCGTTTCCATGTTATTAAGAGCCTCTTCTATCTCTTTCTCGCTAGATGCTAATACCGCTCATCATCACTAGGTCTTCAGTCCTGGAGCTAGTTAGGCGCGTACCCACATTGTTTTCTATTCGGAGCCAACCTACAGATTTCCCTGAAATTTCCATAGTCTAAATTTTTCACTATCTGTGTACAATATTCTGATCTATGTCTCCTTTACCTCTTTTGATTAATTCTCATAAAATGCAATAACTACGTTAATCAAAAAGCTTATGAGCTTTATTTTGGATGCAAACTAGGAGATCAGGATAAACCTTTTGCGCCCAACATTATTTGCGCAACGTGTGCTGCGAATTTAAGAGAATTGCTGAACAGTGCGCGTAAGTCAATGCCTTTTCCAATGCCTATGGTGTAGAGAAAACCGAAAGATTATGTTACATATTGCTATTTTTGCTTGACGTACCTATCTGGAATTTCCTGCAATCATCTCAGACTAGTTCTTCACGGTCAGAATATTTACGTGTCCCCAAACATTCAGAATCATGTACACTTAACGATGATATGAATGCTTCTGAAGATAATATTGTGAAACCTATTAAACAAGACATATCTTGATTTTCAACTATTTGATATAGGTATTCCACAGTTACTTTCACAAGATGAACTTAACGACTAGTACAGGATTTAAGTTTGCAGAAAAACCAAGCTGAACTGTTGGGATCCAAGTTGCAGGGTTGAAATATATTGCAGAGTGGTACGCATATTTATGCATATCGGAGTGGTGAACAAGATTTGCTTCACTTTTTTACATTGTATGATCAGTTGTAAGTACAAAGTTAATAAGTGGATAGTATTTATTGATTCCTCTACTCTGAGCTAGATGGGAGTTCTTCTCCACAATAGAAATCTGCACCCCCCTCTATTCCCATGCCCATGTCCATGCAGTATATATGAAGGAAAACTATGACCATATGAAAACTTTGCTTGAAAAAATTAAGTATACAGAACATGGGTGGAGCATATATGGTGATTTAAAACTTGTAGTACTTTTGTTAGGAATGCAATTGAGTTACACCACGTATTGCTGTTTTTTCTGCGAATTGGACAGCAGCGCAAAGAATAAACACTACTTTGTAGAAGACTGGAAAATGCGAAAAGGCCTTTTTACTGGAGGAAAAAATGTTACAAATCCTCCTCCCGTCTATACAAAAAAAGTTTTGCTACCTACCATCTCTGCACATAAAGCTGGGACTAATGAAAAACTTCGTCAAAGCTTTAAATAAAGATGGTGAAGGATTCCTGTATCTGAGAAAGAAGTTCACAAACTGAACGAGGCAAAAATATAAGAAGGAATTTGTATTACGCCGCAAATTTGTCGCATCATAGAGGACAGAGTATTCGATTCAAAGCTGGCCGAGATTGAGCCTGATACATGGGCATCATTTAACGAGGTGTGTTCTAATTTCTTGGAAAATATAAAGGCGTATAATTACGAACAAATTGAGAATCTTTTAATGTCCACATACAGCGATATCGGTTGCAACATGTTTTTGAAGATACATTTTCTCCACTCAAATTTGGACGTTCTTCTCGCAAATCTAGGTGGAAGTGATCACCAAGACGATAGGTATCGTGAAAACCGTTACCAAGGGAAGTGAAATCCCGCACTGCTCGTAGATTTTTGTTTGAACTTACTCAGGTATGTTCCAGAGGTACCCTATAAACGTAAATCACATGCAAAAAATTTTTAGATTCAGTAATGACGTGGTATGCATAATTTGCATGATAACTAATGTTATCATTACATAATCAAACATTCCACTATAAAGATATAAATAACTTTTGATTAGAGGGCGATAGAAAAACTCTGTTAACAGATTCGTAATCAGCGGGGAAAATATCTTGTAAGAAACATCCATGGCACATTAGAAGACAAAAAAAATTCAGAATTTGTTGTTCAGTGATATTATCATTGTGTGTAAAAAGTTTAGCTGTTAAAAAATTTTTATATTTGTCGTTAAATTTACTGATTTTTGTATATTTTCAAATATCCAAGCCCACTCTCACGCTCTGCTTTCTGAAAAAGCTTCAATTTGTCTAAGAGCATTATCTGATTTCTTTTAACTTTAAAGCGTTTCTTCAACCTAATCAATGCATGTACTTATGTAAGTACACAAAAACTTACAGACCAACTGTAGTCTGATAAGGTTTCTAAAAATGTAAAAAAGGCGAAGTATTATTCGTAAAAAAGCCATTTTTGCACATGGTTGACTTAAAAGCACTCACTATGAAAATTCTCTATTCTAACCTTCACATTTATTATTAACTGATTTTGAAACATTTCATAACGCACCCCAAACCACTATTTAATAATTCTTTAGTAAACCTGACACAAACTAGAATTTTTAAGTGTGTAGTTAAAACTATATATACCCACTCAATCAATTTAATACAGGTTCGGGCAACTATTACCACACCTATACAATAAGCCGCGGGCAAGGGTTACAAAACCATTTGTAAATATTTTTAATGAAATGGTTCCCCGTATACTTTCTGTTAGTCCTGTTTCCATGTTATTAAGAGCCTCTTCTATCTCTTTCTCGCTAGATGCTAATACCGCTCATCATCACTAGGTCTTCAGTCCTGGAGCTAGTTAGGCGCGTACCCACATTGTTTTCTATTCGGAGCCAACCTACAGATTTCCCTGAAATTTCCATAGTCTAAATTTTTCACTATCTGTGTACAATATTCTGATCTATGTCTCCCTTTACCTCTTTTTTTCTTAGCTCTGCTTGTAATATATCCCGCACTAGTCTTCTAAAACGCCTTAGAACGTATCCTTACCTTCTATTTTTCGTATTTTTTTTTGTTTTACACAGATATCTTTATTCCCTCTACTATTGCTGCAACCTCTTTGTTATTAATTTTGTTTGTCCATGCTATCATCATCATACATCTGAAGCATAACATTCCAAAAGGCTGCTACCGTTTTTTGTCTGCTTCTCCTGTCATTATTTCATGGACATACTGTGCTGTGCTCCACTCATATGCTTTCGACAATCTTCTTCTTGTTTCTATGTAGCCGCTGTTCTTTTTTGTTAGATTTAGTTCGGTCCCCTTTCCATTGTTTTACAATTATATAACATATTTCCCCTATATTCAGTGGTATGTGAAGGGCAGGTGACTACGTGGTGTTGTTGGTATGCGTGTTACTACTATACCCAAGGTCCCGGGTTCAAATCGCGACACGGTCCGCTTGAAAAATGTTAGACGAGCATCTTTCACAAATATACACCCCCGTTCAGATAAGAGGTAAAATGGAGGTCCCGTGTGTGAGTGTCGTCACGCACGTTAAAGATCCCTACGCTGCTTGCAACAGCAAGGGTTCGGCAAAATTCAAAATTTCCAGGTATAAAAAACTCGCTTCCTGGCCAATGTAGTACCTTCTGGTGGAGCATTGGAAAAATCAAATGTAGGGTATGTGAAGGGGGTTACGCAACCTGCGGCTAGCAAGATCCCTCCAACATTTGCCGAATTAATAGTTTTCCAATATATTCTTTCGCGCAATCAACATTAGTTGAAAATATTTCAGAATCAACACCTGTAGTTGTTTATAATAATCATCAGATATAAGTGAAATTATTTTTTTTCGTCATTAGGTTTTCCTTTTTGAAACTGGTTGGACCCGTACCTCCACTTACTTACTTACTATTCTGAGCTAGCCTACACAGTTCTTTGAAATTCCCACACTCTAGACACAGCTCGGTTCCACTTCTATTGTTTTCTAATTATATGCCTTGTTTTAACGAGATTTCAGTGGTATATTAAGCAGTCTGCGGCTACCAAAATCCCCCAACACTTAGACATTTGCCGAATTAATAGTTCTTTAGTAAATCCTTTCGCACAATTAACATTAGTTAAGAATATTGCAAAACCAATACCTGCTTATAATAGTCAGCAGTTTAAGTACAGTTATTTTTTTCGTCATTAGGTTTCCATCTTAGAACTGGTTGGACGCGTACTTTCATTGACTTTGCAAAATGTTCCCGACTCTTTCTAAACTATCCGATCACTTCCTCCGAAGTAGTCCCCTCTCGGAGATCCGAATGGGGGACTATTTTAACTCCGGAATCTTTTACCCCAGAGCATGCCATCATCTTAATAACAATTTAAGTACGCTGTCTACTTGGGAGGTAATGTGGTGGTTTTCTGTTGCCTTCCACATCGCAGTAGCGTGTCTTAGAATGCCATACCGACCTCTACGGTCTCTGCCCATCTAAGAAAAGAGCTGCTGCCCTCCTTCGGAGACCTGTCTTAGTCTGGTTGCTCACTAAAGACCCTACTAATTTGGTTGAACCTGTAATTTGGCTCTTTAGATCACTGGAACGCGCAAGCCATTCCACCCGATCTAGTATTCTAGAACTTCTTCAAGGTGCAGTCTATTCGGAACGGGCTAAAACCACTATATCATTTGTAAATCTAAGCATATTAGTCGCTTATCCCTGCATAATAATTTCAAATATCTTTCTGCATTTGATAGTACACTTTGCCTCTTCGATATATAAGTTAAAAATTAACGGGGCTAGTACATATCCTTGTCTCACCCCTTACCTATTATTTACTTCTCCACGTTCCTGCTCTAATTCTAAAACCGTTGTTTGCTCTTTGTATAAGCTATGTACTATCCGCCTATCCCTGTAATTCATTCCAATCTTGCATATTTCGAACATTGTTTTCCATTTTCCATCACCGAATGCTTTTTGTGTATCTGCAAACCCTTTATACATGCTTTCTAGTTTGTCTTGAGTTTTCTCCATTATCAGCCCTTAAGGCTAAAATGGCCTCCCGTGTTCCCCTGTTTCGTCTAAAATCATATTGATCTTCTCCTAGTATTTCTTCAGTCCGCTTTTCCATCCGTCTTTGTACAATTCTAGTTAGTATTTTTGACACGTGTGCCGTCAAACTTACTGTTTGAAAATTTTCAAATTTAACTGTACCTCTCATTTTTGGTGTAGTGATTATGGTGTTACGTTTGAAATCTTTGGGTATGTCGTCTGTCTCATACATATAGTTTACAAGTTAGAAGAGATGTTCGTTCTGTTACTACTTGTTTAGTGGTTTTTAGAGTTTCTGCTTGCACCTTATCATAACCGGTGCCTTTTTAATTTTTGCTCTATAGTGTTAGTTCAAACTCATGTCTAAATACAGGATATCCCAAGTCATTCTTTTGAGTATCTGATTCCTGTTCTAGTGTTTCTAGTTCTTCTCCTGCATATACATGTCCTATATATTCTTGCCATAGATGCACTCTATTTACATTTTGTATAATGATGTCTCCTCCCGCTCCCTCTATATGTATGGTTTTAGATTACTATAGTTCATTCTAATTAGTTTGCATACTTCCTACCTTTTTCCTATTATTATCTTAATTTGTATCTCTTTACACTTTTCTTCAATCCATTGTTCTTTAGCTTTCCTGCATTTGCAAATAATTTCTTGTTTAATGACTTTGTATATTTGTTCCAGGTTCGTTTGGTCAGTTTTTGTATTTTCACCTTTCTTCTATTAAATTCAGGATATTCTTTGTCATCCCCGCTTTCTTATTTTCTTTCTGTTTATACCCAAGAATATCTTTGACCGCCGTGTCAAAGCTGGATTTAATGTTATTCCTTTCTGCTTCTACTTGTACTTCCTTAGAAGATGCGTTTTGAAAACTTTTTAGGCAAATAGAACATGTTTTAGTAAAAACATTTTGAACGATTCTCATGGTTTGAATATACATATACACCTGAACAAATTATAAAAACAATTTTCTTTAGAGTTTCTATTGAAACTGAGCGCTCCAAACTTCTTTTATGCAGTTAGATAAGGTATTGCAAAGCGAGAAATATTTTTGTTTGAAACATATTTACACAGATGCACATTTTTATGAAGTTATATTTAAAACCTTTTAATAAACTGTACAAATAAGTGTTTCTACATTTCTATTTTAAGCAGAAGCAGACGCATACGCTTTGAAGAGGCTTAAAAATTGCAAATTCAATTCCGTCAAAACGTTGTCGAATGCCTAATAATTTAGAGAGCACGTGAACATGTGCTCGAAAAATTCAAATAGTGTATTAGGTTACCAGCTTGGGCGTAAATTTTAATGGTAACACCGGGCGTAATTTCTTACGCTCCAAATGTTGTCTCAAATTATACCCGTTCAACGGTTGCGGATTTACACGCAAAGAAAACAATTAGAAACTAAGCGAAAGGGTCACCTCAATTAATAGCTGTTGCCAAGTGTATGCCTCTGCGGTCGTTGTTTCTAGCCGAAAATCACCGCTGATGTCTTCAGGGAGACCAGGGTTTAGTGAGGTTCGTTTCTTATGTTTAGTGCAGATTCTTGAAGTGAAGTGGGCTGTTTTACCTATAACTTTAAGGAACTGGTACTTAGCGGTGTGGTCAAATACGGAGTAGGTAACGAAGTTCACAGGCATACTTCTTGCAATTAACGCGCACTCGCGTCTAGTACGACAATATCGTTCGGTAGTTGACGATAAAATGAAGTTTAAAACGCGCATTTCCTATGAACTCGTTGATACCTCCACCATCAAAACGTTTCTCATTGACTAGGCGCATTCCTTCGCCCTGTAAAAGTATGTGCTTAAAAGAAGACATCGATAAATTACGAATTCCCGATCTCAGTTTGTATGAATCCAGAAACCACAAACTTTACACCTAGTAACCTAATTAATTAATGATGAGAAAAAAGGCTTGCCCTTTTTATGTTACAAAATCCCCTTATTCCTAATATTAAAACGAAAACTTTGTGCAACCAAAGGGCGCAACGAGTAAATTTTTCGTTGCTCTTTTTTAAAAGGGAGTTTTTGAAACTTTTGCTGAGTAGTTGTTGCATAACGACACTTTTTTTAGAAAATGTATTTATATAGGTGCGTATTTTTAATGAACCGATATTAAGACACTTAAAAGTTTATAAAAATTAATTTTTATAGCTGCTATTCAAGTTGCAGCTTGAAGTTTCTTATGCAGCTCGCTTTTGAAACAATAATGTTTTTACAGAAACGTTGTTACTTAATTTTTTTGAAAACGGGTACATGCCCAAATCCGTTTGTACAACAAACATGTGTTGGTTGGAAACACCAAAATCAAGTGTTTTAAGAAATGGGTGATTGAAGTTTCATTGAGAATTTTTTTAAATCGATATCTATGCTGTTCTTTATTCAGAGCTACAAATATACAAAATGGAGTCACAAAAAGTAAAAGGATGCGAAAGAAACACTTTGTCCGGAATTAACACGCATTTGCGATATCGTCCGATATACGGTAGTCAAATCTTTTCTTTTAAAATGTATTTTTCGTGCGAGCTTGTTGGTATCCTCTCCATTCAACTCTTCCCATTGTCTAGCCATAATAAATGCACTTTGTTCAAGATGCGGAAGAATGCGTGCTTGTGCGAAATACAGGCAAAAAAAATTGGGGATTCTCACCTCTGGTGCGTGAGAAAGTATAACCACAAGCTATAAACGTAATAACCTTATTGAATTTATGATGGGAAAAAACTTTTACTTACTGGATTCAAAAATCCGTTAATCCTGATATTAAAATGGAACTTGATGCAGCCAAAGGACGCAACAGCTTAATAAAATATAGGAAAAATGAAAGTTAAAGTGTCTTAGTATTCTAAGCTGAAATTTTATAAATGAAATATTATAGTTTTATAATGAAGTTTGTACACATAAATCATCGATACAGATCTGTTTCAATGATATTCCTAAATCATGAATTGTGTAAATATAAATTAATGGTCCGCCTACATTTTAAAAGTTCACAAAATTTCTAACTTTGACACAACCTAAAATACATATTTCTATATTTCTTTGAAAATACTTTAAACTTGACGTTACAATAATATTTTAGTTGAAACAGACGCGTATAAAATGACGTGATAAGGGTTCACGAGAGGTCATTGAAGCCAAAATTCTAAAAAATATAATATAATCCGGAAAATAAAATTTTCCGTAAATTGATGATTACGCCCTATATAATACAAGCGTACCTTTATTCATTGATATACAATGCAAAAACGTAAATTGCGCATGTATAAATAATCGCCCTGTTTGATATAAGCATATTGTAAATAAATAGCAAGTAAAGTAAGTCGTATGTGTAAAAAATAATTAATTGGAAAGTACCGCAAAACGCATTAAATGCGAGAGTAAAATCGATCGTTTTGAGATAAATGCAAGGCCATTTGTGTTACTTGTTAATTATCAGTGCATTTTTAATGGAAATGCATTTGATTTTCTGTAAATGGCATTAAAAAGTACTAGCTTTACGCTTTTAGTGTAAGAAACTACAATCAACGTGTATGTAAAACCCCTTTTGCCTTAAAAAGCAGTTAAAACTTAAATTAATTAACCCATGGATGGTAGTAATTCATTTTTAATGGAGAATTTTCTAGAACATAAAAGGATGAATCATTGGTATTTAAAAATACGTCAAATTCCTATAAATTCATTAAAAATTAACATTTTATTCTTAGAAGCGGCCGAAACACAAAACCTGCAAAATCCCCGGAATATCTGATAAGAAATATTTATTACCTTTAGCATTCACTGTGAGAAAGAAGCGATGCGACACATTAACTTTGGGTATTAAACAAGGAAGGATAACACGCGTCATGGGTAACTAGAATCAGATAATTAGGTAATAAAAATGCCGCAATTTTAGACGGTAATTGGGTATTCCGAGAAATCTTGCATCATGTGTTCCACATTTTTCTAGTAAGCTTCTGGAAACAGATAAATTTGTATATAAAGGAAGCGTTTATTCATTCGGGAGGTCATTTTTCATAAGAGTTCATTAATGCGAGCACAAAATGTTGCTTTTATTTAACTGCAAGCTGTTGTTATAGTATTCGAGCATGCAGTAAATACACTGTAATTTAATAGGTGCGAGGTCGCAATAAATAAAGAAGCGATATTTTTAAACGCAAGTTACATACGTAAATGAAATTATTAATTACGATGAAGAGGCAAAATTCTTCAATATAAAGCTATTTTTTTTTAATTTTATTAAATAATCGTGAGGAAGATTTAACCAAAATTGTTTGGTAACTACTGTTAAAAACGAGGATTTTAATCTTGTAAACTGATTTGGATATCAATTTAAAACAAAAAGATATTTTATTACGATGAATGTTTTGTGGATTCTGCAAGTATCACTTTTAGATTTATTTTTAACTGCTTTATAGTTAATGTAAGCTATAATAATAATAATTGTTATTTATATAATATTTTTTATGTAAAAGGGTTTTACGAGGAGAATTTGCGATCAGACTTTGAAATACTATGACCTTTTAATAGATTATCTGTCAAGAATTTTTTTTGACCAAAACAAATCTTTGAAGCATGGAAATAATCATAACCAGTTAAATCATTCTTACAAGAATAAGTTTAATTCTGTAAATTTCAAATAAGGTAAGAAACATATTTTTTTATATCCTTCTTAGAAATTATTTTTGTTTGAAAGAAAATTTGCTATAAATGTTCTAAATGCTTTTGTATGAGAGAAAATATTTAATACTGTATAAATGCTTTGTGATATTGTTGTGTTTGATTTCATTTTGATAAACTCCGTCAGTTCCGTTGAGCTAGCCAGTCAAAGTTAAAAAGGAAGGTAAGTCAACAAGTTTAAATTTTACAAATTGCCGTATCTGTATCACAGCACGCTTTCAGCGACGCTCTCAGTGCGGCCTTGTCATAGCACTCTTTGAGCGGCACCCCAATGCGAGGCCATTTTCAGACACTTTTTCAGCAACCCACTCATAGGGCCTTGTCACAGTACTCTTTTAGTGGCTCCCTACGCGAGGCCATTTTAATACACTCTTTCAGCAACGCATTCAACGCGGCCTTGTCATAGCACTCTTTTAGTGGCACCACAAACAATGTAATTTAATGGCGAGTGACTCAATATTAGCCACAGGACATCCTGTCGACGCGTTTCGCCATTGGGGCTCATCAGGACAGGAGTAGCAAAGATGTTCTGTCCTGATGAGTCCCAATAAGGGCGAAACGCGTCGGCAGAATGCCCTTGTGGCTAATATTGAGTCACTCGCCATTAAATTACATTGTTTGATATTAATTTAGGACTCATTAAATTTACTTATTCTATATATATATATATATATATATATATATATATATATATACTGCCGTGGAACTTCGCTCTAGATCAGTCGAGGATTTTATTTATTTTCCAAAAATCGTCATAAATTTCACACAATTGTTAAATTTTTCAAAAATAATTTCTTACCCAGATTCTTGCTTCATCACTTCAATTGATTCAACAGCTCCCTGGCTAGCTCAGTTGGGCCTCCTCTTGGATACCTAGATTCACTATCATACTCTTTATCGTTCACGCACACTCTCAATAAAACCACAAAATAATAAAACAATCATACAATATTTATTTATTTACCACTATTTACAAATAAAAATTCAAGATTATCTACATTTCAGTGCTCAAGTTATACTTCAATAAATTCTATTTTTGTAACGTCCAGGATTTTAACTTGATATATCAAACACATTGAATGTAACCGGAGTAAATGGACCCTGAATAATACCTTATTTCTTTCTTTATTAATAATTAATTTTAATTAGTATACTCTGGAGTATGGTGAGCTCATGATAACCCGGTTAATTATGAATAATGTATGCTTTTTACTTTGCATACTCTTACAACAAACACCAAAAAAAACATGTACTCTTAACAATAAAAAATTTAAATCCCCGAGGAACGTTAATAAGTTTTATATACACCTTTAGATTTATATTTAAATACCACAATAAAAGTTAGTTATACGTATTATTTTCAATACGCAAAATAATGCAAAATACCTTCATAGTTCACTCACACGTCACAACAATTTTCATAGTTTATAAAACAACAAATTCTAAAGCGTTACCTGGAATTTCTTGAAGATCCCTACTCCGTTGACGATGCGTTTAAGTTGTCTCGCTCTCGATTTCGAGTGTCTTAGTATTCTAAGCTGAAATTTATAATAATATGTTTTATAATGAAGTTTGTACACATAAATCATCGATACAGATCTGTTTCAATGATATTCCTAAATCATGAATTGTGTAAATATAAATTAATGGTCCGCCTACATTTTAAAAGTTCACAAAATTTCTAACTTTGACACAACCTAAAATACATATTTCTATATTTCTTTGAAAATACTTTAAACTTGACGTTACAATAATATTTTAGTTGAAACAGACGCGTATAAAATGACGTGATAAGGGTTCACGAGAGGTCATTGAAGCCAAAATTCTAAAAAAAATATAATATAATCCGGAAAATAAAATTTTCCGTAAATTGATGATTACGCCCTATATAATACAAGCGTACCTTTATTCATTGATATACAATGCAAAAACGTAAATTGCGCATGTATAAATAATCGCCCTGTTTGATATAAGCATATTGTAAATAAATAGCAAGTAAAGTAAGTCGTATGTGTAAAAAATAATTAAGTGTAAAGTACCGCAAAACGCATTAAATACGAGAGTAAAATCGATCGTTTTGAGATAAATGCAAGGCCATTTGTGTTACTTGTTAATTATCAGTGCATTTTTAATGGAAATGCATTTGATTTTCTGTAAATGGCATTAAAAAGTACTAGCTTTACGCTTTTAGTGTAAGAAACTACAATCAACGTGTATGTAAAACCCCTTTTGCCTTAAAAAGCAGTTAAAACTTAAATTAATTAACCCATGGATGGTAGTAATTCATTTTTAATGGAGAATTTTCTAGAACATAAAAGGATGAATCATTGGTATTTAAAAATACGTCAAATTCCTATAAATTCATTAAAAAATTAACATTTTATTCTTAGAAGCGGCCGAAACACAAAAACCTGCAAAATCCCCGGAATATCTGATAAGAAATATTTATTACCTTTAGCATTCACTGTGAGAAAGAAGCGATGCGACACATTAACTTTGGGTATTAAACAAGGAAGGATAACACGCGTCATGGGTAACTAGAATCAGATAATTAGGTAATAAAAATGCCGCAATTTTAGACGGTAATTGGGTATTCCGAGAAATCTTGCATCATGTGTTCCACATTTTTCTAGTAAGCTTCTGGAAACAGATAAATTTGTATATAAAGGAAGCGTTTATTCATTCGGGAGGTCATTTTTCATAAGAGTTCATTAATGCGAGCACAAAATGTTGCTTTTATTTAACTGCAAGCTGTTGTTATAGTATTCGAGCATGCAGTAAATACACTGTAACTTAATAGGTGCGAGGTCGCAATAAATAAAGAAGCGATATTTTTAAACGCAAGTTACATACGTAAATGAAATTATTAATTACGATGAAGAGGCAAAATTCTTCAATATAAAGCTATTTTTTTAATTTTATTAAATAATCGTGAGGAAGATTTAACCAAAATTGTTTGGTAACTACTGTTAAAAACGAGGATTTTAATCTTGTAAACTGATTTGGATATCAATTTAAAACAAAAAGATATTTTATTACGATGAATGTTTTGTGGATTCTGCAAGTATCACTTTTAGATTTATTTTTAACTGCTTTATAGTTAATGTAAGCTATAATAATAATAATTGTTATTTATATAATATTTTTTATGTAAAAGGGTTTTACGAGGAGAATTTGCGATCAGACTTTGAAATACTATGACCTTTTAATAGATTATCTGTCAAGAATTTTTTTTGACCAAAACAAATCTTTGAAGCATGGAAATAATCATAACCAGTTAAATCATTCTTACAAGAATAAGTTTAATTCTGTAAATTTCAAATAAGGTAAGAAACATATTTTTTTATATCCTTCTTAGAAATTATTTTTGTTTGAAAGAAAATTTGCTATAAATGTTCTAAATGCTTTTGTATGAGAGAAAATATTTAATACTGTATAAATGCTTTGTGATATTGTTGTGTTTGATTTCATTTTGATAAACTCCGTCAGTTCCGTTGAGCTAGCCAGTCAAAGTTAAAAGGAAGGTAAGTCAACAAGTTTAAATTTTACAAATTGCCGTATCTGTATCACAGCACGCTTTCAGCGACGCTCTCAGTGCGGCCTTGTCATAGCACTCTTTGAGCGGCACCCCAATGCGAGGCCATTTTCAGACACTTTTTCAGCAACCCACCATAGGGCCTTGTCACAGTACTCTTTAGTGGCTCCCTACGCGAGGCCATTTTAATACACTCTTTCAGCAACGCATTCAACGCGGCCTTGTCATAGCATTTATGGCACACAATGTAATTTAATGGCGAGTGACTCAATATAGCACAAGGACATCCTGTCGACGCGTTTCGCCCTTATTGGGGCTCATCAGGACAGGAGTAGCAAAGATGTTCTGTCCTGATGAGTCCCAATAAGGGCGAAACGCGTCGGCAGAATGCCCTTGTGGCTAATATTGAGTCACTCGCCATTAAATTACATTGTTTGATATTAATTTAGGACTCATTAAATTTACTATATATATATATATATATATATATATATATATATATATATATATATATATACTGCCGTGGAACTTCGCTCTAGATCAGTCGAGGATTTTATTTATTTTCCAAAATCGTCATAAATTTCACACAATTGTTAAATTTTTCAAAAATAATTTCTTACCCAGATTCTTGCTTCATCACTTCAATTGATTCAACAGCTCCCTGGCTAGCTCAGTTGGGCCTCCTCTTGGATACCTAGATTCACTATCATACTCTTTATCGTTCACGCACACTCTCAATAAAACCACAAAATAATAAAACAATCATACAATATTTATTTATTTACCACTATTTACAAATAAAAATTCAAGATTATCTACATTTCAGTGCTCAAGTTATACTTCAATAAATTCTATTTTTGTAACGTCCAGGATTTTAACTTGATATATCAAACACATTGAATGTAACCGGAGTAAATGGACCCTGAATAATACCTTATTTCTTTCTTTATTAATAATTAATTTTAATTAGTATACTCTGGAGTATGGTGAGCTCATGATAACCCGGTTAATTATGAATAATGTATGCTTTTTACTTTGCATACTCTTACAACAAACACCAAAAAAAACATGTACTCTTAACAATAAAAAATTTAAATCCCCGAGGAACGTTAATAAGTTTTATATACACCTTTAGATTTATATTTAAATACCACAATAAAAGTTAGTTATACGTATTATTTTCAATACGCAAAATAATGCAAAATACCTTCATAGTTCACTCTCACACGTCACAACAATTTTCATAGTTTATAAAAACAACAAATTCTAAAGCGTTACCTGGAATTTCTTGAAGATCCCTACTCCGTTGACGATGCGTTTAAGTTGTCTCGCTCTCGATTTCGTGGTTCTACTCTGCTCGCCGCCTCCAGCTATTTGTAGATGAACACCATCTAAGTTGTGCTGCATGCTACCCGTACAAGGTACATCCAAATCCAAATCCAAATATATTACACTTCTTTTATAATTGCTTAATTTAATTTACGTTACTTTACGTCACTTCACGAGCTTGTTAAAAATATATGTTGCGCCTCAATAAAATTTAGACTCGACACTATCCGCGTTTCAAATTATGAGGCCAACGCAGTACTATTTAAATTAAAAAAATTTATATACTTACAAGCTCGTGGTAAATTTCTGTACGTAGTCTGAAGCGATGAAAATACTGAGATCGAAGTTAAAAGAGAGCGATGCTAATTCTCTTAGAGTATTTATACAATTCGAATGCCACCTCTCGGTCACTCTTCCCGCGAAATACCTAATTTAAAATAATACTTCCTCAAATTTTGGTTCAACCGTTTTTGAAATCTCCGAAATTTAGCTCGTCGTTATGATATTTTCCCAAAAACCCAACTTCAAATTTTCCCGTGCTTGTCCGTTCTACAACTAACTAAATCGACCAATGCTATATCTCGTGACGTCTCAAAAACTCCGCCTATATTAACTCTATTCTTCTCTTATGCATATTCTATGTTTCCTTCTACCCTCGCTTGAGTGGTAGAAAATCGATATTACTGTCCGCGTTCTATCTAACCCATGTGGAATGAATACGTGCGTTTTGAAGTGAACTGCTGTTATGCCTGTCTCGTTCCGAAGCATATCATTGATTGTCCATTCCTTCTGCACTTTAAGGAAACTTTTAGTTAGCATTTATGCGAAACATTCTACCGTTGCACAATATACCTCAAATTTCGTCTTTTATCTATACAAATAAGGGGAACATAACCTTTTCCAAAACATGCAGGTGTTCAGTTAACGACGCTTTAAATAACATTTCTAGGAGTTTACGTTTCAAGGTATTTCCTATATTCGACGTGTTTATTTGTTAGTGAAGCGTTTCACCGTGGTATTATCGATTTTTCAAGCACTTATGCGTATTAGACGTAATAACCCTTTCAACTAAACTCAATCAAATTAATTAATAATTTGCATTGGCTTCTATAATTTATTTTCTTTACGAACCTAACTAAATTTGAATCACTACTTGTAAAATTATGGTAATTTCGCACGTAAATTTTGGTTGTTTCCTCTATACAGGGTGTTTGAAATTGCCTTGTTTATACCTAAATTTAACCCTTTAAAACCACTAAATATATATATATATATATATATATATATATATATATATACATTAAACATTATTTTAATATCTTGACCTTCTGTATTAGATATATTATTGAAATTTCTTGGACGTTGGTCAATGTATACCTATAGTTATTTCTAAGAGTAGATAGAATAACTATAACAACTTGTAATTGCGTTTATTATTTTTAAGACGCGTTTCGGTCATCAGGACCTTTATCAATTATGTTTTACAAAATATTACTTATAGAATATGAAAAATATTTTTAATAATTACATATCTAAAACTTATATGTAGATTGTGTATTTAAACTAAAGTAAAACATAAACATTTGCCACAATTATAAAAATTCTCTGAAAATTGTTATTTCGTAAAAGTAAAATTGTTTTTCGTTTAAAAATGCAAGGACGAAGAACACTTTAAAAAATATACAAATGTAATAATATTAATTATTTAGTCTAAACTGGTAAACAATATAAACTGTAGTGTGTGGTGATAAGTAAAACTCGATTAATAGTAGTGGTATGTATATATATATATATATATATATATATATATATATATATATATATATATATATGAGATATGTGCAATAGGATATGTATAACAAAGTTCAATTATGATATTAAATTTTGGTACAACTCTGTGAAATTTTCTTGATCGTTTTTTGAATTTATTGCTTGTGATTTTTTTTGGATTTGGATAGTTTTTAAAAATCCTCTTTTACTGTCTTTTATTTCAGTACCTAAAATTTCTACATTATCAAAATCAAATGTGTGTAAATCTTCTAAGGCATGGGCCGCTAAAGCGGTGCATTTTTGTTGTTAGTTTTTATTGAATATTTATGCTCGTATATTCGTTTATGGAGGAATTGTTTGGAATTTCCCATAGACATGCCGGGAAAATCGCTTCAATTTATTTTGTATATGGTGTGTGTTTTGTACTTTTGTTCTATTTCTGGTCTTAATTTTGTAAAAAAGGTTTTTGTAAAATTGTTTGGTTTATGTACAACTTGGATATTGACTTTGTAAACATTTTTTTAGTTTTTGGATAGTCCCGGGGTGTAGTCGATACTAATGCTGTTGTCTAACGTTAGATTTTTTATTTTCGTAGTTGTTAAATATTTTCTGTATTTTTGTTTTTATAACTGGTTCGTAGAAGCTTTTTGGGTAGTCGTTATTCTTTAAAAAAATTTTAACTTTTTTAAGATTTTTGGCTTATGTTTATTATGTGAAAAATGCATTGCTCCGTCGACAAGGTTGTTAATCATATTTTTCTTATATCTCACAGGGGTGTTAGATTTGTAATTAAGATATGTACCAATCCAGGTTGTTTTGTTGAACCAGTTGGTAGTTATTTGTCCTTTACCTTTGTAAGTAATTATAAGTCAAGGAAGGATATGATGTTGTTAACTTCTTTCTCTATTGTGAATTGTAGACGGGGGTGGTAGGAATTAAATTTGTTTAGCGTTTCGTCGATTTTGTTTTCTGGAAGACACATTATACAGTCGTCAACATACCTTTTAAAAAATACAGGTTTATAGCTAAGCTGTTTTATGATTTCTTCTTCTAGATCCTCCAGTACTAGGTTAGCTATGGTAGAAGATATTGCAGAGCCCATTGCTATGCCAAAAATTTGACTATATATTTTGTTCTCGAACTTAAAATATATAGCATCTAAACACATTTTGGTGGCTTGTAAGAATTCATTAAAAGGTAAATTAGTGAAATGGTGCTATTAGAGTCATTTTTTTTAAAACAATCACAAAAAATGGCCTCTACTAGCACAATTAAGTTTTAGGTATGTAATTATTAAAAATATTTTTCTTATTCTACAGGTAATATTTTGAAGAACATAATTGATAGTGGTCCTGATGACCGAAACGCGTCTTAAAAATAATAAACGCAATTACAAGTTGTTATAGTTATTGTACGTACTCCTAGAAATAACTATAGGTATACATTGACCAACTCCAAGAAATTTCAATATTTTATATTATATATATATATATATATATATATATTTACTCTTATCATTATTACAAATGAATTGCTAGTGTTTCCCAAATTCAAAGAAAGGTTGATTCTGGCAACAGTAGCCATATGATTTTTTTAAATTATTGAGAGTCAATAACTCCTAATAAAGGATACATGAGAGTGTAAGTGATACCCGAATATACAGATACAATTATTATATTATGTGACTTATTAAATAATTTACTTAGAGATGCAAGTAGCGGTCTCATTTGCATTTTACAGTTGTTTTTTCGACCTTAGCGTTAACGTTTTATCTAGCTGAAAGTTGGTGCTTATTTACGTTTGTTCGTCGAAGAGGGTTCTACACCTCCCTCTATATGTTTTCCCGTTAAAGAGTAATCTTATATGCACAGTGGCACCTGGCAAAATCCGAATTTTGACAACCCCGGTGTTAGTCTCTTTAAACCGTTGGAGATCAGAATTGGTCCGGAAGCCTCCAGAAGTCTTGTAGTTTGTACGGATTAACTTTCCATCTCATGTCTAGCTTTTGTGAGAGTGGTTAGTTACAGCAGAGTCGTCATATAGCCCTTGTTACATAAATCTTGAATAATAAGAAAGTTTAAATACAGTATCGATATCAGATAGCTAATACAAAACGTTGTCATTGCAATACATTAATGCATAAAATGTCTATCTACTCTCAAAGTTTAATGTGCTAGAAGTAATTATATGGCACTGAAAAACAAAAAATAGCTGATGTAGAGAGTCTAGAAAAAAACATTTGTTGTTCTGAGAAAATACTTTTTGCTTGTTTGTTTATTGTAGAAAAATTCTTTTTCCTATTCGAAATCACTCTAGCCGAAAAGTGTATAAATTGTTATTGCAGGCTCATACAAACACACGTGCTGAATTTTTTTGCTATTTAGAAAATTAATCAGTTTACTGAGTACCTACTATGTCACTCACTGCAGCTGGAAAACGTTGCGTGCTGGTTAAAACACGCCTATGATATCTAATATAAATTACATTTTAGCAATGTCAATTTCACGTCTTAGATAGTTTTCTTGTTTACATCAACTCGGCTAGTGCTTTGTTGTCAATTTGCTTGTTTCCCGTCCGACCTACATTATAAATTGACGGCTCAATGTAAGTGCAGATAGATGTGTTCATTCGTAAACCTACCTCAAAAAATAGGCGCTTTTTAAAGCATTAGATTGTGAGACACTTGATATAAAATGCTGCTCGAGACAACAATAAAAAGATGAGCACCCAATTAATTATAAACTACCCGGAAGAATAAAGAACCTACGTAGAAATTCGAATTTAATATTTAAATGGCACTCAACCATAGCATTTTCAGAACGCGCCACTTTATGACATGAGGGTGTTTCTAAGTCAGTCAAGTTAGAAATAATTGCACTTTCTTACACTTTCTTTATAAAAGCTTTTATATGTCGATGAGATTTATATGGTTGTTAATGCTACTCCGCTTTTTTCCTACACTTTTGATTATATATAATTGGCAAAGTAAGAGCTTTTGCACATTTATCATAAACGTAATTGCTCAAATATTTTCCACATTTTTTCCACACAAGACTTCTTACTTTTGACCAAATTATTTAGCATAGATTTTGGATATTACATCATGGAAATTGGTTTTAGTTATACAACCAAAGAGTTTGCATTATTTATGTAGTTATGCAGTTATTTATTTAGGGACAATTCCATATTAAATTTCCAGTTATCCGAAACTAATTAATATTTATAGTCTATTTTGTGGCATCAAACTTTAGCCTCATTTTTGAAAGCGTAACTCAGTATAATTGAATGCCAATCCTATCAATAGATTGTTCATTTTTTAGGCGAAATCTGCTATGAGGTGTGAGAAATGCGTGGGAATTATACTCTAGAGTCTAGAAGGTCCTAAAGAAAAACCGTAGATGGTGGATTAATCAAAATCAGTTTAGGTTTGATCATGACTTGATTCCAAACTTCCCGAGTTCTGAATTCAAAACTTTTGCTGAGTATTTTATTATTTACAACCACAAAGAAAATAAAGCTTAAGTTTGGAGCAAATGTCGAAACTGCCCTTCATTTGCGCTATACACAAATTAATACGACGATATATGCTTACTAGTACTTTTTTCAGCGTATCAGCAGGGATGCCCTGCACGAAAACATATCATTCTGAAGATCTTCCGTTTTCCCAAAGCTGCTCTAATATACCATTTCTTTTACGTATCTGGACGAAAAGGAAGGGTGAGTTAAATCTGGTGAACATGTTAACTATAGATCTTTAACAATTAATCACTCCTTTCCAAATAACTTTCTAAACGTTTCCACTGATTCGTGCTACTGGCGAGACGTTGAGCTATCTTTTAGGAACTAACAATAACGTTCGTGTTCTTTCAGCACCGTTGCATTTGGTTTGGGAAAATCCAAAAACCCGAAAGTAAGAAAATACAAAAACGCAAAAATGCGAACAGGCAAAAATGCTAAAAGACGAAAAAGCAAAAGTACGTAAAGACAAAATTTCAAGAAGATTAAATGTGGAAATTCAAAAAGATGAAAATGCAAAATATATAAACGCGAAAAAGACGAAAATTCGAAAAACGAGACGACGAAATGCCAGAATTTGAAAATGGAAATATACGATTATACAGAAAACTCAAGTAGAAAAATTTGAAAATATCTTAATAAGAAGGCTCATAAATACGAAAGTATGAAAATACAAAACTATAAAGGTGTTCAAGTACGAAAATACCAAAATACAAACATGTACAAATGCGAACATACGAAGGAGGTAAAGCTTCGAAGTTGTAACAAAGTAAAAATACAAAACACGAACAAAGAATATACAAAGATTTAAAGGTATGATAACACAAAGAATGAACATATTATAATACGAAAATACCTAGATATAAAATACCAAAGTAAGAGAATACACCAGAGCATGAGAATACGGGAACACAAAAATTACATAGCAATAACTAGAAAAGTGTAAGAATTCAGAAATACGAAAATGTAGAGACCTCATAAATATATATGTGTTTGAGAATAGACGTGTGAGGATTTAGTTAATCTTCTTATCATTTAGCAGTCACGGTGTATAAAAACTATTTCTTGCATCGCTTTTTATTTTAGTTAATATCGGAACAAAGGATATTAGACGGAAATAAATTTCAAGACAAGATTGAATTAGGAAATTATAGGATATGTCTTTAATTGATTGAATAATTTTTTTATACATAGGCTTAGTTACCGTTATTAACAGCATAGAACAATTGAAGAAAAAGTAACTATGTATAATTAAATATACCTTAAAAACGTGCAGAATTGCAGTACGTAGCCGTATAGTGCAAGTAATTAATATATGCAGAATTCAGCACGGTGGATCGTAGATTCTTAGATACTTAAACCGTCTAAGTTTGTTAAGAAATTAAAGATATCAAAATTTCTCTAGTTAAAAATACATTTAATATAACTGTATGTAAAGAAAACATGTACATACACCATCGTACTAAGATTTAGCTTTATAGCTGCAGTGCGATATCCTGTATGCATCTACTTCCACTCACAACAAGTTTATTTCTTCTACCACTTATTATTATTATTATTATGGTTAGTACTACCAGCAATAATTAAGGTCCACCTCTTGCTTTCACTTGCACGCAATAACGTGTCATCTGCCCTGAACCTTCCATAACTACTTGCAGACCGCACTTGCAAACCAAAACCTGAAGACCGTCCAGATGACTCTTCCACGAACAGTGTAGCCTCTTGCTTTCACTTGCACGTAATACCCTGTCATCTGCCCTGTACCTTCCCTAACTACTTGCAGACCGCACTCGGAAACCAAAACCTGAAGACCGCCCAGATGACTCTTCCACGAACAGTATAGTCACTTTAAATTAAATACAGGTAATACTAGGACAAATTAACTAAACAAGTAATTATTATATTACTAAACTAATACATGAAGGCGGACCTTGTACAACTTCTTGCCGATTAAAGCAATTAAATCTCAACTTCAAGAGCAGACTGATATTTCAAGTTTGATAAAATTGGAAGCTGCGGCGAGAGAACGGATAAAAGTATGTGGCAAAAGGTTAAACCTAGAGGTAAAAATGAGGAAAAATATCTGCAACAAGAGCTTAGAAATCATACTGCAATAGATGCATTCCAGAGAGAGTTCTGTCTAAAGCAATCAGGACTAATAAAATGCTACGTTATGAGGTGGTGAAACCGTTATAAACGGACCTGCACCTTGAGGAGGTTCAAGAATACTAGAACAGGTAGAATGGTTTGCGTATTCCAGTGAGCTAACCAAACTAGGGGTTTAAGCAAATTAGTGACGACTTTATCGAGGACCCATACTAAGACATATCTCCGAAAGAAGGCGGCCATTTACAGTAGCAAGGACCATAGGACTCGGTATGGCATTCTAAGACACTACTACCATGTGGAAGGCAAGGGGAAATCACTACATTTCTTCCTAATAACACCTACATTTGGTTTTCTAATGCTCCACCCTAAGGTACTGATGGCCAGGAAGTGAGCTTTTACCTGGAAATTTTGAATTTTATCGTACCCTTGCTATTCCAAGCAATAAAAGGATCTTTAATATGCGGGAAAACATTCACACATGGAACCTACAATTATTTACTTCGCATCGAAACGAAGCGTATTTTTGTGAAAAATGCTCACCTAACATTTTTCAAGTGATCCGTGTTGGTATTCGAACCCGAGATCATGGGTTTAGTAGTCACACGCATACCAACTAAGCCCCCTACACAGTGTATTAAAAACGCTTCTTAAAATGATGGCATTCTTTCGGGTAAAAGATTCTGGAGTAAAAAGAGTCCCCTATTCGGATCTTCGGAAGGGAGCTACTTCGGAGGATGTCATTGGAAAATCCAAATGAAGTACAGGGAACATTTTGCGGGTCGAGCGTGGAATGTTAGAAACATGAAGCAAGTACGAAGAATTTGAAAATCGAAATGGATAGGTTAGCATTAGACATAGCAGGAATTAACAGATTTCGGTGGCCAGAAAATTCGGGTGTAGGGATAGTTATGCGAAAAAAGATAGCACATTGTGTAGAAAACTACTTACGAAAGAACGAAAGACTAGTCACGGTTAGATTAGAATTTAAACCGGTAAATACGATAATAATCCAAGTTTAAATATCTATCCCTAGTTACAATGATGAAGAGGTAGAAGCTATTTATAAAGATATCGAAGACACACCAAGATTCGTAAAAGTACATGAAAATATAATAATTACAACAGATTTTTATGCAGCGGTAGATAAGAGTATGAAAGGAGCGGCAGTGATTTGGGAACGAGAACCGACAGAAAAAATAAGTTAGTAGAATTTTGCGCAAAAACAGTTAAATTCACAAATACATTATTTCAATATCATGCTAGAAGACGATACACGTGGAAGATGTCCGGAGACAGAGAGATATCAAATATATTACATTCTTGGTAGACAACGGTATATGAATCAAGTAAAAGATTGTAGCAGCTACCGGGAAGCAGATAAAGACACTGACCACAACATAGTAATTATGAAGTCTCGCTTAAATTTAGAAACTTGAAAAATAGGATCCGAAAAATGTACTTTGATTTTGAGAAACTAAAATATAAATTTACGCACAAAATATTTGAGAAAAAGTCTAACAACTTGTTGCAAGACTCCAGGAAAATTTCTGATACTAAGGAAGCAGAAAAGCAGATTGGAATAACATTAAATCCAGCGTAACCGTTGCGACCAGAGATATTCAAGGGTATAAATAAAAAGAGAATAAAAACCCGCGATTGACAAAAGATATTTTAAATTTAATAAAAGAAAGACAAAAATACAAAAACAGACCAGACGATGCAGGGACGCAGAGATAGAAAGTCATAAAATGGAATATTATTCGCAAATGCATGAACGTTAAAAACAATGGATTGAGGAAAAGTGCAAAGAAGTACAAACAAAGATAAAAACTGTAAAGACAGACGAAGTATACAAACCATATAGAATGAATTTTTGTGACATAAAACCTTGTAGCAAATTATAAGGGGCTGAGGAGGAGGCATAATTATAAAAAATGTAGAGAAGTTGGATAGGTAGCAAGAATATATGGGGAATTTATATGCAGGGCAAGAACTAGAAGCACTAGACCAGAAAACAGACATTGAAAAGTATGACTTGGGATATCTTATACTTAGAAACGAGTTTGAACTAGCATTAAAGAGCCTGGAAAATAATAAGTCACCTGGTATAGATAAGTTGCAAGCAGAAACTCTAAAAGCTGCTGCACAAGCAGTAACAGAGCTTCTTTTCCAACTTGTCAGCTATTATACGTATGAGACAGGCGAGATACCCAAAGATTTCAAACGTAACATTATGTAACTACACCAAAAAGAAGAAGCGCGGATAGACGTGAAAATTTTCGAACAATAAGTCTGACAGCACACGTGTCAAAAATATTACCTAGAGTTGTACGTAGATGAATGGGAAAAACGTAGTGAAGAAATACTAGGAGAAGATCAATTTGAATTCAGGAGAAACATAGGAACACGGGAGACCATTTTAGGTTTAACGGTGATAATGGAGAGAACGATACAAAAAAGGAGAAATGGTGTATCTACGGTTTGTAGATCTGGAAAATGCATTCGACATTGTAAAATGTAAAATATGTTCAAAATACTAGAGAATAGGATCGAGTTATAGGGATAGACCGATAGATATGACTTATACAAAGAGCAAACAGCGGTAATAGAATTAGCACAGGAACGAAATGAAGTAAATGTTTGGAAATGGGTGAGACAGGGATGTACGATATCCCCATTAATTTTTAAACTTGGATATCGACGAGGTGATGAATACTGTCAAATGCAGAAAGACATTCGGAATTATTATGCAGGGAGGAACATTGAATATGCTCAGATTTGCAGACGATGCAGCGGTATTAGCATCTAATCAAAATGAGTTACAAACAGCTTTTAATGAAATGGAAACAGTACTCTCAGAGAGGTACGGTATGAAGATCTATCAAAATATAACTTATGCACTAGTATGTAAAGGAGGAAAAATAAGTCAAAAACCAGAATACAAATAGGAAACGAGAAGTTAAAAAAGGTTAAGGATTTCTGGCTACCAAGGACGCCAAATAGCGCAAGATGGGAAAAGTGCAAGAAAAAGAATAGCACAAGGACGTGTTGTATTTAACAATAAAAAGCAGCTACTATGTTCAAAGGGAACAAACATAGATACAAAAAAAATTGTTGAAAGCATATGTATGGAGCACAACACTGTACGGCTGTGAAACGTGGGCGGTAGGAGAAGCGGCCAGAAAAAAGATAGGTACCTTTAAAATGTAGTATTACGGACGTATGATGGATATCATGGATAGACAGAGTTAAGCACAGAGAAGTACTAGAAATGGTAGGGGAAGAAAGATATGTGGAAAACAGGAGAGATAGGAAAATGAGATAAATTCTAAGGCACGAGTAAATAGTACGGGATATATTAGAAGCAGATATAGATCTTGATTAAATTATTACACACAGATAGTGAAAGATGTAGGCGGTGGGAATTTCAGGTGTAGGTTAGTTCAGAATAGGAAGCAATAGAGGTACGCATCCAACTAGTTCCAGAACTTAAAGCCTATTGATGACAACAATGATGGTGCTGAAAATAAGAGTGCGACATACTATTAATTTTTTGAAATGTACCTGTTGAAGAATAAATATTTAAATTCATAAATAATTAGAATGTTGCGAAAGTCAAGAAAAGCATATCGTAGTCGTCGGGTACCAGAAAATGAAAACTATTTCAGAAGTAAGTAAACTTTTTCAAAAAAAGAATGGGACTAATTTTGATCATGATTAAGTGTAAAATGTGATTAGTATCTGTAATTGGAGGATAACTGCTTTCATGAATTTGAAAGTATGTACGATAGATCTTTCTATTTTAATTCATACAATGTTTCTAGCTAGTCTCTGGAATTTTTGACGCAGGGTGATGGCTGATTTCGCTTTTTTAAACTTGTTTCTATTTGTCCAACTTACCTATCGTTTGTAACTCAGTAGCTTCCTATTACAATGAAACGGGTCTGATAACACTAGTGTTTTGTACTTTAGTTGGAGTAGTTGCCTTGATTTTAAGCTTTACTGCTAGTATGATATTGCAAAGAATAGGAATTATTCCAACGCATGATTTAGGTCATATCCAGTAAATTGTAAATAGTTTATAAAATTTAAAAAAAGAAGAATAGAAATGTTTTTAAAATGTATGTCTCAAACGTCTCTAAAGTATTAACAGCAGTCTCAAAGTTTAGTTGTATGACCTCTGCTAGTTTTTGCCTTATTTTTATACTCTCGTAATAATTGTAAGTACACGTTTTTATACATCATACGTTGCGTTGAATTCAAAAACTAATTCATATGCTAAAGATTTCAATTCCTTAACCATAAAAATATATCACTGGAATTTGCATTAATAGGATACAAATTTCATCAATATTAATACA
The DNA here is from genome assembly GCA_036346225.1 of Platerodrilus igneus. Lineage (NCBI taxonomy): Eukaryota > Metazoa > Arthropoda > Insecta > Coleoptera > Lycidae > Platerodrilus > Platerodrilus igneus. Next base: position 1,887,957 of record JARFIW010000131.1, on the reverse strand, counting down.
ATAGTTATGCACCGCATTCCCCACAGTTTCATGTGCAACTACAATTTTTAAAGTTTACACCTAGAATGTTTTTCTGTTCTTTTCATTTTTATTGACCAAGCTTACTTATACTCAAAGCAGGTCTTTAAAATTAACTCAAAATTGAACAAAGGCTAATGCAAATTGCAAGTTTACTGTCTCGCTTACTATGAGTGACAAATCTTTTAGGTAAGCCACTGGTTATGGTAAGAATTATATTAAATCAAATTTTATTTTCATAAAACTTTCCAATGAGCTGGAAATGTAAGGGTTTAGAAGGGAATCACTTACTGATTAATTAAGAATGCATGAGACCACTAATTTGTCTCTTCTGGAGAAGGTTAGAAATCAGATACTGAATGAAGAAAATTTTGGTTTAACTCCCTACAGTGGTAATCGTTGTACCGAGTGCATTCGATTCCAACTTAATTTTTCTTTTAACCACTACGAGCGTAGCATCCACAAATTATATGTCACAAATACACACACACTCAGGGTTGTGGCAAGAAATTGTCCGGCAAAAATTTCTACCGCTACACGAATTGAACCCGTACCTTCTTCACATGTGGCTTGAAGTAGGATGATAGGCCATTTCACTAGGTAGAAGCTTCTTGTTAGACATTTAACTTGATGTAAAAAGAGTTCGTGTATATTATAGTTCTCGATTATAAAAGCTTCCCGTTTTTAATCTAAAAGTGAGTAATTTGGTTTAGTAATAGGAATACCTTGTCATTATTGCAGTAGATCAACAGTCTATAATTACTTATCGTGATGTATACACTTTATAGTTAATAACATAAAGAATGATAATTAATAGGTGTAGAACTAAAGTAGGGATCTATTTATATATTACATTAAATATTCAGTTACCAGTTAACACACTTTTCATTACCTCAATTACTTGATAGGGGCTTTTCTTAGCAAATATAAACCAATATACAAATATAAGACGCTACGTTCCAGTGAATAATTTCCACAGATTGCTTTTTCTTCTCGTTGTTTCATTGGGAATGCGTGTAGAAGTACAATTGGCAAGTTGTGTAGTACGTGATAATATTAATTAAAATAATAAGGTTACGGAAGTCGAAATTAAGAAAATATAGCCACTACTTTAAAGCTATAACAGCGATATGTACAAACACATTGCCTATGGTACAACTCAAAAGTGAGTTAAGAATTTTAAAAACGAATTGTTGGGGTTATTTTTTGTGCATAAATGATATCAATTTGCTACCCAACTACTACCTTAGCAAAGATAGACATTCAAATTCAGAAAAATTGGCACAGACATTAAAAATAATAATACAAATGAATTGCCAAAAATTTACATGGAACCTACTTGGGGATTTCGCAAAAACTTTCTAATTGAAAAGATGTTCGAGAGTTTTAGATTTTGCTATTCTCTTTCAAAAAAGATCTGTAAAAGTTTTCCTACAAAGTATCGTTCATGAGATTCCGCGATTTCTAAAGTTGGAAATTCACTCTTACACATCGTCTTCGGGAAGTACTTGGTAAGTGCGTGGTTTCCACTGAAAGCATAATCCATGATCTTTCTGATTAAAGAAAGACGTATTTCTATGGGTTAAAAATAATAATCCTGTGACTAACTGCTCCGAAAGAGGGCTCGGACTCTTTCGGTACTTAGATTGGCAGAGACCATGGGGCTCAGTATGTTATTCTAGGACACACTACTGCGAAGTGGAAAGCAACAGGAAACCACCACATTACATCCCAACTACACACGTACTTAAATTGTTATTAAGATGATGGGATGTTCTGTGGTGCAAAACTCCGGAGTGAAAATAGTTCCCCATTTGGAATCCCGGGAGGGGACTACTTCAGAGGATGTGATCAGAAAATCTAGAAAATGAGTATGGAATTTTCTGCGAGTCGGAACCTGGAATGTCAGAAGCATGAGGCAAGTAGGTAAGCTAGAGAACTTAAAAATTGAAATTGATAGGTTAACATTAGACATAGTAGGGATCAGCGAAGTTCGATGGCCAGAGGAGGGGCATTTTTGAAGTGAAGACTTTAGGGTAATTCATACAGGAGCAGAGGAAGGAAATTCGAGCGTGGAGAAAGTTATGCGAAAAAGATAGGACACTGTGAAGAAAATTACTTACGTAAGAGTAGTCATGTTTAGATTAGAATCTAAACCTGTAGAAACAGTAATAATACAAATATACATGCCCACCTCTAGCTATACTATGGAGGAGGTAGAAGCGATGTACAAAGATGTCAAAGACCTACTAAGATACATAAAAAGACATGAAAATTTAATAATTACGGGGGATTTTAATGCAGTGGTAGGCGAGGGTAGGGAAGAAGCGGTAGTAGGATTATTTGGTTTAGACACGAGAAACGACAAAGGAAATAGGCTGGTAGAATTTTGCGACAAGAACAATTAATTCAACATCATACTAGAAGACGATACACGTGGAAGATGCCAGGAGATACAGAAAGGTATCAAATAGATTACATTCTTGTTAAACAACAGTTTAGGAATCAAGTAAAAGACTGTAGAAGCTACCCAGAAGCAGATATAGAAACTGACCACAACATCGTAATTACGAAGGCCGCTCTTAAATTTAAAAATTTGAAGTAAGAAACGGAAAAAGGCACTTTGACTTTGATAAACTAAAAGATAAAGATATCCACGAAAGATTTGAAAAAAGTCAAATGAATTGCTGAAAGATATCAGGAAAATTTCTGATACTAAGGAAGTAGAAACAGAATGGAATAACATTAAATCCAGCTTAGATATGGCGACCAGAGATATTCTGGGGTATACACACAAAAAAATAAACCCTGGATAACAAAGGATATCCTTAATAGAAGAAAGACGAAAATACAAAAATAGATCAGACAAAACAGGAAACAGAGGTATAAAGCCATAAAATGTGAAATTATTCGCAACCGCAGGAAAGCTAAAGAACAGTGGATTGATGAAAAGTGCAAAGAGGTACAAACTAAGTAAATTACATGATAACACAAGTATTTCCCCGCGTTTCTTTCAATAAATATAGTAGAAAGATTGACAGAGACCCCTTACAATATAAGAAGTAGAAGTGGAATTAAATAACAATAATTTTATCCGACGGAGAATGAATAATCAATTAATCGTGAATGGTTAGCCAACATCGAGATGTTGTTGTACTAAAGCGTAATAGAGTGGATGGAACTAAGTTTTAATATAAAAATATATATTTCCCGCCTGGAAAAACGGAATGCGACTAAATTTATTTGAATCAATAAAATCCAAAAGAGAGTATTCTCGTGTAAAAATATAATATTTAAAATATCTTTAAAAAATTACAGCAGAGCGCTTTCGGCGTTAGTCATCTTCGGTGCCACTACAAGTAAGCATGCTAAAGTTATACAAATCAAAATTTACGATAGTTACTTACTGTCAGCGTAAAATTAAATATTCCATCAAACTTTTACATTTTATATAAGACATTTTATGTGTAAAACTAATATCACATCAATAAAGACTAGTTAAATACTTGATGTGATATTAGTTCTACACATAAAATATCTTATATAAAATGTAAAAGTTTGATGAAATATTTAATTTTACGTTGACAGTAAGTAACTATCGTAAATTTTGATTTGTATAACTTTAGCATGCTTACTTGTAGTGGCACCGAAGATGACTAACGCCGAAAGCGCTCTGCTGTAATTTTTTAAAGATATTTTAAATATTATATTTTTACACGAGAATACACTCTTTTGGATTTTATTGAAAAAATTTTACAGCCAGGAATTATATCTTCATAAATTTATTTGAACTTCGCTTGCTCGGGTAAGATGTTTTTTATTTCACAAATTTGTGAAATTATTGTCGTCGCGACCGATTAAAAGGGGTTAGGACCTGTAGAGTTCACCACTTTAGTAATTTGGAATTTTATGGAGTATTGAGTGAAGAAAGCTGTGTTAGGTGAATAAATCAAGTAATGGCTGTAAAAAAAACATTGGTGTCCCTAGATAACTTGAAATTACACAGTGAGAAGGCTGAACTCTTGTGTTAAGAATCTTGAATTATGCATTTATGAACTGAAAACGTCTATTGGTTGTTACTTATGTAATAAGGAATTAATAAAATTAAAAATAATTATTGGGGTGGACTAATTAGTGACGAAATTGTGTACATTGTTCTTGGAATGCAAAGTTTAGTGTAAAATTTAGTATTAGTTGAAGCATAAAAAAATTTAGTAGTTTGGAATGGACAATGAATTAATGCCGCGAAAACTTGATATTTAACTGTTTCTTTTTTGTTTGTATTAATGACATTTTTAATAATTGAGATTTATAAATGTCATGTCATTAAATATTGAGAACAGGAAGAATGTGGTGGATGAATAGCTTTGCTGATGTATTAGAGTTAATGTCTTTTTGAATTTCTTCTTTTAGCAATACCTGGCCAGATTTGAGGTTGTAGCGTTTATAAACTTCTGCAATTTAATTCGTAAATATTGCCACTTTAAATTTTGTTTACATATTCTGTGGTTCCAACTGATATCATAATTTATGAACGATTTTTATGCAAATAACTACTAAGCTTTGTAATCTGAGTTTTATTCTAATGTTCATTCGGTACAGCAAGTGGTTACTTTTCGTTTCAAGTTTGAAGGTGAAAGGCTGGTCTTTTATTTTGTAGAAAAAATCAACTGAATTTTCTGTATTCTAGCTTATTATTTCTACGTTGATGAAGAACTGCGCCGTTCTTGCGAAAACACTCATGAGTTGTTTTAATTTACAAATTGTCAATAAATAATTGTTTAAAATATGTAAATATTACGTTCTTCGTTTATTACGAGCTGGTGTTACTTTTAGACATAAAGATACAATATCTTTATTGAAATTTTCAGTTTCTGCGGCTATCTTTACACAATATCAAATACCAAATGTTACTCCAGAACATAAACGGCATTTCCTCCTTTCTCCTTTGAAAGCTTCAATTTACCTCTTACATTTTTAGGTTCAATAGGGGTATATCAAACAGCATAAAGTACTAAAAGCCCTTAATAATTAAGCTAATCACATTTCTGAGATTTGATCGGAAATAGGGAAGCGAAACGCGAGAATACGAAGGTATTTCACGTATTACCTCAAGCATCCTACGTAATATGCTTTGTATCTGACAAGGTGTTGGGTATTTGGTAAATCCGATAAAGCGAGACCAGTTAATAAGCAAGCAGTAACACCTTTAGATCATAATTCACACCAACCACCTTCCTTCTAATTTCGCATTCCAAAACGGATATCCTGGCATATTTCACATGCGCCCTAAATAACTATTATCGATATCTTTAGGAATAAAATTTATTAGTATCAGGTAATTTTGTAAGAATGCTATTTAATTCTTAATTACGTAACTGGTAAATAATATCAAACCTTGTTTTAGTGATAACGGTATTTTCAGATTAAATAGGATTGTTTACAAATGACCTCATAAATTACTAACTTGTACACATACGACTAAATTCCTCCTTGTCTGTTTATCCTGTAGGACCAGTTGTAATGCTTGTAAATGGTCTAACCCAGAAAGTGTCTTCAAAATGAGTTTAGAGTCAATTTTCTATCTTTTACTAAAATAATTGTTCTCTTCTTTACTGAGAACTTACAGATTGCGTATTGCAATGTCATTTCATTGAAGTAATACATCATGGAGCGAGTGAGATGTGTTAGAATGTATTAAATTGTATTTTTACTTAGAAGTTAAATAGTAGATATATAATAGTGTTAGTAAGTGTGGAATTGCAACAAATCGGTAGTTCTATTCAAATCATATCTTAAAAACCACAAAAATAATCGTTTTACATCTATTGAATACATTTTGGAACCAAACTTAGGGTCGTACATTATTTTAAATTCCAAAAGTGAAAACAAAACGTTTATAACTGTAAACTTTCACAGCGGAATCGTGCCATTTTATTTAAAAAAGCTTTAAATTACAAAGTTAATAACAGTAATCCATTAATATGTATCCGAAGTATAAGAATATTTAGAAACTTTGGCTAAATAAATTAAATGCAATATTACATAGCGTCAGTATCCATGGTTACAATTACCCTGAAGAACATCCCAGACATACTTCAATACAATATACAAACCTAGATTGCAAATATGAGTTAATCATTTCACACAATACATTACAATGTATTCATTCATGTTGCCGAGCATGAGTTAACAAATTTTAACCTACGTAAATCACATGATGACACAAGTATTTTCCCGGATTTCATTCAATAAACTCAATAGGAAGGCTTTGATAAAAACTTCCTACAACATAAGATAGAGTGGGCTAAAAATATAGTAGTTAGACATCAGACGATGAATGAATAATGAGTTATTTACGAACTGGTAATAAACCAATATCAAAATGTAGTTATACGACAACGTAATAAGGCGAATGAAAGAGCGGGATAGGTTATTGATATAATGTTAAGTTAAAACTGAAGTTAGAAGTACAGAGCTCAAAGAAGAATTTGATTTCATTCCCACAGGGAAATAGGCGGCGATCGATATGGAAAAGTGATATACGCTGGCAGATGCAGGATAGTTTCACGCACGCGCGAATATAATGTCGTGATAACCGTTCAAAAGAAGAGGTTAGGACCTAGTGAGTCACCTCTCCATTAATTTGATTTTTTTGGTGTGTTAGGGCAAGGGAGTTGTCTGTTTGTTTTTGGATAATTTACAAGAATTTAAAAGAAAAACATTGGTGTTGAATAACCTGAAATTAAGTAGTAAATATAATGAACTTTTGTGTTTAGAATTATTAATTATGCATTTATGAACTGAAAATAAACATCCAATGACCGATTATATACCTAACACTGGTGGACTTTCTAAAAAAGTACTATTCCCAATGCTAAATGGGCCAACTATTACGTTTCCAGCTAAATAATAATGAAAAATTTTGTCTTGTATTGAAAAAGTAATTCGGACATGGCGAACGAAAATAAAAGAAAATCTAAGGATCGATTTTGCTGTTAATGCAGCTCAGTAGACTGGCACATTTCTTTTTGCAAAACAACCAACCAAGTTCTTGAATTACATACAAATCATGGTGTATTAATCAGTACAAAATGTTTCTCATGCGCACCTGAGCTCGAATATAAACAACTAACTATCGGTGATTTTTCCAAACTCCAACATGATAGCACAGATTACATTGCCAGACAAAATTTTAATAACTAGTCAAAGACAAGATGGAAATAAACAATTGAATAACCGATTACCTGCCCAACACTGGCGAACCTTCTAAGAAAGTACTACACCCAATGTTCAAGGAATAATTTTATCTGGCATTGGAAAGTAATTCGAACATAGTGAATGAAAGTTAATTTAAAATTTTTGGTGATTTTGGTAAAAGAATAACCAGAGACCGGTTTCGCTTGAATTATACACAATGATTTGTGTATAATTGAAAAACGTGATTGGTTGTTTTGCAAAAAAGAAATGTACCAGTCTGACGAGCTACATTAACAACGAAACCGGTCATTGGCTTTTCGTTTTGCAAGATAACCAACAATTTTAAATGTATATTGGTTGTTATTTATGTAATAAAGAACTAATCAAAGTGAATATAATTATTTGGTTGAACTAATTAGTGACGGAATTGTGTATATTGATTTAAAATGTAAATTTTATTGGTAAAATTTGTATTAGTTAAATTAAAAAATAGTATTTAGAATGAACAATGAAATAATTAAATGAAAAGCAGGAATTTAACTGTTTGCAATATTTGTGATGAACGACATTTCCAGTAATTGGGATTTATAAACGTCATGTAAATTAATATTAAGATTAGGAAAATATGGATGATTATTTGCTTTGTTAGTAGATCAGAATTAAGGTCTTTGAAGGTTTTTTTTTTAGCAATACTAGGCCAGTAGAGGTTAAGAAATTAAATGTTATAATTATGTTTATGCGTACATTGAAATTAATTTATATTAATGGAGTGTAAATTAGGTTGGATTTTTATTTGAATTTATTTAGGAATTAGGTAAACTGACCTTTGTGAAGGATATTCAGCTACCCCAGTGATGGAATCTCATTTGGAATAGGCATTTTATTTTGAGAAATTTCTTTAATATGACAGAAATAATAAGTATTTTTAAAGTATTTTCGGGAAAGTTAGTATATGAAAGGACAAAATGTAGGATATCTAGGTAAGGGAGGTGTATGTGGAATAACCGCCTTCCGTGTAGAAATAATATCAAAAGAAATTGCTGTGATATACGGTTTGGCGCCCCTTAATTTTGACAGAAAAAAGCCGTTTAAGGTAAGTGAGAGTGTAACGTAATTTTTTTTGTATTTTGACTCTTTTATTAATTATTTTTATTCCTTGATTATTTTTAGTTTGAATTTTTTTTTCTTTCTTGTATTTTCTTTCACTTCTGCACCGCTGCAGTTAGAAGACGCACCCTTATATTGTTACGCCCCCGGGTAAATCAAAATTCTTTCACTCAACGTTCATTTTACCCGTAACATGATTATAACAACATTTAGATTCGTTAAGAAATAATTCTAAAACGAATAAGAAATTGATGATGTTGAAAACAATCATTCTTAAGGACGTAATTTAATCGGTTCAAAAATATAGTTTGCATGGTAGAATTGCACTTTCTTACAGCAAAAATATCCTTTACAAATGAAATTCTACAAATGTAATGAGAATTAACGGATATTTAGTATTAATTTTCCAGATATAAAGCATTTTTGACTTAAAAATGAATTGGTAGAGGCTGTGTTCTTGGTGGTGCAGCTCAGAATTAAAAGTGTAATGGGACTACGTTAATCAATAAGGCGCTCCGAACGTCATTTAAAGATTAGAAGCGCGCCATGGAGATATAGTGTCGTTAATGTTCATAATTTTATCATTTCCTTCATTAATTTTTGTCGGTTTTACAAAAAGGATAATTGTGTGATAAGTTATGATTTATTGCTACTCGTTCAGATTAAAAATGACGAAGTTGAGGTATTTTAAGAATTTCAGTTGTATTATAGTTATTGATTGTAAAATTTGATTGAAGTTCGATAGCCTGGTAGCCGTTTGACATCTGTTTCGGTTATTTAAAATTAGAAATCACTAGACATAGATGGATGAGTGAAGCCTAAAAAGTTCAGATGACCCTCGAGATAAAGCTATAGTAGGTATACAATGCAAGAAACCAGTGTATCGCAAAGATTGGTCATCCAGTTGAAGACTCATAAGTAGCCAGCAACTGTATATCGGTAATAAAATCGAACAACTTTCTGCTGATTTGTAAACACTTCTACAATTTTTTTCTAAAGTTGATTAACACCAGTGAAACAAACGATCAAGAGCTCAGTCTTGCATTTTTATCGATTTAAAATGCAATCCACGAAGCTGCTAGAAACAAGTTCTACCAGCCAAAATTGAGCGATGGTATAACTACTTAATGGTCTACCTGCCAATTTGACATTAGTATTGTCCAGACATGAGTAAACGGCTTATACAAGGCAGCACGCAAAAATCTTGTGCGTCGGTATACTGTGTTTAAGCCTACAAAAGAGATGTCTTACAATTTGACTTGGCCGAATTTCAACCCTATGTTAACACGAACAATGGATATAGATACACATTAATCGTACTGGACTACTTTACAAAATATGCTTTTGCTTGACCGCTGAGATTAAAACCGGACCAGAAGTAACTAATGTAATGACAAGTAAATCGAAGAAAATTCTGCAGGTTAAAAAGGATATTGCAACACAAATAAATTTGCAAACGGATGTTGTGAAAGAATTTTAGAAGAGCTGGTTTAAAAACGCATGCAGAAATATAAGATAAACCACCATTCTAAATATTATGTGATCAAAGCCAGTATGACTGAGAAATTGATAAAAGCAAATGAAATCAAACTGTACTGACCTTTCCACTTGCAAGGAAGTTACAGATGGATTGAAGTTCTACAAAGAGTTATTGGAGAATACAACAAGAGCAAACATCGTACAATAGAAATAACACTTGAAGAAGCATAAAAACACCCAGAAATTATAAAACGAACCATCAACAGCAATGCTACAAACCAAAGTTTGCATTTCCAAATATAAAGCGGTTTTTGATCATGTTTACCACCCCCACTGGAGTACAAAATTATTTAAAATTGTAGAAGTGCAAACAGTTCATCCTATTTATTGGAAAATTTAAGCGGTAATCTTATTTTGAAATCTTTTTGCGGCGAAAACATACAATCTCCATCTGTTCCAGCCATATATCTAGTAGGAAAAATTATAAAAAAGAAGAAAAATGGTCAGAGAGTTCTAGTGCAATGGTTAGATGATCGCAGAGCTGCATCCCATCAACAGATTTGTTTCAGAATACAAGTGGAAGTGTTTTGGAGGTTGGTTTTTTTTTAAGAATCAGCTTTCAAAAAGGAAACTTGGCATATATTTTAGACATACAAAGCTTCGAGTACAAGTTAAGTGACTTTTTTGTTAAATAAATAGCAATACTGGATGCGCAAACTGGAAAATTATAGGACTAGATTTAAGATATGCTTTTGTTGGATGCGAATTTAAACAGCAAATTCCAGAAACAGAACAATTTTTGTATACATGGTCTGCAATGGGTACTCCTACTACCAGCAAAATATTTACAGTACATTTAGATCTCTTTTTGCAAGAGGTTGTATCTTTGAATGCCACCGATCTATTTTTAACTTTAAAATTCTTACTTGTGACGATTTACTAAAAAAATTAATTATACTTTGCAAGTTACCTCTATAATCCGTCTCCAATAATTCATAAAAATTTTTCTAGTTTTGTCAACAATTCCTGATATTTTGTACCTATTGGCGACATATCTTACTCATTATTTAAATATGTGAAAAGAGAATCATTTCAATACTCAAAGGTTTCGCTTTAATTTTTAATACATAAACTGCCTACTTGTTTTTTAAACCTGAAATTGATTAAATTAAATAGATCATTCAGAGCGTCTAAAGTCTCATACTACTTATCTGGTTTCTTACTCAAGCTAGTTAATCAAAATGAATTACACTTACTATTCATTTATTTACTATAATTAACACGAGGACGCTTAGCGACTCAGTTTATTGTCTTCTCCTCATATTCTGCTAATCTACATTTCTACACTTGTGTACTTATATTTTAGTTCTACACTGCACTTATTATATAACTTTTAAGGAGTTAAATGTCATATTTATAGAACGCTAACAACTATTAACTAATACATTAGTAACTTTGTAGTTAATGGTTTGCAACTGAAATATGCATAACACCTTTTCCGTGTTACTAGGTTAAATTGCTTAATCTACCCTGCGCATATATGGAACGGTAAGCGTATATGGTGCCAATTACTGTGTACCTATGTTTTACTCACAACTGCTTAAGAATTTTATGGGGATGCTTAAAAAGCTTATCGGGCTGTTTAGAATTACTGCGGACAGTACTTAGAATTTTTGCGGGCGGTACTTGGAATTTTTGCTGGTACTTAAGATTTTGGCGAATGGTACTTAGAAGCCGATTTGAATCGGCAAAGTCGAATTACACTTTAGTTTTCAACATATAATTTATAATTGTTATTTAAAAGCACTTTATGTATTTTCATTTTACTGGTGCATTGAAAAGTCAATAATCCTTCTCTCCAAGCACATTTACTGTTATTTATAAATATTGATTGCGATAACGAAGCATTTGTTCGAAGCAGTTTTCACGTCACACCTCGTGCTGGACTGTAAGAATTGCGCGTACACTGAGTACAATGAGCTATTTGCATTTTAAACACTACAAAATTCTATTCGTTGACTGATTCTAATATCAGGGTTTGGCGTCATTCTCATAAGTAAATTCTAATAATGTCTATATTCAATTAATTCTCTAATTTTCAAATGTAAATAACAGCTTTGATTTGGTCGTATCCTTATTACCAGCAGGTGTAGGTTTGTACAACTAAAAGTTGCTACACTACATGACCGATGGAATGTAGTAAGGATTCGAGGTTCCCATTTTAACATTTGCATGATTATTAATATCTGCATGATTCTTCAAAATAAATACAATTTTTTGGTTTACATTAATATGTATTAAGAATGAAATAATGTGCAAAATATTGCCCAACTTGAATAAAATAAAGCATGCTTTTGTAAGCGTTTCGATTCTTCATACTTGCGACTAGATTCCATGTTGATTGAATGAAAAGATGCATAAAATCTTCACCAATTGCACTCATATAAGGCACACTTTCATCAAACGCTTTTAATAAATATTTGTTTCTTTATATTTACTCAATCAGAGTTGGTAATCACTGTTTATGGTCTAAAATGGCGTCCTTTTCTCAGCAATATATTTTAATGTGATTTGAGGTCATACTACGGTGTATGAAAAAAATTTTACTGCATAGCTTCTAGAAAATTCGAGACAGAATCAATTTGTTAGACGTTTATTTGTATAAAAATATGTTAATGAAATACACTGCACAAAGGTATTTATTGCGTTTGGCGCATAAACGAGTGACTATTAAAAGAGTTTCGTTCATAGTAAATAATTAAAGGTTTAATTTATGTTTTATATAACCGTGCTTTAAAGTATAAGAAAAGGATTGTGCGGTTCCAAGTGCAAAATATTCAGCTTCATCGCTATGCCTGAACGTGGCTAAGGATTGACGTTTATATAAATAGTTATTGTAAGCTTTCATTTTTTTTATTGCAAATTAAGCCGAAAATGAGTGATTCTGATTAACATATACCTTCTGATCTAGAAGATTATGCAAATTTAGCAATAAATTTAATAATACCTAGTAAAACAAGGAGCAAGTATGAAGAAGTATATATGAAATTGGAAAAATGATGCCACGAGAAAGGAGTAGAAAATGTTTATGAAAAGGTTCTATTAACATACTTCGGAACGATGAAAATCTATAAAACATCAACGCTCTGAAGTACGTACTATATGTCATGGGAAGAACGTATTCTCACGAAAACATTAACATCCAGAAACATACCACTTTAGTAGCATTTCTAGAGAGAAGATCTGCGGGTTATCACGCCAAAAATCTATGATTTTATGCATTGGAGAAGCTAATGACCATAAGTTTTTATGCGCAAAGATATAATTTACTGTCAGCTTAATTAAAACATTATCGTTTTTTATGTATTGATTATTTTAGGTGGCAATGATTATCGGAGTTGCCAGTGCGTGTTGAAAAACGGAACTGACTAACATGCCTATCAGTGATGTGATAACTGAGGAAATTCTTTTTAAAAACACTATGCCAAACACAAAAACAAATATTATACTGGAATTTGTGGTCACAAATAAGTGATAGTTTTGGATATAGAGAAAATTTAGTTAATCTTATTCGAAAACACGTCATCCTGCGATCGCCAATTACAAAGCGTAACCTTTTTTTTTGTTAAATACTAAGAACAAACGTGGATTGCAGCCACTAGGTATAAATACATTTGAAAATTTATCACAGTTAATTGCTCAACATCTTCGCTTACGAAAAGCTACTCTACGTTTGATTTGATACGTTGCATCCCTGTACCTAAATAATCTGGCTTATATATATTTTAAAATTTCATATTTCGTACGGTATTTAAGGCTATTTGCGTATATTAGTGAATCCCGCAGTCTTTGGTCAATCGAAACGGTCGCTTATCCATAATCCTGTAGAATCTTATTAAATATTCAGGTATAAAATTTAAGGTACTTCGAATTTATTTAGAATTAGCCGTAAAATTTACGATTATTATTTAAATATGGCAAATTACTGTTTCAATGTAATATTAAAAGCTGGTATCTATTTATCAAAATACTTGCTTCAGATAAGATTATAATACGTTGAAGAACGTGGTTTTCGATTATTAAAGCATTTGTTTAGAAAATATTACATTCATTTAACGAGGTGCTTTATCATATGGGTATTCCGTTATAAGCTATTGTTGGCTTTTGAGTTTCTAATGTGGGTTAACCGAGGCATTCGTGGTAAAATTGTTGCTTGAGATTAATCTAATGACTTTAACCAAATTTACAACATGGAATTTTAAAATTAGTTTGTACGAAGTTTCGAGAGATTTTTCAATAACGAAAGTCATTTATGGCGATTGGTGTTAAACTACGTTCAACTGCTGCAATCTATCTCTACGTAATATTTATAGACATATCTCCTAGGTCAGGGAACTGAAGAGTTACTCCGCTTACCGTTGCTTCTTCTAATTTGATCCACTAGATTTTACAGGAAAAGATTTTGGTGTGCTATGCCATGTGATCCCGCAGATGTCGACTGTCCCCTGTGTGGGTCCGGTTTAGAATAGTCTCACGGTAATAACTGCATGTCGTAAGAGACGACTAGAGCGGTCCAACGTGCTCCACCCGAAGGTACTATATTGGTTAGGAAACGAGTTTTTATCTAGAATTTTTTTATTTTGCTGAACCCTTGCTATTCCAATCATAGTAACCTTTAATGCGCGTGATAACTTTTACGCATGGAACATACATTTTATCTCTCATGCGAACGAGGCCGAATTTTTGTGAAAAATGCTCGCCTAACATTTTTCAAGCGGACCGTGTCAAGAATCGAACCTGGGACCTTGAGCTTAGTAGTCGGTCACACGTGAACCAACTAAGCCACGGAGTCGCTTATTAAATGCTACCTCTTATACTGGGATTGCTTCTGGTGGTCATCTGAATCTTTGCTCGCAAATTCATGGGCTGATATTTTTAAAATTAAGCAGCATGGGGACTGGAAATTCAGTACCGTAGCAGAAGGTTACGTCCAACATTCTTTGGGCAATAACAAAGAATTGCAAATTGTATACTAAAACATTTCGACGGAACTGAAGTAACCGAAGTAAATCCGCTGGATTCAGTGTATAACAGGGAAAGATTCTAAACTAGGTACTTCCGAAGGAAAATAAATGTGCTGTCAGGTTCGAGGTGTAGTTTTAGTTGCTTTTGTAGTAATTTTGTTGTTAATAAATCGTAAATATAACTCATTTATAAGTTCTGATTAATTAATGTTTTTTTGTTTAATACTATTAAAGTTTTTTTTCCAAATAACGGCTTAAGTATTCGCAGTTACGTAAAAATTCATTACATCACTAGTGTTGTAATGTACTAATAGTTATAAAAATGTGACGTTTCGTAATATCAAAAATACATTTAAAGTTTGACATTTCCTAACAGTTTTTTTTTTAATTAATTAGACCTAAACCTAATACGACAAGGACCTCTTACACAATTAGAGATAAAAATACAAATTACTTACTTCAATCAATGAAACTTAAATCACTTGAAGTAAGTTTAATACGCACCCGTATAGAAGAGTGAAGAAAATAAACAAAATTTTAGCTATATAAAGTAACGCTCGTCTTTTAAGCTTGCATCTTCCTGAATTGGTAGAAAATTATGTGCCTCTTTTATTTTTGAATGTGATTTTAAATACGAACAGATGAAGGAATCGTTTTCTCTTGCAACAATTTTTACTACAAATCTCTTGGAAATATTCTTTGCAGATTCTAGTTCGACTATAATAAAGTCGTTCTCGTGTATTCACTACACGGTATATCTTTTTCATATTGTTGTTTTGTTTTCTTCGTACTCCTCAGTCTTTTTATTTATATCTTTGGTATTATGAATTTCTTCATCGCTTGTTGTTCCATAAATATCTATAGTATCTCATTTTCAAGAAAAAACGATTCATCTTCTTATGTAGTGTCACTAAAACGCCTTGTCCAGGACGCTTTCTCTATACAAATGCGTCTTCTAATTCTTCTTCCTCTGTCTCAAAATCGTCTTGTCCAGGGCGCTTTCTCTATACAAATGCGTCTTCTTATTCTTCTTCCTTTGTGTCAAAATCATGAAACACTTTATTTTCTTTTCTTGGTTTTTGTTTATGGGATTTGTAGATCCAGGCTTGTTATTGACCTTTGTAACGAACACAATTACCTGCCTCATTAATATACGCTTTTGTTCTAAATATTTATTTAACAAATATCCTATATTAAACAGAAAATATTAAATTCCTATTGTAGCAATATATTACCAATTCGTAGTTAGAGGTCCACCTATATCTAAAGACTTGAAGTAAAATTTAAGTTTTCTTTTATCTGTATATGTCCCATTCTGCGCGTGCTTGAATAATAAAATTGCCTCTTGGTCAAGGTTCATCATTTTTAACGTCGGAATGTAATCAGCTAAGTAATTGTTGAAACGTGGGCTAGCAGGTTTAATAAAACATGCCGTCCCAAAGACAGGTGAAATGGTGTCGACGTATACCATGGCATCGATGAGTAGTTGAATCGACCTAGTGTGACCGTGAAATACACATCGTCTACGCGCAAGTAAAAAATGTTTATACCGTATTGAAACGCAAGTAAAAGATGTTTATACCGTATTTAAACGCAATTAAAAAATGTAGATACCGTATTGAAACGCAAGTTTTAAGTTGCTTGCTATAGAATGCTGAAGCACAAGTTTTAGGTCCAATTTTGAAACGCAAATTTTATGTAGTTACAGTATCGAAACAAGTTTTATGTTATACAGTATTGAAACGCAAGCACGTAATGTATAAAGTATTGGAGCGATAAATCTTATGTATATAATCGTTATGGAACACTGAAGCACAATATTTTGTTACGCTGTATTGAAAGTCCAAAGTCTCAACTGTTGCTATGCAGTATGGTGGAATTTTCCGTGAATTTTGTTTTGTATAGAAGTCAAGTTGTAAAACCTGGCGCGTGTGAACTGTGCACACCTGTTGTCGTAAGTACTCAAGATATTTGACGAACTCTGATGCCTAGCAGATTGTTTGTGGTGAGTCATCTACAATTTTAAGTCAATTTTCGTTTCATGGAACTATTACTGGAAATGTACAAATAATTTTTGTAAACTTTATATGTTCATTTAAATTGGTACACGTAATTTTTGTAAATTTTATATGGTCATGTAAATTAGACAGGTAATTTTTGGTCAGAATTTAATAGTTGGATATTGCATAAATGTTCTTATAAACACAAAGAAATTTCTATAAGATAACGTTTGAATTTTCAAGGTTACACCAAAAGGTATTTGTAACTAAGCGCGTGACACGTTGATATTTGTTTGTCACATTATAAAATATAATTTTTTGACAGTACACTTGAAGTACAGATTAATACAAACAATAAGTATTTTTGACCTTTGATTCCATCAATTAAATTAATTAAAAATGTAGTTCTGCAATCTTAGGAAAGTCAAAGTATTTAATCAATTAATTGCAAACCCGAACAGGTTCCTATTTAGGTATCAAATGCAAATTGTAGTATAATAACAAAAACACTATATTTCTTATAGAGAATTATAATGAATTTTCAATTATAAAATTCTTACAAATAATCGGAGACTAATACTAGACTTTAATAAAAGTAGATATCTCAAAAGTTTCAGTACGTATAAAATTGTACAAATGATGTATATATATATATATATGTTTTTGTATATCAATAGAAAGAGTTGTTTTAAAGATTTCTTTCATTGAAGTCAACAATAATTTTTCTATAGAAGCAAGCAACCACATTTATGAAATTTTGTAGTCAAAAAAGATATATTATTGGTACTGGGTTTAAAAAATTTTTGAAGTATAATTTTGATCAGTTAATCTTTTTATTTTTTGTGATAAAGTGACTAGGCTCTAATGTAGCCCTAGTTCAAAAATGTTTAGAAGTGCTTAAATTTTCAGATAGTACGAGATCGTCGTTTCAATTCCACTTTGCAGAGTCATAAGTAAGTATTATATTTCTATGTTTTGCTCGTTAAGGATATTTTTTTTGAAGATTTCCGTATCTTATCTTCGGATTGTTTTTCTTTATAGCTATTATTAAGATACGGTGGCGTCCATTAAAAATTGTTTTATTATCGTATACCACCCTACGACCCTAGCTCATAGCTCTGCCCTAAGTTGAAGAAGCTTAGCTGGCTGGAAAATCTCTTTAGAGGGCCCTTTTTACTCAGAGCCATTTTCCATCCTCTTTACCCTGTGCTTAAACCTTAGACAGGAACCCCTCATAATTTATTGAGGCTCTGCCGCCTATAAGGTAGAGTAAAAATACACTATATATAAATATATATATATATATATATATATATATATATATATATATATATATATAGAAAAATTATGTAACACCTTAATATTTAAATCATCAGATTTTTGTGGAGTAATGTCAACCGCAACGTTTTTTCCTGGCTTAATATCAAGTTCTTTTCTTCTTCCTTTTAGTGTCTTGGTGCTTCCGTATCTAGTCTCTTAAAACACTCCTTTCAGTGCAGCTATAGCGATATTCTCTGCTTCCTTCGCTGAAAGAACGTCTTTTGGGAATTTATCCAAAACTTTATCTTTACACAAAGGAAAAATTCCGATGGCTTCAAATCCATAGCGTATATTGGTCGCATTTTGAATTTCGATACTATTTAAAGCCTATTTCAAAGCTTTGGAAATACATCTTTGCGCACTACGGCTCTATTGCGTCTATTCAAGGTCCGCCAAATTTTGCGCCAAGCATTTTTAACCGGCCAAAATACGCTTACATCTAAAGGCTGGATTAAATGAGTACTTTTTGGTGGTAGTATCACAAATTTTATATTATTCTGTTCGCATAAAGATATTACTTGAACAGAGATGGGCTTGCCAATTAATACTTTTGGTTCTGGTTGGTTCAAATCAACTGATACTGCTAGAAAGTCTTAAGACTATCATTCTGTAACTATAGTTGGAACTCTAAAGAAAAATGTAATTGAAAAACTACAGTCATTTGTTCAGATTAAAGGAAGAAAAAAGTATTCGGCAATGTTTGCCTTCGGCGGTTTTAATACTATACTTTCTTATTCTTCTCCAAAATCAAAGCAAAAGAGGGTTGTTCTATTGTCTACGAAGCATCCGCAAGGTAATAAACCAAATTCGACACATCTTCCTGAAGTTGTTAATTTTTACAATAAGAATAAAAGAGGCATTGATTCTTTCTATCGATTGACCCGTCATTATACTGTTGTAAAAACAAGGCGCTGGCCATTGAGAATGTTTTACAACCTTCTAAATTCAGTTGGAATTAATTCAAATATTCTTTATAAAGGTTCTAGTGCAAAAAAAAGAAAACACATCCAACAGAAGAGTGTAGTTGAAAACTGGCCATAGACCTGATAACACCGCTTATGAAACAACACCTACAAATACCTACTGTATCCACAGAACTCCAAGGCGGTATTGAGAGAATATTAAAGTTGAAACCAGAACTCAATATTCTAATACATAAACTGCCATCGACTAGCAGGTGTTTATTTTGTTCCAGAAAAAAATATCACAAATCGCGGATTTGATGTAAAAAGTGTAATAAGTATATGTTTAGAGCAACGTTTGCCCTCAGTGCTCATAGTGACTCAAAATTGGTAACAGTCATTTACTCGAAGCCTAAGTTTATGTTTTTAATATATAATAAAAGTTAAAAGTTTATTTTCTTAAATTTTTTGTTGGGGGTACATCTGTACCCTAGGGTAGTAAAATAATTTCCTTTAATGGATAATGCTCTATGGTTAATAGAATTGAAAAATTTTACATATGTTTTAAAACTGAGCGAGATTATCTAAAGAAATTGCAAGGGTAAAACGTAGCAGTAGGTAAAAAAAGGAGAAATGGTCGCAGCCAACGCCTGTAGTAGAATATAGGTGTATGGCAAGATGCTAGTAATTGGCAAGCACGAAAAATGTGATAAGCGGTGGAAGATATACATGTGAAAAATAGAAAGTAAAAAATTGTGGAAACAATCAGGTTTATAAATCGGAACACTGGCGTGCTTAAAATAACACAAGTAAGCAAAAATAGGAACCCATGGAGTAGCAGGAATGAGGACTGGCAAGTATTGAGTGCTATGCAAAATTTTTTTGAAGAACTTATTTAATTTATATTGTTTAATACTACTATTGGGTATTTTCAACTTCACGTTTACTTAACACATTTGTCTAAAATGGCTTTACAAACACGATAAAGTATTTAACACCAGATAAAATAATTATTAATAATTCGCATGCAATAATAGATGGTCGCAGTTATGAAGAACAATCAAAAACTGTTACTGGTTTAAAAATAGGCAACGTACACCTGGTCACTTACCCTTCACATTAATTAAGTAGGGTAGCTGGTGTTATACTTCTTTTTTCAATATTTCTTCGATGTACTAGTTAATAAAGTTCTGAATGAAGTTTCCCTAAAAATTACAAGCAAATAAAAATATGGAAGTAAATCATATGATTTTGTTCCACGTTTTGACGCCGGAATTCATAAAGGACCACCAGTGTCATAATTAAAATGAGTACTGACAACTAGCATTCTAGTGAACGCTAGAATGCCCTATTGCTCTAATAATCAAAATTAACCACACAACTCTAAGGTCACATGCTGTTATTTCAGCCGCTTAATTCACCCGATGCCAATGACTAACTCTCTTGATTCACCAACTATCACGCACTATCACGCCAGGTGACATTTATAATATCAATTTAAATATATTATAACAAAACTAGCTAATAGGTTCGGTAATATCTTCATTATTGGTTGATTGATGTACTTGATTCTACTTACCTTTTTGCACTTGAATATTCTATTTTGACTAAAGTAGATGGTCATCCTAGTATTAAATCTCCAGCAGCTTATTTCCAGTAATTAAGAAATTTCATATAGACAATGCTTATTTTAAATCGATCTTGTAGTTACAATAAGAAAAATATAATGCCGTGGATAGCATTTGAAATTGCCGTATTGTTATTAGTATTGGAAGGTTCCCCAAACTAAGCTATTGTGGCGCATAACGGTTAGCATTATCATGGAAAATGATACATTAAAATTCTGTATATTATTATTATATCAACCCTGCTTGAATTTTTATCAACCAAGTTTTTTCTAGCTCGATTTGGAATACTCATCTAAGAAAAGTCGATTATAATTTTATCGTGTCTACTAATATTTGTAATATTATATATCAATTACTTGGTTACGCGGTACGTTATGCAAGATCAAACAGATGGGAAATACTTAATATTTAATTTTGAATGAACTGATTTGCCATGGGAATACCTTGTATAACCTTTATTTCATATTAAACAGTGTTTACAAATCTAGTTTGGTAATTAATTAATTAATCTAAAACCACGAGAATGTAAATAAACCAATTCTATTTTAATTCATAACATTTTGTAGTAGAAGTGAATCGTGAGTACTTAACTGAATTTTAAATATTCAAAAAATTTTAGTCAAATTACTGTTTTTGATTAGAAAGTTTTTCAAGCTATAATACACGCTTGTCGTTAAATATTAGCAAAAATAAACTTGTAAAATGACGTTTCCAGTAGGAGTACTTTAATGTCTAATATACGCAACGTGTTATTAAATAGTATTTAGTAGGGATATTTACATTTTAGAACTCGTTTTAAATAACATTTATTATCTGGAGATGATTTGCATTTTTACGGATTTCTTAACTTACGTATTATACTATACTAGTATACAAAGCAAATCGTACCACGAGAATACAGAATCTTTTATTGACATTCCACGTCGGCTATCTACAGACGCCCGACTTGAGGCTAATTTAGAAAAAATTACACACCACAGCAAAACAGGAGAGGTCATTGAAGCCCAAATTCTAGAAATAAATTCCACCAAAATATAAAAGAATCTGGAATAATAAAAATTTCCGTAAATTTATGGTTACGCCCTGTATAATGCAAGCGTACTTTTATTCATTAAAATGTACGAGCGAAAAATGCCACCGCGCATGTATAAATAATCACCCTGTACGATATAAGCGTATTGTAAATAAATAGCAAGTAACGTAAGTTGTATATGTAAAAATAATTAATTGTATGATACCGTAAAACGCATTCAGTGCGAACGCAAATCGATCATTTTGAGATAAATACAAAGTAATTTATTTTCACTTATTAATTATCAATACATTTTTGAAAACAATGCTTTTCATTTGCTGTAAATAGCATAGAATAGTACTAGCTTTACGCATTTAGCATTAAAATTACAATCAACGTGTATTTAAAACCCCAATTTGAATATTAATTTTGTGTACGGAAGCACGTTTTGCCGAAAAGCAAATATTTCTATAAAATGCAACCCCTTTTGCATTAAAAAGCAATTAAAGTTTAAATTAATAACCCTGTAGATTACAGAAATTTACTTTAAATAAAGAATTTTTTAGAATATTAGGAATATCAAAGGATGAGTCATCCGTATTTAGAACTACGTAAATATCTAATTAATAAATGAAACATTTGTTTCAACAAGCGGCCGAAACACGAAAAAACCCGTAAAATTCATGGAATAACTGATAAAAATTATTTATTACCTTTCGCATTCACTGTTGGAAAGAACCTATGCGACACAATAATTTTGGTGTTGAACAAAGACGAAGCAGCGCGCGTCAGGAATAAGTGGAACGAGATAACGAGATAATTAACGCCGCGATTTTAGACACTAATGAGGTTTTCTGGAAAACCTTGCATCATAATGTTCCATACTATTCTACTACATTCTGGAGACAGATAATTTGTACATATATAAAAGCGTTTATTAAAAATGTGAATTTATTCGATTCTTAAATTCGATCACAAAATGTTATTTTGATTTAAGTCGGGAGCTGTTGCTTTGCGAAGTTATTATTAGAAGTATGCGGTAAGCATACTGTAATTTAATAATTACAATGTTACAATGAATATAGAAGTTATGTTTTAAACGCAAATTACATAAAAATGAAATTTAATAAATACAAAGAAGAGGGAAACTTCTTCAATATAACGCTATTTTAAAAATTTTATTAAATAATTGAAAGGAAGATATAAAGGACTTTTAAAGTACAATTTTACATTAGTTTTGCGAATAATATATGTATCGCTATTTAGATTCGTATATTTCTTCAGTTGTAATTATCCGTCCAAGTGGCACATTGGTTAGCGCATGGGTGGTTAAAGCGGTAAGGTACAGTCTCGAATCCTGTCCGGGACTTTATATTTTGCATCTTTCAATTACTAGCTCTATTTGAATTAATTATTTAGGCTTTGCGTAAAAATCTTAAGTTATTATTTAATCTTATTAACTTATACAGGGCGCCCATTGTGTATGGAATATAGTATATAACGACTTTATACAAAAAAATTTTGTATAAAAATTGTATAGCATTTTATTTTCCATAATAAGACTGCACTTAAGTGTTTTTATTTTCGAAAACAATTGAGTAACGAATAACGCTTTCATTTTTTTAAATAGCAATGTGCCCTTTCAATAGGCTCATTTGATACAAATTTTTCTCTCTTTTAGTTAATGTAAAATCTTAGTACTCGTAACCAGAAAATTTTTGGAAAAAATGTAAAAACTGTAAATTTAACCAATAATGTGAATTACAAACCCGATATCTCTTTTATTTGCTTTAACAATAGAATGTAGGCTATAAACGTGACAGAATCTTGTTTATTTAGATAAGCTGGTACATTGGTTCATTTAACAGAAAATCAACGCCTAGAAATTTTAATTATGTTCGATTATGGGGATCGCAAACGAGCACAATTAGAAGTATGTGAAATTTTTAATGAGCGTTATCCACATCGAGAACCAATCAGCCAGTCAGTAGTTAGTAAAACTTTGAAACGGTTTAGGGAAACTGGTAACGTGAAAGATCTGCCGAATATTTTATTTATATTTTTATAGAAATCGAAGAAAAATCAAATCTTTCAACTCGTCAATGTAATTTAAACTATGCCGTGAGTAAAGGTTCAATACACAAAATAATACATTAAGAAAAATTACATCTGTCAAACCGACTTTATTGCAAGAATTATTCGAAGATGACTACAATCGCCGTGTTGAATCCAAATCTTCTCAATATTGTTTTTCTAAGGAGGCTACGTTTTGTGTAAATGGAAATGTAAATGTAAATAGGCATAATTGCCGATATTGGGCCGCTGAAAATCCCCATTAGATGATCCAAAATCATACCCGAACACGACAAAAATTAAACGTCTAGATGAGAATTTGTGCAGGTCACATAATTAAACCATTCTTTATTCGTAGTACTCTAACTGTTGACCGTTATTTGCAATTATTGCAAGAGCAAATTATTCCAGATTGCCAAGCAATCATTTAGATGTGCGCCGATATTCAGATGTGATTTATAGCCCCGTTGAATAGACAGAAGAGGGTCCTGTTAAAGCATTAAGAAGCTGTTTGCCCTGGAATTAATTCAAAACTTCTGAATCCAAAGGTCGGATTAGCTTTTAAGATTTGTGTTTTTCAGTTAAAGACTTTACGAAAATATTTTAATCAGGTTTTCGTATCTAATAACTTCATTGTGATAAGTTGTGCTCTTAAGGTTTAATTAATTCATAAATTCATTTAGGAAACTATTTATGAAAAAGGGAAATTTACATGTATCATTGATACCTTTAGGAAATTCTTTATAACAAAGGACACTTAATTCCAGACCAAACAGTTTCTTAACGCTTTAGAACATAGAACACACTTCTGTCACAAAGAGTGATTCTCGAATGAAATTACACAAAACCTTCAGCAGGTCCAAGTCAAAACCAATTAGCAGTTATATTTAAAGAAGAAATTGAAATATAAGGTATATTTTTAAAGAAATAAACACGGTGGTGAAAATACTCTGACCTTGGAAATCCAAGCAGCTTTGTTCTGAGTGTAAGTTGAAAATTTAGTTATTTTTTTATGTGATTTATATTGCTCTAATTTTTATTTTTTAATATTTGTATATGTAAATATTTGTGCTCTAAAAATTGTAACAAGGTTTAATAATACTAATTTATTCGAGCTGGAGAGTGTTTATGTTATACCAACTGAAAGAGTCAAGGAAGTGGTTTCTTTTATTTTTATAGGAGATTCTGCATCCATTGTATAGTGAAGAATATTTCAATATCATAGCAATATATATAAGACGAAAAGATGCAATTATATAACTAATTTTGGACAAGCGTTGTTGTTACAAACTTACACGATTGATCTGCCGCTTACGACTTTTACGGACCGAAAGTCAAGTCTCCACCCAGCAGCTTTGATCTTTGATTAAATTCCAACGCCTTGGAGAAAACATTTTTTATTTGCATACGGCTTTTTTGCAATTAATAAAATTTAATTTGCTAGTTGTACGTTTGTGAAGAAATCTGATTGAAAATATCCCACTTCTGAGCTCTTATTTATTTCTGGTGAGTGAATACGTCCTTTAATATCGAAAGTAGGTCTTTGAAATACTTTAAAGCTATTTACAGCAACTTGTAAATGGTTTTTATACCAAGTATTCATTTGTAAGCCAGGTATATTATTTCAATCGGCAAGTCTATGAAAAATGTGGAAAACATAATCTATCCTGAAATTATAAGCTGAAGAATCCTCATTTTTGCTATACTTTAAATATTGAGAAAAGTAAGATCAACAGAGACCCGAGTTCTCAAACCGAAGTTAAACACTATGAATAATTTAATTATGCATCATTAATTTCTATATCTAAGTTTTCGTAAGAACGCTGCCAAAAGTTTCGGCTCCAACTTTTAACCTAAATTTCAAACAACTCGAAATGGGTTAGAAATATCAGGAAATTTCCATCGTAAGCGAATACCGCTGAAAGTTTGTCGTACAAACATTTCTGAGGATAAGTGCTACATCACAAATGTGTCGATCTTTTCAATTCAAACATGGGTCAAATTTGTCGATAACGAGACTATTTGTCGACAGCATTTTAGTAAAAGTGTATACGGGAATCCTTCGCCAAACATCGATTAATAAATGTTATTTTAAATCCCGTATTTTTTTTAGATGTAAACAGAGCTTACGTATCAAATTAGCTTAGTGTATTACTAGGCGAGTTGCTTATGTTACTTTCCTAGCCATGAAAACAATGTTATTGCGCTAATTTTCCCATGAAGAGTATGTATGACTTCTTAAACTGATATCTGAAAGTTTGGTTATAATCAATTAACATTTTGTAGTTTTAACAGTATATAGAAGTGAAAGTAAATGATTTAAAAGTTGAACACAGAAACTTTGTGGAATTTTTATCAAAAGAAGTCAGTAGCTCGAACAATATCCATAAGAGAATAGTGGTAGTGTACGGGAAAAATATTTCGTCCTATTTCCAAGACAAACATAGATGCAACCAGTTCAAATAGTAAAGAAAATTCATATTGACCCAAGATCTGGAATACCTTTGGTAGCACAAACAGAAAAAATCAACCAAGTTAAAGATTTGGTGTAGACTATCCGTCGAGAAATAGGAATATCAGAAACGAGTTTTTTTATAATTCTTCAGGAAGGTTTGAGAATAAACAGAATACCAACACGATGGATTCCCAAACCAAAACTGTAGAAGAGAATTTGCGAGTAGAGTTTAACTGCTTTATCCCACGATGAAGACTTCTTTATTGAATCGTATATCTGATAACGCGAGTGTGTGCAATGGCTTGATAAGGGGTCTTCACAATCTAAAAAGGTAAAGGCGTATTTTTCTGCGGAAACAGTTATTTCTACGGTTTTCTGAGACACGTGGACGATTATCTTAATTCAATATATTTCAAAAGGGACACGATAGGGAAAATATCTATAAAAACGCAATCAAGAATTTGAAAACGGTTGTACGCGAACAACGTGACAATAATTGTGTTCAGAAAACGCTTTCGCATGATAAATGCAGAGTACATAAAGTACAAATTATTCAAAAAGAAGTAGACGAATGCAGCTTTGAAGATTAAGCCACTCAGAGTTTTTAAAATTGCCTTTATTTACGTTTTGATCCATGACCTAGGATCGTTGTCAAAATAATAAAAATATTTAAGTTTGACATTTATGACACAAATTGAAGGCGACTTTGATGTATTAATCTTTGATTTGAATATATTAGGTGAAAATTTTAAAGTTTAGCAGAATGGGTACTTTCAATTTGTGTTGCGCCCTGGGAGCTGCTTTATAAGGTAGCCAATACGCTTAACGTGAAATCAGCTGATTAATTTTTATATAGGTAAATTTCATATAAATTCAATAATTTGATGATTGGAACATTTTTTAACCTGTTTCTATTTATACGGTTGGGGGATTGTTATTAAAGAAGTGTGTGATTACGTTACCAAAAAGGCTTAAGCAGCCATGGGCTGCTAATATGCCTATTGTTATGTAATTAGTTGTTGTATGTATAAATAGAAATCATGACTATAGGCTGTATTTCATGTTAATATCGCAAGGAAAACCCAGGAAAAACTTGCAAGGCTACCTAGATATTGGGGGCATTTGACTTTCATTTGTAATTTCCTTTGTTATTTCTTTTAGCAGTGGAATCCATTGTTTACTCAAAGTCACAGATTCGTTTGCTACGCAGTTATTTTTATGTAGGGTTATATAAGCAGCTTCTTTGATTGTTTGGAAAATTCTGATTAGTAGTAGGTTTTTGCACTAATGGGAATTTTATCAAAATTGTTACCGTTAAACACAGAATTACACTAGTTTAGAAACGGACCCAACAAAATCAATTGAGAAAAAAATATACAAAACTCTATACAAATTTAAAAATGAGTTCGAAAACAAAGAAAGAAGAAAACTCATCCCACATTACAGTAAACCATCCCACTTTTACGGTCTACCAAAAGTTCATAACACAGACATTTCTTTGAGACCTATCGTAAGCTCCATAGATTCACCATGCCATAGTTTAGCAAAATTTCTCCTAAATATTATAAATCCATTAGCAGAAAAACGAATTCTTTCATAAAACACAACCATCACTTTTTGAAAAAATTATCAAACATCAAAATTTAAAATACACACACAATGGTAAGTTTCAAACCTTCATCATAGCAACCTTCATTATCAGGCTTTCGACCCCGTGTAATCCACAGCTATATATATATATATATATATATATATATATATATATATATTGCCGTGGTACCTCCAAAATTCGGGTCCGTTGACTTTCTTCTGTTAATCGCCTCTTTACTCTTTCTGCCTCGGCTGCTCACCTAATTAAAACTTTCATCCTCATTCATAAAAAAAAACAAACACATCCCTACCACAAACATCAACGTTAACTCTATTTACATCAATATTCACAATACATTAAAATTTCAAAATTAAAATTCAGCATAAATTTCAGTATCATAAAATTTCAAGATTAAATTTGTTATCATTTTAATTTGCATCCAGAATTAAAGTCCTTGTAGGATGCCTTCTAATTAATTTAACAATATTTGCAGACCTGAGTCTGAATAAAAGGGAGCATCTTTCACCCCTTTACGTTAATTAAACAGGTTCGTCTAATTGAGCTCAAAGACAGACCCAAATTTTCATCATAGTCACGAACATAAATGCTAAATACTCCTTTCTACTTAAACAAGAAAATTTCACCTTAAAATTAAAAATTTGTGGTTTGTACAAGTTCACTACTGTCCATTTTTTAGCAAACAAATTATAAAGTTATTCAACACACACCAAAACATCAAAAATCGAACAACAAAGCATAAGTTACCTGAAGGTTAATGCACTCGTGGCTCCAATGTACATCGTCCTTTGTTAATCACACCATTCCAACTGGGTTATGTTTACGGCTTCTGATTCTGAACGCTTTACAAATTTTCTACACCACCATTCATCTAAAGTTGTTTCAGGGCTTTTCAGGAACTCATCTATGTATATCTGAATCTTGTTTTGTGGATCCAATCACGTTTACTAATCATTTAATTATTAACACCCCCGAAAAATAGCAAAGAAATTCCTAATTCTTTCACGCTATACCCAAAACTGCCTACTTTTGTTTATTCATTTATCGTTAAAAATTTTGGATAATTGGTACAGTAATACTCGCAAATATAACTAGACTTTATTACCTTGTATCTTCTTTTCTAAGTGCACTAATGCATACTAATTTGTATCGTAGCACGTAAATAGCAAACTGTTTTAAAGTATTCAATCAAAATCGAAAATCTAAGAGCACTGTTTAAAGCATCGAATAATCAAAAATCTAAGAGCACTGTTTAAAGTCCGGGTTTATATAATAGCCCGCCCGTATGTCGGTTTTGTCTCGCGAACGGACAATTTTCAGAATTTAGCATACTATGTTCCCTTTCGACAGTCGGGCACAGCTATTCTCCTAAATTTGCACTTGCGCCAGTTAAATCTCAGAAATTTTCCACACGGCACGCAACGTCTGAGAACACTAATTAATTTTGTATAGAAATGTTATTTTACACCTCTCATGTTTGCCCTCTTATTTTTAACCAATCGTGACCCTCGTGACGCTACACAAATCACGCCTTTAATTATTTGTGTCTCTGCTTGATGCATTTTCTCTTTCCTTTTCTACCTTGGTCTGAGTGGTACAAATCGATATTCTTTACTATCCACGTGGACTCGTAAGTAAAATAACCCCGTATCTAGCCTTCCCGTTAAAACATCTGACCGTTTCCAATATACCTAGAAGCTGCCTGTTTATCAGTTCGAATTTATTAGAATTTTGATATTTAAAAATACGCAGGTGTTCAATCGTAATACTTTAAATAACACTTCTACGATTTGAATATTATTGGGTTTTTAAAAGCTTTTATGCATGTAATACCTTAATAATCGTTCAATTAACTCCAATTAAAATAATAATGAATAGCATTGACTTCTACCCTTTAATTTTTAGTGAATACAAATTAAATATTAATTTATTATTTGTACACTTTGTTTAATACCCATTGAATCACTTAATATAAATTTCGCACGCAACCTCTATCCGTTTCTTTACTTGAAACAATTAAATTAAATACACGTTGAGCATTTTAATTCTGCTTCTTTTTATAGAAAGCGTTTAGTAAATAATTTAAATCCCTTATTTTTAATGAAACGAATAAATTTGTATGCTCCACGGTTTTTAATAACGCGTATTATCTAATAAAATTCCTTATACACGGTGATTAAAATTATTTGATGCCGTTAATTAATTTTCTACCCTGGTCTAAATATGAGTAATATATATATATATATATATATATATATATATATATATATATCTGCTGTGGCATAAGAGGAGGTATCGAAATTTGTTAAGTCCACGTTGCGGGCACCAATAATCTGACGTGATTTTGGAATCTACGATGATATACCCTTACGTTAAACGCCAATTTTTTGTTTACTTCAGAACTCGTAGTCATTTCCTCTATTTAACAGTCGCAGAATGTACTACCTAAATTAAAAAAATTAATTCCACGGCTATTCCTGGGTTGAATATTAGTTCTATCGGGCTCATCTGGTATATTAAACCTTACAAAATTTCAGAGGTATTTTATTTACGAGTCAATACCAATAATAAGTAAAAATAATAAAGCAAAGCAAATTACATAAAATATTAAAAAGCCAAACTAATTAGATTAAATGAAATATTTTCGGTGAAAGCTATTATTCTTATTATTCTCATTTAAATAGTACTGCAAACTTCTGTTTGCAGTACTATTTAAATGATCCTCCAAAAGCTACTCAAAGTAGTGGGGTTATGTCCAGAATTAGGAAGGTGCAAAAAATTAGGGGCTTCCCAGAAATAGAGTGTGATTCAAAACACTTTGAGTGGTTCCCAGAAAGTAAGGAGATTCCCAGATAGCCGATTTTTAATACATCTTTAATACACCTTAAATTCACTATTCAACATTAAGTATTTTTAATTCATACTAAACGCAGCGCTTGATTTGTTTTACTCTTTACTGTGTCACTGAAAAATGAAAAGTTTCCTATCTAACTAAGTCTACTGTTATTTATAATGTTTAATTCAGATTACGGAGCATTTGTTATAGAACTTTCATTTCACGCTTTGCGATAAACTTGTAAAACGGCACGTGCACCGTGTACCAATGATAGGGCTGTATTTTAAAATACTGGATATTATTCGTTGAATGCTTTAGTTCTCGTTAATTCCTGGTTATTATCGTATGTAAATTTCGCTAACATTTATATTCAATAAATCCGTA
The DNA here is from genome assembly GCA_036346225.1 of Platerodrilus igneus. Taxonomy (NCBI): domain Eukaryota; kingdom Metazoa; phylum Arthropoda; class Insecta; order Coleoptera; family Lycidae; genus Platerodrilus; species Platerodrilus igneus. The sequence continues at coordinate 1,856,910 of JARFIW010000131.1, read as the reverse complement.
ATCACAAATTTGTTTTGATCACGCCTTTATCATTTGCAAGTGTTGGTTTATTCGGCGAAAATTAGCCAACCTACGTGACCAATTGAAAATATTACGCTCATAAGGATTTAGTTTAACTTTTGCCTGAATTTTTATATATTAACGCAATTTGCAACTTAAAATGAATGCATTTATCCCATTAATAACTTTCGATGCTAAATGAATGAAAAATATGCATAAAATGTTACTCTATTTCTTCAAAATAAAACGCGTTTAGTAAAAGTTTTGGTCCTTCATACTTCTTAATAACTTTCAATACTAAGTAAATGAGAAAAATGCGCATAAAATGTTCCTCAAAAAGAAAGTTTGCAGGGAACTACAGACACTGCATTAATATTTCTGTGATATTAATCTACGGATAAATACACAACATTGAAGTACTTAAAAAGTATAGTATGAATTACATGGTACTAGAAAACTACGTACGTAAACTACACAAATAAGAAGCAGAGATTATATTGAAGACAAGTACCACAGAACGTTTGACGCAAGAAAGTGTGTTGGTAGAAGCTTGTCTGTGATGTTGCAGTAGTGATTAGTACAGCTTATGACAACGAAAATTTTGGGTGTTATGGTACAGAAACAATTGACAGTGTGGATAGATTTGTGGATGATGTGATGGTACTAGCATCTGAATCATAAGCGAAATCGAGATAAGGTTTTAAAGTGGATGCTATAAAACTATCGACAATGTTAAATGTTAAAAACTGGTATGTTGGATGGATACAAATGCGTTCTATTCTAGAATTTAAAAAAGGAAACAGATAGGTAGCACTAAGGAATCCTGTTGTGTAAGTTGTCAAATAACGCAAGCTACAAAGAACATAGGAGATATAAAACAAAAATAGATTCAATCCTGTGACTCGTTTAATACCATAAAACAACAAACTTCGTTAAGAATCAATAGAAAATTTCTAAAGTGTTTGTGTGAACACAACATTAGACGTTGTCGATAGGTAAATCAGATATAGGAAAAATGTAAAGTGGGTTTATAAGTTCAAACTAAATGGATAGTAGAAAGAGTTAAAGAAGGGAGAAAGTTCTACAAAGCAGTAAAGCTTAATGAATATGAAACTTGGAGTACTTTTTGGCGCTGAATGACTAGAACGCGACATATCAGTTGATTCGCATTATTACTTTCCCCGTTCGGTGTCAATTATTAGATTAACCCCGTACATAATTTAATACGCTCTCAAATTAGGTCGCAAATTAGTGCCATCAAATAGTTAAAGATTCACATGCTAAATAAACCATTAAAAGTAAACAAACAAACCTTAATTAATAGCTATAGCTAAGGACAATTTCAGGTATATCAGGTGGCATGGGCGTCCGTTTCTTTAGATTTCAGCAGCGTAGTATATTTAACCTACACTTTTAGGGAACACAAACAACATTAAGGTAATTGGACGAGTAGTTGTTTATAACGCGTCGTTCCCACCTACTCGTTGGTGTCTCCTCCATAAAACATCTCTCATTCGATAAGCGCGATGACCACACATTCGTTTTGACAGGGAATGACGAATACATACAGTAAAATTGTAGGTTATTACCCTGTAATACGTGAGAACGGAAAACCGCAATTTTATCATAGGAACTTAATTAAAAATGGAAAGGAAACTTTCTTTCGGATTATAGAATCTCCTATGCTTAGTATTAAAATGAAAGCTTTGTATAGCCAGAAAGGTAACACAGTAGCTTGGTAGAAAAGACTTACGAGACAAAGCGAGATTAGACAATTGCACGCCGATAATGAGACATTTGGGATGGAGATGTAGCGTAATATCCGGTCTACGACGTTTCGGCGCGGCCATTTCAGCGCGGCCATTTCGGCGCGGTGGATTTGAGGCAGGGACGTTTCGGCACAAGGAAGTTTCGACACAGGGATGTTTCGGCGCAATTACGTTTCGGCGCAAGGACGTTTCGGTGCTGTTAATAAAATGTGGATGAAGTGACGTCATCCAATTTATACCCGTTTGTCACCTCTTGTCACAGTAGCAAAATATTTCGAATACTAATCTAAATTGAGGCTTCAAAAGCATTTTCGCTTCTACACTATTTTTGTACATGTACCAAATGGATTATCCTTTCTTAGTAGTAAAACATTTCGACTTCCAGCCATAGTTGAAACCTCAACACTATTGTCGCCTGAATACTATCTCCGCACATGTACCGTTTCGATTATTATGTTTTAGTAGTAAAACAATTCGACTTCTAACTTAAGTTGAAACCTTAACACTACTTTCGTCTCCACACTAACCTCGCACATGTACACTTTCGATTATTACGTATTAGTAGTAAAATATTTCGACTTCGAACCTAGGTTGACAACTTAACACTATTTTCGAACATGTACCCATTCGACTCTTGTCACAGTAGCAAAACATTTCGAATACTAACCTAAATCGAGACCTCAATACTATTTTCGCCTCAACACTATTTTCGCACATGTACCGAATCGATAATGGTCTCATAGTAGTAAAACATTTTGACTTCTTACTTAAGTTAAAATCTCAACACTATTTTCCCCTAAACACTATCTTCACATATGTACTATTTCAATTATTATTTCGTAGCAGTAAAGCACTTAGACTTCAAACCTTAGTTGAATCCTCAAAACTATTTTCGCCTCCACATTATTTTCGTACACGTACATTTTCGATTATTACGTCTTAGTAATAAAACATTTCGACGTCTAACCTAAGTTGAAACCTCAATACTATTTTCGTACATGTACCGAATCGCTAATTCTTTCTTAGTAGTAAAACATTTTGGCTTCTAACTTAAGTTGAAACCTCAACCCTATTTTCGCCTCCACACTATCCTCGCACGTGTAGTTTTGAGTATTAAGTCTTAGTAGTAAAACTCTATTTTTGCTTCAACACTGTATTCGCCACAACACTACAGATATATTTTATTTATTTATTTATTTGTTCCAACGTTTCAGTAGTCTGCTACCTGAAATTTAAGCGGACATGCCTTCCCCACAGAAAGTAACCTTCAGTAAGGCGTGTGTGTGTGTGTGCACGCGCGCTTGAGGGCATGTGTTGTGTGTGTGTGTGTGTTGTGTGTGTGTGTGTGTGTGTGTGTGTGTGTGTGTGTGTGAGGGTTGTGTGTTATGTGTGTGATGTTGATCTCCGCGTTACGTTCCCTTTCTAAGACCAGGACCATCGGCAGCCGGATATCCTCGTCAAGGAAGAATGCTCAACGGACATTACCTTGTCAGTCCGGACCATCGGCATTATAATTTGAGTAAGGACCGCTATACTTGCGGCCACGTCCCCAATGCTCCACCCGAAGTTACTAGATTGTGGACCATCGGCAGCCGTGTGTGTGTATGTATGTACGCGGGCTTGAGGACGTGTATTGTGTGTGTGTGTGTGTGTGTGTGTGTGTGTGTGTGTGCGTGTGTGTGAGGGGGGTTGTGTATATGTATGTTGTGTTTGTGATGTTGATGTCCGTGTTACGTTTCCCCTCTAAAACCAGGACTATCGCCAGCCGGATATCCCCAGATTACGAAAAGGTTGATTAAATTGGTATAATTTTGTATATGTTTGAACTTATACTATTACATAAAAAATTAGGTTCTTTCAGAGGAAAGGATTTGTTTGATGTATTATTTGCCTCAGGCATGTGTAAGTTTGGTTCTTAAAATTTAGCGTTACTATAAAAGGAAAGAAATTCCGTATTCTACTACTTAAGATTAACTTATACTACTACTGTTAGTTATTATTTGTTAGAGACAGGGTTGCTAATATGTAGAAGCATGCAAATTCTACATCTTAGAGGGTTGGATTGTTTCAAAGTTAGGTTGATACTTTGATCTTGTTGCTTCTTGTCGTCAAGAGCAGAGCTCTTGGAATTCCAGGAGATCGGTCGGGGCAGAGCCTCGGTCCGAGAAGAGGTGGTACTTTTATATCTCCGTCCGGGTAGTTTTGTTTGTGTGTTTTATCCGTCAAGATAACGTTGGTGGATGAGTGCGGTGGTTTTTTGTGTGAGTGCATTTAAGTGTGGAAAAAGGTTTTCGTTCCAAATCATCTGGTGCAGGGTCTTGTTTAATAATGTTTGTCTATCTGCATAGAGGTACTGTTGTAAATCATTACACTCGAATACTATATGTTCCGGTGTTCCTATTTCTCCGCACGTGCATATGTCGTGGGTAGTTGGTTTGTGTTTAAGATGCGTTGTAGTTGTTAGTTGTCATTGTGTGTAAGATTGTACATTGCAGATCGCTGTTTCACTACTAGGTCCAAGGGCATAGTTCCCACCAGTACATGAAGTGCATCATGTGCGGTAGTCCCATAAACCCCCGTCAGTCGCAGTAAAACACTTTGTAACGTGCATTTTTATAGCTTAACATTTTACGCTTTTTCCCAATTAGTAAATACATTTCTGTAACTACTATTTCTATATTTTATATTTATTAACTCCTTAGGCGAATGCATCGTATTATAATGAGTGAATTGCATCGTTCTTGTCTTGCCGTTCGTATAGATTTTGTTCCTTATGTGGATATACAAGTCTAGATAATAGACGATAAGAGGTTGGAATAGAACGAGTTGAATAAACAGCTGGGTAGTTGTAGTTTGTTCTTGGTTCCTATATATTAATTACGTTAAAAATACTGCTTCTTCTTTGCTTTGAGAATAGTGAGAATTAATGCGGTATCAATTTTCGAATTGTTCATGAACAAGCACGGCACGATTTTAGTTGTTTTTCTTGTGAAATAAAAGTTGTATATTAACTGTAGAAAGTGTAGTGCTAATTCCGATTGAAGTAGTATGGTTGATAGGCGAACGTGTTTGGTCGACGCACGTGTTTTACGGAACATTTTACGGACTTACTTTAGTGATACACGTGCTTTACTCATTGTGTTTTTTTTTTGGTGCTTTGTCTTTTTGATATGTAAACTGTGTGTGCGATCTAGTTTCGCGGTCTTTTTTTTTATCAGAGTAGTGCATACTTTGGATTATCCAAATACAGTTAATACTGTAGTTTCTGAATTTTCTAACCCCAAAGAATCTAAAACAGATCATTGTTTGCGCAAATTTCGTTATTTGCGAAATATAACAGATTACCGGTTTACAAAGTATTGGTTGAAGTTTCTCACTGCTTTTTGGATGTTTATGAAAATAATATACATTTGGTCCCAGTTGAAATTAAACTAGTGCTACAAAATATTTCGAAATTATTGTCTCAGGAAATAGAATTAACAAGAAATTTATCAATGCTACATAGTTCCGTCGCGTGATAATGTCTGCTGCTAACACCAGTGAAACACGTAGGTGTGATTAGGGTAACGTGTGATAAGTTCCATCAACACCCTCCCAGTCAAGGGTGAAGTGCTGCGTTAGTGCCGGACATCGTGAATCCCACACTTCAATTGCAAGGAAGCGTTACTGAAGGACCTTTTGTAAGTTGAACTATTTCCTACTTATTCTTACTTTAAATATCTATCCGTTGTTTTGCCATATCTTTGTCGTTCTGATACCTTTTACCATAGACTTGCATGCTATTTAAAAAAAAAAGAAGAAGAATCAACAATACTGGATGACTCATATCAATTGTGCTTACCTATTTATTTTTTGTTAAAATTTTGTCTGATTTATGTTTAATTGGTGTGTGAGGAAACGTTTCTGCTACTCCCCAATATTACCTCACTTTGTACTAAAAATTTTTGTATTGCTTTTACCGTTGTTTTATTATATAGATTATCCAAACAGTTTTTTTTACATTCTACAAAGTACTGAACAATCTATGCGCGATCAGCATGCTATGCTTTTTCTTTATTTCAGGTTTGCAGGACTAATTTTTTTTTATTGCAGGTTTGCTATTCTAATTTTTTTTATTGCAGGTATTGTTACTAACTCCTTACAGCCGCGTACCTTATATGTTGGTCTGCTTTCTACAACCCCCTAATCTCCGATTGAGTCCGGTCATTTCTTTGATTTTCTTCGTGTTACGCACGGCTACGAGCCAACGTAGCATAAATTTGGCGCCCAACGTGGGTGCCACGATAAACGTAACAACTTCGTTCGGTACTGTTAATTTTTTTTCTAGGCTTGATTGTGTTAAGGCGATGTCCCCATGCGCTCGCGGCGTATGATACCTTAGCACCGAAGCACACTGTTGAGATATAGCCTTACGCGCAATTAAGTGGTATCTTATAAGTCCTTTGGGCCAGCGTTGCGATGTTCTGCATTGCAGAAGTTGCACTTGCACAGACGGTGTTTATATGTGTATAGTAATTCTGTTTTTCGTCTAATGTTAAACCCAGATATTTTGTGTTTTGTGTTCTACTTATATTTACACCGTTTAGTTTGATGGTGAGGTCCCTTGCGAGGGTTTCGTTTATCACAAGGTATGTAGTTTTTTGTGGTGTTATGGTCATTTTGTTGGTTTTGCACCAACTTTGTGTTTTTGTTAGGGCGATGTTAGCTTTACGTGCGATTTCCCTTCTGGAATTGCCTTCAACCACCAACAAGATATCGTCTGTGTATGCAATCGTCGACAACACTTTGTCAACGGTGTCCAGCTTTTCCAGGCGTTCATCCATAACAATATTCCAAAATAGGGGCCCGCATATGGACTCCTGCGGGCAACCTTTGTTTATATGTTTGGTGATGCTCTCCGTGCTTTGTAAGGTTACATACCTGTCCCTGCAGTAGCTCTTGAAAGAGTGGTATAGTTGTGATGGACAGTTTATGGTCGTAAGTCTTGTAAAAAGTGAAGGCCACCAAAGGTTATTAAATGCACCTTCTATGTCCACTAATATTAATAGAACGTATTTTTTGTGTGATTGCTTGATGGTTTGTATTGCCTGGTTTATTGCGTCCTCGGTCGATTTGTTTTCTGTGAAGCCCTATTGTCTTGAGTGTACTCCTGTGGTTTGTCTGTGGTTCTGCATTTGTTTACATTTTTTCATAGCGTGTTCAAAAGACATATGGGTCGGTAAAAGCCTGTTTTTTTGGGGTCTTTACCTTTCCCTTTGGGGATAATCACGATATTCGCCTATTTCCAGATGTTCGGAAAAACAGCTTGTCGTATGCATTCATTGTACAGTACTGTTAATGTCGGTGTTAATTTATCTTGTAGCGCTATGCCAATCTCCGCAAGAATTCCATCCGGTCCGGGTGCTTTCCTGCTCTCCGATTGGCATAGTGCGTATCTCACTTCGTCTTCTGTCAAAGGATCTAAATTGTCATCTTGTCTGTTTCATAGTCGGTTACCTACGTGTTTTCTATCGATTACTCCTTGTCGTCTTAGCCGTTCTTCGTTAGTGTCGTCTTGAACGTTGTCATCAGGCAAAAGTGTTTGTATTAGTAGTGCCGCAGTTTCACCCCAGTCTTTAGTGTATGTACCTTCTTGTTTTATTAAAGTCGAATAAGTCATCAGTGGTTTGATTTTACCCTAAGTGATTTAGTAGGGTATCCCCCAGGCGTCAGTTTGTAAGTGTCTTTTCACGAATAATTCCCATGACCTCCTCTTCATGTCAGTCAGTTATTTTTGGTATATGTCTTTTAATTGTCGATAATTTGTTAGGTGGTATGCTCTCTCGGCCGGTGTTAGGGAGTTTTGGTAGCTTTCTCTCGCTCGCTGTGTTTTCTTTTTTAGGTTTTGTAAGCGTCTTGTCCATTGAATTGTCTTTGTGTGTCGTGTTTTCTGTTGTTTTGGGAGCACCTGCTCCATTGTCCATCTAATTGTATTGGTGAGTAGTTTTGTATACTCGTGGACGTTTTCGTCTGATCTTATGTCTTGTGGGGGTACAAATGTGTCCCTCGGTTTGTTCCAATTTGTATTTCGTATTTTGTATCGTTGTACTTTGGTGAAGTTTTGTGGGGTGTCAAATGGCCTGGTTGTCATATCAATGTTGAACGTGATTAGGTTGTGGTCGCTGACAGTTTGGTGTTCTAGTACTTGCCAGTCTTGTATGTAGTTGTACGCCAGCCCATTTGTCAGTGTAACGTCTATGTTTGTTCCTGTTCCTGCATGGGTGTTGTATGTAGATGGGTTATTAGGAAGGTTGATTACTTCGAGTTGTAGTTCGTTAATAACACTACAGATATGCACAATATTGCCACACTGACAAATAGCTAGCAATTTTGATCGTCGACACATTTCTGCACCGAAACGTCCCTACGCCTAAACGGCCTGTGTCGAAACGTCCCTGCGTCGAAACAACCGCGCCGAATCGTCCCATTAGGTAATATCCGTAGGCCAGTATAAAATAGGAAAGGAATTGTAGATTTTTGTACGAAAGCGTAAAATGATATGAAAAGTGTGTTGTAATTGGCATTACAATGCCAAATATATCGCCCCGTTTTTGGTAAGAAGGCAATGCTATTCATACCGTCACAAATGAGGCGAAAACCAAGTTAGGAGGACTTAACGATATTTTCTTTTTGGGCGATTGAAATAAAAAATCGTTTTTCCGTTTGCTTAAATTGTCATGAAAATTTGAGGTAGCATTGAGCTTAAAACGGCACCATAATTGCACAAAAACTAAAAGACCTCTTTATTAATGTCGACTATGGACTTAAATACACACATGTCTAGAGTTGCGTGTATCTATCATTTTACAATGCTTACGTTTATAGCTGTAATAATCGAGACTACTTGCTTTTGCGAGCAATTTTCCAAATATCAGAATATATAAATACACAATTGCTTTGAAATTACAGTTGTTTAAAACCAGGCAACTCCTTCTGTCTAAATTATGTAGCTAGAAGCTATTATACTGCAAGAGTATAGACTAAAAAGGAAATCTTAGGTTAATTTTAAAATTATGAGGCGTAGCTGTTAAACTCGACGAGATAATCCCAAGTAGTTGTATCGTTATATCTTGTAAATCAAAATTAGCGGAACTAATATTCTCTGGTAATTATAGAGCAGCCAGAGATATAAACAAAATCAATTAGCGAAACGTTATTGATTTATTTTGTTCGTCGAGTGTGCTTGCATGTGTTGTTCGAGTTCCTGGATTTTGTGGAACTCTGTGATTACGTACACTAATACAACAGTACAAAGCGCCCTCAACATTTCCACTTTTTTATTTCGAAATTCATTTACAAATGCTTTTAATGACAATTTGTTTGTGAAACCAATCTCACTTTAGCTAATTTTACCATTTTATTGCAAACTCGTTTCTGAATATTCAAATAGGAATGAAAATTCGATGCGTAGCCTGGTATATTTAAGTAGGAAAGTTTGTACTTCAATTAAATAGGGCTAATTGGCATACGCAAAAGGTTTATAAATGAACCCTTTCACGCCAATAAAAATTCTTAAATCAGATTAGACGTATTGCAAAATAATTATGAATTTCTAGGGAAAAAAACTTACCGCTTTGTAAGTTGAAGTCGATCAGACGAAGAAATCCCAGGTTAAAGATTACGCTTGGATCAAAAGTTAGCAGTCCCTCAAGAGACAGGACAGGTGGACAAAATATTTGGGAATTCTCGTGCCTTATGGAAGTGAAATCGTCCCTGAAGTAGAACGAATCACTAGTTTAGTCAACGGTACAAAGATGTAAAAAAAAACGGGAAACTGCCATCTTAAATAAACTTACGGATTTCTATAGTAGCGCCCTCTTTAGTGAAATATTGTGGAGATAAATTCGTTTGCCGTTTTGTTGACTGCGGGGAACTACTGAGAGGATCATCAGAAGAAATGCGAACAAACTTCCAACACCTTACTAGTCGGAACGTTGAATAGTGGGAGTCTAAACATAATTGTAAATTGGAAAATTTGAAATGCAAGATGACAGATCTTTAAAGATGTATATTATAGGTATAGGTGAGGTTCGGTGAAAGAAGAATATAATTTTTTGTCAGGGACTTTATGCTAAGTTTCTTCAGGATCAAGTAAGGAAGAGAAAATGGACTTGTAATGAGCACAAAAAGTTAGATTAGTACAAACTCTACGCCAACTACAATAGCAATGCCGACTAGTGCCTATGATAATAAAAAAGTAGAGGATGTTTATGAATCTATAAATAGATGAAAATTTAATAGTAATTGGAGATTGGAATGCTAAAGAAGCTCATATTGTAGGTATACATAGATTACGAGAAGGAGCCGAGTTTTGCACAAAATTTAAATCTTTAATAGCAAATACTCTTTTAAAAATTGTAACGCGTTGCTTTAAATGGAAAAAAGAAAATTTAATTTTGAAGAGACAAGATATATGGACGTGCTGTGTATAAAAGATTTTGTAAATAATTATTCTTAATTAAACATCATATTTCAAATTTTGTTGCTATAAAAACAATTCAGATTATAAAGTTCAACATTGCTTTCAACCAAACTTACGAAGTAAGTTAGGTTAATATAATCGCTACGTCGTCGTCGCCACCGTGGTCCGTTGCCATATTGTTTAGTTTTTTACGCTGATCAAAAATACGCTATACACTTTTCGATATCTCAAGTCAAAATTCCGAGATTTCGATGGCAGTTGATATTAGGGTAGAAAATAACAGAGAAATTAGAGTGGCAGTTGAGTATTTGTGTTGTGAGGGTTTTAAGAAATAGTTTTCGAGATAATCGAATTTATTTGAGAAATGTTAACAGTACAAACTAATATGAACTTTAATAGATATCCTATATAATAGTTATAATTCATGTGTAAATTAAGATTATGTTTGTTTGAGTGGTGCTGGGAGCTTATATCATTAAGTAGTCCGACTCAAACTTGATTAAAACAATAAAATTTATTAAATTATATTTATAATAATAAAATTTTGTTTAACATTTAAGTACTAGTTATTTAATTTTTTAAAATATATAATTTCCTATTATAAAATTTCCGAAAGTTTGGTTGTAAGGCGTACATGCGTCTTAGATTTTTTTAAATACATTGTATGGAAAGAATGAAGGACGTTCATATTAATAAATCACAAAGCAGCCATCGAAATGTGACAAACACTTGCGTATACAGCTTCCATAGAAGTATGCATTGTATAAACGGTTTTGTGTAAACTTGGGTAGTAAGCATCAATATATTGTATTAACTAGACATTGACCGTAAATAATATGAATTACAGTAGGAGTAAATTAAATTTGTTAGACGCCACGGAAAAGAAATAAAATCAGTTTTATAGGAATCGCAAATTTGAAAACATCGAATGTGTAGGATACGAGAAAGTGTCATCACGGGCGGAGGGGACCGCGTTTTGTGAGGTGGTATGACGTCAAAGCAAAAGTTCGAAAAAAATGGAACGCGGTTTCAAGAAAAATTAAAGATGAATGTCTCTCAGACACAACAAAGACGCGACATACGATAATATACGTGAACTTACTTTCGCGTGGGGCGAGGTAGTTTTTATGTACTTGAGGGTGGAATCATTGTTGTTGTGAGCGTTTGAAAACGATTGAGATTTGAAGAGTTCAAGTTTATCCCGTCATTCAGTTGGGATTTTGGGTTGTGATGTGTTAAGAAGATCTAGGTTGAAGGCCAAAAAATTAAAACATTTAAACAATGAAACACTGGAGGTCTCAGGACAACTGGGAAGTTTTTAAAGCTGTGAGTAGAATAAGCTTTTAGATTATACTATTTATCCTATACAAGAGTTGAATTGAAATGGATTGGTAGTTATAAAATAGGGAATTAATCGTGAACCGGCAATACATCAACATAAAAATGTAGAGATACGCGCGAATATAACAGGGAGAGAGGGGTTGGCGATTAATAGAATGTGAGTTTTTGATGGGGATGTGATATAATGTAAATGTTAAAGTGAGGTTGAATGTACAGAGCTCTAAGAACAATTTGCTTGCCTTTCCAAAAAGAATACGCTGCGGTTAACATGTAAAATTGAAATACATTTGCAATTTGCTGGGTAAAAACGCACGCGCGTGTCAATCATAAGTCTGGGACCTTACATTTTCTTTCTTTCAATTACTAGTTCGATTTGAAATGATCATTTGGGCTTTGCATAATAGTCTAAGTTATTATTTCAACTTATTAACTATAATACCTTAGTATTTATCAACTTGCTTTATGCAATTAATTACCTAATATGTACGTGCGTGTGTATATATATATATTTTATATATATATATATATATATATATATAATCGTATTACAGTGAATAAGATTAATAACTTAGACTTATATGCAAAGCCCAAATGATCATTTCAAATCGAGCTAGTAATTGAAAGATGGAAAATATAAGGTCTTGGACAGGACTTGAACCTGCATCTTGGTTTTGCCGGAGCCATGCATAAAAGTCTAAGTTATTATTTTATTTTATTCACTGTAATACGATAGTGTTTATTTACTTGCCCTGTGTAATTAACTACCTACAATATTTATATATATTATATATATATATATATATATAAGAGAGTTATTTAGGGGTATATTGAGCCATAATGGTTACACAATACATGTAAATAGTACTAGAAGTTAGAAAACTACATTTATTTAGCATAAAAACTACGTAATTGGAAAATTATGCAAAGAGCAAACATTTAACACCCTGTATAAGGATCGTAGTTGACTTTAATTAATGCCGAGAAACATATCATTCAACAATAAACACACATTCAGCAAAAGAAATAACTCTACACGCAATCAAACTTGTCTTAAACCACAAAATCATTCATAAATTGTAAATCGATACGCGTTATATGCAGTAGAAGGTAGAAAATCATGATACAATTTCCATTAAAATTAAACATGCGATAATGAAAGGAGATAGCATAGCGCTCTGATAAGAAACGCATCATTCGAAATAAATGCGTTTTGGAAACGCAAGAAGTAAACAGAAATATGTTAAATTACGTCATTTCGTCTACGTGATTTTCTGCACGGAGTTAATACAAATCCCAAAGTATCATCTATACAAGCAAAAGTCATAAGTTAAATTACGTGCCAAGGCGAATTAGAAATTCCTGTAATAACATCAAAACAGACGGTCTAAAATAAATACAGAATGGAAATCCACTGGTATCCTACGTGACCAAGAAATCGTTCCGGCGAGTTACTATCAGGCGTATACCTGTAAAAGTCCAAAATATTCAAAACATACAGCGCCGATAACCAATGAATTTTAGATGGGCCATAGCTTATGTAACACGCGCATTTGATAAGCAGACAGTCTTGATTCGAACTGAGCACAATACACATCACTTTTTTAAGATAAATAATACTGAAAAATATATGAAACAAATTTTGCCGTTTGCTGGAAAACGTGAGTAAAAGTTTATTAATTAATTAATTTTAAATATTTATAATTTAGTAATCTCAGAGAGACTACGAAAATCTAAGTAAGACGGGGTAAATCTAAGTGAGATTGCGAAAATCTACTTAACACGGGGTAAATCTAAGATAGACTCCGAAAATCCAAGTAAATCTAAGTAAGATTAACAAAATCTAAGGGAGATTAAGAAAATACTACACTATTGATTAAACGGGGTAATTTTTGGATACCAATAAATTGATAGCACTGGGAAGAAATCCATATAAAAATATTGGTTTAAATCTTGGTAAAGGCGCACAAAACAGAGGATTGTTTTAAGCATTGAATGGAAAGTAATATTGGCGTACTAATCCACAGCACGCAGTAGCAGATCCAGAAAGACGCACAAGGAAAACTACAGGTCAGAACTATCTAGCATACGGTATTATTTTCTCTTTAATTTTTTGAATATTGACTATATTTATTATACTTGAATATTTTATGCAGAGTCATCAAAAATTTCTTTTATACGTAAAAATTACGTAAAAGGGGAAAGTCTTGAACGTTCAAAGAATTTCCAGTATAGTACAGTGTCGTATTTGCTGACTTTAAAATAAGGAAAGGGAGCTAAAAATTTTGGGGATAAACAATTTAAACAAATTATTGTTATTTGATTCAAGGGTTCATTTTTGTCATACAGTAAAACAGATTAAACTGTGAAGTGTATATGTTTTTTTCTTTCTCATTATACAAATATTAGTTGACTTCGTTTTTTATCATTCAAAGCAGGAAAAGTATTAGAGAAAAGGGGGTAAATTATTTGATTATCGTAACGTTGTTCACTCTGTGTGAATTAAACTGAGCTAGCCGAGGCATATTTAAATTTTAGGATATTAAAAGACAGAGCGGTGGTGATCAGCAGGACACTGAAACTATAGTTACATCGGCGTGCAGCGTCATCATATCAATATATATATATATATATATATATATATATATATATATATATAAATATTATAAGTAGTTTTTTACACAAGGTAAGTTGATAAATACTAACGTATTGCAATTAGTAAGATGAAATAATAACTTAGACTTGTTAAGTAAAGCCCAGTTCTGGCAAAACTGAGATGCAGGTTCAAATCCTGTCCAAGGCCTTATATTTTCCTTCTTTCAATTACTAGCTCGATTTGAAATGATTATTTGGGCTTTACTTAAAAAGTCTAAGTTACTATTTCATCTTATTAATTGCTATATATATATATATATATATATATATATATATATATATATATATATTGCAGTGATATCCTCCTTTGAATGCGAGAACTGGGTCCTTTCAACAAAAAAATTCTAGTCCCACAGATTGGGCGTCATAAACGGCTGTGATCCTCTTTTCGCCTCGGCTGCTCACCTAATGTTATAAACCTCCTCATTCATAAAAAAAAACACATTCCTACCAAAAACATCAACGTTAACTCTATTTACATCAATATTCAGAATACATTAAAATTTCAAAATTAAAACTCAGCATAAATTTCAGTTTTAAAAAGTATTTCAAGATTAATTTTATTATCATTTTAATGTGCATCCAAAATTAAAGTCCTTGTTGGATGCCTACTAATTAATATAACAATATAAGCAGACCGGAGTCTGAGTATAAAGGAGCATCTACCACCCCTTTACGTTAATTAACCAGGTTCGTCTAATTGAGCTCAAAGACATACCCAAATTTTCATCATATTACCGAACATCAAAACTAAATACTCCTTTCTACTTCAACAAGCAAATTTCATCTTAAAATTAAAATTTTATGGTTAGTACAATTTCACTAATGTCCATTTAAAGTAAATCAATTAGAAAGTTATTCAACACACACAAAATGTCAAACAAAATAGTATAATTTACCTGAAGGTTACTGTCCTCGTAGCTTCAAAGTACATCGTCCCTTTAGTTAATCACACCATTCCAACAGGATTATATTTACGGCTTCTAATTCTCAACGCTTTAAAATTTTCTCCATCACCAGTTGTTTCTGGGCTTTTCCGGAACTCATCTATGTATATCTGACCCTTGTTTCGTGGATCCAGACACGTATTTGAACCATTCAATTATTAACACCCCCGAAAAATAGCAAATAACTTCATACTTCTTTCCCCAATATACGCCAAAACTGCCTACTTTTGTGTATACATTTGTCGTTGTAAATTTTGCTAATTGGTACAGTGAAACTAAATTTTATTACCTTGTATCTAAGTGCACTGAAGTACATTCATGTTAGCACGTAAATAACCAACTATTTTGAATCACTAAAATATACGAGCAAAATTTTAAATTATTTTATCAACTAAAATGCACTGTTTAACATCTTCAATCAAGTCGCGGATGTACGAGCTTTTAACGCATCGAATCGTCAAAAGTCTAAGAGGGCTTGTTTATATTCATCTCGGTATATATAGCAAAAGCCGGCACGTCGCTTTTGTCCCCAAAACAGGTAATTCTAAAGAATTCCTCATTCTATGTTCCCAGTCTGTCGCTCGCGCGTCGATTTTACGAATTTTCACTCGTCCCATTTAAATCTCAGAAATTTCAACACACGGCACGCAAGCATGTCCGAGAAAAACTAATTAATTTTGTACAGAAATTGTTGTTTCTACCTCTGATATTTGCATCCTATTTTCAACCAATTGTGACCCTCGTGACGTTGCTTAAATCCCGCCTTTTACTATATGTGTCTTTGCTTGACGCATTTTCTCTTTCCTTTTCTAACCTGTTCGTATTGGTGCAAATTGATATTCTTTATTATCGATTATATTTTAGTCCATGTGGACTGTTATCTGGGTTTAATAACCCCGTATCGCACATTCTCGTGAATATTAAGCCCCGGTTTCTCCAAGATTCTTTGAAACTATTAATTATCTACAAAATTTACGCCGTATGTGATATTTAAACTACGCAGGTGTTCAAAATAATATTAATTCTCAGAGCTTTTTAAATAAACCCTGTTTTGTATTTCGTGCTAAAGCATCTGACCGTTTCCAATATCCTTAGAATCGACATGTTTATCTACACAAATTAAACTGAAATTGCCTTTTAAAAACATCCTACTTCTAACTAACACTTCTAGGATTTGCATTATTGGGTTTTTACAAGTTTCTATAGATATTATCTGTACGTTTTGTTCAATACCGGTTATTTGAAATAGAGTTAATTAAGATAAATTTTGCATGTAATTTCTCTTTGCTTCTTTATTAGGAATATATAAATTACACGCAGAGCTTTTTTTTTAATACTGTTTCTTTTGATATAAAGCGTCTTATAAATAATTTAAATTTCTTATTTTTACTGAAACGACCGAGTTTATTTATGCTTCAAGGTTTTAATAAAGCGTATTATTTAATGAAATTCCTTATACTCGGTGATTAAAATTATTTGATGTGATTATTTAATTTTCTACCCTGGTCTAAATATGAGTATTTTCCCCCCTATTTGAATACAAATAATCCCACTTATTCGAATTCAAATATAAAGCATTTAGACAACCAAAAAATATTTAGAAAAAAAATTGCCTATCTCTCTCTATCCTTATCTATCTAACTTACCTACTTTGTCTCCAATTCAAAAAAAATATTTACACCGATCCTATATCCCTATCCTATTCCTAACTCTCACCTACTTTTATAAACTAAAATTATCCCTAACTTCATCCTACTTATCCTATATACATCCTATATACCTATCCTATTCCTAACTTTTAACTAATCTTCACTATACTTTACTTCCCCCTACCTAATCCTATATACCTATCCTATTCTTACTCTATTTCTAACTCTCCACTAATCTTCTATGAAATATCTACACTTAACCTATCTTATTTTCTTCCTACCTTTACTCTTTATTCTCATCCTAAACCTATTCCTAGTTATCTCCCATATTTATCCTATACCTAGCTTTATTTTCTATAAACACTTACATCTACTTTTCTATATACACCTATTCTATCCCTTGTTCTATATCTATACTAAAGTTCACCTATCTCTATCCTTTGTTCATTAAGTTATTTAAATCTAACTCTCTTCTTGACCCTCCAAGTCTTCCTTCTTACCATCCTAATACTCTTCATCCCTATCTCTCCCCCTTCTATATCTATACTTAACATCTCTATTATCTCACATACAATAAACTTATCATCCCTCTTATCCTGACTCTTAAATATTACTTCTTCTTCAGTCCCTACACTTGTCTGTTTCTTATTCATTATCATTTCCTTTTCTGCCGACAAACCAAACGATACTACTTTAAAATTATCAAATTTTCCCGCTACGGAAAATCCTACGTACCTTCTAGAATTTTTGTGTAATGGAATCCGCCAGAATGAATCCCTTAAATCTACTTTATTAAAAACAAACTTGCCATCTTTACTTAATTTCGCCTTCACCTGCTCCTGATATGCTGCTTCTACCCCCCACTACTTCTGCATGTTTTTGTATTAAAGCTTGAACCTCTACTTTCCTTTCCTCTGGACATCTTATCGTGTTGATCTGTTTACCTTCATCATCTTCTACCTCTACTACATTAATACTCAACCCCGTGTCATCCTCTGTGACTTCATAACTGCCCTTCCATGGCACTACCCTATCCTTAATCCTTATTACCTTCCTTTCCATATCTATCAAAACCCCTAACTTCATCATACAGTCAACACCTAAAATGCTCTGAAACTTCAGTCCAGGTACAATTACAAACTCCTGTTCACAGCTAAAACCTCCTATATCTATCCTAAGCACCACAACACTATTTACTACAGCAAACTTCTTTTTATTTGGAGCTACTAAATGGCTACGTTTTATAGGCATAATTCTATCACAAACCTTATCCCTAATTTTGCTGACAAATTCCTCCGATATTAAACTCGCCTCTGCCCCTGTATCAAGTAATACTTCTACATTATTCTCAAAATTTCTAAATTAATAATTGGCAAACATAATTTTCCTCAGTTTCTGGCTCTACTTCCTCCTCAATTTTGAAAAATTCACGTGGATGTTCATATACATTTACACAGAAATCTAGTGGTCTGTCGCGTTCTAAAAATCCTGTCTCATCCTGTTTTCCGTGCTTGGTCCTGGTTGTCCTTCTACAACCTGTGCGTACGTCCTCCTCGTGTTAATATCCGTGTCCCTGTCGCTATTCGGCGTGCTGGTCACAGTCCTGTTTACTTCCGGTAAACTGTTCTGTCGCGTGTAACTAGGTCTTGGCGTCGGTCCCCTAGTCGCACTATTACTTCTGTATTCCTGTCCTCGTCGTTCCCAATTCGGTCGAAAATTTCTGTTGTAGTCAGACCGTCTCGGATAATTCGGTGTCCTGTTGTCAAACCTAACTGTGTTAACGTTTCGTTCTCGTATCTCTCTTGTCCGTCCAACACATACATCGTCATATCTCTGTAAGTATTCCAAAAACGTCTCCCGTTCTGTGATGTTTTGTAAGGCCACGTGTTGTCTAATTTCCAGTTCAAAATGTCGTGATAGGTACTTGATTATCTGTCTGTCCGTCAATGGTGGATTCAGTTGTTTGGCCACACTGTATTTGCGGATGGCATATTGCTCCTAGAACCTGCAAACTCTCCCTTAAATTTTCCTGTAATCAAGTCGTCCCTAATCTGATCCTGTTTGTGATCACTCCAGTAATGTTGTAAAAATTTGTTTTCAAAGTCCTGATACGTGTCTATGTCCTGTCCTACTAAATTGTACCATGCCTCCGCATTGTCCTTTAATAAAGCCTTTATCGTATTTAGTTTAGTCTGTTCGTCAAATAAATTTCCCACTAGATTTCTTACACTATTAATAAAAATTTGTGGATTTACCCTGTTATCGCCATAAAACTTCATGTGTTGGTCCAATGATACTCCACCTGTAGAAAATCTGGGACCATCCCCCGTTAAATTCGACATGTTGTATTTGATACTACTAACTTCGCGTTCTACCCTGCCTAACTGATCCCTACATGAGTCTGTCACTTCTGTCATTTTTACATTAATCTCTTCTTCACAAAAAATGCGTACTTCGGACCTTAAATGTCCCATTTCCTGTCGAAGACCTGTAATATCATGCTCATTTTTTTCAACCCTATTTTCAACCTCCCCATTTTACGGTAAGACTATTTTTAAATTCTGTAAATTCTTTCGTATTTTGTTCAATTTTCCCGCTTATCTGCTCTAATTTTTGGTTGGACTCCTCCCTCGCTCTATTAGATTCTTCCCTAGCTAATCGCATTTCCTCAAACATTCTCATCATTAACTCATTTCCTTGATCCCCTGATTCCGTCCTCGACTGATCTCTACTGCCTCCAGCTTCTTCCATTTTCGAATTTTTCCCACACAATGCACTATCGTCACTTCCAATTTCCACTCCTTGACTCCTTAACCACTCTTTTCTCTGCATACGTTCTAATCACTCACACACACTCTAAAATACTCCTAAATTTATACACACACAGAAACTCTCTCTCAGATCGCCAGTTTCCTGGAATAAAATAACAAAAATTTTATTTGGAACTCGAGCCCTCACGTTGTGGTCGCCAAAATTTGCTGTGATATCCTCCTTTGAATGCGAGAACTGGGTCCTTTCAACAAAAAAATTCTAGTCCCACAGATTGGGCGTCATAAACGGCTGTGATCCTCTTTTCGCCTCGGCTGCTCACCTAATGTTATAAACCTCCTCATTCATAAAAAAAACACATTCCTACCAAAAACATCAACGTTAACTCTATTTACATCAATATTCAGAATACATTAAAATTTCAAAATTAAAACTCAGCATAAATTTCAGTTTTAAAAAGAATTTCAAGATTAATTTTATTATCATTTTAATGTGCATCCAAAATTAAAGTCCTTGTTGGATGCCTACTAATTAATATAACAATATAAGCAGACCGGAGTCTGAGTATAAAGGAGCATCTACCACCCCTTTACGTTAATTAACCAGGTTCGTCTAATTGAGCTCAAAGACATACCCAAATTTTCATCATATTACCGAACATCAAAACTAAATACTCCTTTCTACTTCAACAAGCAAATTTCATCTTAAAATTAAAATTTTATGGTTAGTACAATTTCACTAATGTCCATTTAAAGTAAATCAATTAGAAAGTTATTCAACACACACAAAAATGTCAAACAAAATAGTATAATTTACCTGAAGGTTACTGTCCTCGTAGCTTCAAAGTACATCGTCCCTTTAGTTAATCACACCATTCCAACAGGATTATATTTACGGCTTCTAATTCTCAACGCTTTAAAAATTTTCTCCATCACCAGTTGTTTCTGGGCTTTTCAGGAACTCATCTATGTATATCTGACCCTTGTTTCGTGGATCCAGACACGTATTTGAACCATTCAATTATTAACACCCCCGAAAAATAGCAAATAACTTCATACTTCTTTCCCCAATATACGCCAAAACTGCCTACTTTTGTGTATACATTTGTCGTTGTAAATTTTGCTAATTGGTACAGTGAAACTAAATTTTATTACCTTGTATCTAAGTGCACTGAAGTACATTCATGTTAGCACGTAAATAATCAACTATTTTGAATCACTAAAATATACGAGCAAAATTTTAAATTATTTTATCAACTAAAATGCACTGTTTAACATCTTCAATCAAGTCGCGGATGTACGAGCTTTTAACGCATCGAATCGTCAAAAGTCTAAGAGGGCTTGTTTATATTCATCTCGGTATATATAGCAAAAGCCGGCACGTCGCTTTTGTCCCCAAAACGGTAATTCTAAAGAATTCCTCATTCTATGTTCCCAGTCTGTCGCTCGCGCGTCGATTTTACGAATTTTCACTCGTCCCATTTAAATCTCAGAAATTTCAACACACGGCACGCAAGCATGTCCGAGAAAAACTAATTAATTTTGTACAGAAATTGTTGTTTCTACCTCTGATATTTGCATCCTATTTTCAACCAATTGTGACCCTCGTGACGTTGCTTAAATCCCGCCTTTTACTATATGTGTCTTTGCTTGACGCATTTTCTCTTTCCTTTTCTAACCTGTTCGTATTGGTGCAAATTGATATTCTTTATTATCGATTATATTTTAGTCCATGTGGACTGTTATCTGGGTTTAATAACCCCGTATCGCACATTCTCGTGAATATTAAGCCCCGGTTTCTCCAAGATTCTTTGAAACTATTAATTATCTACAAAATTTACGCCGTATGTGATATTTAAACTACGCAGGTGTTCAAAATAATATTAATTCTCAGAGCTTTTTAAATAAACCCTGTTTTGTATTTCGTGCTAAAGCATCTGACCGTTTCCAATATCCTTAGACTCGACATGTTTATCTACACAAATTAAACTGAAATTGCCTTTTAAAAAACATCCTACTTCTAACTAACACTTCTAGGATTTGCATTATTGGGTTTTTACAAGTTTCTATAGATATTATCTGTACGTTTTGTTCAATACCGGTTATTTGAAATAGAGTTAATTAAGATAAATTTTGCATGTAATTTCTCTTTGCTTCTTTATTAGGAATATATAAATTACACGCAGAGCTTTTTTTTTTAATACTGTTTCTTTTGATATAAAGCGTCTTATAAATAATTTAAATTTCTTATTTTTACTGAAACGACCGAGTTTATTTATGCTTCAAGGTTTTAGTAAAGCGTATTATTTAATGAAATTCCTTATACTCGGTGATTAAAATTATTTGATGTGATTATTTAATTTTCTACCCTGGTCTAAATATGAGTAATATATATATATATATATATATATATATATATATATATATATTAAGATTGCTGTGTTCGGGGACTTGAACTTTATCATCGAGCCCCAACGCTGGACCGTCATAAGATTGCTGTGTTCGTGGACTTAAACTTTATACATCGAGCCATTGTCATTAAATAATTTACAAAAAAAAAAAAATTTCAAACACAAAAAAAATTATTACCCGTTACTTTCTGCTTCAAAATATCTTCAGCAGTTTCCCTGGCTAGCTCAGCTGTGCCTCTCCTTGGATACCTAAATTTACACTC
This sequence comes from Platerodrilus igneus, assembly GCA_036346225.1. Classification (NCBI taxonomy): domain Eukaryota; kingdom Metazoa; phylum Arthropoda; class Insecta; order Coleoptera; family Lycidae; genus Platerodrilus; species Platerodrilus igneus. The sequence goes on along the minus strand of JARFIW010000131.1, from coordinate 1,834,649 downwards.
ATTCTTCCTTCCCACTCGCACACCATTTAATAAAATCACTAAATAATACCACAATCATACAATCATTTATTTACCGCTATTTACAGCCAAATTATTCACAGGTATAAACAGTTTGGTACACTAATTACAACTCAATAAGTGATATGTTTCAAAGTTCTTGTTTTAAATTATTATTTGCAAACACATTTAATAAAAATATGAGTAGATGGGCCCCAAATAATACCCTAAATTTATTGCACACTGGAGTATAATGAGCTCATAATAACCCAGTTTATTAATGTATGCCTTTTACCTTGCATAAATCTAATACAAAATTAATAGACCCGTTTACCCTTTTTCAATATTTTAAATAACTCCAATAATTGTCCAGTACACGTATCTTGCGTTAATAATTATAAATAACCCCAATATTCACTCACACATCACAAAATAATACAAAAGTTTATCAGAAATTTCAAATAAGTTACCTGGAGAATGCTTCAGGCCTCCATCCCTTCGACGATGATTACCAGAACCCCTTGGCTTCGTGACTAAGCGCTCTGATATTCCACATATTCATAGATGATAACCCCAATATTCACCAAGCGCCTTGCTTCAAATTATTATTCCATAACAGCATACAAACTCACGTATATTATACTTCGATTTACTGATTTACTAGCTTGGTATGGTAGTAATTGGACCTCTGTTAATTTGATTTTCACTACACTACTCGTATCTTACGTTAGTAACTAGTAGACCATAACTACTAAGTTACAAGTGCTAGCAGTATATTTACGGTATAATTAATATATTTAATACTCACAAAAACTCTACTATAACGTCGTTCTATTGTTGTTTAGTAGTATAAAGCGATGAGAATACAAAGAGAGCTTTACTAATTCTCCTAGAGTATTTATATTTTCCAAATGCTACCTCTCGGTCACACTTCACGCGAAAAATTTATTTCCAAATAACAATTCTGCAAATTTTGATATTACCGACTTGAAGATTCCTGAAACTCACTCCGAGAACGCGCCGTATCTCTCCGAAATCACTTCCACCTGTCGCATGTTCGTACGTTTGTAAAACTATCCGTTCCCAACCAATGATATTATTCTGTGTCGTCATACAACTCCGCCTGTAATATTTTTATCTCTGTCTTATGCATATTTGCTGTCGCGTTCCAAACCCCACTTGTGTTGTAGAAAATCGATATTTCTGACAGCCTATCTTCACTCCACGTGGATTAGTACGTGCGTTTGCAATATTAACGTTTTTCTGTCTGTAGCATATTACCGATCGTGCATCTCCCCTGCTCTTTAAGAATTTTGTTAGCTTGTTATTCGAACCAACTTACGGTTGAAAACTATTTTCTACAAAGTCCAGCTTTATTATGCTGATAATTTCAAAGAATGTAACCTTTTAAAAATGCAGGTGTTCTTAATTACAGACCGTTTAAAACAACAATTCTTGGAGTTTATACTTCACCGTATCCGATAAAACTGACGTCTTTGTTTGTTACCAAGAAACCTTTTGCCTTGGGATTGTTGATTTTTCTTACCCTAGTGGGTTTTTAATGCTTTTAAACGTTGAATTAAAATAAATTAAATTAATTATGCGTTTCTATTTGTTTTTAAAACTGTTTTTCTTTATATACTTTTAACCTTTCAATTATTAATTATAAAATACGTCAATACTTGTCCGTTCTCCTTAAATGAATTAAATAAGTTTTGCGCGTAAATAATTTGTTCGTTTCACTATACAGGGTGGTTGAAATTGCATTGCCTACCCCTGATTTAACCCTTTGAATCCATAACATATATATATATATATATATATTCTTACCATCTATTCATTTTCACATTTTGTATAATAATGTCCCTTCCTGTACCATTTATATTTTTGCTATCCGGTTCTATCCCCAAAATTCATTCTGATTAGATTGTGTGTCTCTCTTTCCTATTTTGTATCTCTGTTTTCTGCTTCGTATGGTCTGTTTTTATATTTTTGTCTTTGTTCTATTAAATTCAGAATGTCTTATGTCACTCGTGGTTCCTTATTTTCTTTTTGTGTATACCCCAGAATATCTCTGGCCGCCATGTGTAAGCTGGATGTAATGTTATTTCATTCTGCTTCTAATTTCTTAGTATCAGAATTCGTTTTATTGTTCTTAAATTTTTCAATATTAAAGAAGAATTTTTTAGAATTCCTATGGAATATAACATTGTATGGTTGTGAAACATGGCTTATGAGGGAAACCAAAAAGAAAAATATTAAAACTTCTCAGGTGTGGTGCTTTAGGAAATGTAACTAATTAACTGTCAGTGTTTAGTTTAAGGCGAGGTTATGTGGTGATGTAACTGTAATAGTACTAAAAGTTTCGGTTGTACGCATTTATTGCAGTAACAGTTGCTCTCGACGTATAACAACAATCTAGATAACAAAACGTACCGACAACAGACACTTTTTCCTATAAATACGGCAAACAACGCACCTCCACAACATGCCTTGACTGACCATCAGAAGTTGAAGATGAGTTCCTCGAGATACAAACCGCAAAGGTATGACCTGCGCAAGGAAACATTGGATTAGCGTTGATTCTTTGCTGAGTCAGACCCAACATCCAACAATTTGAAACATGTAAGGTTAGAGAGTTTGAAATTTTAAATTAAACCTCTACTGTGAAAAATATAAGCAAGTTCCATACATGTTGTTTAATTCTGGCGGGTATTTGATTCCATTGATTTAGAGATTATGTATACTATTAACTTTTTTTATACTTCTCCTGATAGCTGCACTTACTGACGTTATTGCATTTGCAAATACATTTTTCAATCTTAAAATTTATAAAAACTGAACTACTTTAAAGCTCGTTTTGTTTAGACTAAGGAACTGCTAGCACTAACTTTACTTACTTGTAACTATGATATCTAGATACAGCAAAAACTAGATTAAAGCTGCTTGTGGAACTATTAAAGTCTGCTGTTTCTAAAATTAGTGCTTATTTGTGTATATCAAAAATGGTTTTATCTTGATTACAATGCACCAGAAGATACGCCGAAATCAATTACTAAAACGTTCGTTATTAATTTATTTTGTTCATTGAGTACGCTTGCATGTGTTGTCCGAGTTCGAGGATTTTGTGGAACTCAGTGATTACACATACATAATACAACAACACAAAGCGCCCTCAACGTTTCCACTTTTTTGTTTGTAAATACATTCACAAATGCTTTTAATGACGATTTGTTTGTAAAACCAATTTCGTTTTAGCTAATTTTTTCATTTTATTGCAAACTCGTTTTTACCTACTCAAACAACAACAAAAATTCCAGCCGTTGCTTGATAATCGTTTGCTTAATATATTAAAAGTGGGAAAGTTTTGGCTTTAATTAAACTGACTTAATTAGTATATGAGGGAACGGTTTATAAGTAAACTTGTAAAAGGAATAAAAATTATTTAAACGGGATACTCTTGGCATGTGCTGTATGCTAGGAAGCGAAGGAAAATCGTGCAATTATTTTAAAGGGACTAGTTTGATTTATTTTTTTTTAAATGTTTTTCATAAATAAAGTTATTCGATATTATCAAATAAGACTTGGACTTGCTTAATGAATTATACAGGGTGTCCGATAGTTAATGGTACATAACAATACTGCAGATTCCTTGGGTAAAGGTATCGAGATTTGACCAAACTTATTTCAGTCCAAAGGTTGATAATAACTGAAATACATGGTGTCAAAGTTTTAATTTGTATTTCCTTTTTTCTTAATAACTCATTAACAGGGCGCCATAACGGCACGAGCACTTGGGAGTTTTCTGAGGCGAGAAATGCAAATTCGTTCTTAGTTTGAATACCACTTATCGAGCGCGCGACTTACGATTCATTAAATTGTAACAGTTCGTTTTCCCTCTTCTAAAATAACGCATAAAAATTATGTGTTGTGTTATAAAATTCCTAAAATTTACTTTTATAATTCAATATAAATCGTACTTCTACAATTAACACAAAATTAAAACAAAGTATCATAATTTTAAAACACCCCAATTATTGTCCTTCTTTATTCTAATTATATAGTAAATAAAGCGCATAGTTATAAATGTTCAGTTTGTATTTTAAAGCCATGCTAAAACTCGAACAAGTTATCCAGAATTTCTATAAAGTATCTTCAAAGTAATATCAAACAGCGTACTTCTGCGCACCTAATTGTTGAGGAGTTTGTTGTGGTCAAGCCGAACGAGTCGGCCCCTTATGATTCTAACGTCAACATGGAAAAATTGGTATTCAAGGCTGACTTGCAAGTTGCAATTTACTTTCAAACAATCCATCGATCTTTAGGCTTAGAAACTCATCATGCGCAACACAAAAGAACTAAAGGATTAAAGAATTAATGAACTAGAAAAAAAACAACACTTAAGAACTGAAGCTGTAATGGTCATGCGAAACTGTTAAATTTTTACTGCGTATAAGATATATATATATATATATATATATATATATATATATATATATATATATATATATATATATACTGGTGCTTCAAAAATGTATACACACTTTGAACTTCCATAGAAAATTTATTTACCGTTCTACAAAGTTAAATTTCAGGAAAATAGAAAGCTGAAAGTCCAATGTAAATGAAACATAAATAACAAATGTTAATACTGTTCAAATTGGTGACCTGCAGCATCAATACAATTCTGAGTACGAGTCACCACAGATTCTGTACATCGTATCAAAACGTCCAATGAGATTTCTCTACACTTAATGGAACTGTCAATAGGCACAATTGTGTTTACTGGTGTGAAGAAAATCCTCACATTACAATTGAAAAGCTGTAAATTTGCCTGGTGTAAATGTGTGGTGCGGTTTGTCTTCAAGGGGACTCATTGGACCTTTTCGATTTGAAGGCACTATAACTGGTATTAATTACCTAACAATGATTGCTGATTCCATATTTCCTGCCATTCGTGCATTATACGGTAATGATGATTTTATTTTCAACAAGATGGTGCTCCGCCGCACTATCACAGGGACGTACGAGCTTACCTGGATCAAAATTTGTCGGGCCAGTGGATAGGACGCAGGGGCCAATCGAGTTTCCAGCACGCTCTCCAGACCTTACACCACTGGATTTCTTCTTGTGGGGCACAGTAAAAGATGAGGTGTACAAACGTAAACCACGTAACCTAGACATTCTTTGGAATGAGATTCAAGCAGTGTGTAGAGAAATCTCATTGGACGTTTTGATACGATGTACAGAATCTGTGGTGACTCGTACTCAGAATTGTATTGATGCTGCAGGTCACCAATTTGAACAGTATTAACATTTGTTATTTATGTTTCATTTACATTGGACTTTCAGCTTTCTATTTTCCTGAAATTTAACTTTGTAGAACGGTAAATAAATTTTCTATGGAAGTTCAAAGTGTGTATACATTTTTTTGAAGCACCCAGTATATATATATATATACGTTCCTCATGTTTCAGCATGGAAGCTTTGTTTTAATTCGGAAGTAACACTTGAGAACTGATTAATGGTTGTAAGAAGGAGTTAATTTATTTGCGTATAAAACGACTACGCATTGGAAACTTACAATATGGTTCTACTTTACAAGGTGTTGTTATAACAATGTAGACAACTACTTTTTCATGTGTTTGTTCAATGTTGGAGGTCCACATGTGGGTCGAGCTTGTTTGCTAATTGGTTTGTAAGCAGCCATGCCCTGTATTCAAGGTCGGTAAGTGATCTTCTTTTTTTACACAGTCATCTGTTCGACGTTCACGTCATGTTAAACCGTAACCTTGGTAGTTTGAACCCATGGAAACTAACATCATTGTGATAATATTTAATTATGAATTTAAATTTTCAAACGTTGTTTCACATCAAAATTATGCTTTATAAAATTGTTTATCTAACAAAATCGTTATGAATTTGCATTATGAATAATATAGTCGTGTACTTGCTTACACATGATAACTATTTAACGAGGTTTAAGTTTACTAATTTAAAAGATCTTATTACAAAACTAATTTTGTACATATGTGAGTAATTTAGTCAATACTGAAAAGATGACAAAAAGCTCATGATTGTGTTAATGATATTTATAGTGCCTATTTGCTTTAGAGGCTTTTTTATTTAAATTGTCCAAGATTAATAATATAAGTATATAAAATTAATTGAACATTCAGGAAGCTTATAATAATTATCTGTCAAAATAAATCAGAAAAATTTTTCAGTTAATATATTTGTGTTGATACTCCACAGCTTTGATTTTTTATAGACTTAGACAAGGTTAATTACACTCAAAGAAGCACTTAAAAAATAGTGTTTATTTTGTCCATACTTATCACTGGATTCTATGAATTATATACAAACCAGAAGTGCATAAATTTAATAAGTAGTGTGTCCATGCACTATTACACAAAAGAAAGAAATCATAGATGTACAAAACCTGTCTGATGTATTGATTTTATTTTGAGGCGCAAATTGATGTCTCTAATATTATTTTATGTATTTTATTTTATTTCAGGATAAACGTAGTACCATCTAAAAATACAAAATCTTGTATTCCAATAACAGAATATACTCGTTGAGGTTCCTGTATTTTTCTTAGCGATATTTCTTACTTTTACACACTATCTAAGTACAGTGGCGCTCTACCCATCCGTATTTACTTAACGACCCCCCTGATAGTCTCTCTAAACCGCTAGAGTTCAGAGCTAGTGCGGAAGTTTTCAAAAGTCAGTTGTGTTAATACGGATAAAACTACATCTTCTGCACGAATTTAGTGAGAAAAATAAAGATTTTTTTAGAAAGTTGCACTATCGCCCAAGGCGTAAGGGGCAACAATAAAGAAAAAAAAATGAAGTTTCAAAATCTTTTTAAAATGACCTAACTTTTTTGTGTCATGGTGTATTATGTATTTTTCATTTTTTCTCCCAAAAAAGTTATAGCTTGTTAATGTCTCTTTGAGTGACCATTTTCAAGATATCTCTGTATCAATTAATCTGTACACCTTTTTAAATTTCCAAAAATAAATTCTTGAAGTAGACTGTTACTAAATCAGATGCAATAACAAACGCTACATATTTATTAAGTATCAACCTTTGCTGGTGTTTGTTAACATTTTGCGTCTTTTACATAGTTTTTGAAAGATTTTTTCATAAGTACGAAATTCCCAGGCAAACGTGTTTTCTACCGAAGAGATGCAGGATGTAGTATGTGTATAAGCACAGGAAAAATTAAATGGACAAAGGGCCCATCGAAAATATTTGGAAATGCATCTACAACGGAGACAGACAAATTTTAAGATCTTCAAGAATTCTATGAGCGACTGGAAGAAGCAGCCTCTTTTCGTCGCAAGCAAGATTCTGCAGGACACCCGAACACAATAACTACTGATCAGGAGAAAGAAAGTCTGATCCATGTAGCTGAAAACGCAGAATAAAGCGCAAGACGCCTTGATGCGAGAACTGGTGTAGGGCAAGTCCACTGTTTGCAAAATTCTTCAGGAAGAGGACTGTATCCATTTTGCTTCACGTCAGTGCAGAACCTACTGCCAGCTGATTTGCCAGTTGAACTGGCATTCGCTTGCTTCTGTCGCATCTAGCACAATGCCGACCTGTTGTTTTTAAACAAAATACAATTTACAGATGATGCGACGTTTACACGTAGATGTGTTTTCGACTTTAGGAATAAACATTTGTGGGATTGAGAAAATTAACATTTAGAAACAGAACGTCATTTCCAATATGAATTCAAAATTTACGTTTGGTGTAGCATTATTGACAATTATTGTATTGGTCCCTTTCCTAATTTGAACGGCGAAATATACCTTAATTTTCAGCAAAACTCACTTACCCTAATATTGTGATAACTTTTCTATACATGAGAAAAATCATTAAAATACTTTCTACATACAGAAAAGTTTTCAAAACATTCGGGTAACTGAGTATGCAGAAAATTAAGGTATATTTCGCCGTTTAAATTAGGAGGTAATTCGAAAGGGTCCAATACCTGATTATCAATAATGTCACACACAACGTTAATTTTGAATTCCTGTTGGAAATGACGTTCGGTTACTAAACGTTAATTTTCTAAATCACACACATATTTATTCCTAAAGTTGAAAGCACATCTACATGTAAACGTTGCTTCATCTATAAATAATATTTTGTTTAAAAACAACAAGTCGGCATTGTGCTGGATGCGACAGAACCAAGTGGATGCCAGTCTAGCTGGCAAATCAGGTGTAGTGAAATGGATACAGATTCTCGCAGCCAGTATCTTCTGCATAATTCGGCGTTTTCAGCTACGCAAATCAGAATTTCTTCTTCCTGATCGGTAATTATAGTATTAGGGAGTCCTGTAAAATTTCGTTTGGGATGAAAAGAGCATGTTTCTCTCAGTCGATCATACAGTTCTTCAAAATCTTAAGATCTGGCTGGCTATGTTATAGATGCATTTCCAAATACCTGATACACCCATATCCCCCTACGTTTGATTTTCCTATGCTCCACGCGAAGGTACTATATTGGCCTGGAAGCGAGATTTTTACTTACAAAATTTTGAATTTTGCTTAACCCTGACTGTTCCAAGCAAGGACAACACTCACACACTGGACTTCCATTTTACCTCTCATCCAAACGAGTGGATATTTTTGTGCAAAATGCTTGCCTAACATTTTTCAAGCGGACCGTGTCGGGATTCGAACTTGGAACCTTAGGCATTGTAGTCACACACATACCAACTACGCATCTCCTAGTTAGAAAACTCGTTATGCCTGGGCATTTCATACTTATGAAATATCTTTGAAAAACTATGTAAAACGCAAAATGTCCAGAAACACCTGCAAAGTTTGGCATTAGCTAAATGGACCGCGAGCGTTTATTATTGCATCTGATTTAGTTACAACCTACTTAGAAAATTTTATTTTCAGGAGTTTAAAAACTTGTACTGAATAATTGATACGGAAATATCTAAAAAACGACCACTCCGAATGACACTTACGAATTTACCTTTTTTGCTTAAAAAAGGTGGAAAATACATAATTTTTTACATTTAGAGTAATACATCGCGACACAAAAAGTTAGGTCATTTAAAAGGGATTTAATTTAGCCTAAGCGGCGCTTTCTTCAAGTGGCATCCAAACTAAGAAGGGATTTCAATTTCTTGTCTCTGAAAACCCCAAAATACCTAATTTCGTACCGTTATATCACTCTCTTGACGAATTATTTAGAAAAAAATGAAATGCAAATTAAAACTTTGACATCTTGTATCTCGGTTATTATCAGATTTTGGACAGAGGTAGGTTTGGACGACTTCGCTGTGGATCATTGTAGTAAGCGTAAGACTACGGATCGCAAGGTCCTGGGCTCGAATCCCGACACGGCCGACTGCTTGAAAAATGGCAGCTGAGTATTTTTCATAAAAATTACGCCCTCGTTCGGATGAGAGGTTAAATGGAGGTCCCGTGTGTGAGTGTTGTCACGCACGTTAAAGATCCTTACCTTGCCTGGAACGGCAAGGGTTCGGCAAAATTCTAAATCTCATTATTTTTACCTAGTAGTTTTTCTGTATACCATTAATCGTCTACTTACAGGTTCACCTTGTGACATGTAGAGAATGATTTGTTCTACTGCACTTTGTACCAGTATTATATTAGTTTTGAGCTTATACTAAGTAATGCTGTAAAACAAACGGGTTTGGAAATTAAGAAATTCTTGTTTTATTTCTTATACCTATGCGAAGTGGAATGGACTGTACTTTGTATACAGGGTGATTTATAATACGTCTAAAAGCCTTCTTCATAATGTTAAATTTAAGATATGTCATATGAATATACGTCATATTCCAGTTGTTTATAGAACTATAAAAGAATTAATTTTTGTTAAATTAGTAATGACTATTTAAAAACCATTTTAAAATGATTACGTAAGAAAAATGTCACATTTTTTCCTTGAATATGACATCTGCGAAATATTGTCTTAAACAAGGGTTATTGTTGCATCATTTTGACGAGTTTTATCACATCTAATTGTTATTTGGTCGAATACTTCTTCACGTATGTTAATTTCGACACTGTAGGCCAGTTGCTTCAAAGGGATGATCTGGTGGCCACACAATAATCCCCCGCGGTCATCCCATCGTTTGGAAAATGTTTGCTGTCATTGTAAGACGTACCTTGAGGAGTAAACCGGAGCACCATCATGTTAAAACCGCATACTTTGGCGATCAGCAGAGTATAATAGGTTTTCTCAAACGCTTCAAGAAAAATAAGGCAGTGTGCTGCATTTAACTTGCGTAGCAAAACTTCTAATTCAAGCGGTTCTCCGTTACAGAATACCAGTTCAAATATTCACACAAAAATGGTGTTGAAACCGTAATGATTTGACAGCGTTGTTATTTTGTAGATCAAATCGATGATAACAATAATAATAAGACTACCCTTTAAAAATTGATTCTTCTTAATTTTCTTTGGGAATTAAACCACTTATATTTTTTAAAATCAACTTTATTTACGTTTAGATCCATAACCTAGGATCGTTGTCAAAATAATAATTTTGATATGGATCGAAATGTAAATAAAGTTGATTTTAAAAAATATAAGTGGTTTAATTCCCAAAGAAAATTAAGAAGAATGTTAAACAAACCACAACAAACATACAGGGAGTATTTAAAAATTGAGTTTCATCCATGTATAATATTGCAGTTAAAATCATTGTATATTCTGTTATTTTCTTCAAGAACCAAGTTTAAACTCTACAGACCAACCGTAATTTCCTGTTGTAATACGTGACGCATTTAACGAGGCAGGAGTGTAGCCGTTTTGAGAAAACCAAACTGTACTGCAATGCGCCTACTGCTCAATTTTGGTTTGCAAACTCTACGTCAATTATATTATATTTTATGTTGACAACATCTTCTATAGCAATGTTACCTTGATTATGACGTAGACCAACTACTTGAACCCGTTTACTTATATCGTCGAAAAGTACGATCATCCATTGGAAGGTTTCCCTACTATTGACGACGCAAAATTTTAAGTGAAAATTTTACTATTTTACCTTCACCAACAAAGGTTGTTGTTATTGTCTAAATTGCATACATGTGCCATGTCTAATAAAATGTAGATTCTATTTCTTTAGTGGGACACCCTGTATATTTTTATAATTTTGAGTAACACCGTATTTCCTAATTACAAATGTATAACATTGTATAAGACTATTTTAATTATTTAGTGACATATTGCAGTAATACGATGTAAGAAGTATAATTCGTTGGGCATAGTTCAAAAGCAAACGTTTTCAAAGGACATGCCTTATGTTGAATTGAAAGGTGTGAATGGAATAAAAAGTTTCAGGTACTGTTGTCGGTAGACTTCTGATGCAGTAAGTATGAACGAACTACCTCTAAGCCTCACTTTAGCGTTTGAGCGATGCGCAGTGGGGGTCAGGAGAAAGTGAAGCAAACGAAAATCATAAAAGAAAGTTGAGCGGCTCTGCACCTAAATATATTAAAATAAGCATCTAACCTAGGAACAGTGCTGAAACCCTAGGGCCACATACCGTTATGATATTCAATAAATTACGAACCTGAGAACATTGGTGTTATACCCGAAGGAAACACTTTTTGGTTAAATGCGAACACGACACGGCAATTTGCGTCTCAAAATTATAACAAACAGTAAATATGCTTAATCCAAAAATTCTAAATCCTTGTTACTTAGCACTTCTAACTTTTACTCAAATAATTACACACCATTCTATATAAGGTAGGACTACTACAAATAGTGCTATCACTTTTAAATATTTCTGATATGATTTATGTTTAACCTAAATCGCCAAACGCATTATTTGCAAATAAAAATTTCAAAGCCAGGTCATGCATATAACTGTAAATTAAATATTCAACAACAAGAAAATTACATATCAAAGTGACAGTTCAAATAATTGAACTTATTTTCCAAGTTATCACTAAATATCTGATCAAACCACTTTTTTGTCTGTACAAAATTCTTTATAACAGCATTCGGTATGTTATGACATCTCCTAGCTACTGTTATTTAAACATTAGTTTTAACATCCAATAACTTGAAAGGTTTAAATGTCTCACAAAATTATTTCTAAAGTAGGTTCAGAAACATTAGCGGTTTCATTTATGAATACTGAGGAAAAACTAGTTATATAAATTATATATACACGCAAAATTTCCCAATTGGCAATTTTTGAATTCAGATGATTTCTCACATCAAGTACTTAAGCTATGAAATCGTGTATAAGAAAATTTGTACTAATGAATGTTCAGCAGATGTAAGTGCCTTCATAGACTTCATTAAAAATAATTCTTTCAACACTACATGTAATCTCTTGTTAAACTATTTTACTAAAATATAAATTCAGAAACTTAAGATGGATTACATTTTAGTAAACGTGTAAGTACTTATAAAAGGTGCATATAAACTTTTATAGTATCTGTATTTTACACGTGCTGAACCTTAAAACAATGAATTTTATCTGGTACTTTTCATAGTTCCAAGGTTGCTACGACGTTAAAGCGTTAAACGACTGTTTGCAGGATGTGAAATAAAAGAGACGTCTGGTTTAGTGTAATAAAAAATCCACTTACCAATACTTGGTGAAAATTTAATAAATAAAAATTTTTGCAAACCCAAGAAGCTGCGAATATTCATAATTCTTAATATTCAACAAATACTAGAAACTTTCAGAGTGTTTTCGAGTACCTGTTGGATGCCGAAGTTCAGCTTCCAGACGGCAATCGCCTATAAGACACCATATCGCCAAAGGCGTTTAAATTTCTTTTCGATTTCGTTGTAAATTATGATCTTCTTTAGATTGAAGTTATTAATATTTACATTCCATAGTTACGCTATGATTTTTAATACTCTGAAATTTACCTAAAATTTTGTCAGTAATTAAAGTTACGCATTGTTAAAATGGAGCAGAAAGATAGTAATACATGCTGTGCCAACTCAATTTGCAGGTAATTGAATTTTGTTTTCATCATTCTAAAGCTCTTACTGACCCGACTAATCTGTGACTGATCGAGCTACTTGAGTGTCAAGAAAGAATACAAATTTTAAACAAAAGATAACGAATAGCTAATTGTTATCTTTAGAATGCGAAAGATACACTAAATAAACCACATGGATTATTCGACCCACTTGATATACGTTATTTTGGATGTAAATCAATGTATGCTTTAAATTAAATGCTAATATATGAGGGAGTGACTACAATTATATGAATAAAAGCGCGTGTATTTTGTAGATTTTATAAATAAACAAAATCGATAAACCAGTGATACATTACCATATTTAAAATCGAATTAACTTTCAAAGTGACCTTTATTGTTTGTTATCTGTACACAACGAACATTTCAAATTTTATGATGCACCAGATATGTAATTATTATTTTGACCGTTTATGTTATTAATTTCAGCTTGAACTTATTATGTGATAGTATTATTACTTGTATCGGAATCCAAATACACTTTTTCTTCTAAGAAACTCCATAAAAAGTCATCCAATGACCTCAATCAAGACTGTTCGGTGGTGTTGTAATAATACCACTGACGATCAAAACAGTAAATTGATTATTTAAATGTTCTTGAATGGCTAAAATATTATGGGACGATACTCCATCTTGCTGCCACGTCGTTCTGTATATTTGATTTCTTGAATAATTCTGTAGTAGCTCATCTACTTCTGTAGCAATTGTTTTCTAATGTTTTCCCCTGTTAATTTAAAATCGTAGCAAACTGACCCAAAATTCTTTTTTTGAAAAATTTCACTCTACACGTTTACTGACTTTTTTCAGATATTTTTATTTGCATTGTCTTTTCTTTTCCTTTTCAACGAGTATTTTTCTATTAAAAATTCGGAAGTTGAGAAATTTAATTCTTTTGTCGATAGAATTTTACTTTAAAAAAGCAGGATCATTATTTAAATATGCAGTCATTTGACAAAATTCTGTTGTAGCTCATCCACTTCTGTCATAATTGTTTCCGAATATTTTTCCACTATTAATTTAAAGTGATAGCAAATTACTCCAGCATTGTTTTTCAAATTCCACACTACACGCTTGTTAGCTTTGTTTCTGAATTTTTAGTTTACATTATATTTTTCTGCCATTTTCCCGTCCAGGTCGGTCTGCTATTAAAAATTTGGAAGTGAAAAATATGTCCATAAAACTTTATAAAAAAATCAAGATCATCATTTAAGTTAATCTATTTCTATCATACTTATTTCCAAATATTTCCTCCTGTTAATTTAAAATTATAGCGAACTACCTGAGCAATTTCGTTTTTAACAAATTCCACACCAAAAGTTTATTGATTTTTTTTCTGATTTTTATTATCGTGTTGTCGTAACCTTGTCGGGTTTCCTTTTTGAAAGGAGGCAAATTTTGTCGTCTTGTGTTGAATTCTATATTGTCTTTATATGCTCTAATAAGTTTAATTTTTGAACTAGGAATATTTGGTTTTTCCAACAAAACCCTGTGGTTTCCTTCTGCTTTGAATTTGAATCCAGTGAAGCGATGCGCGTTTCAAACTGATATTATTTAACGTAGTACCATTTTCTTGAAGTTCTGCATTCAACGAATTGGCAGTTTCATACCTTTCTGCGATAATGAACATTACACTATCCTTTACACTCAAGCTTTATTAAACTTAATTTGAGCACATATTGTGTAGGAGTATGCAACCAGCCATACGCTTTACTAACTGACCAATAGGCAGCATGCAAACAAATAGCATGCACGCGTAAAACACCCCTCAATCAATAATGGACTCGTTTAACACCCCTCGAAACATAATTGGAACGGTCTGAACGTATAATACGAACAAACCTAGGTAAAAATGGAGCTCCCAACGCTAGAGCAAATCTGTTCTTGTTTGTTCTTTCTTTAAGAAAGTCACCAAGCTTCTTGGAGGGAGCTTAAGAATAGTGCAATACGAAAATCGCCAAGCTGCTCTTACTGTAAGGGTTCAGATTATCTCATAGTGACTTCCAAATCAAAAGCAATAAAATGAAGTGAACTCCCACAATGCTATTGAAAGCATTTCGTTATAACTTGGACCGATCCACTTTTGAAGCCACTACAACGATCAGGATCAACTCCTAAAGCACGTGACGTCAACAATCACACCAGGATTTGGAACATTCCACCATCGACCTGCTTCAATTTCTACCAACCAAGTACGCTGCCGTACGCCAGCGCCTACGTTCACCAGCCGCAAGTTACTGAAAGATGAAAATCCGACTGCGCTCACTGCCATGAGGTGTCGCATAGCATTCAACGTAACGATGAACATCATCACTTACAGGACACAACCTAGGTCTTTGTCATGAAGCCACAAAATTCAATTCTTCAACATAGAAACTCATTTTGCAACTTTAAAAGTAAAGTACTTTCAGTTCTAGTGTTAAAGACATTTGCAATTTAATTATGCCCACAAAGACTTGTAAATATTTCCGGTGTGTGGCATGCCTTTAATGTTAATTTCATATCAATATTTTAACTGCTAAATAAATGTTATCTCTGTTGCTTCGAAGCATTAATAAGGTGACCCAGAACGATCAGAACACTATAATTTAATACAAGGTATTTCTAATGTTTATTTGAACACTGTTTACAAGATCCAGTTTTAGTCTTTTTCCGAGAGTTTCTTTCCAGGACTGTGCACAATTAGATTAGCCATTTGCCATGAATGAATACGAATAACCGTGTTGGCATTAATTTACAGAGCTGTATGGAGTTAATTAAAGTGCAATCTGTTACGTAAAAATGTTTACCTCTTGTACTACCTGTACTGAAATTTCCTTGTTTAACCCCTATTGTTGAGCTTGTGCCCCCAAAGTTGTACTTTTGGCTGGTATTTTGCAATGTTGAGTTCTAATCAGAACTGTTTTTCGTTAAATTGACGATAGAAATAAGGAAAAAATTGCCAAAAGCATATGTGTGGAGTACAGCATTGTGTGGCTGTGAAACTATGACAGTAGGAGAAGCGGGCAGGAGAAGGTGATCCTTCAGACGTATGATGAAGATATCACGGATAGACAGAGCCAAGAACAAAGAGGTTCTACAAATGGTAGGGGAAGAAAGAAATATGTGGAAAACAATAAAGTAGGAGATATAGGATGTTAAGACACATATTAAGGAACGAGGGAATAGTGCGGGATGTATTAGAAGCAGAGAAAGGAAAGAGGAGAGGTAGATGTAGACCTAGATTAGACTATAGCACACTAGTAGTGAAAGATGTAGGATCTAGGAATTTGAGGGAAATGTGTAGGTTAGGTCAGAATAAAAATCATTGGAGGCACGTTTCCAATCAGTTCAAATACGAAAGATCTAATGATGAAAAGAGTCATTGTATTAAACCTGATGATTACTATACACTACAGGTGTTGGTTTCGTAATATTCTCAACAAATGTTGATTGTGCGAAAGTAATAAATGGAAAACTACTGATTCGGCAAGTGTTTAAGTGGTGGGGATCTTGGTAGCAGTCAGGCTGCCTAATACCCTTCACATACCTTTGAATATTGATGAAATAGGGTATATTTTTAGAGTACAAAAGATATAAAATAAGAAAAAGAGATTAGCACAAAACGTGCTGTATTTAACAAGAAAACGCAACTTCAATGTTTGAAGACAACAAGCAAGAAACAAGCAAAGAATTGTTGAAATATTGTGTGTTGAGCACAGCACTGTATAGCTGTGAAACCTAGACAGTATGAAAAGGGGACGTGAAAAAGATAAAAGCATTTCAAATGTGGTGCTACAGACGTTTGATGAAGATATGAGGGGAGCTCGATCTGTATCGGGAATAAGTAACAAAAACAAAACTAAAGGTGTGAAAACTTCTTTACTGTTTTTCAAAATATTCTCCACGATGATTGATACACTTTTGCATACTTTGGAACCAATTTTCATAGCATTTTTTCCATTCCGATTGAGATATCTCGAAAACATGGGTTTTGAACGCATCAACCGCCTCTTCTGTAGTCGAAAATCGTAGTTCACGCAGTTTGTTCTTCATGTGTGGGAAGAAAAAGAAACCATTGGGTGCTAGGTCAGGACTATACAGCGGATGACCCATCAATTCGATGTTTTGAGTGCTCAAATAATCACTTGTTTGAGCCGATGTGTGAGAGTTCGCATTTTCATGATGAAGAATGATTCGGTGTAATTGGTTTATTTTTCTTGGTTCTCCTAGAACTTGTGGCAAACAAATGGTTGTATACCAATCAGAATTAACTGTTCTACGATCCTCTAAAGCAACGGTCGTGACATATCCATTTATTCCAAAAAAATAGGAAACCATTTTCTTCGAGGTGCTTCGAGCGCAGACAACTTATGTTGGATTTTGTTCATCTTGGAAGACTCATAAAGTCGACTGCTGTTTACTTTCGGGATAATATGAATAAATTCAAGATTCGTCACCTGTATAGATGTGCTACGTACCTTGACGTAGCCGGAAGAAACGTAAATACCAGACTAACTACTAGACGCGAAGAGTAGGGGGGATTCACCTACATACCAAAAAAACAAAAAAACACGTCGTCCACGATTATCTATTAACAGTAACAATAAATGAAGGATTCTGTACAAAACAAGCAAAAGAAATAAATTAAGCAGTACTATTTCAAAGAAAACAATTATGTCATGCGAACAATTTAGTACTTTAGATACGAAGTGCGCATCTTGTATTTTACACAAAATAAAACTAATCAGTAGAAAAGAATTAACGTGTGAGAGCTTTTGTCAAACATACTTTTAAATTGTACATAATACCGTTTGTAAAATAAACTAATCAGTGGAAAAGAATAAGCAAGTGGGAACTACTGTCAAACATTTTTAACAATGGTACATCACACGTGTAAAGCGATAATATCGATTCGCAGCAACAAATAATAGTCCTACCGTGTCACGTTTCTTATCACAACTACACCAAACGCTGATTAGGAATATGCCCTTGATATACACGAAAGAAAATAAGTTGTATATCTGTATGTGTCGGGATACTTAGCTTGCAGGGCTTCGGGAGTGAATCAGCACCGCATCGCCACGGTCGTCGGGATCTATTTACCCTGTTACCATAACGGCACTAGCGATCTACAGGTAACGGCAGTTGATCTGTGGCAAAGAACAGTTGGGCCTACATAAAGAAAGAACCAGCTAAGAGCTAAAAAGAGAATCCGACTAGGATGGGTAAGCGCGGAAAACTCACCGATGCACGCAAGATATCTCCTACTTGTCGAACAAAAAAACTTGCATCGCTCTTAAAGTACTGGGACGAGCAATGTAGAAAATATTTCACCGTACAAGCTGCAGAATCAAATTAAAAATTGGTTCATATAACACAAGTTCCAACTGCAATCCTCGGGTTATCAAAGCGCGATTAGCAAACTGGAAAACACGCTATCAAATAATAGTAGTATCCATTATTTCGACAAGTCTCTAGATGGGAAACACAAGAGAAAGCAATTATACGTTATCGGAATGTTTAACAAATTAACGGATACCTAAAACAAGGTATTGACTATTTAATTTATCGAATAAATTTTCGTTTTAAAAGCAAAATGGATTTGAGTTAAAATTATGTTAAAGCGAGCATATTCTGAACAGGTAATGGAAATAGAATTTATTCGAGCGGGTAACAACTTAACCAAGGGAAAAAAAGAGTATTTAATTTATGTTGAAAAATAAACGTTAGAGATGTTATACACTGCGTTTGATGCACCGCGATCGTATTTTTAAGAAGTACAAAGCATTTACGTATGAGTATTATTGAAGTAATACACATCATTTAATCACTATCTTTACTATATTCGTTACGACATCGACACATCTTTAATTGTATGTACGTCTATTTTAGATTCAAGTAATATCACGTGATGGTCTTCTTTTGTGGTACCACCTATATAAAAGTGTATCTACATGAGTCTGTCGAGTAGGGTAAATTTTCGTACATTCTGTTTTTGCAACGTATTTGTTTTTATTAGTTTTTGCGAATATTGACAATATCTCTACTTAATAGACCTCAAAATAACTCATGACAGCTTGTAATAAAAAGCAAATTTTCTTTTGAAACGACATTTTCACAGTCAACTATACATTACGCTGAATAATTAAAATAATCGTGTCAATACTATATATTTGTAATCAGAAAATACCGGGCTAATCAAAATTTTAAAACAATTCAGCGTATCCCATTACCGAAATTTTAAGCAGATTTTGTTAGAGCTTCCTGTATTATGCAATTCCACTACTTACCACATTCTTTGTAGTCAGTCACAAGTAAAATGTGTACTAAATTCTTACTTGAAACTTTTTTGTGTCCTCAATCCAAATGAAAATATGTAGAGGTCAAAACCCCTGTACATTCAGCAGTTTAATGGCATCCGTCAACGAATTGAAAGCATTCTTGTTATCTAGAATTTTATTACAAACATATTTTACATTAATAAAATGGTTACTTGTGAAGGTATTCCTTTATCATCGAATCGCACCACAAACTTTTCAGCACAGCTTGTCAGCCGTTGACATCTTTCAATACGTTCGCATCAGCGTTTAGCAATAAAGCCGCCCTGAATCCTAATGGTGTCAAATCTTTAACAAGCACTTATTTTTCATACACTATCGATTTCTCATACAAAAAGAATTTAAAAAGTTACTTATGGTTGTTACTCATCCGTGGCTCGTATTAGTATTTCCAAGGTACTAGGATACATTTATTTTAACCTACATAAAATACTTACATCCGATAAGAGCAAATTGGTTGTAATCCTGAAATATCTAGGAGAAGCTAGCTTATACATAATAAAATTACTGTCATAAAACCATATATCGATAGTTCTTTTACGGATAGTTTTAAAACCGGAGTTTTAGTGTATTAAAAAAAAAGTAGGCAATAAACTAAGTAAAGTACACCTGGTTTTTGATGCTAGTACGTATCAGTCAATATTAAAAGTTAGAGCCCTAGGGAAATATTGACTGAAATATATTTATCAAATGCAATTTCATATTTGCCATTCGCGAATCCCATTTGGTTCCACTGATTTAATAGCACGCGAAAACGCAAAGTAATAACTATTAATAAAACTTTTTTTTGTTTCAGAAATGGTATTAACTTGTTCTTCTGCATAAAATAGTCTAGGTAAGTTATAAGAAATTTATGAGGCAGACTGTGCGCATTCTGTAACTGAAATAACTGAAATCGTATAAACGCCGTTTACTAGCATTAAAATGCATGCATATGTTAATGAGGATTTGAAAAGCTTTTTTAAAGCTGTTTAAACACTGTTTACGACGAAGTACTAAATAGAATTGCAAATTGGTTGTAAAATTAATTATATGTTGACGGCGTGAAATATTCATTTCTGAAACAAAGGAATTTTAGTGGAAATTAGTTTGCTGGTTAAATAATATTTTGGGAAGCGTGTAAGAGCTATGCAAGTTTTATTTTTTGTTAGGACTAAGGTACAACTTGCAACTGTTGGTTATGAGAAATGTTTTAACAGCTCGGAACTTCTACCCTCACATTTGGCAAATACGAGTTACGCTTTCCTTGAAGTCGATTTTTCATTACTGACTTTCGCTTTTAAAAACTTTTTTTTGAGACTACGACTTGTTTTGTAATTTTGAATTAAGCTTAAGTATCGTATTTGAAACCGTGCTGTATATTTTAGAATGCATAAAATTTCAATTATTACTCAACGTTTAAAATACTTTAATTTATGGCATTGGCACAAACTTTTAAGTATAAACTTTGAGTTGCAGTGATATCAAGTAATTTTGTAGTTGTGACTGGTTGACTAATATCTATGGTGTTCGACTAATCTAGAGTTAAAAATGTTCAATTCGTCGAGTCTTTACAATACGACACCGCCAGTACTTCCTTGCTCTTGCCTGTTTTACTCATATAAAGAAACATTTTTAAATCATCTTGCAGCATAACGATAACGACGCCTTCTTTATGGCTTCTGAAACCATGGGACTGTGATACTGATTTTCCGTTAGGTCTTAGGATCAACATAGAAATTGGTTACAGTATTAAATTTATGTATGAAATTGTAATTATTTTTCCTTGCTTTCAAGATTCCTTACCTTGTTACATGCCAAAAATTGACTATGTATCACGTTTAGATTAAGTATAAATTATATGGCGTTTGCGTTTGCGCAAAAGAATGCGCAGGTACGGAGTGTGTGAAAAGACGTCATTAAGCTACGAGATCTGAAGCCAAGAACATCTTTCTGTGTGGTGTTGGTGTGGTTTTTCTTTTTAAGGAAGTAGGTTCCTTATCTTGCCTTATCGTTCCTCCTACCTATATCCTTGTCGTTCCACCTACGAGCTTAGAAGACCCAGTATAGACGGATTGGAAAATTGACTCAGCAATGGCGTAATCTACCCACAAACATGGATCCTGAAATGTTAAAAAATACAAGTGAGTAACCGTTTTACTTATATTGTGTCGGAAATTCGACTTTATATGTGCATGAACTTTGTCTATTGCGCAATACTTAAAACGTGGGGATACGCGTTATAGGTATTGCGCGGCTTTGACTATTGCGTAATAGTATATCAATTGCCCGCAAAATAGTATAGCGAATGACCGGTTTATAATAATGGCGCCTAGTACACGTAGTTGCTGATATTAACTGCGTTCATAATTAACCTCTAATTTAATTTGTAAGAAATAGCTTTGAAAATTGTTTTTTAGTAAAAGGGTTTTTTCACTCAAGTAATGTAATAAAAAATTAATTTTTTAGCTATTTCTTACAAGTTAAATTTGGTATATTATTAAATAGACTACGATAGAATAGGTTTTTAATTTTTACGTATATAAATTATTTGGAAATGAATAATTTGATTCCTGCAACTTTGAGGTCATAGCTCGAAGCATTTTTGACCCTTACAAAGATATCGGTACAGCGTTCTTGATTACCTACGTTTACACGGGTAATAATAATAACAAAAATATCTGAATTTTCAAAAAATTTTAATGAAAGTCTTGTGATTCACATATGAAATGTTTAAGAGGCTTCACATAATTAACTGGGCTTAAGTGAAGATTGAATTAATACGTATGTAGTAAGGGGATATATTTTTCATAAGCTGTAGGTTGCATTTATAAGCGTTATTTATATCTGTGTATGTAAGAGATCATTTAGATAATGTGTGTAAAAAAAAGATGTTTTTGAATGTATAGAAAATTGTTCATAGATGTTTCTTGAGATTTCGTTTTTATAAAATCCACAGAATATTTCCCGCTGAGCTAGGCAAAGAAGAAAAAGGGCACAAAAAGGTACGAATTCATATTTTCTATTAAGCACGCATTCGTAGCATTCTTATATTAGTCAGGGCGGCTGTACTCGAGCCACAGTATATTTGTGGCTTCCAACGTTTAGGTAGCCGTGTCGCAGCAATATATATATTGTAACCTTTTTTTTTGACCTCCACTTGCTGGATAGAAGTGAAGCCTTATTGGTTCGCGGCTAAGTCTGGGAATTACCCCAAGGGTGAGCAATGAGAAAGGGTGTGGGGATGGTCTAAACTCTACAATAAGCTAACATAAAAAAAAAGGGGAATTGAGCGCCACTGTATCTATATGGACGATAACACTAGAAATTCATTACTCCTATGAGAAGATACAGAAACTCATGGGGTATAAGCACCATAAAAAACTTACAACTTACTGAACTAATGCATCTGGAAACCTCTGGAACATACTTACAACCTCTTCAATCTCGAAGACCCTGAAAGAAAAAATACACAACAAAGTTTCTATTAAAAAGACACTGTTTGTGCTTTCCAATAAAAAAGCATACTAATAATTACAGGTGGATAATGTTAAGCTTACCACACCAAAGATATTTGAATCAAAAATGAATACCTAGAACAAATCAGTTGTAGCATATCTGTGTTTTTTAAATTACTTCAGCATTTGTCTACTTTCATTATTCAAAGATTTATTTTCTTTAAAAAATTTAGTGAAGTTAATTGTGCATGGAATAAAAAACTTGAGTCCAAAAATGAAATTTAATATAGTTTCTCTCTTTTCTTTATTTTTTTCTAAATATGTTTACAAAAATGAAATAATAAAATTGGATTCTTTATACATCTGCCTTGACATAACAAGACCTTAGGTTTAATAATATTTTATAACAAGTTTCTGATACCAAATACTCAGATCTGTTTATTGGCTTACATATGTTTCACATTGAGTTTAAATTATTTCTTAAAACAAATGAATCACGTGCAGCTAACTTGGATAAATAACATTTCAACCTATTCAAGCATAATGAGCTAATTAAAATTTGACATCTGTAAGGAATTTTCTAGAAAACAGGAAATGGACTTTAGAATCTCATCATTTTAACATGTGAATGTTCTACATATCTTACAAAATTGTTGTAATAGCATTTCGTAACAATAATCTTCCACGCTGTTCTTTATGCACAAAATGTAGTATAACTAAGCAATCCCTGATTACAATTTATGTGAGCACACTCAAGGTCTCACAAACATAACACAAAAAAAGGTTTGATACCTGTTTTTAATGAAGCCGTCATCCCTAGTTATCAAACTGCGACGCACGTTTTCTGAAATCTGCTTACTAAATGGTTGTAACCAAACACCAAACAACAGCTGTAGTTTCTTAACAAACGAACATTGTCCCAATCTCTTTATACGTATATCTAGTCAATTCATGTGTACTTCAAATGTATGTTGCTTCATCATGCGCTAAGGAAATAAAGATATTTTATAAATTATTTGAATAATGCAGTCTTACCGTTAACAAATACTGAATACCGACTCGAACCATTTTACTACCACAACACGCCTATTCTGAGGCCCCACTTATGCAAAGCCTGGGAACCCATTTCTGTACGATGCAGTCTGAACTACATTCTCAAAATCAATGGCTGACTTCGTTATTCGTACCGGACAAATACGGGATGGCGCATCTGCTTAGCGCGTCCTCGTGACCGTATTCACGCAAGCGCTATTCTAATTTTAACGAATGAAAGGGTATAATCCGCCTGCAAGTTAGGCAACACAAACGACTAGATCCCTTTTAAACATGTTTCTTGAGTGTATATTATTATTAAATATCTCTGGGTAAAGCATTTAAGTTAATTAAACGGTCATGATTTCCTGTTTCATTATGGAATTGTTTCTTTCAGATATCACAGTATCAAATACGAGAATTAAATACCACAGATTAAAATGGTACAGATGTGATTCTTGCAAAAATAGTGCTACAGAAAATATATTCGTTACAATATATATATATATATATATATATATATATATATAATGCTACGATAATAGGGTTATTTATGAGTATTTTCAGTCATAAGGGTCGTACACTACATGTAAATAGCACTAAACGATTTCTTCATAAAATAGAAGTAATTCGCAAATTATGTAAAAAGCCAATATCCAGCACACTGTATAAGAATCACAATTTACCGTAATCAATGAAAGGAAGCTTATTCTTCAATAATACAATCACACTCAGTAAGATAAATAACGCTGTATGCAATCAAATTCATTTTAAATCAGCAAGGTATTCATAAACTTTAAAGGAATACGCATTAGGGGCATCTGAAGTAAGAAAATCATGAAACGAATCTTATTAAAATAAATACGCATTAGGGCAAGGAAATAATCTTTAACATAGAGTCAATAGAAAACCTAAAAATTATCTTGACAAAAAAAAAATCATACGTTGTCTACGTGCGAGGTCGAATTATAATTTCCTACATCAAAACAACGCATGACGGGTAAAAGTACAATGGCTTTAGGAATACATTACACAAACTGGATGTATTCGTGACCGACGCTAGCAATTCAACAAGCTATTATTAAGTTAATATCACAGAAAGTCCAAGGTATGGATAATAACCTAGAGCATTTCTCAAACTTTGACCGAAGGACGCAAGTTACATATCCCCCAAATCAACATATATGTATATTTAAACGAATTATGAAGACTTAAGAATTATTGTTACATTGTATAATTGAAGGACATAATAAAAGGTTAATGAAAGTTCACAAACTAGACATGAAAACGGAAACAGTTACTTTGTATTTCAGACGTGATATGACACTGCAGGTGCAGGTCACGGTAGAGGCAATAAGGCAGCAATTATTAGAATTAAGATTATTAAAATGTATTACTTTGTATTGTATCAAGAAATAGCAGACATGAGATCTGCATTTCACACAAAGTGATGTAAGAGCAGGGATAGCATAAATACCATCAGGAGCCCAAGATGGCCAGTCAGTCTCGAGCTTCGCAACTTTAACATTGTTGGTTGTTTAGGTTATTCACCCTAGTTTGATTTAATTTAATAAGTGAAAGTAACTTTGATTATTTTTATTTTTAAACGTTAGTGAACAAAACGTAACCAATTGTTGGAATCATTTGTAATTTCTGTTTAAATTAAAATACACTTGATAGGAGTGTAAATTTGGAAATAAAGTCTTTTTAAAAAGAAGCTCCCAAAAACCAAAAACCTATCTCCCAGATAAACCAATGATGTCAAGTGGAGGCGTAGTTTTAAATACCACACGAATTTGATAAACAATCAGTCTTTCTTCAACCAAGGCACACTTTGTAGCAGTTTAATTCAGAAAATCACGCAAAGTGAACATAGTAAAATTAAATAATTGTATTTTGTGGAAGTCGTTATAAAAGTTAAAAAATAATAGTAATAGTGCAAATATATGAGAGTAGTTAGCCGTTGACTGAAAAACGTAAGTTACCAATCTTTAATTAAACATAATTGTAATATTTATACCTTAGGACTCTAAATTACCATATAAATAATCATCTAACTTACCAGCTAAATTATCATCTAAATTACCATCTAAATTATCATATAAATGATAATCGTTTATCGCATTGATTATTTTCTTACACTAATGCGTCGAGTTTAAAAAATTCGTTTCACGTTTGTTTTACTATAGATACGCCTAATTTGTATTTATTTAAAATGTATTACTGTTTTTATAATGATTTCGATTGTGCACAGAGTTATTCATTTTACCAAATGTGTTTAATTATTAAAGAAAGAACTTCCTTTCATTGACTGTAGTTAGTTGTTGATTTTGTACAGAGTGTTTGGTATTTGCTTTTTGCATAATTATAAATTGTGTACTTTTTATTATTCGAATGTGTTTTCTTGATTTTTGGGTTGTTTACATGAAGTACACCTCCCTTGTGACTTTATATACCTCTAAATAACCCTATTATAATAGCAATATATATTTATATATATATAAAGGGTATCCATTTAGTATTACCTTCCTTTCTTACGGGTTTATTTTTGATTGGACATTAAAACAACTTGAGAATTAGAAATGGCGTTAAGTAAGGCTCAATTTGAAAATATTTACACATATACAGGGTTTTTTTAAAAACACTAGAAAGGGTAATATTATTTTAAATGGAACCATATAGTTTTTTTGGTATCAGAAGATTTTCCTGTAAACGTACTCTTTAACCTCAAATTTTATTTTAAACCCATACGGCATTGCCAAGTTACAGGTACATTTCTGAGATTTTAAAATTATTTGGCAAATGTGTTCTACTAAGATCTACATATCTCGTAATATTGTTAAATACATTTTCAGTATACAGTGTCTAAAATTTAATGTCAGATTGAAATGAAATACTACAAATTTTCCAAATGGTTATGAATAATACTTTCTATCCCTTCTTCCCAATGCCAATAGATTCTGATTTAATTTTAAAACTTTTTGAGAAAATCAATTTAATGTAAACGAAATACTTTAAGAATATTTTAAAATGCGATTCTCAGTTATTAAAAGAAAATTTTTTTCAGAATGTCTGCAGATGTCTTTTTTTTATTAAATGTAAATAAATATGCTTTCATAATACTGCCTTACGCATTAGACGTAATTGTATGAAAATTACAATTCTTCAATCACTGATAAAAATGAAATTTCTTTATGTTTTTATACCGCAAACGTAACTAATATACATTTATGCAGGGCATTTCAAAAATATGTTTCCAATTTACTATATATCAATAAATGACTAAATAAATTGCTTCTTTTTCGCAGTTTTTTTAATTTATAATATAAAATCTTTGTCATGTAATATAGTATAACTTTTCTATGATCTCTAATAAGAACATTTTCCCTCAAATTAAAATACAAAATTTGAAATCAATGGCATGATGGTTACGTTGAGCGCAATAGTTCAAAATTCACATTGATAAACAATTTTATATTTTTATTCCTTATAACCTATATACAACACTTGATATTAGACCTATAATACATACATAATTTTCTGCTTATAATGACCTTCTTCTCAAATAACTCCCAAAATTTTTAGAATTAGAAATCTCCTTTAGTTTAACTTACTTGAAGACTTTTACTACCTTCTTGCAGTTCTCAAATTCTCTCATACGAATATAAAGTCTCATCATGCATTAGATTTCAATAATTTTTTTTACATGTACCAAATGTTGCTAAATATCATCTCTAGATATCAAAATATTCTCCACATAGTGAATACAGAATTCTTCATATGGTCTTAAAATACACTGCATGGCCATAATTAATGCCGCTGTGCTTGTAGACAAACCAAAGCGGTCAACTTTGAATTGGTAAGTACGCCACCGAAAAACATGTGTACCTTCTTAATAGAAATGAATTTTTCAAATCTATTTTTGAAAAGACTTTCTTTATTATCTAATTTCGCTAAAATACTATCTAATGACAGTGGACAATTTGATTTCTTTATAATATCCACAATTAACATTTTATCTATCTCAACTTTAAACTTATCTCTATATGCTTATGGAATCGGATAAACCTTTGCTTAAAAGGTTACGTTTTGACAGTTTCTAGCCATGTTTGTAACCTGTAGCAATTCCCGACTCTCTACCTACTAAACTCTGAATTTTTAATCTTTATTTAATAATGACCCTACTTCGTTTTTTACTTTGCCTGGACACTTAATAATTGGCTTCACTTTTATCTCATTTCTTACTTTTTGCTCAAACTGATTTAAATTAATAGTCTTTCTCGACTTCAATATTTATTTCATCATTCCATTCAATATACTTCTCCTCACATATAATCATCTTATTCTCTGCGTCAACTTGCAACTTCAACTTATCTATCAAATCCACCCCAAAAATAGCGTCCATCTATAATTGATGTAGATTCATAAACTCATGCTCAAACTATATATTCCCTTTAACTATTTATGCTTACGAACGTTTTATTATTCGGCGCTACCAAGTTACGTTTTATGCGTATCACTTTATTAATTAATTATTGTTGAATATTATCTTTAATAAAATATTCAGAAATCGGCGATGTTTCAGCTGTTATATATATATATATATATATATATATATATATATTGCTGTAATTATAGAGTTATTTTAGGGGTAGGTTAAGTAATAGGGGTCGTAGAATAAGCAAGGAAACTCACACGTAACAGAAGCACGGAATTACAGATAGTAGAAGAGTAAATAGGTTATTATAAAAATTATTAGTTGCGAGCACACTGTATGTAGCAGTACAAACAATTAAAACACATATCCAAGAGTAGCCACTAGCAAAGATTAGAATTTAAAAATGTAACGAAACGCATTAAAATTAAATCAGTGAAAAACCTGCATGAATTGGCTAGATAAACATTTAAAAAGTGTGTTAAGATATTATAGTAAACGCACGCAGAAATTATGCATTATTTAAAAGCGTACGTGATCTAAGAGAATCACAGTTGTTCGAAAATCCAATTTATTAGGAAATAAACAAACACCAAATTTATTCGATTTAGATTAGAATTAAGTTAACAAACAACACTACGTGATCGATATGTACGAAAATTCCTGGGATTCCTGAAGTAAATGTAAGGTATAACATTTAAATTACGTGACTTAGAGCATCGCGTCATGCAATTAAAATACATACAATTGGTAAACTTTTCAAAATAACAAGTGATGATATGCTTGACCTCGCCTAGCACGTGAAGCTAGCGAATCACAAACAAAAGTGGGACGATCCTATAAATATCTTGAGAATAGAATATCGAGTTAGTATACTTTGAAACTGGGCAGTTACTATGCTTGAAAGTGTCAAATATTTACGTGAATAATAAATATTTGTTAACAGTATAATTCTAGAGTGTATGATTGTGAAAATTGTGCAGTACTTCTGAGACGTAAGTAAATAAGATTTAGGAAATTATAACATTTCTAATAATAAATAAAAAAGGGCTCTGAATGTCGATCTGAATTCCTATCTAAATGTCGATCTGAATGTCAATCTTAATTTACCATCTCAATTATCATCTGAATGACAATCAGAAATACGATCTAAATTACAATCATAAGTTACAATTAAATTAATGTTACGATTCCTGTAGAACTTTAAATTACGAGCCATTACGATCAGAAATGCAATTTTGGAGAATGCTGCCTGTTCAAGCAAATTGATGGCAAATATTCTATTGCGGAAATGAAAAACTTTTCATTGGAATAAACGCACCATAACGATTTGGATATCGACTTCAATTCTTAGAAGCACCTATGAAAATACTTCGGGTTAGAGATTTTGATATGACTTATTTTTAAAACTGTTATATCTCAAATATTTTGGATATGATTTATTTTAAACTGTTTTACCTCAATCATAATTTAAAGTGTAAAAGCCGACAATTTGGGGGTTTCTTGCGTAAATTTAAGAAAAGTTATAGACAGCTTGAAACGTTTCAATAAGTCTTTAAAGGTAATAAAAAATCTCGTTTTGCTGGCTTGATTTTTTAATAATTTGACAGATGTATATGATTTAAAAAAGGAGAAGATATTTAATAGGGTTGTAAATATTCAATCATTATACTGTGTATTATAGAAGTGCTTTATTTAATTGAATCAGCTAGTCGAGGCAAAAGAAAATTATAAATTAACAATTTCACAAGTGTTTGTGTGGTATAAGGGTAATATCACAGCATTTTATGTACGCCCAAGCCGTAGGGGCGAGTTAACACAGCATTTTATTGCACCTACTCGTAGGGGCTGAGAGATATCACAGCATATTTATGACGCCCAAGTTGTGGGACTCGTATATCACAGTAATATATATTGATATGATAACGCCGTACTCGGTGTCAATAACGTTTTCTATAACTCCACCTCTCTGTGTTTTCTAATCAAATTTAATTTTACTAATTTTTATTATTATGCCACGGCTAGCTTTTATTAATCTACACAGAGTGCACAACGTTACGATGATCAATTTTTTTCTTCTCCACCCCTTTATGATTACCTCTTTGTTTGAATTATAAAACGAAGTTAATTAATTTCATATAATGAAAAGAAATATTATTTACAAGTTTTGAAGAATATTAAAGTACACTCCTCAATCAATCAATATCATAAGTATTATTTATCTCAAAATTTATATGCTTTGCAATCAATCTAAAGTCACCAAAAACCACCCTTTTTACCAAAGAAACCTAGAACGTTTTAAACCCCTTTATAATATTACGTACTTTTAACGTATGTAGTGTTTATTGCTGACTTCGTTACACCTTTATATAAATTAAGTAAATTCAGTATTGAAATTTAAATAGAAAAAATATCTTAAAACTAATTAGATCTGACTTCTACATTCGTCTATTGCTGCTCTGCCTAATTGAACCCCTCGTTTTCCATAGATTACTTCGTGCTTCTTTCTTTTATTTGCATTGAATCTCGCAACTCAAAATTGTACCAAAATCGTCGACACTGATTTTATTAATCCATTTAAAATATCCCCACATTCGAATTATTATATCTATCCACACATTTGAAATATTACACCATCATTTAGAATTATTTTCACCAAGATTTGAAATATTCATGCATTTAAATTATCCATGCATTTAAATCATCCACACCTTCGAATTCTCATACACCAATTAGAATTATCTATACATTCGGATCATTATACCACATTCGGATCATTATATCATATTCGGATCATTATATCACATCCGGAGCTCTATTATTATCTTATTAGTTTAAATAAATTACCCCAAATTTTACTCACGTTAAACGGCAAAAGAAGTCTTCATACTTGTAGCACTTAATCACTTGATATTTTATTAAATATTTAAAATTACGCGTGACTTTTAATTCACAGTGACACGGCTTGGCCCTGCTTGAGTTTAAAACTGAATTGTCTTATCATTGCTCGGTGTTAATATAGGCTCGTCCCACTTGCATGTGGGCTCGGTTTTCAACAAGTCTGTAGATATCTTAACCAATATGGTCTTTGTATTTCATGCATTTGAAGTGGTTTCTGATGTAATATTTTCGGTTTTCCGTGTAATACCTATTTGCCTATAGATACTCGTTAGCTTGCCCATACGTTGTTTTGTGTAGATATCGCATTTTCCACATTGTACAAATACATTATGTAATTTCAATTTTACTTTCGTTTATTTTACGCGTATTTGAACTGCATTTTTTATCAAAATGTTGATTGTTTCCACGCACTTACATAAAGCTTTGTTAAGTTTTATCCCTCATCTTCGTATTTGTTTTATAACTGATTAGAACCCTTTTCAATGCGTGTTTAATTACATGTACTATCTTTTCCTTTTGAATGCGCGTACTTTTACTGAAAGATGTTTTCACTTGCATTGTTTAAAATTAATAAAGCTCTATATACCGAGTGTTGAATACTTGTTATTTACCTAATGTATGAATTACCTATTTCTATGCTAAATACGAGTACTATTGTTGTAAGATGTGCTTGTTCGCATTGTTTAAAGCTAATTATAGTCTATCTACAGGGTGTTAAATGCTTACTATTTACATCATGTATGAATTATTAAATTTTCTGCTAAATAAATGGAGTTTTCTGTTTCCCATTGCAATTTATGGTTACTGCACGACTCTTGCTATTCAATACACCCCTAAACAACCCCTTATCACAGCAATATATATTGCCGTGAATTGTCGGGATTAAGCTCTTAAATCGAGCCCCAGCGTTGGGCCGTCATAAAAATTGCTGTGGAACCTTTTAAAATTCTCGCCCCACGCTTGGGCCAATATAAAAATTTCTGAAAAAATTTTAAAAAATTTCTTGCACTACCTTTTGGAACGCCTCCTTATTTCTGCACACCCTGGCTAGCTCAGCAATCGGCTTCTTCTTGAATACCTACCATCCTAAGTACATTCCTTTCTCACAAACACAGTCAAATGAAATTACCACTCAAATAATGCAACAAAACATACAACCTTTTTATTTACACATATTAATAAGTTTCCATTATTAAGAACATATTTACACCTTGATACATACAGTTTGATAAAACTGTTACCATCTCAATCATTAAATCCTTTAAAGTTCTTGATTTTAATATATTTCAACAAATTTCTTTTAGACGAGTAGATGGGCCCGTCGTGCAACCCTAGATTGATTTTATTCTGGTCTATTTTGAGTTCATTATAACCCAGTTCCTCTAAATGCTTTAAACCTCGCATTTTTATTAAAAATAAATCTAAAGACCCGTTTACTCCTTACAACAACATTTTATATCATCAATAAACATTTTTATATCATCAATATTAATTGTCCTGAACATATGCCCCTTTAAATGAGTTTTTTTTTTAAATAAAAACACCCCCAATAAGTCAAAACACTCAAACACAAAAATAGCAGCACAAATGTTTAAGCAAAAAGCAGGAAATTAATTTTCTTTACCTGTAGTAGGCTTCGTTTCTTGTCATCTTTGATGATGGGTACCAGAAACCCTCGTTGTTGTGTCCATATACTTAACTATTATGCCTGGATCCAACTGATCCCCACTATTCAAATCTTTGCAACCACCTTTAATCTTCTACCCAGATATTTGTCTTGTCCAAACCAAGTACCATCCCATTATTCAATTGAGTCGTGTAGTAACGGTTCCTTTTGTATCTTTAGCCCCACTCGTGCAAATCACTTTTAATACTTTTCCGGTACGTTACTACAGTTTTACATACTTTAAAATAGGATGTTGTATGCTACTTTACCGAATAAACGTAAGAGCATGTACTATCAATTACGTTGGAGATCTAAGCGCGATCTAAGATCTCAGGAAAAGAGAGCTTTAATATCTTTCTCAGAGTATTTATATGCTTTTCACACCCCTCAAGGAACCTCTCTTCATCAAAAAGCTTATTTTTAAAATCACTGCTGCAAATTTTTAAACGTAATGTCTGTAAAGTTCCTAGATTATCATAATGTTACACCGAAATTCGTTTAATACTTCAACGGACGCGCGCTTCTCAAAACTGCCAGCCTTAGACCAATTATATAGTTTTTCCCCGTTATAACGCTCCACCTCTCAGCTATCTTCTCCGTTCTACCCATATTTATTGTTTCTTTTAGAAACCCCTCTCAAGTTATAGAAAATCGATATTGTTGTTGGCCTTCACAGTTCCCCGTGTATTTTAGACGTGACTTGTAACCAACGCTTTCTTATATTTCTCTGTCTGTTTTACATTACAGACCGTTCATTTCTCTTAGTCTTTAAGGCACCTGTTATTGTTAGCAGTTTGTCAAACCGACCATTGCAAACAATTTTTAGAATTTGTCTCAACGTATAATCAAGTTCTATGAACTTGACATTTAGCTAAAAGGTGTTTCTTCAAAGCCACTTGTTTAAAATAACAATTCTAAATTTATCCCCTTCCTAGGATTTGTAAACGACCGTTTTCGTTTATGTAAATGGAAATATGCGTTTAAATTATTGATTTTCTATACTTAAAAGCTCCGTTTCTGCTTCCATGCGCTTATATATATATATATATATATATATATATATATATATATATATATATATATATATAGTGTACTTTAATTATTTTATCTTCTACATTTAAATTTAAAATAGGTTATAAATTTTTATTTAAGTTATCTTCATTTTCTAAATTAAATTTTATAAACTCGTGTTTATTTTCATTTTGGTTAATTTTAATGGGTGTGCTTGGTTTGTCTAATTGAAAATTCTGTCTCGATGTACGCAGACTGTCTCGGCCGATTTATAGTTTTTGCATACGTACAATTATTTACTTTTCTTGAATTAATCTCCTGTTCGTAAATTTTCACTATTATTTATATTATTACGTTCCGAAATCCTTATATCATTATTCCTTTTCACTTCCCGCCTTGGTGTATTATTTTGATTTCAATTTGACCTATTTATAATTCGTGTTATTAAAACGTTCTGATGCTGTATTTCCCTGATACCAAACAAAATGTACTGGATTATTCCTAGTCCTATTCTCCGTTTTTCTTAGTTGTCCTATTTCATTATATCTTTGCAAATATTCCAAGAAAACATCTCTGTCTAATATATTTTGCAAAGCTATTCGTTATCTAACTTCCGCCTCAAAATGTCCTCCAAAGACTTAATAATCTGTTTATCTTCTAATATACAAGGCATGTCCTTGCCAAAAACATCCATGGTGTCAGTCTTAAGATAATAATATACTCTTACTATTTATTCTTAACAAAAATTACGCGGTCGTTTCAACTAGTTTGGCGTTTAACTATTCTCCTGTAACCACATATGTATCAAAATCTTAAAAATTGCATTATAAAACAAAATTTGTTGTCACAATATAGATGTACAAAAAGTGCAAAAAAAAGCTTTATATGGGACATAGAATTTGCTACTTATCCTTTTAAATCAACCTCACGATGACTAATATTGCTAAGTATTGGACATATTGAAGGTATCACCTACATGAACTGTCCCTTTTAATTTTATTAGTGACTTCCATGATTATAACGGATGCGAAATCCTTAATTTTATACCGATTTTAGTCCATGACGCTCCTTTATAGCACACCCTATTGTTCGATAACATGTTGCAGTGTTTACGGACTCAGGTTTACATAGTGTACACAGTCAAAATAGTTATTGTTTTCTTTTTTATATTCTCGCATCACAGAAATTTATTACTACTACTTAACATTCTTTTCATCTTTATCTTTCTCTGTTGGATTATGAAAATTTTCCTTTACATTTCTTCTGTATAATTAAAATATATGACGTGTTTTTAGAGGATGGAAAGCGAACAAGTGTCTCATGATTTATTTACACGATCGGTCGAGAATAAAATAATATCAGATTAAAACGAGCTTACTCACAATCTTTCAAGTTTGTATAAAGTGAAAAGACTGTCGTATTTTATACGGCGTTTTTCTTTCTTGCGAGAG
Source organism: Platerodrilus igneus (assembly GCA_036346225.1). Taxonomy (NCBI): domain Eukaryota; kingdom Metazoa; phylum Arthropoda; class Insecta; order Coleoptera; family Lycidae; genus Platerodrilus; species Platerodrilus igneus. The sequence goes on along the minus strand of JARFIW010000131.1, from coordinate 1,799,379 downwards.
CTTGGGAACGACGGACTGCAATGTTCTTGAAGAGGGTCTTTATCCCTTAGTTTTTAAATATTGTAAGTGATCTCAAATTTAGCGAATATTTAAAGAGGCTTAACCCAAGAATCTCTAAGTATTACTCAGTTTTGCTTGTCTAAACTGTGAAAAACTTTTTGCGTATGGTTATGCATCTGTAAGTTGTGGACGTAGATTGTAATATATTTTGTATAGGTATTGGCATTGGATTTCCGCCAAAAAAAAAACAAGATAACATCCCCCTTTCAATTTACGCCAGTTGGATTTTATGCCCACTACTTCACGAGCACGGTCATTTCTCTTCTAGCAAATTATCAAGATGATTGATTATAAAAACTCAATTCATCCTTTTCTGAATAATGCAGTGGTTTTTATAAAGGAGAAAACCATAGCTAGTATTGGTCACTCACGTTTTTTGCATCAAAAACTGAAATATTAAATTATTGATCTTTTTACTATCTATTTGTTTTATTTATTATTTATGCATTTTTGTAGTTGTTTGAGCTTTGCCGCGTTTGTTCAATCAAAAATTTTGTTTGCTGAAATTTGTATGCATTCGTACCATTCGATAAACTCTATTTAAAATCGAAATTATTCATTTCGTTCCTCGAAAAAGCACGGAATGAGAGATTTAAAATCCCAAGTGTAGGTGTGCAAAAATGGCTTTTCAGAATGTTTCGTTCGTATTTATAATTGAGCGTCTCGTAACCCCAATTTGCGTGTGGCTGATGCAGAAATTATTACCCCGAGTTTGAAAACCAACTTCAATATTTAAATGTGGCAGCTTTTACTGAAATTGCTTTAAATCTTTTGCAAACATTTGAACAGAATTTATATTCCGCGATTTACAATGAAAGCATTTTTGATGTCAAGTCACAAATACTTTTTGTCCTTTATCGATTGACCTTCTACAAATTGAAAATTTGGTAAGTGGAATGAAGATAATAAAACTGTTTGAGGGTGGTATTATTTGAAGTTCGCCCAATATAGGGTTGTATTCAACAATTTGTTGTGAACAAAAGCACAATAATAATAAGCACATTCGTGTTTAATACTATGTTTTGAAGACAGACATATTGATCTAGGAACCACATACATACAGTATGTTATCATCTATCAAAATTACTTAATTCGACTAAACTAATTAGCAATGCACCAGGTAATCCAAACGTGATGAATCATCATGTTAAGCGCAATATCTGTATTCGCGTATTTACGAAAACCGAACAAAAAGACATATTGTTATATATTTATTAGCAAAACAATTTATAATTGACAATGTTGGTGTACCTGTTTCTTCGATTATGTTAAGATATCTTTGGTAACCTAAAGAACCCCTTTCCAACCCACCGCTCTGTGGGATATATGAGACAGCATTATGTAGTCAACAATAGTAGAAACAATCAACATGAACTCTTATAAAGTGTTAGTATACTAAAACTTTTTTATTCTAAATTAAAACCAACCAATAAGAGATTTGGAGTTTAGCTGTTATTAGAAGACACGAAAAATAATAGCTTAGTCGCCAATATTAACAGTAGGTGTTTTATAGCGAGTCTGACGCCACTGCCTAATATTGTTGGAGGGTCCATCGATATACAGGGGACATTAGTTTTATGTCATTAATTTAAAGGGAGTGCAGATACCAATAAGACTAACAAAAATTGTTAATAAACCTGGTGTCTAAAGCAAATGGTTAATCTACAAACGGATACACAAAAAGTATCAAAAATGTTTTAAAACCACTTTAACGTTAGCTAGGTCGCAAATCAAACACACAATACCATCATTTAGTGAAATAGATAGCATTTTAGTTGCCAAACGAAATAATTCAATGCACTTTAGCTGCTACTAAAATAAGTTTAAAATTTTTTCTAACATTCGCACGTTTAGACGGTAATTACAACAAAAAATAATATTCTATGATGCCAATGTGGTCGACTGTATTGGGGTTTCTGACCCCGTAGTCTTGTGTTTGTTGCAATTCAGCGTTTATGTTGCAAAGGATGACCTACTTTAAGTTGTTTGTACTTTCATTGAAAAAGCTCGTAACCGGGGTTAGATGGTTTGTAAGTGTGTTGCACCTGTTTGATTTTGTTACTTGTGTTCCACTACCTGCTTAGATAATACGCTTAAATGCAGTGTTGGGATTTTATTGGTTGTAGGTAGTGATAATTTGTGAGGTAGTAAATTGTGATTTGAAAATACGAATGCTCGAGAATTATACCAACCACAAACTTGCAGATACGGTAGCCATTTTGAACACATTGTGAAATCATTTCATGTGCTTGATATGATTCAAGCTAACACTAGCAAAGTAAATTATTTCTTAAAAACATGTAACAAAACAACAATCCTAAAACTTTTACTTAGGTTGATTTAGGTTCGAGAGTACACTGCCTTGTACATTTTTCTCTATCACTTCCTCAATTTAATGACTTAAACTTAATGCCACCCTGTATACATATAGCATATACGGGCGTGAAACTCGCTATAAAACACCTACTAATCGTCTGGTCTTTATAAGTGATATTGTCCTTGGAGTGATATTGGTTTCATTTGTGTTAGCATGTTTCATTAGTGTGCGCAATTGCTTGTTTAATTCATTAACCACGTTGTCAAAACCCTATATTATAGAAAAATTAACTGTTTAGGTGATTTCTTATGATTGATTTATGATATTTCAGTAACACTAATATGCGTTCGAAATTTTTATATGTAAATACTAAATTTAAATATGTAATTTTTTTGTATAACAAAGTGTAATATTCGACTCTTGATTATTGTAACACTAGAAAATACAGCTTTCAACAAACAAAACGTAGTAAACTAAATTTAAGTATCTCTATGATTGGTTTTATCTATTGGACAAGTCACCCGATACATCGTTTATGGATTTGAACATGGTACTCGATACGTCGTTTGTGACATAGTAATTTTATAAAAAGTGTTGTAAAATATGCATTTTCAAATGCATGAATTAGTAAAATAATATTTGTACCTTTTTTCTATATCTTTTGTTGGAAATTAAGAACTATACTTTTGAAATGCGTCAGTGTATACGGGGAGCCGTGAGGACATAGCTGGTCCTCGCTTTCTAGCACTTGCACCAGTAAATCGAGGTGATCGACTTAGTAAGCACGTGCAATTCTTACATCATCATCATTACGTCTTCAGTCCTGGAACTGATTAGACGCGTACTCTCATTGTTTACTATTTCGAACTAACCTACACATTACCCTGAAATTTGCACAGTCCGTATCTATCACTATCTGCGTGAAAAAGTCTGATCTCGGTCTACCTCTACTTCTTTTATCCTATCTCTGCTTGTGATATATCCCGTACTATTCCCCAAAAATGCCTTAGAACGTATTTTATCCTTCTATTTCTCCATTTTTTTTTGTTTTCCACAGATATCTTTCTTCCCCTACTACTTCTATAACCTATTGGTTATTAACCTTCTCTGTCCATGTCCATCTTTATACATCTGACGCACAACATTCCAGAAGGCTTCGATCTTTTTCTGTGTGCTTTTCTTACTACCCATATTTCATACACGTACTATGCTGTGTTCCACACATAAGCTTTTAACAATTTTCTTCTTATCTCTGTTTGTTGTCTTCGGACATATCCGCTGTTCTTTCTTCTTAGATGTATTTTGGTCCCCTTCTATTGTTTTACAGTTATATACCCTATTTCGCCGATATCCAGTGATATATGAAGGGGGGTAAGCAGCCTGCGGCTGCCAGGTTCCCCCTGCACTTGAACATTTGTCGAATTAATAGTTTTTCGCACAATCAACATTAGTTGAAAATATTTCACAACCCACACCTGTAGTTGTTTATAATAATCATCAGATTTAAGTGAACTTATTATTTCGTCATTAGATTTCCCGTCTTGAAACTAGTTGGACGCGTGCCTACAATTATTTATGTTCTGAGCTCTCCTGTACAGTTCCTTGAAATTTCCACAACAGCCTATATACGGCTCGGTTCCTCTTCTATTGTTTTCTAATTATATGCCCTATTTCATCGAGATTCAGGGGTATGTGAAGGGAAGGCGACTCGGCGGCGTAATTGGTATGTGTGTGACTACTACGCCCAAAGGTCCCGGGTTCTAATCCCGACACGGTCCGCTTGAAAAATGTTGGCGACCATTTTTCACAAAAATACACCCTTGTTCGGATGAGAGATAAAATGGAGGTCCCGTGTGTGAGTGCTGTCAGGCACGTTAAAGTTGCTTGGAACAGCAAGTGTTTGGCAAAATTCCAAATTTTCCAGGTTAAAGAAAACTCGCTTCTTGGCCAATGTAGTACCTTCGGTTGGAGTATTGGAAAATCACATGTAAGGTATGTGAAGGAAGTTGAACAGCTTATGGCTGCTAAGGATCCCCCAACACTTAGACATATGCCGAATTGATAGTTTTCTAGTAAATCCTTTCGCACAATTAACACTAGTTGGGAGTATTGCAAGACCAATACCTGTAGTTGTTTATAATAATCATCGTATTTAAGTACATTAATTTTTTTGTTGATTAGATTTTCCTTCTTGGGACTGGTTGGAAGCGTACCTCCATTTGATTTCTATTCTGAACTAGCCTACACATTTCCTTGAAATTCCCACATCCTATATCTTTCACTATCTGTGTGCAATAGTCTAACCTAGGTCTACCTCTATTTCTCTTTTTTCCTATCTCTGCTTCTAATATATTCCGCACTATTCCCTCATGTCTTAGTATGTGACCAATCATCCTATCTCTTGTATTTTTACTATTTTCCACATATCTCTTTCTTCCTCTACCATTTCTAGTACCCCTTTATTCTTAACTTTGTCTGTCCATGATATCTTCATCATACATCTGTAGCACCACATTTCCAAGGCTTCTATCTTTTCTTGTCCGCTTCACCTACTGTCCAGACTTCACAGCCGTACGTGCTGTGCTCCACACATATGTTTTAAGCAATCTTTTCCGTGTCTCTATGTTTGTTGTCTTTGAACACAGTAGTTGCCTTTTCTTGTTCTATATAGCGCGACCTTGTGCTAATCTGTGTTTTACACCTTTTGTGCCTTTCCCATCCTGCGTTATTTGGCTTCTTAGGTAGCAGAAATCTTTAACTTCTTGTAAGTTCTCGTTACCTATTTGTATTCTTGTTTTTGGTGTATTTTCCCCTGCTTTGCACACTAGAACTTTTGTTTTATTTTTGTTAATTTGTATACCATATCTCTCTGGTAGAACTGTTTCCATTTCATTAAGAGCAGCTGCTAACTCCTTTTTGCTAGATGCTAATACCGATGTATCATCTGCAAATTTAAACATATCAGTCTTTCGTACCTGCATATTAATTCCAAATGCCTTCCTGTATTTGACAGTATTCATTGTCTCTTCTATGTACAAGTTAAGAATTGATGGGGATAAGGCACATCCCTGTCTTACCTCTTTCCTAATATTTACTATTTATTCCACGTTCGTGCTCTAATTCTTTTACAGCTGTTTGCTCTTTGTATAAGCTATGTACTATCCGTCTATTCCTAAAACGCATTCTCATCTTTTTGAGTATTTCGAACATTTTTTTCCATTTTACAATTCTTACTTTATTATATTAAGTATGGATTTTTCAAAATGGGATAAGTTGGTTGTTGTAACGGTGTGAGTTGTAATCGTTAAGATTTTTTAACTCGATTGATTGTATTAAATATTTTGAATTCCTCTATAATAAAAAGATTGTTATGTAGAAAATAAACACTTCTAAAAATAAATATAAATACGTTAAGTACAATTATGTTCAAAATATTGTAAACATCTAAAAGAAGATTGTTAAAATTGATAGAAAAATGGTAAATTTTTTGTTAAGAAAGAGATGTGTAGCATCTTTAATAATAGTCTGCGCGGGTAGTTTTCGAAAATTTGTACCTGCTAGATACGGCGTAAAATCTAAAACATGTGGGTGTAAATGGGTTATTGGATACAATGGTTGGAACGAAAACTATACGAAATTTCATGTTTTTCGTGTAGCACGCACTAACAGATATTAATTAGAGAATTTGTTGGAGAAAATAGTGAAAGTGTATCAGCCAGAATAAACAAGTCTCTTATAATGTGTATTGAATGCACTTTCTTGTACTTGCATTGTACGTTTACATGCAAAGTTTGTCTATCGATTTAGTCCCCCCCCCTCAATATCTGGCTGCGGTCGGAGTTTCTTTTGACCGCTGTCGCTTCATTCTAATCTGTACAAGAGTACAAGATAATATTTTTGCAACGCTTGCAGTCTGCGGTGGATTTACCACACACTTCAGTTTCCAACATAATCTTCGACTTTGTTCACGTGTCTAGTATTCGACATCTTTTGGTTCTTGCTCTATAAAGTATAGAAAGTATTTTTTATAAGTTAGTATTCGACGATGCTAGGAACGGAGTACATAAGTTTAGTACTGGCGAATTAAAAAATCATTTAACGTATTAAATACAAATATCTAACTTGAATTAACAAAGATTAAATTACGTAACTAAACGTTTTGAACTTTAATCGGAATATTTAACTAGGCAGGAATGATCTCGTGTTTAGCGTATAACTAGCAAACAGCAAGTTTAATCAGAAGTCTGAATGCTCGATTAGGTAAGGTTTTTAGATCTAGTTGGTTAAAGAGTATTGTATTTCAAGACTAGAGGCATCAATATATATCTACATTGAAAAGACTGTCTATAACTTTCGTTGGAGTTAACAATTTGTTTCCGAAATGTGTGCATCTATTCGATGTAGTTGCTAGATTACAGTGTAAGCTGCGGGTGGAATATTAAAAACATAGGAAAGATAATAAATCACGAATTTCCACGTGAAGTTTTAGGTGGAAGTTATGGTGAATGGGCCGAACAAAGACGCCGTATCAGAATTTTCAAGTTAAACTGTGATATTGCCGTCAAATTTTCTGCTTTTAGTAGCGTCGTACATCTAGTTATAGGTTCAGCATATATATTATTGCAGTACTTGGTGTAATGATTTGTATTGTTATTTCCATCTGTTGCATAAATATTGATTTTTGCATTATCTGCTTCATATTAAATAAGAGCGCCTCACTGATGATGAAGTACGAGGTTGGGAGTGATAAACAGTTGGGACTTCATATGTAACTGCTTCGTTATAGGGAGCACAAATGTCCTAAATATGCTAAAATGCCTATATGTCGTTTAGAAGCATACTTCTGTAAAAAAATACAGATATACCCACCAACTGGCGCGACGTAAGCGATCGTAACCGCATAGCAACCATTATATTGTGACCTGCAGCTGTGCATTTCAGTTTTAACTCGTTTATAGATTTCTTCTGATTTTTTAAAATTAATGGAGTTATAAAATGAGATAATGTTTCAGGAATTTCTTCATTAATATTTTTAAATGTTTCATTTGATGGTGGATAAAGTCATTCCCAACAATAACAGAGCAAATATCCTCCATGATTATTGAGGCACCAGCTTCTATAACACGTAGACGTTCTTCAAACATTTTTGCTTTTCGTTGGTCATATCACGCTTTAATTAAAATGTTTGCTACACTATCACGAACACGAATAATAGCTAGTATTTTTTTTCTTGTAATTACATTTTTTTCATACCGTCCAATTAATTTTGTTATTATCGTCGTACGTTTGGATGGAACGTAATCTGTTAAAGTATATCAACTCCTCCTATGCGAATTGAGAATCATCATGATTTTCTATATATTCAAGTATAGCATGCATGGCAATCGCTATGTTTTCGTCTAGTGGACGACCGCTATTTGCGCTGCTATTAGTTTAAGAAAAATTATCAAAACATTTATTGTGATATCTTGGCAGCTATTAAATCTAAATCAAAGCTGATGCGATCTTACACAGACAGTTCTTCGATATTCGTCACCACATGCATCAGCAGCGTTTATTACATTGTCTTTAAGTGAAAAAGTACTCATTTATCTAATTTTTCGTCTGTACTTTTGTTCTTTTCGTCTCTCTGTATCTTCATTAGCTTCTTTTCCACAAAACAAACACAATTGTTTGAGTCTAGGAAACGAGATTTGTAGGAAAAACTATTCGTCGTGACTTTTGACTTTCCATATTTCACAACACTAGCACGAGATATCGATGGAGACTTTTGTCTATATATTATAACATCTAAACGAAAGTGTAAATAAATTTAACTATCTGGGAATTTTTTTGCAGATTGGTTTTTTTTAGCTAGAATAACTAGGCAAAATGGATGTACTTGGAAATGTTTGCAATTATTTGAAGTGCTCGAATATATTCTTCCATAAATATTTTATTGACAGTAAAAAATATCCTTTTGATTTAAAAAAAAATGTCTAATGTTTTTACTCCAATAATACGATCCAAAAGTGAATAAACGAAGTCGAAGAAAATATTTTGCTACCGAAAGCGAATACAACAGCTATTTATGCACCAAGTGTGTTATTAAGATGATAACGCTCGGAGAGCGACTCATCCAGCCCGAGAGCCTATGGCCCGAGGGATGGATTGAGTCGCCCGATGGGCGTTATGTTCCAGTAACACAAGATTTTATGTTTCACCCCATAAAAATAAATAAATAGGTGATAGGTAAGTTTTCTATTTTAGAATTTACCTCGGATTTTACTACATGACTATTGAACACACATACATCATGTTTTCCATGATGACCATAAACAGTTTAACGTTCCTATGTTTTGGACATTTGTCGCATTTATTTAATATTAATAGTGCAGAATGGCTGATCAAGAGTTGCCAGCAATAATTGCAAAGCAAGCTCTAAAAGCAACTGAAAGTTTGCCACCCATTAAAGCTAAACAGAGCTATGAGAAAGCTTAATAACACACTTGGTGCATAAATAGCTAAAGATTTGTTTCTGAGGACATAATGAGCGGGCATTATGAAACCATTACGCCCCGGTTGTTATGGATATGTTTACATTTCAAGTATCCTAGGTGTTATGACTAAATTTTGACAACGGCACCTACTACATAAATATTCTTGTAATGAGTCATGGAGGGGATTGCTTAAAAGCAGTTATTTCAAAAACCTACACTTTCTAAAGATTATATGAAGTACTTTTGCTTAGAACGAAAAATGAATTCCACAATTCAATTTGGCCACTTTATAATTTATTCCTATCAACATTTTATTGCTGTTTCAATGTATGTTTTGTAGATAGAAATCTTTTGTTTATATAGATTGTGAATCTGTAGCGATAACGCATCGCCAAAAATTTATATCTTAAAAATATTTTCTTGGATAATAGCGGATCAGCCATGCTTGATCGAACACAAATTCCAATGTAATATAAAATAATTTGTAAAAAAAATAACCAAAATCTTTCCTGCTGTTGTAAATAGTAGTATTCCTAAGATTAAAGAAATCAATAGGCAGGAAAGGGAAAAAGGTCGTGACTAGCATTATGCAGATTTATACCCGAACAGATCATGAATTTTACCTTATCTTGTTCCCGTACATACTCGTTACCTTGCACTCGCGAACGTTATCGTTCTTTTTGCGCGCGCGCGTTCTCTTTCTATTTAAATAAATTGTATTTCTGGATGTGCAGACATGGTACGTAAACATCCTGTATAGCATTCTTTCATCTTCCTTGCAATTGCGGTTTGATAAGTCAGAGGCTCCGTGACTTTGTTGATTCACGTGTGGATACTAAATCCAAGATAACGACACCAATCACTTGAAAAATGTTAGGCGAGCACTTCTCACAAAAATACACCCTCGTTCGGATGAAGGTAAAATGTAGGTCCCGTGTGTGAATGTTATCATGTACGTTAAAGATCTGTATATTGTTTGGAACAGCAAAGGTTTGGCAAAATTCAAAATTTCCAAGTAAAACACTCGCTTCCTGGTCAATGTAGTAGCTTCGGGTGGAGCATTGGAAGATCAGATGCAAGGTTTGATAAGTCACACTCAGTTCACTGTAACAAAATGAAAGTTTTAGAATACAGCTTATTACGTCCTGTTCTAGCAAAATTTTGCAAACTTCCTTTTTAAATTTAAGTCTACTGAAAATTGAGATATCATTACATTAGTAATGAAAAAACTTTTCTTTAAAAATACCCTGTATGTGTTTGTCCTAAGCGATTAACGCGTGTGTACCGCTTCCTTGATCTTTTTCTGATCTGCAGAGCATGAAAAAGCGACAGTTGCACTACTAACAATTGGCTTTACAGTTTACACAGAATTTATTCTTAAAATTAATGAACGAATTATCTACACCTGCGATTTTAAGGAATTCGTGTAAACGAGCCGCCTTAAAATTACATAATAAGGGTAATTACCGGATCTTACTTACAATTGCTCTGCACGACTTTCCGAGAAGAACAAATAATTATTTTGGTTGTTAATGTCATTAGTGACCCGAAAATTACCGTATAGACGACCTGTATGTTATTACTTCCAGTTTGATGGTAGTAATTACGGAGCCGCATTTTTTCTTGATATTTTCACGAGGTTTGTTCTTGACAAATCGAAATAATGATAGAGAATGAAAAACAATTTGGAATAGTTGTGTTGTTATATTATTCATCCTAAGTCTATAAGAGAGAGATACATAAAATAACGGAAATCAAGTATTTTTTTTTAATTTGAGGCAGAATTTCTGGAGATGATGAAATTTTTACAAGCCGGATTGAACTGAACAAACATGTGCGATTTTAACTTTTCAAGCAGAAAATATGTGCAAATCCTAACTACACTTGATTTGCTCTAATTTTTAGAAGCCATAGATTATAGTAATGATGCATAACCAAGCACTAATAATGAATGTGCCTACGAATCGTATTAAATGAAACAAATTTGAACATCATTGGTTGATATTACTATACATGATGATCTATTATTATAATGGATACCATCATCATTTTGTTTTCGACCTTACTTAAGGTCGGTTTGACGCAGCTCTAACTTCTTTTCTATTCTGTGCTAATCTAAGAAGTTCTACATACCATTCACAGCTTAAATTTATAATAATTTGACTAATATAGCATGGTCTAGGTCTCCCTATACTTTCTTATATATACTATCTTTTTCCTATCTACCTGGCTCTACAAAGATATTAGCAACCTGACGGTTCAAATTTTGAAAAGTATTTGAACAAAATTATTGACGTTCCGCTGACCGACATTATTGCAACTAATTTAAATTTAAGACTAGATACGATTAAGCCATCAGCGGCAAAATACAGAGACGTAAGTGTAGAGCTTACAGCTAATTCAATTGAATCTGACGAGGTTATGACTGAAGAGGACTATTTTGATAAACTTATGGAGCTTACAAGTAAAGCTATAAGTTTATTGAAACGGGCTTCTGAATCCTGCAGGGCGAGTTCCTCAGAGTCTTTAACCTCGGCAGGGAGTTTGGGTGCTACTAACCCCACTAAACAAATAAATGCCAAACTACCAAAATTGAGTCTACCTAGTTTTTCAGGCCAATTTACAGAGTTCCCATCTTTTCTAGAGATTTTCATGGCACTTGTACACACCAACACTAATCTAAGCGACGTAGAACGCTTTTTGCACCTGAAGGGTAGCTTGAAGGGTTCTGCAAGCGAACTGATCGCAAATATCGCTCCTACGGGAGAAAACTATCACTCGGTATTTGAACTACTTTGTAAGAGATACAATAATCCCAAACTAATTATTCAGAATCACATTAAAGCTATCTTTGAATTAAAACCTATTGCTAAGGCTAATGCATCTGAATTACGTTGCTTGTACGATAACTTGTTTAAGCACGTTAGAGCTTTACGAAAATTAGAAACGTCCATCGACGAATCTGGAATGTTTATTTCACATATTGTGATGTCTAAACTAGATGACAATTCCCGAACTGGGTTGTCAAAATATAAACCCAACAATATACTAAGCCTAACTGAGATCGACGACTTTCTAAGAAATCGTTGCCAACTACTTGAAGAAATTGAACATGACAAACAAACATCTACCTGCTCCGCTTCTCCAAGAAATCAACAGCCTAAATTTAAGCCGCCAACCTATAAACAGGCATTTGTAACTACAAATAAAGGCACTATTTCATGTCCTATGTGCAAACTAGGTCATTTCATAACACAATGTCCTGAATTTCTTCTGCTAACTGGAAAACAAAGGTATGAACAGGTTTCTAATACCGATTTGTGTAAGAACTGCCTCCGTCACTCCAAGAAATCAGCTTGCCGATCTAAGTTTGGCTGCAAGGTTTACAACAAGCAGCACAGTACGTTATTACACTTTGACGCAAGTGTGCGTGATTCTTCCACTAGAAATGGAGGTCACGCTGAAAACCCTTCCATTGAAAATGTGCTACCTACTAGTACTGCACTTTCCTGCTTCCCTGCCAACTTGCAGCAAGTTTTGCTGGCAACGGCTTCGGTAAAGGTAAAAAACATTCATAATGAATGGCAATCGGCCAGAGCTATTTTGGACTTAGCATCGCATGCAAATTTTATAACGGATGAGTTAGCGAAAAAACTAGGCTTAAAACTAACTCCGACTCACACTAAAATTGTCGGGTTAAATTCAAGTTGCTCCGACGCTAGCTCAACGGTTAACCTACTACTAACTTCTAAAACTTGTGGCTACACGGTGAATCTAGAATGTTTGACTATACCAAAAATTGCCGAAAAATTACCTCTGATATCCTTTGATAAGGCTACGTTTGAAATTCCTAACGGCATTAAGCTTGCTGACACAAACTTCAATCAATCTCTTCCTATTGACATTCTGATTGGTGCTAGTGACTTTTACAGTTTGCTATGTGTTGGTCAAATTTCATTAGGGAAAAATAAGCCTGTCTTTCAAAAAACCCTACTTGGTTGGGTGCTGTCTGGAAACTGTCCAGCCCCCCCGCATAACACAAATATAGTCTGCGTAAATCTAGCAATTAATCGTGCCAGGCCTACTATTACGGACTTAAATAATTCTGTACAAAAATTTTGGCAGCTAGAGGACGTACAACCTCTTAGCGAGTTATCCAAACTGTCTGCCGAAGAACGATTTTGCGAAAATTATTTTTCCGAGACAATAACCCGTGATGATGCTGGTCGTTTTGTAGTATCTATACCCTTTAGTTCAAATTTATGTAAACTAGGGTGCTCCTGTGATCTAGCTAAGAAAAGATTTTTCACTCTAGAAAGGAAATTCCTTTCGAATCCCAACCTCAAAACTGAATACTATAAATTCATGCAGTAATACATTTCCTTAAGTCACATGTCCAAGGTCTCGACTCATTCGAAACAGACAGACGCAACCTCAGTAAATGCTCTCGACGCTAAAATAAATATTTCTACTATACCCCCCTATTATCTGCCCCATCACGCTGTAACAAAATCGAACTCGTTGACCACTAAGTTGCGAGTTGTTTTCGACGGTAGTGCACCTACGCACTCAAATATATCGATTAATGACACCCAGCTTGTTGGCCCCGTCGTGCAGAACGACTTGTTTTCAATTTTAATGCGCTTCCGTCAACACAAAATTGCACTGACGGGAGACATCGAGAAAATGTATCGCTAAATACTGGTTCGGCCTTCTGAGCGTAAATTTCAGCGCATATTTTGGCGGGACAATCCAACTTCCACACTAGACATTTATGAACTAAGCACCATTACTTTCGGAACCGCTAGCGCTAGCTATCTTGCTACAAAATGTTTACATCATCTTGCTACTCTCTGTGCTAAAACTCACCCTAGGGTTTCAGCTATTTTAAAATCAGATATTTACATGGACGATCTTATCACAAGTTTTAAAACCGTCCAAGAAATGCAATCCCTTCAAAAAGAACTTACCGCGGTCTTAGCTGGTGTAGGCTTGCCCATCAGAAAATTTCTATCTAATTCCAAGGAAACGTTATCTGACCAAGGGGGTACAAAGTTCTACAATATTCCGTTGGGCGAAAGAGAAAACACCAAAACCCTGGGCGTTGGTTGGAACTCTTTACTAGACGTTATAGTATATAACGTACAACTTAAGGCTAATACAACAAGAAACACTAAGGGTTCCATTCTATCAATGGTGTCGCAAATTTTCGACCCGTTGGGCCTTCTATCGCCCACTACCGCCATTGGAAAGCTCCTTATATAAAAACTATGGCAACTCAAAACGTCATGGGACGAAACTATTCCAGAAGACCTGGATTCCGAATGGAACAGCTTTAAAATGCAACTAAACACTCTAGAAAACTTACATATCCCTAGATGTGTAATTCCTACGAACTTCGTTTCTATAGAGCTTCACGGTTTTAGTGATAGCAGTAGCTATGCCTACGGCGCTTGTATATACTTACGCGTGTCCACACCTGACGGTAATCACTATTCAAATTTACTGTGTTCCAAATCTCGCATTGCCCCTTTACAAGGAGCTACTATACCCAGGCTAGAATTATGCGCAGCTGTGCTTCTTGCGCAACTTGTGCAGAAGGTAAAATTTACTCTAACTGTTCCTATTTCAAGAGCTTACTGCTGGTCTGATTCCACTATTGTGTTGAATTGGATCAAATCTGCGCCAAATAAGTACAAGGTATTTTTGGCCAATAGAATAGCCACAATACAAGAATTAACTAACATAGACGGTTGGTATCACGTACCTTCTAAAGAAAACCCCGCGGACTTAATTTTCCGCGGCGTCTCTGTAAAACTACTATCAGACTGCGACCTGTGGTGAAAGGGTCCAAATTTTCTCATCAAAAACCAAGACGCGTGGCCTTCTCTCCCGTGTGTTGATTTCAATACTTCAATTGATGTCGAACTAAAATCAGCGTCAAGTTGTTACTCTACAGAACCTAAACACTTCTGATATATTCCAGAGATTTTCTACGTTAAGCCGGTTGCAACGTATTGTGGCATGGATGATGCGTTTTACGAAAAATTCTACACTCAAATCTATTCCAACTTATGGACCTCTAAGTACAAGGGAACTACGAGCTAGCCGAGACGTCCTTGTTAAACTTTGTCAAGCTGAGGCCTTCGGGTCTGTAATACTACAATTAAAATCCAGTCGGCCTATCAATGCTGATTCTAATATATTATCGTTAAATCCCTACCTTGACGAGGAAAATATGCTTAGGGTAGGTGGACGGTTAAAAAATTCAAACTATCCCTTTGACAAGAAACATCCTATTTTGCTACTCAAAAACCATAGACTAACCAAATTGATTTTTCAACATTTTCATGCTAGCCTTATGCATTGCGGATCGCAACAACTGCTAGCTTGCATTCGTGAGCATTACTGGCCAATAGATGGTCTTACTACGGTCAAGGCCAATCCAATTTCATATAATCCCTTAATGGGAAACTTACCTCGTAAAAGAGTTGAATTTAATACTCCTGTGTTTTATAATGTCGGAATAGATTATGCTGGACCCATATTAATCAGAGATGGCAAAACTCGCGGAGCCAAACTTATAAAATCTTATATTTGCCTATTCATTTGTATGACAACTAAGGCCATTCATTTGGATTTGGTGACCGATTTATCAACGTCTGCCTTCTTGGCTGTTCTAAAAAGATTTATCGGCCGTAGAGGAAAGCCCAACTCAATTACTTCTGATAATGCCACAAATTTTGTTGGCGCGTCCAGAGAACTAAAGCAACTTTCTCAATTTTTTACTAATAATGATACTAGGGCGGAAGTTTCCAATTTTCTGTCTAGCCAAGGAATTAATTGGGAGTTTTGTACCCCTCGCTCTCCTCATCAAGGAGGCATGTGGGAAGGCGGTATCAAATCTACCAAGACTCACCTTAAACGAGTGCTAGGTAACACCAGTTTAACCTACGAAGATTTGCAAACTGTCCTAGTGCAAATCGAGGCTACGCTAAATTCTCGCCCTCTCTCACCACTGTCTAACGATCCTTCCGACATTAATCCCCTGACACCTGGTCACTTCCTAATAGGCAAACCATTATGCCATCCTCCCGAGCATAATCTGCTTCACCTATCAGATGGAAAATTATCATTATACCAACGCATGCAAAAAATTACTCAAGACTTTTGGAAAAAATGGAGTCTACAAGTTGTCCCTGAGATGCAGCGTCGGACAAAATGGTTGAAAAACTATCCTGCACTTTTAAAGATTGGCTCGATGGTATTAATCAAGGAAGACAACTTACCTCCACTTCAATGGTCCCTCGGTAGAGTTGTGGAACTGCATCCAGCTGCCGATGGAGTGCTACGAAATGTAACTGTGCGTGTGTCTAGTGGGAATCTGTTAAAGCGCTCAGTGCATAAGCTTTGCGTCCTACCCGATTCAAAGTGAGTTTTGTTCTAGATGTTCCTTAATTGTTACATGCATTATTTTTAACTTTAAATTTAGCAATTTGAACATTAGGTTTTATAAATTGTATATATGTTCACTAGTTAGGTACTTACTATTTTTCTATATTGCTTATAGGGATGGACACGAACCGAACAGGTTCGAGGTTCGGTTCGATTTTTCAAACCGAACCGAACCGAACCGGATATTTTATTTTCGAACCGAACCTCGAACCGGACCAGCAAATTTTTTGAACCGAACCGAACCTAGCTCAAGGTTCGGTCCGGTTCGGTTCGAAAGGTTCGATTTTTAAATAAAAATTTAGTTTAAAAATTTAATTTTCACTAAAAACCTGTTAATCTTAATTTCTCCCAAATGCACATTTTAAAAATCTCTAGTCGCGAGCATATAAGAAATAGAACGATTTTCTAATGTACATGGTCATCGAGTTGTAAGCCAATAGGTAAAAATGTAATTGGTATTAGTGTTACATATCTAATAAATTTTGTCATCGGGGCACGTTTGTAGATAAAAATTTTTTACTAAAACTAAAATAAAAGTAATCGGAAAGATCGTGTAATATCGTTCTTGCACGGTAAAATGGCATTAGTAAAAATCATCAAATATTAACACATTCTAAATTTTAGAGGTGGTTTTCACTATTAACCTAATTATAATTAGGCTTGTTAAAGATAGTACGTAATGAAAAATCAAACATGGAAAAATAGTATTAATATGATTTATGCTACTAAAATCTAAAGCAAATTAATGTTGGGTTTATTTGAAAGTAGCAACTACTAAATATAAAAACTACATTAAACATTTAAATTGTTGTAGTTGAACGCACTAGTTGTTTAAAATATCAAAATGTCGAACCGGTTCGGTTCGGTTCGAGGTTCGGTTCGTTTTTTTCTAACCGAACCGAACCGAACCGGAATATATTTTTTCGAACCGAACCGAACTAAAAAGTTTTCGAACCGAACCGAACCTAGGGCAAGGTTCGGTTCGGTTCGGTTCGAATCCATCACTAATTGCTTATCTCATTATCTTGCCAATTTAATTGTTTTTAAATCTTGGTGATTTCAAGGTGACCGGTATGTTATAGTTACTGTGTCATCCCTAACAGCCTTAAAATATTTCTAGTGTTAAGTTATGTGCAAATACTAATATACAGACTTGATGCGCACCACCCCTTATATTATGGACTGGTCTAAGTGGCGGTTGTTACGTTCTGATCCGTAAGCAACCCGGGGGTCAGTAGCTCGAGAACTGTCATTGAGGATGAAGTGCGTTGTACGAACTAAAATGTAGCGGTAAACCATTAAATGTTAAATTTCACTTTAAGCGGGTGAATTCTGTAATTAATCTATTAATCGCAATAAACTAAATATGTATATCGACGTGCATTTGTTTAAAATCATTATTTTGCAGTTCACTAAATCGAAGAAATTTCTCCGCAGCCATTTGGCCTTATATCTGGGTTACTGAACCCACCGCGGTTACTTTGCCGCCTCAATAAATAGGTAGTCTACACAATCTAACTTAATACGGTTGTGCTATCTACTAATCCACTCACTATCGTATAATAGAACACTCCATACGTACGACTTTAGGAAACTTTTTCTATTATCTAAACTAATACTATTAGCTAGAAGGATACCAAAAAAAGATAATTTATTATAGTTGCAGAGAGTATTAAGCTTCGCATTTTATAATCTTGGACAGTACCAGATCAAAGTGTGTTTTTAAATGAAACAACAAAGTGAACAAATTCAAAACTCTATCTGGCCAAATTCAAGAACGAATGTTGATGCCTATCGTAAAGAATCAACTAACAACAATCTTGAACATTGCTTGTTTGGCAATCTACTGAGAGAAAACAACCAATGATCAATTGCGCTATGTATTTGCAGCTCATCATATTCATCTATTTTTATTTTTACAAAATGCCAACAAAGGTGTTGAAATGATAAACATAATACGAAGTGGAATTGTATTGTAAATTTTAATCTCCACCTTTTACCGATTACTGCGCTAACGATCTTTACACGGTTATACTGAATATTTTAAAAGATATGACCGATTTTATCAGAAAATAGTAATCATTTAAACGGCAATATAAAAATATAAAATTAATCTTTGACGTGCCTTAAGAGTGGATATTAATGTAATTTTTTTGTAAAATATCATATTTTCAGTATTACATAAATTGTATATAGCGTAAATCAAAAGTTGAATACAATGTGTTCTGTTTTTTAAGTGGATTGTCCTGTGCTTTATATCATCGTCAAATTATAGCGTCGTTTTAGTTACATTTCTCTTGAGTATTTCTTATACCTAAAGGTAATAGTTTTAGAAATATTTTAAACCTAGCTCGTTATTATCCTTCGAGCCGAATACGTAGACCTATCCTTTTCCGAAAACCTCGGCAAATATAGAAAATAAACTTGTCCAAATATCTTCAAAGTTTAACGTTGGTTTTAGCTAACAGAAAAGGGATTAATAATTTAATTAGTTCATCAACGCCTGCTCCGCTTTTGCTGTTTTTATTACAGCCACGGGGACTACTTCGACCGAGCTGTCCTTGCTTTCCAAAACCACCTGCATAAATTGTTCCGTTTTTCGTAGGAAAACAGTGATCAGTACCAGATGCTATTTTAACAAAGTATATGCTATGGCAATTTTTCATTTCCATTTATACTCAACGCCATGTTACAGCAATAGTCCGTCATTCAAAAGTGCTGCAATATGAGCATCTTCTGCAGATATTTGTCCTACTGCACAGGACAGTTCAACAATCCCAGGCGAATATTTAAAACTTTCGTGATATAATGTTGCTCTTCCTAGAGCACCTTTATTATTGCGTTCAAATGATAACACTATAACTTTTTTTACAGACAAGCAGTGTGCATATTTTCAGCATGTATTTCTTTTATTTTCCACATATATATTTATTCCCTACTATTTCTATAACCTCTTTGTTATTAACTTTGTCTGTCCATGCTATCATCATCATACATCTGAAGCATAACATTCCAAAAGGCTTCTACGTTTTTCCTATCTGCTTCTCCTACTGTCCCTATTTCATAGACGTACAGTGCTGTGCTCCATACATATGCTCAACAATTTTTTCTTTATTTATATATTTGTTATCTTCGAACATAACCGCTGTTCTTTTTGCGAGATACAACTCGGTTTCCATTCTATTACTTTATAAATCTATACCCTATTTCACCGATATTCAGTCCTATAAGAAGGGGGTTAACCAACCTGTGGCTACCAAGATCCCCCAGACATTTGCCGATTTAATAGTTTTCCAGTAAATCATTTCGCACAATTAACATTAGTTGAGAATATTGCAAAACCAACATGTAATTGTTTGTAATAATCATCATGTTTAAGTACAATTATTTTTTTCGTCATTAGGTTTTCGTTTTGGAACTGGTTGGACGCGTTCATCCATTGATTATTCTGAGCTAACCTACACATTTCTCTGAAATTCCCACAACCTACATCTTTGACTATTTGTGTGCATTCGTCTAACCTAGATCTACCTGTACCTTTTTTTCTTATTTCTGCTTCTGATATATTCTGAACTATTTCCTTATGCCTTAGTATGTGACCAATCATCCTATTTCTCCTAGTTTTCACCGTTTTCCACATATTTTTTTCTTCTTTTGCCATTTCTAATACCTCTTTGTTCTTATCTTTGTCTCTCCGCGATATCTTCATCATACGTCTGTAGAAAGTCCAGTAACAATTTAATCCAAATTGGCTTATGGATTAATAAAGGGCACTTTTAGCTTAATATTTCAAACAACTGAAATTAGTTTGAATTCAACATAAGCGAAAACTATTTACACGTTTTAGGTTCTTACAGTAAAAATTACGGGGCATTAAAAACATGCTCGCTTTACTAAACATATGAAGAAATAAAAGTAAATGTTTCTAATACCGAATTTTCTCAGAGTCGTGCAGTTTCATGTTTCCAGGATTGCCTACGGTAATGCGTTGCTGGAACATATTTCAGAATACACCATTCGTTATAGAGGTACTTTCAAAGCAACGATATCTACCTAATAATGACGCGTCTTTTTTTTACGCTAAAAAAATACAAATACAGCAGAGAAGGAATTTTGTACGATCGAGAGTTTTAAATACATTATGAAGCCCTTTTGTTTCTTTTATGATCTTTTTATCTATACACCCGATGCTTTATAAGAATTGGAATATTTATGAAATTTGTCATGCTTGAAAATTTTTTATCCATGTTTTCCATTCTCACAGTAATAATGCAGTTATACAATGATTTCGCGTGTCACAGTCTTGGGTATAGGCGTATTCTTTAAATTTAGAATTTCTGACGTTTTATTTTTGTAAGCAAGCAGGAAATACGCTTAAAATTAGGTTGTGGTTTTGTAAGAAATTCTTGCACTAAATTTTTTTCTGTTTTAATTGTTGCCAAAATATCTGCTATTAAATTGCTTATGCTTCAGGATTCGGCGTAGTTACACCTCCCGAAAAAAATTTGTATATATTTTTATTATAGTTGCATGCGTCTATTTACATTGATTTATAAAACTTAGGAAACGATCTATAGACATTTCTGATTTCAATTCAATTAGAAAGTATTAAGAATTTTGAAATTTTGAAATACATAACTAAGAAATTGCATCTAATACAAGCCCATTGCTTAAGTTGCTCTCTTTTTTTTGATATGTAGACCTACTACCGCATGCCACTTTTAATGTATATAAAATCTTCTGTCATTATGGATCTCATAATTTTTAAAATATATCATTCTCGCCGTTGGTATATCAGTAAAATGCATTTATTCACAATGCGTTTCGAATAAAGGTGTTAAATATGAACTGAACTGACCTCTTAATAACGAAGCTCATACAACTAAATGAGATGAAAGTTTCATTAAATTCTCAGTATAATTTAATAGTGATATTGTCGGAGGCTTTCACGGTCGGAGTCATTATAAATATTTTTGGTTCCGGGTTGGGACCGTGTCCTCTTATAAACTAAGGTTGACGTTTCGCCCACTTTTGTAAGGGGCTTCATCGGGACAAGAAAAGAAAAATTTATAATAATTTAATAGTGCACAGTTATTTTACTGTTAAATATTTAATAATGATTTGTTATAAATAATATATCTATAGTAACATATAATAGCATTTGCAAGGCATAGGGTTGGTGAAACAACCTTCCATAAAGGCAGCAGACTTATTCATTGTCAGGAATGTCAAATGTTCAGGGTTACCTTTATATTTGTTGTGGCAGAAAGGTAAAATAAGTAAAGATTACGGTTATAAGCTTGAGATGAGTAAGATAGGGTGTTGGTAGATAGTCGCATACCTATAATCAGGATAAAACTACATTAAACATTTAAATTGTTGTAGTTGAACGCACTAGTTGTTTAAAATATCAAAATGTCGAACCGGTTCGGTTCGGTTCGAGGTTCGGTTCGTTTTTTCTAACCGAACCGAACCGAACCGGAATATATTTTCGAACCGAACCGAACTAAAAGTTTTCGAACCGAACCGAACCTAGGGCAAGGTTCGGTTCGGTTCGGTTCGAATCCATCACTAATTGCTTATCTCATTATCTTGCCAATTTAATTGTTTTTAAATCTTGGTGATTTCAAGGTGACCGGTATGTTATAGTTACTGTGTCATCCCTAACAGCCTTAAAATATTTCTAGTGTTAAGTTATGTGCAAATACTAATATACAGACTTGATGCGCACCACCCCTTATATTATGGACTGGTCTAAGTGGCGGTTGTTACGTTCTGATCCGTAAGCAACCCGGGGGTCAGTAGCTCGAGAACTGTCATTGAGGATGAAGTGCGTTGTACGAACTAAAATGTAGCGGTAAACCATTAAATGTTAAATTTCACTTTAAGCGGGTGAATTCTGTAATTAATCTATTAATCGCAATAAACTAAATATGTATATCGACGTGCATTTGTTTAAAATCATTATTTTGCAGTTCACTAAATCGAAGAAATTTCTCCGCAGCCATTTGGCCTTATATCTGGGTTACTGAACCCACCGCGGTTACTTTGCCGCCTCAATAAATAGGTAGTCTACACAATCTAACTTAATACGGTTGTGCTATCTACTAATCCACTCACTATCGTATAATAGAACACTCCATACGTACGACTTTAGGAAACTTTTTCTATTATCTAAACTAATACTATTAGCTAGAAGGATACCAAAAAAAGATAATTTATTATAGTTGCAGAGAGTATTAAGCTTCGCATTTTATAATCTTGGACAGTACCAGATCAAAGTGTGTTTTTAAATGAAACAACAAAGTGAACAAATTCAAAACTCTATCTGGCCAAATTCAAGAACGAATGTTGATGCCTATCATAAAGAATCAACTAACAACAATCTTGAACATTGCTTGTTTGGCAATCTGCTGAGAGAAAACAACCAATGATCAATTGCGCTATGTATTTGCAGCTCATCATATTCATCTATTTTTATTTTTACAAAATGCCAACAAAGGTGTTGAAATGATAAACATAATACGAAGTGGAATTGTATTGTAAATTTTAATCTCCACCTTTTACCGATTACTGCGCTAACGATCTTTACACGGTTATACTGAATATTTTAAAAGATATGACCGATTTTATCAGAAAATAGTAATCATTTAAACGGCAATATAAAAATATAAAATTAATCTTTGACGTGCCTTAAGAGTGGATATTAATGTAATTTTTTTGTAAAATATCATATTTTCAGTATTACATAAATTGTATATAGCGTAAATCAAAAGTTGAATACAATGTGTTCTGTTTTTTAAGTGGATTGTCCTGTGCTTTATATCATCGTCAAATTATAGCGTCGTTTTAGTTACATTTCTCTTGAGTATTTCTTATACCTAAAGGTAATAGTTTTAGAAATATTTTAAACCTAGCTCGTTATTATCCTTCGAGCCGAATACGTAGACCTATCCTTTTCCGAAAACCTCGGCAAATATAGAAAATAAACTTGTCCAAATATCTTCAAAGTTTAACGTTGGTTTTTAGCTAACAGAAAAGGGGATTAATAATTTAATTAGTTCATCAACGCCTGCTCCGCTTTTGCTGTTTTTATTACAGCCACGGGGACTACTTCGACCGAGCTGTCCTTGCTTTCCAAAACCACCTGCATAAATTGTTCCGTTTTTCGTAGGAAAAACAGTGATCAGTACCAGATGCTATTTTAACAAAGTATATGCTATGGCAATTTTTCATTTCCATTTATACTCAACGCCATGTTACAGCAATAGTCCGTCATTCAAAAGTGCTGCAATATGAGCATCTTCTGCAGATATTTGTCCTACTGCACAGGACAGTTCAACAATCCCAGGCGAATATTTAAAACTTTCGTGATATAATGTTGCTCTTCCTAGAGCACCTTTATTATTGCGTTCAAATGATAACACTATAACTTTTTTTACAGACAAGCAGTGTGCATATTTTCAGCATGTATTTCTTTTATTTTCCACATATATATTTATTCCCCTACTATTTCTATAACCTCTTTGTTATTAACTTTGTCTGTCCATGCTATCATCATCATACATCTGAAGCATAACATTCCAAAAGGCTTCTACGTTTTTCCTATCTGCTTCTCCTACTGTCCCTATTTCATAGACGTACAGTGCTGTGCTCCATACATATGCTCAACAATTTTTTCTTTATTTATATATTTGTTATCTTCGAACATAACCGCTGTTCTTTTTGCGAGATACAACTCGGTTTCCATTCTATTACTTTATAAATCTATACCCTATTTCACCGATATTCAGTCCTATAAGAAGGGGGTTAACCAACCTGTGGCTACCAAGATCCCCCAGACATTTGCCGATTTAATAGTTTTCCAGTAAATCATTTCGCACAATTAACATTAGTTGAGAATATTGCAAAACCAACATGTAATTGTTTGTAATAATCATCATGTTTAAGTACAATTATTTTTTTCGTCATTAGGTTTTCGTTTTGGAACTGGTTGGACGCGTTCATCCATTGATTATTCTGAGCTAACCTACACATTTCTCTGAAATTCCCACAACCTACATCTTTGACTATTTGTGTGCATTCGTCTAACCTAGATCTACCTGTACCTTTTTTTTTCTTATTTCTGCTTCTGATATATTCTGAACTATTTCCTTATGCCTTAGTATGTGACCAATCATCCTATTTCTCCTAGTTTTCACCGTTTTCCACATATTTTTTTCTTCTTTTGCCATTTCTAATACCTCTTTGTTCTTATCTTTGTCTCTCCGCGATATCTTCATCATACGTCTGTAGAAAGTCCAGTAACAATTTAATCCAAATTGGCTTATGGATTAATAAAGGGCACTTTTAGCTTAATATTTCAAACAACTGAAATTAGTTTGAATTCAACATAAGCGAAAACTATTTACACGTTTTAGGTTCTTACAGTAAAAATTACGGGGCATTAAAAACATGCTCGCTTTACTAAACATATGAAGAAATAAAGTAAATGTTTCTAATACCGAATTTTCTCAGAGTCGTGCAGTTTCATGTTTCCAGGATTGCCTACGGTAATGCGTTGCTGGAACATATTTCAGAATACACCATTCGTTATAGAGGTACTTTCAAAGCAACGATATCTACCTAATAATGACGCGTCTTTTTTTTACGCTAAAAAAATACAAATACAGCAGAGAAGGAATTTTGTACGATCGAGAGTTTTAAATACATTATGAAGCCCTTTTGTTTCTTTTATGATCTTTTTATCTATACACCCGATGCTTTATAAGAATTGGAATATTTATGAAATTTGTCATGCTTGAAAATTTTTATCCATGTTTTCCATTCTCACAGTAATAATGCAGTTATACAATGATTTCGCGTGTCACAGTCTTGGGTATAGGCGTATTCTTTAAATTTAGAATTTCTGACGTTTTATTTTTGTAAGCAAGCAGGAAATACGCTTAAAATTAGGTTGTGGTTTTGTAAGAAATTCTTGCACTAAATTTTTTTCTGTTTTAATTGTTGCCAAAATATCTGCTATTAAATTGCTTATGCTTCAGGATTCGGCGTAGTTACACCTCCCGAAAAAAATTTGTATATATTTTTATTATAGTTGCATGCGTCTATTTACATTGATTTATAAAACTTAGGAAACGATCTATAGACATTTCTGATTTCAATTCAATTAGAAAGTATTAAGAATTTTGAAATTTTGAAATACATAACTAAGAAATTGCATCTAATACAAGCCCATTGCTTAAGTTGCTCTCTTTTTTTTGATATGTAGACCTACTACCGCATGCCACTTTTAATGTATATAAAATCTTCTGTCATTATGGATCTCATAATTTTTAAAATATATCATTCTCGCCGTTGGTATATCAGTAAAATGCATTTATTCACAATGCGTTTCGAATAAAGGTGTTAAATATGAACTGAACTGACCTCTTAATAACGAAGCTCATACAACTAAATGAGATGAAAGTTTCATTAAATTCTCAGTATAATTTAATAGTGATATTGTCGGAGGCTTTCACGGTCGGAGTCATTATAAATATTTTTGGTTCCGGGTTGGGACCGTGTCCTCTTATAAACTAAGGTTGACGTTTCGCCCACTTTTGTAAGGGGCTTCATCGGGACAAGAAAAGAAAAATTTATAATAATTTAATAGTGCACAGTTATTTTTACTGTTAAATATTTAATAATGATTTGTTATAAATAATATATCTATAGTAACATATAATAGCATTTGCAAGGCATAGGGTTGGTGAAACAACCTTCCATAAAGGCAGCAGACTTATTCATTGTCAGGAATGTCAAATGTTCAGGGTTACCTTTTATATTTGTTGTGGCAGAAAGGTAAAATAAGTAAAGATTACGGTTATAAGCTTGAGATGAGTAAGATAGGGTGTTGGTAGATAGTCGCATACCTATAATCAGGATCCAAGTACAAAACTTAACGTGTTATGTAATGCGGATGTTGAAACGATAAAAATTCTTCCAAACTGTATACTATACATTTTAAAGACTTTGACGTTTGTCTTCTAAGTGTGTGCTTATATTTTTGACTATGAATTACAAGTTTGAAAATACCACACGAACGGATACCAGGAATAATATAAAAACAAACTTCAAATTTTTTCAATCGTAAGTAAAACGGACTACTATACTAATAGATTTACTAATTAAATATATTTTTTATTAGAATTATATGTATATAATTTCTATAAGATTAATAGAAAATTTTAACATAGCACAATATAGAGAGGCATCTCGTCTATTTGATCTAATAATCGTAACTTTTTAAATTATCATATAAATGTGGATAGCTATACTATACTGTCTCATCATCAAGTCTTCAGTCCTGGAACTGGTTAGACGCATACCTCCATTGTTACCTATTCTGAGCTAACCTACACATTTCCCTGAAATTTCCGATCTGCATCATTTACTATCTGCGTGTAGTAGTCTGATTTAGATCTACATCTACCTCTCTTTTTTCGTAAATCTGCTTGTAATATAGCCCGCACTATTCCCCAAAAATACCATAGAACGTATCCTGCCCATCTGTTTCCATTTTTTTTGTTTTTCACAGATATTTTAAATCCTCTACTATTTCTATAGCCTCTTTGTTATTAACTTTATCCGCCCATGCTATCATCATCATACATCTGAAACATAACATTCCAAAAGGCTTCTTCCGTTTCCTGTCTGCTTCTTCTACTGTACCTATTTTATAAGCGTACAGTGCTGTGCTCTACACATATGCTTCCAACACTTTTGTCCTTGTTTCTATGTTTGTTGTCTTTTTTGTTAGATACAGTTTGATTTCCCTTCTATTGTTTTACAATTATATATCCTATTTCCCCGATATTCAGTGATGTGTGAAGGGAGTTAAGCAGCGTGTGACTGCCAAGATCCTCCAACACTTGAACATTTGTCGAATTAATAGTTTTCCAATAAATCCTTTCGCACAATCAAGTTTAGTTGAAAATATTGTAAAAACAACACCTGTATTTGTTTTTAGTACTCCGTAGCTTTAAGTGCAATTATTTTTTTGTCATTAAGTTTTCCTCTTGGAACAGGTTGGGCGTGTACCTTCACTGATTTCTATTCTGAGCTAACCTGCATAGTCCCCTGACATTCCTACAGCCTAGATACACTTCGGTTTCCCTATTGTTTTCTAAATATATATCCTATTTCACCAATATTCAGTGGTATGTGAAGAAGAGGGGTGGCTCCATGGCGTAGTTGGTATGCGTGTGACTATATGCCCAAGGTCCCGGGTTCAAATAACGACACGGTCTACTTGAAAAATGTTAGGCGAGCATTTTTGACAAAAATACGCCCTCGTTCGGATGAGAGGTAAAATGGAAGTCCCGTGTGTGTGTTGTCACGCACGTTAAAGATCCCTACCTTGCTTGCAACAGCAAGGATTCGGCAAAATTCAAAATTTCCAGGTAACAAGTACTCGCTTCCTGGCCAATGTAGTACCTTCGGGTGGAGCATTAAAAAATGTAGGGGTATGTGAAGGGGAGGCAGCTCCGTGGCGTAGTTAGTATGCGTGTGACTACTACGGTCAAGGTCTCGGGTCCAAATCCCGACGGTCCGCTTGAAAAATGTTCGGCGAGCATTTTTCACAAAAATACGCCCTCGTGTGGATGAGAGGTAAAATGGAGGTCTCATGTGTGAGTGTTGTTACGCACGTTAAAGATCTCTACCTTGCTTGGAACAGCAAGGGTTCGGCAAAATTCAAAATTTTTCAGGTTAAAAAAAACTCGCTTCCTGGGCAATGTAGTACCTTCGGGTGGAGCATTGGGAAATCACATGTAGGGTATATGAAGGGGGTTTAACAACCTGACGGCTACCAAGATCCCCCAACACAGACATTTACCGAATTAATGGATCTCCAGTAAATTCGTTCACACAATTAACATTAGTTGAGAATATTGCAAAACCAACACTTGTAGTTGTTTATAATAATCATCAGGTTTAATAACAATTATTTTATTTTCCGTCATACGGCATTTTGTCTTGGAACTGGCCGGGTCTTACCTTGTGTAAAAAACTACCTAAAATATTTATATATTTAATACTTGGCTTATAGCCGTAATTTTGAAAGTTGCTTCCTGTCTATATCTGACATAAGTCAAAAAAACATGACAATGTCAGATATGATTGACAAAAATGCTAAACGTAATTTAAAGTTAGGTTTATGTATACTTCTGTACACGATTTAGAATTATAAATTTCCCAATTATAGTCATCGGTTACGGTGGAGTAATTGGTAAACGCACAGTCCCGGCAAGACTGAGATGCAGGTTCAAATCCTATCCAAGACTTTATATTTTCCATCTTTTAATTACTAGCTCGATTTGAAATGATTATTTGGGCTTTGCATAAAAGTCTAACTTATTATTTCATCTTATTAATTGTAATACGTTAGTATTTATCAACTTACCTTGTGTAAAAACTACCTAATATAATATATATATATATATATATATATATATATATATTAGGTAGTTTATATATATATATATATATATATATATATATATATATATATATATATATATATTATGGTCTTTCGTAAAACGTGTCGATAAGGCACATGCTTCAGGTTTGACTCTCATGTCACTTTTATGTTGAGTGACAGGCTGTTGTAGGTTTTGCGATTTTTTGCCTATGTAGGAAGATACATTACAGTTTAAGCAGTTAAGTTTATAAATAGTATTTCCTTGATTTAAAATCGGTGTTTTGTCTTTTATTTTAGTAAATAAATTTTTATCCAAATTATACTTTGTTTCGTAAATTTTATATTTTCTTTTTTAAAATTAATTTCGGTTCTAAGTATTTTATGTATGGTAATGATTTGTAAAAACTATTTTTGTTGTTATTTTTATTTGAATATGTTGTGTTATTTAAAGTTCTTTTTATTAAAATAGCTGGATAACCATTCTGTTTTAATAGTGTTGGATGCGTAATTTTCTCGATGCGGTTTCTCATTTCTAAAATAAAATTAATTTTCAATCAAAAGTCTTTAATATTATATTTGTTATTGATTGACTTTTTAAGAATTTCTGACATAAATTTTTGTAAGGATTGTGTAGAGCAATTATTACAAGCTACTATTGGACGCATTGGATAATCATTTTTATGTATTTTGGGCAAGGCATAAAATTTTCGTAGTATATTGCTATAATAATCAGAGCTTTTGCTTCTTTTTCAGTTATAAATTTTTTCGTTGTTAATTATATTTGAAGTCTTGTTTTGAATACTAATTGTTGAATCTTTATTTATTTCTATGTCTGTATTTAAATCATTTAATAGTGTATTAATTTTATTTATATAATTTATATAATCGAATTTAGCTATAAGAGATGGAGACCAGGACCCACCTGCGTCTGTAGTAGTAGTTCTGCTTAATTAGTTTCCTAGATAAAACGGTGAATTCACAAGAATATAGATATAAGCAGTGATATTGAATAATACTGGCATAACATAACCGCTAGAATCCACTCGGCACCTTTAGATGCCATTTACTCTTTTGATGTAGATAACACTGCAAATAAAAGTCATTGCAAAGCTTTATGGTGCCAACAGAAGAAAACCAAACATTGAACCTATTGAATAAAATAATGAATTAATATCATTAAAAATGCACATGAATTTAAAACTTGTTCCCAAGGTCCCGGGTTCGAATCCCGACACGGTCTGCTTGAAAATGTCGAGCAAGCATTTTTCACAAAAATACACCTTCGTTCGGATGAGAGGTAAAATGGAGGTCCCGTGTGTGAGTGTTGTCACGCACGTTAAAGATTCCTACCTTGCTTAGAACGGCAAGGGTTCGGCAAAATTCAAAATTTTTCAGGTAAAAAAAACTTATTAATATTTACCTCAAAATTTTTGGAATTGTTTCTTGGATCAAAATTTTTAAAGTGTATAAAATTTATAAAGATGCAAAATTTTTCTTTGATTTTGAGATTATTAATGTTTTTTAAAAGACGCCACTTGAGTTTTAGAAATGACTTATTTTCCTACAACGTCTGATTAGGTTTCTTTTCAAACTGCATTCCACAGGCTAACGCTAGACATTTGTTTACCTGATTGAACGATGTTAGACATTACTAAATGTAGTATATTCCCAACATTTTCTCAAGCAGTGATTTAAACTGTATGCATGGAACGTATGAAAACGCTTTTCTTTCCATCTGCCAAAAATTTTTAACTTTGCCTAATACATAGATAAAAATAGGATTCTAATAACTAAATTGTTTATTTTTTGTGTAAACAATCGATTTCACATTAAAATAAGCAGTCGTGTAAAAATAGGGCTTGCATATTCATTTTACGTGCCTAAGTTTATTCGCCTATTTCTATATTTTGCTGGCTGTGCGCAAAGTTAGTATCAATCAAATTAAATTGTCGATAGTTTTAATTAATATTAGAAATTTGGTCTCTTCGATTTATTAAGGCACACTTTGAGTTCAATAAAGTGATAAAAAGTTAGCTAGCTCTCCACAACGCATGAAGTTGGCACTACCAAACTTTATTTACATCTTTAAAATTTTGAAGTTACATATTTGACTTTTAGATGCTGAGAGGCACAATTTACAGAGAAATAAACCCTAGCGCAAGTTACCAAAGCAGTCGTTTTATAAAGATTGGTACTGGTCTTATATTTACCTCGAGCATGTTGTTGTGGATCTACGTGACGACCAACATAACACGGTAGCCAGTCAAATATGTTGAAACAAAATGTTGAATTTGCGGCTAGGAACAGACGAGCATGGTCCAGAGGAACATACAACAGCTGGAATGCACGACTCTGACTTAAGCATGGATTTTACTGATGTATCCAAAATACGAAATCCGGAAACCGGGAATCGGCAGTCGGGCAGTCACGCAGAAAACTAAAGGAAGTTTTTGATTACATAAGAATGTTCATACCAGCCCTTTCGAAATTATGATACTCGTTATAAATGATTACAGCCAGACAGGACAACATGTAGTCAAGTAATGAAACCGATCAGTCCACGACGTAAAAACTGGGTTTTTAAAAAATTGTCGCAGAAAACCTCTTTCCAATAACATAGCCCAATTTGTTTTGATAACTGGACAACTTGTTTTTATTCCACACTGGAATCATGAATGCAATAGATACGATAACATACGGAGGTCCCCTTATACCATTTATATAGAACCTCACATTAGCAATATAAAAATCTGGTGTTCACAAACATATAATAAAATTTGCATTATATCAGGATTTTCGGAAAATGCATCATAGTAAATTGAAATAAACCGCTAGAGATTACACATGGCTTTATTTAATTACGGTTTAGACGAAGTCAACTAACTATAATAAATTGTGAATGATAAAAGTATTATAAATAGGTCTTATAATTTATTAATATTCCCAACTGTGAAAGCGAATATTGGCGAAAACGGGATATTTAATTAAAAGAATGCAGGGAAGTTCTAGCATAGGGAAATGAACGTAACAAGGTGCTATAGAACATTACAAGAAAATTTTAAATAACAATTTAAAATAAGTTAATACTAAGCGTGAAGTTGGTACAAACCAATTTCATGTGATTATAACTTTTGGTATCCTAACCTTAGATAATTAATTTGTAGGAGACATACAGGATTTTGGCGCAAAAAATAAAGGCGGTTTTAAAATGTATTCCATATTTTGTAGCATCAACGTTTCCTTTATTCCAGTAATGTATTTTCAAAATAATATAGTTTTATATAGGTTTTAACACTTTACAGATGCGTTTGTGCCTTTTTAGACTTACATGGTTCTTTACATTGCTGATTTAATTGTAAAAAATTAGGGAAGTTGTAACTTACGGCTGAAAAATTGAATAATTTTACATTCTTATTGTTATTTAGTGTTACTCTGCCTCGTTTCTGAAAATGTGAACTATTTATTATGGTGTGAATTATTTCAGATTTAAGCACACCATATGCAGAATCTTGCCTATAATATTTTTATAAGATTCTTTTGTGGCAGACTTCTAAAATATTGAAAAATTCTAACATATTCAGTTCAAGAATGCGATTACAATTTATGTACAGTTGCTAAATCCGTTAGTTTTATCTACTGTTTATTCGTTTTTCTTTATAACCACTTAATTAGCATATTAGACATCCTCAATAAATTAATTATTATTGGTAACTTTATGATTACTACGGATGTGATCTATTATACGGATGTAACATATGAACAAGCCTATTATTACAAATATTATCTATAATAAAAATATCTCGAACATGTTATTAACGCTTCATTCTGCTGTACGTAATTCTTCTATCCTGTTTAGTTTCGACGAAAATGACTTGTTTTCCGACCACAAGGATATCTTAAAGACATGCAAAGCAATCTCGCGAATTTTTCAGAATTAAATTTAATTCTAGAGGAATAAATTTGATCGAGCGTAAATAACACCGATCATGTTCTTTCAGCTTCGAGTAGCAAATGAAATGTGAAAAATGCATTTCCTAGTTTTAAATTTGATTTCTGAAAGCCAGGGCTTGCCAATTTTAATCTGTCCGAGATGAATTTAACGTTGGATTTAATACTCGCTCTGTTTCGATTTGCATAATTACATTTAATTTATTTCACAGATACGACGTATTTTTTCGATAGTAATTTGCATGGAAGTTTGTAAATGAGTCGCGAGAGTAACAAAGATAAATAAACGTATTTAAAGGTTCTTTTAGTTAGGAGGGCATAACAAGGTAGATATCCTTTGTGCTTACAAAAGGAAACGTTTTTCTTTGATGTTCTGCAGATCTCAAATGACGAAATCGTAGCGAATCTTCTTAACAATATCTTTTCGTTGCTAGTTTATAAATTTGGACGAATTTCAGGTACCTTAATACTTTGTCTTAAATCGCATTCAAATTTTTAAAGCGTCAAGATCAAAGTCCAGAAAGTTTTAAGTTTATAATTACCTGAATAAAACATAAATTTAATACTGTGAAAATAATCTCTACTTTCTCTTGAAATTTGCTAAGTCTATAATCAATAACTTTATTAACTCCGAAACAAAACGTTTGTTCTTCAACGATTAACATCCGCTTCTACTAAATAATACATCTGCTAAAGTGAGTATTACGAAAGCAACTTTACTTGCTAATTGTGTTATTAATTAAAAAAATACTTCATTAAATAGTTTTATAGAGTGTGGAACAGTCAAATAGAATAAATTCAATATTTCAGTAACTATACATATTTATAGAAACTCCAGAAACACGTCAATGTTACATTATGAATGAACATCCTGCAATGAAAAAATTTGATCCCTACATTGAATCTCCTTCGAGTGACGGTTACAACCACAAATTTTTTAAATGGGAAATATAGGCTTGTGATATATGGTTATCGTTTTCACATTTATTGCAAACATTAATATATTAAAAATTAAATTATCCGATTACCGAAATTCGCTACAACACACTCAAAAACTAATAAGTAATACTGTTTGTGTTCATAATTTAAAAAAATATATGGATGTCAATGAAGTAGATGTGTAAAATGCTCGCCTCGAAAGTCTTGACAACAACCTATTCTTAAACAAAAATGTCTTCTAACTTTATTTAACATCTCAGGCGTGACCGACCTGATGATCGCAAGCGCTATTCGACTTCGTAACACAATACTCTTCACATATCTCCACAAAAAGAAGATCAGGTGATTGTGCTGGCCATTCTATCGATTCTCGCCGCCCTATCTGCCGATTTGGAAATATTACGTAAAGGTACTGCTGAACATTTCATTGCTAATGTGGCGGTGCTTCACATTGCTGGAACCATATTGTGTTCGCTGGAACTTGAGGGTTCTCTGGATCAGGATATAAATTTGACAAAGTTGGCACGACATTATTTTGGAGTAGTGCTAAATAATTATCGCCATTCAAATTGTCCTCAGTGAAAATGGACCATTGCATTGCTAATGTGTCGGTGCTCCATCTTGCTGGAACCATACCGTATTCGCCTGAACTTGAGGGTTTTCTAGATCAGCATATAAATTTGCCAAAGTTGGCACTACATTATTTTGGAGTAGTGCTAAATAGTTATCCCCATTCAAATTGCCCTCAGTGAAAAATGGACCAATGATATGGCCTCCAACAATCCCTGCTCAAACATTAACGTTTTGAAGGTA
Source organism: Platerodrilus igneus (assembly GCA_036346225.1). NCBI lineage: Eukaryota > Metazoa > Arthropoda > Insecta > Coleoptera > Lycidae > Platerodrilus > Platerodrilus igneus. The sequence goes on along the minus strand of JARFIW010000131.1, from coordinate 1,764,905 downwards.
TTTCGTATATTCTTCTCTCATCCTGAGGAACTCGTGGCGAGCATTTTGAACATCTGCTTTCTACACATTCGTGGCTTTTTAAATTATGAACACATAAATAGTATTACTTATTAGTTTATGAGTGTGTGTTGTAGGGAATTTCGGTACCTAATTGGATGATTTTATTTTTGTATGTTAATTTTTTACAAAAAATGTGAAACAATAACATTTTTGAACAGAGAATGAAGAGACATTTCAAACTAATTATCACAAGCCCATATTTTCCATTTAAAACATTGTGGGTTGTAACTGTCATTCGAAGGGGTTTAATGTAAGGATCAACCTTTTTCGTGCAAGATGTCAATTCATTATCAAAAATTAACGTGTTTCGACATTTTCTTGAAATATATACAGTTACCGAAATAATGAATTTGTTCTAATTGGCTGTTGCACATTGTATATATTGCTGTAATCTGTAGCTCATTCTAAATGAACCCCAGTTGGACGTCGATAAAAGTGATATCGTCTGTTCGACGGTGTACGGCAATAAAAGATTTTTTGGACTGAAGTAGTTAATGAAACTAATGCCCATATTATTTTTGCTAGCTGAAGTTAAATGAAACCACTAGAATCTGACGTCAATCTTATAATGATACGAAATATTCTTTAACAAGCAATCATTCAAATAGCAATTACTACATCCACAACAGTTTTTCTCTAACAAACAATATGTTACACTCTAAAGATAAGAAACGCTTTTATGCAAATATTAAAATCTAAAACTAGAGTCCAATATTGCAACAAACAATATCTTAAATCTAACAAAAGTATAACTTCTGAGTAGTCGTTCACTTATACTAAAATTAGAGTCCAAAGTCTCTTTTATAATCAGGATGATAACTCAATGCCTACTCCTCGAAATTGGATTTAAACGTATCTGATTAGCTAGGTTTAATAATTTTTCTTATATAATAGCAAAACCCCACCGTAGGTTGCCATCCCCTAAACGAATTATCAAACTTGTACACACTCTCTAGTCTAATTTCAAATACTAGCATACAAAAAATATTCTTATCATTGAACTTAACTAATATATAGAAATGTTTTTTTGTTCAAATTTTAAAACAATGTAATTTTATTTTACCGTGTAAATCATGTAAGTAGTAGTTGTTGCCTTTGTTTGGCACGTAGTCATTCATACATGTCCAAATTGTTCAAATTTAAAACATTTTTTTATTAAATATCATTAAACTTCAAAATTGCATTCCAAATCCATATACGCTTATATTCAAATTAGAATTTTATCTTGCAGTGGTCAATCATTATTTTTTCATTTTTCGTGCTTCCAGTTAACCTCTCTCTCTTCTATACATTTAAAACACTTTTTTTTGCTATTGTTACCAGACGTTGAAACAACTTGTTTACTGTCGTAAAACCTAGACGAACGTAATTCATTTTTAGAACGAAAACAACAGCACGTGCAATCAGAAGGGGGGAAAACAATTATAAACCGATGCGAATCGACCAGAAATTCAGTCTTCGTCGATTCTTACCGAGGAAACAATTCTTACTAGCTGCTTGTGATTGAAATTCAAGTAACTAGTATTACGCTACAACCTACTTTCTTAAACCACATTTCGCCGACCATTGATTTTTTATTCTGGTTACACACATATTTTTCATTATACCGGTGGTTATATTTATTCCATTTGCAGGCTATACTTAGCATTTCACAAGCAGTAATTCGTATTCTTGTGGTACAAAATAACCTTTCCGTAGGTTAAGCTAGTATATGTATTGCGAAATAACTCTGTCTATTTTTTGTTGTACTTATTAACACATCTTCGTGCCAACTTGTAAATATCTATACTATATTCTCATTTACTACCCCAAGACGCTTATACGTGTGTACTTTATATATATATATATATATATATATATATATATACCGTATCTATCCTGGATGAATTCGAGCCCTACCGTTGGGAAGCCATTATTTCTGTGTGTTAGTCAAACATTAGTGTCTCAGTATTTTCTACAAACCAGTCTGGGCTCCAATCCAACTCCACCAAGTTGCTCAAACTGCTTTCCCAATTTGATCTTTACCGGCTAGCTCTGTGCATTACCTCCTAGGATATACTTACCTCAACTACACATTCTTTGAATACCTTTACACACAACAAAATACAAAAATAAAATAAAATCCTTGGACAAACATACACCCTTTTATTCGTATGACATAAATGATTATTCAGAGAATCTCAATAGTTTCACTTTTATATTTACAATAAAAGATTTCACCCTTTACTTTAATCTAAATTGTTTGTGAGTTATTACACTTCAACATTTTTTTACTTCAAAGTAGATGGGCCTATCGTGAAACCCTAAATTTACCTTTTCTTGGTCTATGGTGAGCTCAGTATAAACCTTTTTCTCTGATATGCATAAAATATTGCATGGTCAAACTACTCTAAAGACCCGTTTACTCTTTACATTAAAAATTATTATTCCTGTTTTTACCTACTCAAATAATAATAGAAAATTGTCTTTTATATTCGGTAAAGAAATAAATTTTTAGTTCACAAAATTTTCACCACATAATTCTAATCACACATAGTTTTATAACACAATTCCAGCACCACAGTTCAACAATAAAACAAAATTCGTTACTTGGTGTGTTCTTTGGACACACCACCTCCTTAGATGACCTCCACCAAACTCACGTACTTGGATTTCCCCCAATTTCTCACTTCTAAATGGACAGCAACTCCATCTCAACTCGTTCATCCAGTTCCCCCAGTTATTAGTGGATGCCTTCCATATTACGATCCATCTAAATCCAAATGTTGCCTCCGTCTCAATGTAACGTGCCACCAGCACTCTCGTTCAAGAAATACTAGGTTTGCTTACCTCAGTAGCATCCTATTTTACTCGTACAATTATTTATATTTATTTATTTTCAGCTCGTTTAACTTGTTGACACCTACTCGTGCATTTATAACACTTGTAAAAAATATACGGCGGACTGCACTATGTCGCGGCTTTTAATTTCAAATTAGCATGTCTTCTCGATGCTACTTAGTGTATTTGAAGCGAATCGGAAAAATAAGAGAGCTCCTCTACCCCTTGCAAGAGCTTTTATAATGTTCAAACCCCTTCTCTAGTCACGTATTTCCATAGCTTTCGCCAAATTGTTACATTCGCTACAAATAATTCTGCAAATTCCTCCACTCAAAACACAACGAACTTTTAAAACCGAGAATTTCAATCGTTCTACCACGGCTTTACCACAAAAAACTGTCTACCGGTTGCAACCGTCGACGCGTACCCAGAAATTCATTCCTCTCCATATCTCTAACGGCCTGCAAAACACGCCCATAGTGTCCGCGTCTCTATTCTCCTTGCAGTCATGCGTTCATAACCACTATTTTCTGTCTCACTCGTTTTTTCTCTACTTTCATCAAGTCCCACTATCGACCTGCTGTCTACGGTTACCGTTTCCTCACTAAATGTGCGCTTTGAAAATCGATATCGTCGACAAACATCTTACATCTTTGCTTCACCCATTTGTTTGTTAAAATATACTCGTCTGTCACGCGCTTGAAACTGCTTATCCTTCTACCAGCTGATGTATTCTTCGTCTCCCTTAGTTGCCTTCTAACGATTCTCTATTCCTTAAAATTATTGATTTTTGCTTCAAAAATAACATACTTGTTCGTTAACCTGGCCTTTCCGTTGTACAACACCTCGAAATGTTATCGTTACGTTTTATAGCTTTCAAAGAAATATTTATTTATTTGAAACTTTCATTCCCTGAACTCCTCGACCGTTTGGTTGTCATTTTGTAGCCTTCTACGAATTACATAAACGTACTTTTTAGTTTACGATGCTAAACAAATATCCGTTGCATCAATTATTGATTTTTATATACCACGAAGCTTTAATATTACACATGTTTGCCTGCAATAGTCAACCGTGTCTGACATTAATGTATACAAATTATTGATTTTTACGTACCGCGAAGCTTTAATATTATACAAGGTTGTATGCAATAGTCAACCTTGTCATTGATCCTACTTGTCTTTGCCTTAAATTGATGTACACACATTATTACTTTGAAGCTACATAAAAATATGCCATTCAACACTAAAGATTTCTGTATTTAATCGTCTACCTTGTCTTATACTAAAGTATGCAAATTCTTGATTTGAAGCGTAATAAATAAATTATTATTTTTCTATCTACAGGATTGTTATAAAAATATCTTCTTGGCCTATTTACACACGTTGACCTTTAACCTACACAGTAATATATATATATATATATATATAAATATATAAATATATATATATATATATATATATATATGTATATATATATACACACAGAGTGTCTTATTTTGGATGGTGTTGTATGGGTAACTTTGTTATCTAAAGAGATAGAAAGTTGGTAAAATGGGCAATGATTTGCAGTTTTTGTTTTTGATTAATAATCCTGTTTCAAAATTAAAAAATTTTTAAACATTTTTGTACATATTGAAAAATTAAAAGAATTGAATTTTTAAATAAAGGTTGTTAGGCATTATTTTTATAATTCAAAAATGCAAACCAAACTTTTTGAATCCACCTTGGCCGTGCTAAACACACCAACTATCTTATTTCTTATGGACGCTATATTGGATTTTGCCATTCTCGAATGCCTTTTTTGTTTTCTTTTGGACAATGTATCACAACACTGATATTAAACCTACAATAATCCCAATTTTTAAACTTTTAAATTTTATTTTAATTATAAAGGCTGCCATTTTGTTTTTCATTCACACTAATTTGAATTTATTATTTTCTATTCATTTTCTTTTATTATAATAAAATAATTAAACAGACTTATTAGAAATCCAATAATCATGTTAACTGGAAAAACAATTGATATTAAAACAAAATTACATCAAATTAGCAGAACCGTCAAATTAATGTGATACGGTATTGTATAAAATCAAATTAAGTGTATTGTGTACATGATTTTGTTTTATCTAATAAGCCACAAAATAAATTTTCGTACAAGTAAACGATAAGAAAGTGTTTCTGTAGAGAAGGTAACATCACAAGAAAAAAATTTATTTGAATAAGGTTAGAGAAGACAAAGTATATTTACATAATTAAAGGTAAGACGACAGGTAAAACTTTTGGTTAATCGTTAAAGTGAAAGAAAGGATTGCAAATCTTTTATATACGAAATATTCTTTAACAAGCAATCATTCAAATAGCAATTACTACATCCACAACAGTTTTCTCTAACAAACAATATGTTACACTCTAAAGATAAGAAACGCTTTTATGCAAATATTAAAATCTAAAACTAGAGTCCAATATTGCAACAAACAATATCTTAAATCTAACAAAAGTATAACTTCTGAGTAGTCGTTCACTTATACTAAAATTAGAGTCCAAAGTCTCTTTTATAATCAGGATGATAACTCAATGCCTACTCCTCGAAATTGGATTTAAACGTATCTGATTAGCTAGGTTTAATAATTTTTCTTATATAATAGCAAAACCCCACCGTAGGTTGCCATCCCCTAAACGAATTATCAAACTTGTACACACTCTCTAGTCTAATTTCAAATACTAGCATACAAAAAATATTCTTATCATTGAACTTAACTAATATATAGAAATGTTTTTTTGTTCAAATTTTAAAACAATGTAATTTTATTTTACCGTGTAAATCATGTAAGTAGTAGTTGTTGCCTTTGTTTGGCACGTAGTCATTCATACATGTCCAAATTGTTCAAATTTAAAACATTTTTTTATTAAATATCATTAAACTTCAAAATTGCATTCCAAATCCATATACGCTTATATTCAAATTAGAATTTTATCTTGCAGTGGTCAATCATTATTTTTTCATTTTTCGTGCTTCCAGTTAACCTCTCTCTCTTCTATACATTTAAAACACTTTTTTTTGCTATTGTTACCAGACGTTGAAACAACTTGTTTACTGTCGTAAAAACCTAGACGAACGTAATTCATTTTTTAGAACGAAAACAACAGCACGTGCAATCAGAAGGGGGGAAAACAATTATAAACCGATGCGAATCGACCAGAAATTCAGTCTTCGTCGATTCTTACCGAGGAAACAATTCTTACTAGCTGCTTGTGATTGAAATTCAAGTAACTAGTATTACGCTACAACCTACTTTCTTAAACCACATTTCGCCGACCATTGATTTTTTATTCTGGTTACACACATATTTTTCATTATACCGGTGGTTATATTTATTCCATTTGCAGGCTATACTTAGCATTTCACAAGCAGTAATTCGTATTCTTGTGGTACAAAATAACCTTTCCGTAGGTTAAGCTAGTATATGTATTGCGAAATAACTCTGTCTATTTTTTGTTGTACTTATTAACACATCTTCGTGCCAACTTGTAAATATCTATACTATATTCTCATTTACTACCCCAAGACGCTTATACGTGTGTACTTTATATATATATATATATATATATATATATATATATTACCGTATCTATCCTGGATGAATTCGAGCCCTACCGTTGGGAAGCCATTATTTCTGTGTGTTAGTCAAACATTAGTGTCTCAGTATTTTCTACAAACCAGTCTGGGCTCCAATCCAACTCCACCAAGTTGCTCAAACTGCTTTCCCAATTTGATCTTTACCGGCTAGCTCTGTGCATTACCTCCTAGGATATACTTACCTCAACTACACATTCTTTGAATACCTTTACACACAACAAAATACAAAAATAAAATAAAATCCTTGGACAAACATACACCCTTTTATTCGTATGACATAAATGATTATTCAGAGAATCTCAATAGTTTCACTTTTATATTTACAATAAAAGATTTCACCCTTTACTTTAATCTAAATTGTTTGTGAGTTATTACACTTCAACATTTTTTTACTTCAAAGTAGATGGGCCTATCGTGAAACCCTAAATTTACCTTTTCTTGGTCTATGGTGAGCTCAGTATAAACCTTTTTCCCTGATATGCATAAAATATTGCATGGTCAAATTACTTTAAAGACCCGTTTACTCTTTACATTAAAAATTATTATTCCTGTTTTTACCTACTCAAATAATAATAGAAAATTGTCTTTTATATTCGGTAAAGAAATAAATTTTTAGTTCACAAAATTTTCACCACATAATTCTAATCACACATAGTTTTATAATACAATGTCAGCACCACAGTTCAACAATTAAACAAAATTCGTTACTTGGTGTGTTCTTCGGACGCACCACCTCCTTAGATGACCTCCGCCAAACTCACGTACTTGGATTTCCCCCAATTTCTCACTTCTACATGGACAGCAACTCCATCTCAACTCGTTCATCCAGTTCCCCCAGTTATTAGTGGATGCTTTCCATACTACGATCCATCTAAATTCAAATGTTGCCTCAATCTCAATGTAACGTGCCACCAGCACTCTCGTTCAAGAAATACTAGGTTTGCTTACCTCAGTAGCATCCTATTTTACTCGTACAATTATTTATATTTATTTATTTTCAGCTCGTTTAACTTGTTGACACCCACTCGTGCACTTATAACACTTGTAAAAATATACGGCGGACTGCACTATGTCGCGGCTTTTAATTTCAAATTAGGATGTCTTCTCGATGTTACTTAGTGTACTTGAAGCGAATCGGAAAAATAAGAGAGCTCCTCTACCCCTTGCAAGAGCTTTTATAATGTTCAAACCCTTCTCTAGTCACGTATTTCCATAGCTTTCGCCAAATTGTTACATTCGCTACAAATAATTCTGCAAATTCCTCCACTCAAAACACAACGAACTTTTAAAACCGAGAATTTCAATCGTTCTACCACGGCTTTACCACAAAAAACTGTCTACCGGTTGCAACCGTCGACGCGTACCCAGAAATTCATTCCTCTCCATATCTCTAACGGCCTGCAAAACACGCCCATAGTGTCCGCGTCTCTATTCTCCTTGCAGTCATGCATTCATAACCACTATTTTCTGTCTCACTCGTTTTTCTCTACTTTCATCAAGTCCCACTATCGACCTGCTGTCTACGGTTACCGTTTCCTCACTAAATGTGCGCTTTGAAAATCGATATCGTCGACAAACATCTTACATCTTTGCTTCACCCATTTGTTTGTTAAAATATACTCGTCTGTCACGCGCTTGAAACTGCTTATCCTTCTACCAGCTGATGTATTCTTCGTCTCCCTTAGTTGCCTTCTAACGATTCTCTATTCCTTAAAATTATTGATTTTTGCTTCAAAAATAACATACTTGTTCGTTAACCTGGCCTTTCCGTTGTACAACACCTCGAAATGTTATCGTTACGTTTTATAGCTTTCAAAGAAATATTTATTTATTTGAAACTTTCATTCCCTGAACTCCTCGACCGTTTGGTTGTCATTTTGTAGCCTTCTACGAATTACATAAACGTACTTTTTAGTTTACGATGCTAAACAAATATCCGTTGCATCAATTATTGATTTTTATATACCACGAAGCTTTAATATTACACATGTTTGCCTGCAATAGTCAACCGTGTCTGACATTAATGTATACAAATTATTGATTTTACGTACCGCGAAGCTTTAATATTATACAAGGTTGTATGCAATAGTCAACCTTGTCATTGATCCTACTTGTCTTTGCCTTAAATTGATGTACACACATTATTACTTTGAAGCTACATAAAAATATGCCATTCAACACTAAAGATTTCTGTATTTAATCGTCTACCTTGTCTTATACTAAAGTATGCAAATTCTTGATTTGAAGCGTAATAAATAAATTATTATTTTTCTATCTACAGGATTGTTATAAAAATATCTTCTTGGCCTATTTACACACGTTGACCTTTAACCTACACAGTAATATATATATATATATATATATATAATATAAATATATATATATATATATATATATATATATGTATATATATATCACACAGAGTGTCTTATTTTGGATGGTGTTGTATGGGTAACTTTGTTATCTAAAGAGATAGAAAGTTGGTAAAATGGGCAATGATTTGCAGTTTTTGTTTTGATTAATAATCCTGTTTCAAAATTAAAAATTTTAAACATTTTGTACATATTGAAAAATTAAAAGAATTGAATTTTTAAATAAAGGTTGTTAGGCATTATTTTTATAATTCAAAAATGCAAACCAAACTTTTTGAATCCACCTTGGCCGTGCTAAACACACCAACTATCTTATTTCTTATGGACGCTATATTGGATTTTGCCATTCTCGAATGCCTTTTTTGTTTTCTTTTGGACAATGTATCACAACACTGATATTAAACCTACAATAATCCCAATTTTTAAACTTTTAAATTTTATTTTAATTATAAAGGCTGCCATTTTGTTTTTCATTCACACTAATTTGAATTTATTATTTTCTATTCATTTTCTTTTATTATAATAAAATAATTAAACAGACTTATTAGAAATCCAATAATCATGTTAACTGGAAAAACAATTGATATTAAAACAAAATTACATCAAATTAGCAGAACCGTCAAATTAATGTGATACGGTATTGTATAAAATCAAATTAAGTGTATTGTGTACATGATTTTGTTTTATCTAATAAGCCACAAAATAAATTTTCGTACAAGTAAACGATAAGAAAGTGTTTCTGTAGAGAAGGTAACATCACAAGAAAAAAATTTATTTGAATAAGGTTAGAGAAGACAAAGTATATTTACATAATTAAAGGTAAGACGACAGGTAAAACTTTTTGGTTAATCGTTAAAGTGAAAGAAAGGATTGCAAATCTTTTATATACCATAATTTTTAAAATTTAAAATTAAAGTTATGTAATTACAAGTTAATAAAAGTATTATGCAATTTAATTTACGTAAGATGTCAATAGAAGTTAGTTTTTGAAGGTAACGCTTAATTGTATTAGACAGGACATGATTTGGTTGCATTTTCAATTTTAAATAGCAAAAGTGATTTTTATTTAAGGTTATCTACAAATAATCTATATTGATATTTTAAATAAGTAAGAAATTAAGTTAAAATTAGATATTTTGCGATTAATAAAGGCAGTTGGCTTTATTTAGCAAATATACGAAATTAACGCAATTTTTGCTTCTAGGACAAGGTCTTTAGTTACGAATTTAAAACAGGTTCATACTTTTTAGTAGAATTAGAATATTTATCATAAAGAACCCCACTAAAGACACCTAGATAGGTTATTATTTTTTCAGGTTAAGTTTTTAATTTGAAGTAACGGGAATCTTTATATTATAAGAAATTAACGAAAATGCGACAAATAAATGCTTTAAAAGTTTATTACAAATAGCAATTAGAACTTTCTAACAAAATCTTTAAAATAACCATTCTTCGATAACACAAATTAAACGCTGAGTTATTCCTATAAAACTTCCCTTCAAGTAAGCGAAAAATTTTGTTAACACACAAAAACTACAATTTTAATTATCATATATTAAAAGTTACTATATGAATAATTGAAATAAATACACGTAGTTTATAAGAAAATCGCCATTTTGGTTTTATTTTTAAGGTATTATGAAATAGGCTATATATATGTTATAAACGGCTAGATTGCGTCTCTAATATATTGTAAAATGTCAGAAAAAATTTCTAGATAGTAAGAAGAAGAGCTTTTATGCAAATTTGAAAGATATTTTTGGCTTTGACGATAAAATTTTTACATGTTTTTGCTATAGAGTCTGGATAAACGACAACCCTCTAATATGTATGACGTAATCTCCGAAAAATCAAGTTAATGTAGGAATAAACAAACTTGAAACACTTTTTTTATAGAACATTTTTATAGAAAGCCTACTGTTAGAGCGCCAACTGTTTCACTTTTACCTTTTCAATAGTATTACTACAATAACATAGATCAAAATAAAATAACGCTTTACTCGCGTCGTCAAATATGCATAACCCTAGACGTAATTTGTACATATCCAAATTTGGTTGCATAGGTTGCCTTCACGCGTAAAGCCTTCAAGTTAACAAACAAGCCAAGAGCTCAACTGATTTTTACTGGAAGCCAAGGTGACCTCCTGCTTTCAAGGTCAGGCTCGCATGTGGGTGGTTTTTCGATGTTTTCACATTATTGGCGCGGATATGAAGATGCTTACACTATTGCGAAACCCAGAAATAGTTTTTTAGGTAGAGGAAGTAGGTACGGGAATCGAAAACAATCAGTTCGCCGAACGAATGCGCATACACGTGCGATTTCTTTAATCAACGATAGTAAAATCCCTATTAAGAACGGGGAAAAATGCTTTCCCATGCTGGATTAAAAGTCCCCTAAATCTAAAAATATTAAAATAAAATTTGGTGGAGCCAAAAGGCGCAAGAATTGAAATTATTAAATGTTGCAATTACATCATTTCCATACCTTAAACATACTTTTGAAAAGTATTCATTTTTATATTTGTTTTTTAAACCTAAGTTTAGAATAAGGCATTAACCGAGTAACACTAAAAGATAAAAGATATACAGTTATTGTGCGTTAATATCCTTTATGGTGCATGTCCTAAAACTGGAAGATGTTCTGCAAGGCAACTTTGACAAGTTTTTTTTGTGGAGTTAGTGTTATTTCTAACGGCTATTTAAGCATCCGCCACGATTATTCTTTATTTTGTTATAGTTAATTGCTTTTTACTAGTTGTTTTTAATACTTAGTATGACTTACAAATGCAACAGTAACGAAAACATTTGTAATAAAGTGCCTGAATGGAATTTGTGCATAATCCTCTTTCTTTCTTTCAAGATTCCTATAGATTTGTTAAAGTTTCCTTTGTAAAAGCGTATTTGCGAATAATGTATTTCGAATGGTTTTGCTATGCCCGTGAAACCGTGAATTTTTTAAGTAAAACAATCGAGACAACTTTAATTTATTTAAAATGTGGGGTAGTTTTTAGTGATTGATTAAAAATCATGCGCCATGTAAGTAGGAAGTTTTGTTGTATTTTTATAATTATGTTTTTTCTAACGGTTTGAATTTTCTTTGTGATTTTCAAAACTGATTTATAATCATGTCTAGAACAGTCGCTGTAATCCGATAGAAGAACAATAAACATTTTTTAATGGGTTAAGCAATGACTATTTATTCTATTAAATCCCTACATATTACCGAGCATTTGTTGAACAGAACGAATTTACTTAGAAATTTTGTAAGTTAAAACAGTTGTCAGTAGTCGGAGGGATTTTGCAATATACAATACTTTTTTAAAATTTGTAAGACCTTGCTCACTAGGCTGCTTTGTTTTTCCAAACTTTATCGCGCCATTACAACTATGCAGACAATTCTAAGCTACCATAAAGGCTAGCTATTTATAGGATACGCAATAAACTAGGGACACAATACTAAACCCTTAATAATTCAAGAAATAATCACGCCACCTCTATTTTCTAATCGACCTTATAATTATACTCGCTTATCATAAATTAATAAGACGAAATGCTACGTGGGAAATATTATTATTTAAAACACCCTCTCCAATTACTGCTCATCATCAACCTAGCTAATTTAAATTGCTATTTTAAATTAAAAGCGAATGAAAATTATTTTAGCATTAATCAACAAACCTTTCTCTACACATTTTTCCTAACGCTAACCATTTTTAAATGAATGGTGTATTAGATTAGGAGCAGCAAAAGTTTCGACGTAATAGCCATAATAATCATTAGTCCATTTAGAAAGCGCTTAACTCAATGGCGCCCTTAATCAAATAAAGCCAAAATGTAATTCTCTATTTAACGAGCTTGATTGACGTGCCCTTTAAATTATTTATGTAGAAATCTCTTATTAGTTTTAAGGGTTCCATTCTGTATTTATGTATGTCTAAATTAGAAAGCACATTTATCATCGACATACACGAAAAGTTTTATGGCATTGGCTGAAACAAATGTAGAATCTCGACTCTCTCCCACAAGTGTAGTATAATCAGACAATTATAAAACTACAAGAACATGCATATAAACGTGAGACGATCTTTTTTACGCTGCCAACATATAGATGCGTGTATTACGTCTATCAGCCGTTTTCGTACGATCCGACCAATTAAAAGGCTTATTTTATATCACTAATCCAAGTTGCTATTTTCCAGTAATTTTATTTTGTATCTCTGCTGAAGCGTTACTCTATTAAAGACCGACGATGCTCTTCCACGACACGTTGCATTTCACACGGCATCACGATCTGTTTCTAATATCTGTTACGTCCATTTCGTAGTTTGAATATTTTCTGCATGTTACACTCTTTATACCATATTTTAATAAATGATCGCTTTCAAGTTTGGAAAATTGCTTAATTATACGAGCCGCTTGTGATATGTAGTATTCAATATTAATTGTAGTTAAATGACCTAGTTTAATTGTAATTTGATAAGCCATTGTGTTATATTTGAATGCTAGGAATATGCTCAAAAGTTGTTACTATTCAATAATGGATTTCCTGTGAAGTACTCTTTAGAAAACAATTCTACTCTCTGTCTGTTGAAATAGTTCACTATACTTCGGGTGTTGGCTTGAGTGGTTTCTTTTGTGATACGTATTACAAATCCAATCTGACAGTTACATAATCTTTATGGTGAACACGTACTCCTTTCTTGTGTGCCTGCCCGGTTAACTCAATCGATAGAGCATGAAACACTTAATCCCAGGGCCATGGAATTGCACCAGATGTTGAGCGTCAAATTCATTACAAGACGAGCGGGCCACGAAAGAATCACTTAATCAGTAACAGAATCCTTACCTGAATTACGGCAACAGAAAAGGGAAAGAAAGAAAATGAATACCAAGCTAACACGGTTGGAGGAGAGGGTTAAAGAACAAAACAAAAGAAAACAACCCAATTCATCCTGAAAAACAATTAGTATATGCACAACATATACCAGTGAACAGAGCACTGGTCTGCCCAATACAATAAATATAACATCCAGTTAATAACATACAGAAATAAACAGAATAATCACGGGGTTTATTACATCACTTTTACACGTATTTATGTACCCAGTAATACGTATAAATAAAAGAAAATTATCATAATCAATAGGTTTTCAGTCCTGGTACTGGTTAGACGTGTACTTTCATTGTTTCCTATTCTGAACTAACCTACACATTTCCTTGAAATTTGTACAGTCTGCATGTATCACTATCTGCGTGCGATAGTCTGATCCAGATCTATCTCTACCTCTTTTTTCCTATCTTTGCTTGTAATTTATCCCATACTATTCTCCAAAAATGCCTTAGAACGTATGCTGTTTTTCTATTTCCCCTATTTTTTTCCACAGATATCTTTATTCCCCTACTATTTCTATAACCTCTTTATTATTAACTTTGTCTGTCTACGCTAGCATCGTCGTACATCTGAAGCACAACGTTCCAGAAGACTTCTGCCGTTTTGCTTTCTACTTTTGCTACTGCGCCTAGTTCATAGGAGGAGAACGTTTTCCTTGGTGATCAAAAATTGCAGTATATTTTGTTTGCTTTAATTATATTATTCTTCTGTGACATATTATATATAATGCTATGATAAGAGGGTAGTTTAAGAGTAGTTTAAGTCATAGGGGTGGTAGAATAAATGTAAATAATTTTAACGTTAAGAAAGTCAAACAATTCCACCAATTATAGGAGTAAATCGACTATTTTACAAAAGGTCAATAGCGAGCACACTGTATATAAATTATATTTAATTTAAAGCATAAGAAGGAAGCTCAGTTTGAAATAATCCGGTACCATTTGGCTAAAATAATAATGTGTACGTCGTATAATATGTTTTTAGTTAAATTTATGAGTCCAGAATTGAATAGAAACGAGTTAAGATAAGTTTTAAATGCAACAAATTGCATCAATATAAATATATTTTCGGGAAAGATAGATAAACTGGCATTCTAGATATTTAATAATTTTGTCGAAAATATCAACGCATGAATAAGTAAACGCATTCTAATACGTCATTATTAGAAAATGAATACGTGACCAGGAATATTACATTTGCGGAGAAATCCAACATATTTTTAATAACAAATGAATAACAGATGGTTTGTTATACGATAAGCTTTGGACTATAAGCGACACAAATATAAAATATGTGACAAAATTGCAATGGATATTTGGAAATTCTAAGAATGTACTGTGATATACAGAACGCTTACGAGCTCGGCAGAGCATTTCATCAAGAATTAAACCAGAGAATTTTGAGAAATACCGGGTTCTACAAGAGATAGGCGCAAAGTACAAGCCTTGATCGACGAACACGCCAATTAAAACGTTGGAAGGTGGAGCTTATGAATACGATAGAAAATTCGAAAATACACAGTCCATCTTTAACAATGCACGTATCACGTCGATATAAAGTAAAAATTTACGTACCAGTGACAATTTGTGAAAAGTCAATAATTTAGTAAAAGTGAAAGATCGAAGGTGCCAAATTTGTGCGACAAAAAAATAGCCGTTCTATGCGTAAACGTAAGACGAAACTATTAACTAAGTTTTATACTAATATTTAACCATTTAGGGCTCCGAAGAAAGGTCCGATAAAGGTATGAATAAAGATCCGAAGAAAGCTCCGGAAAAAGGCCCTAATTAAGATTTAAATGTACGTCTGAATAAATACTCTAAATACATATTTAAATAATATGTCTGAAAATACGTCCAAATAAATTATTACATGGAAATATAAAATAAACGTGAAGATACTCAAAGTTACTCCAGAAATCCGAGGGGAGAAATACAAGCAACCATTAATCCATCATTCAGGCTAATCAAGTGAAGCAAGTTGAGCTGTAACAATCAAGGGGATGCTGACCACAGATAATATGGGACAATTCCAGTGGCAAGCAAGGAAAACGCAGGTTAGAGATCTTAAATATTTTTATTAGTTAAAGACTGTTTCAATTTTAATATTTGCTATATATTATATATCTGTAAGAGTCAACAAAAGATACTTAAAATAATTAAAAAGATATTTTTTGCTGACTTTCAGGAAAATATAAATTTGGTGAATGTTAATGTTCTATTCAGGGGCAAAATTTTGAATTTACATAAAACTGTACATATTATCGATCATTATATTGTGCAATCTTTGAATTGCTTCATTTAAATTAATTTAACAGTTAGGTAAGAGAAAGAAAAAGGGTTAAGCAATCTTTATTGTTGTGAAGTAGGGCATTCAGTGAGCTAGCCGTGGAAAAACAAAATCAAGAAATTATAGAAATTTTAAAGGGGTTCACAGCAAAAATTAAGGAAAAAAAATTTGTCGGATTTTCACTAAAATTTTTAATGACACCAATCAAAGGGCATAGCACAGCATGGAAAATGGTACGCCCAATCGTGGAGCTTATCATAGCAATATATATATATATATATATATATATATATATATATTTACGTGATAAGGTGTCACGAGAAGTCATTGAAACCCAACTTCTAAAAATAAATCCCACTTAAATATAAAAGAATTCAGAAAAAACGGAAATTTCCGTAAATTTATGGTTACACCATGTGAAATACAAGCGTATTTTTATTCACTAAAGTGACATGAAAAAACGTTAATTGTGCGTGTATAAATAATCACCATGTATGATATAGGCGTACTGTAACATAAGTTGTATATGTAAAAATAATTAGTTGTAAGATACCGTAAAACGCATTCAATGCTAATGGAAATCGATACAATTTTGATAACACTTGCCGTAAATAGCATAGAATGGTACAGCTTTAATCATGTAACTTAAGAAATTACAATCAACGTGTATTTAAAAACCTCAATCTTTATATTAATTCTGTGTACTGAAGCACGTTTTGATGTTAAAAGCAAATACTTCTATAAAATGCAACCCCTTTTACATTAAAAAGCAATTAAAGTTTAAATTAATTACCTTGTGGATTGCAGAAATTTATTTTAAATAGAGAATTTTCTGGAATGGACGAGATTGGGAAAGAAGTTTCGAGAGGAATTAGGAGAATATTAGTCATCGGAATTTAGAACTACGTAAATAAGCTAGTTAATAGATAACATTTTATACCAAGAAGAGGCCGGAACGCGGAAAACACAAAAATCCATGAAATATACGATAAAATGGATTATTTTTTGCATTAGTAAGCGACGCCACAATAATAGTATATGTGTAAAACAAGAACAGATAGCATGCATCACGAATAACTGGAACCAGATAATTAGGTCATAAAACTCAAGAAATTGAACGCTAATGAGGTTTTCCAAGAATATTACGTACGATAGGTGTTTATTGTTTACAATGTAATCGCGCATTCTACAACCTTGTAAAAAATAGATAGTTTGTATATAAAGCAGCTTTTATTCCTTCGAGAGTCATTCATTGATTAGATTCGAAGTCATTTGATTCTGAAATTTAAGTCGCGAGCTGTTGCTATGCGAAGATAGTGTTTGAAGTATGTAGTGAACATACTGTAATTTAATACTTGCAAAGACTGTAGAAGTGATGTTTTTTAAACGCAAATTACATACAAAAATGGAATTATTAATTACAATAAATAAGGGGAATTCTTTAATATAACGCTATTTGAAAAAAAATTTATTGAATAATCGAAAGGAAGATTTAATCAGAAATGTACTTTGGTAATTGCTGTTTGAAATGAGATTTTTATGGAAAATCTTGTAGGCTGGTTTGACGTTAATTTAAAATAAGGTTTTTAATTAGGAGTGATTCTCTAAACCCAAATTACATACAAAAATAGAATTATTAATTACAACGAATTCTTCAAAATAACGCTATTTTTAAAAATTTTATTAAATAATGGAAAGAAAGATTTAACCAAAAATGTACTTTGGTAACTGCTGTTTGGACCGAGGACTTTAATCTTGTAAGCTGATTTGGACCTCAATTTAAATAGGAATATTTTAATTACGAGGAGTGTTTTTGTGGATTCTTCAAGTATTATTTTTAGGATTATTTTTAACTGATATTAGAGTATTCTTATCTAGTTTAAGATAGTCCTAACAATTTTTTTTAATGGATTTTTCCAGGAGTTTTTGTTCAGAGTTCGAACCTGACCTGGCCTTTTAATAGATCTGTCAAGCATTTTTTTTGCCAAACAAACCTTACAAGCATAGCAATAAACATAACCAGGTAAACCAGCCATAGAATAAATTTAATTCTGTAAATTTAAGGAACAATATTTTTTATAACAATTACTTTTCAGAAATTATTTTATGTTTGAAAGAAACGATGTTGTAAATGCTTTTCTATGAGAGAAAGTATTTCATATTGTATAAATGCTTTGTGATATTGCTGTATTTTATTTTATTTTGAAAACTTCGTCAATTCCGTTGGTTAACCAGGAAAAATTAGAAAGGAACGTAAGTGAATAATTTCAAGTTTTACAAATTGCTGTATCTGTTTCATATCACTCTTTTAGTAACGCACCAAAGCCAGACATTCTCACAGCAATTATATGAGTTGATTTTTTTATTATTTTACTGAGTATTAATAGTAATATCCTACATGATTATTAGGTTGTTTTACAATTTATTTTATTTCAGATATTTACCACAATACGACTTTTCTTACCGTTGCGCACCGGAGGCTGTCACTCGTCTCCTGCGACCCACCCCCTACTCTCCCACTGAGTCCAGTACCTGTTGTTTCTGTCGATTGTATTATGATTTACGTAACAACTTTTCTACATTCCTGCTCTAATTGTATTACTGCTGTTTGCTCTTTGTATAAGCTATGTATTATCTGTCTATCCCTAAAATTCATTCCAATCTTTTTGTGAATTTCGAACATTTTTTACAGTTTACGTTGTCAAATACTTTTTCCAGATCTGCAAACCCTATATACACGCTTTCCCCTTTTTCTATTGTTTTCTCCATTATCACTCTCAGAGCTAAAATAGCCTCCCGCGTTCCCCTGTTTCGCCTAAACCCAAATTGGTCTTCTCCTAGTATTTCTTCCGCCCGTTTTTTCATTCGTCGTTGTACAATTCTAGTTAATATTTTTGATACGTGTGTTGTCAAACTTATTGTTCGAAAATTTTCACATCTATTCGCGCCTTTCTTTTTTGGTATAGTTACTATGATGCTACGTTTGAAATCTTTGGATATCTTGCTTGTTTCATACATATAGCTTATAAGTTGGAAGAAACGTTCTGTTACTGCTTGTCCAGCGGCTTTTAGAGTTTCTGCTTGCACCTTATCTGTACCCGGTGCTTTACCATTTTTCAAACTTTTTAATGCTAATTCAAACTCATCTCTAAGTATAGGATAGCTCAAGTCATCCTTTTCAATGTCTGATTCCTGTTCTAATGCTGTTAGTTCCTCTCCTGCATATAAATTCTGTATATATTCTTGCCATCTATCCACTTTCTCCACATGTTCTATAAACACGTTTCCTCCCGCGTCCCTTATATTTTTGCTATACGACTTTATAACCTTTATATATATATATATATATATATATATATATATATATATATATCACTAGTATCATGAATACAACATGAGGGTTCAGAAAACTAGACACTTTTACGAAGCAGATGAGAAATACAACGATTAGGCAGGAAAGCAAGTGACAACGCCCTGTATATAAATTATAGTCATAACTATTTTAAGAAATGAAAAGTACTCTAGAAGATTTAATTAAATAAACAACTTGGCAAGTCATAAAACGATGTGAACGGAAGCTGCAACACAATACGCGTGAATAACGCATCATCATAACACTAAGAATCTCAGTTAAACAAGCAGGTTTAAAAATGCGTAAGATACAAAACGCATATGATTTAATACATAAAATAAATTAAGACTACGTGATCAGAAAGGTAAAATCCAAGACCTGATGGATTAGAAATAAATACGGCATGATGATAAAAGCAAAGTTCTTCAAATTTATAGTACAAGCAAAACGTACTTGACCAGGGAAAGAGAAAATCCAACAGAGCCAGTGCAATAATTTGAAATCTTGCGTGCAGGAAATAGCGCATCAATTTCATTTACACATCAAAAATCCATAGGAATACTCAAAATCTTGCATGTAAGAAGCACGTACAAAGCTTAATTGTTGAACTATGCGCTTGTCAATAGATAGGCGCTTCCCTTTCAATACGATCGCATTTTTAAACAAATCAGTTTAACATGAATTAAAGCATAGTTCACATCACCTGAAAGAAAATATTTACCTGAAAGAATTAGAAGTGAGTTTATAGTTAATAAATTGTACAATGGTGATAGTGCAAAATTAAATGAGCTTCGTCGTTTTAATCCTTAAAAACGTAAGTAATAAAAGGTTGTTTTTAAATTAAATTCTAAGTTTTACATTAACAAAAGGACTCTGAATAATTACTGGATCCAATGAGGAAATTCAACAAGTATTTAATTCAATTATTAATTACTGGATCTGACCAGGAAGTTTAACAAAGGACGCTAAAATAATTAAAAAATTACTCAGGAGAAGCTATGCTAAGAAAAATGCAGACCATATCTAAAGTAGATCTGAATTCAATGTTGGGACTATTTAAATCATTAAGCTAAATACTGGAGCAGTTGGGACAGGAACTAGTTCGAAGCTGGAGACAACAGGTTAGCCAATCTGAATATTTCGTTGTGTTTTTATTTATGAATATTTCTAAAAATTGCTTTCATGAAAACTTTATGTTAGGGTCAACAAAGATCGTTTTTAGTACATGTTATAAATTACGTAAAAATTGAAGGAACTTTAATGAACGTTCATTGGGCTTCAAATAATAATAATAAGGGTGATTTTTGCTGGATTTTTGTTTAATTAACGGGAATGAGAATTATAGAAAGAATTTAATTCAATTATTAAAAGAAGGTTCTTTTTATAGAGTTATTAAACGTTTTTTACATTGTAAATATTTTGAGAATATTATAGTAATTGTGCGTAATGGTGTTTTGACTTAAAGAAACGGGAAGTAGAGGTAAAAAAAATTTTAAGGTTTCGCTGTCGTATTGTTGTAAGCTCCGTGCGTGATTAAAACTGAGCTAGTCGAGGTATTAAAAATTAAAATTAAAATTAACAAAAAGAAAATTTTAACCTCTTTATTTCACAAAAAGGGGGCATCGGGTTATTGCAACGCTATCACCGCAATGTATTAATGTATTAATCGCAGCCCCTACGATTGGGTGCAATAATTTATGCTGTGTTAACCCCTGTTACTCTCTCACAGCCCCTTATATCCCACAAACACTTATGAAAATGTAAATTTATAATTATCTTTTGCCTCGACTAGCCGATTCAATTAAATAAAGCACTTCTATAATACGCAGTATAATGATTGAATATTTATAATACTTTTAACTATCTTCTCCCCTTTTATATAATATACATCTGTCAAATTATTAGAAAATCAAGCAAGCAAAACAAGCTTTTTATTACCTTTAAAGACTTATTGAAACGTTTCAAGCTGTCTGTAACTTTTCATAAAACTTTTGCAAGAAACCCCCAATTTGTCGGCTTTTACACTTTAAATTATGATTGAGATAAAACAGTTTAAAGATAAATCATATCAAAATATTTGAGATAAAACAGTTTCAAAATAAATCATATCAAAATCTCGAACCTGAATAATTTTCATAGGTGCTCCCAAAATATCCAAATCGTTATTGGTACGTTTATTGCAATGAAAGGTTTTTCATTTTCTCCATAGAATAATTACCATAAATTTGCTTGAACGGGCAGCATTCTCCAAAACTGTATTTTGATTGTAATGTCTCGTAATTTATAGTTATACAGGAATCGTAACATTATTACACTTGTAGTTTATGATTGTATTTTATATCGTAATTGAGATGGTAAATTCAGATTGACATTCCGAGAGTAATTTAGATCAACCTTCAGATCGACATCCAGAGCCCTGTTTTATTTATTATTAGAAATGTTATAATTTCTTAAATCGTATTTACTTACGTCTCAGAAATACGGCATAATTTTCACAATTCTACACTTTATAATTTCACTGTTTATCAATATTTATTATTCACGTAAATATTTGGCACTTTCAATTATAGTTACTGCCCAGTTTCAAAGTATACTAACTTGATATTCAATTCTCCAGATATTTATAAGATCGTCCCACTGTTGTTTGTGATTCGCTGGCTTTACGTGCTAGGCGAGGCCAAGTATATTATCATTTGTTATGTTTGGGAAAATTTAACAATTGTGTGTATTTTAAAAGAATGACGCGGTGCTTGAAGTCATATAATTCAATTGTTATATCTTATATTTACTTCAGGAATCCCAGGAATTTTGTACATATCGAGCACGTAGTTTTGTTTGTTAGCTTTATTCTAATCTAAATTGAATAAATTTGGTATTTGTTTATTTCTCAATAAATTGGATTTTCGAAAAACTGTGATTCTCTTAGATCACGTACGCTTTTAAATAAAGCATAATTTCTGCGTGCGTTTACGATAATGTTTTTACACACTTTATGAATGTTTATCTAGCCACTTCATGCAGGTTTTTCACTGATTTAATTTTAATGCGTTTCGTTACCTTTTTAAATTCTAATCTCTGCTAGTAGCTACACTTGGATATGTGTTTTAAATGTTTGTACTGCTATATACAGTGTGCTCGCAACTAATAATTTTTATAATAACCTATTTACTCTCCTAATATCTATAATTTCGTGCTTCTGTTGGGAGTTTCCCTTGCTTATCCTACGACCCCAATGACTTAACCTACCCCTAAATTAACCCTATAATTACAGCAATATATATATATATATATATATATATATATTGCTGTGTTTCCCTGTATTAGATTCGTGGACTACGCTTTTCGAATCGAGCCTCACGAATTGGGCGTCAAGAATGCTGTGAAACCACCAAAAAGCTATTCATTACCTTAACTGTGTTGGTCCATTGACTTTCTTCTGTTAATCGCCTCGGCTGCTCCTCTAGATAACTTTCATCCTCATACATAAAAAAACAAACACATTCCTACCACAAACATCAACGTTAACTGTATTTACATCAATATTCACAATACATTAAAATTTCAAAATTAAAATTCAGCATAAATTTTAATATCAGAAAATTTCAAAATTAAGTTCATTATCATTTTAATGTGCATCCAGAATTAAAGTCCTTGTAGGATGCCTACTAATTACTATAACAATATATGCAGACCGGAGTCTGAGTACAAAGGGAGCATCTACCACTCCTTTACGTTAATTAACCAGGTTCGTCTAATTGAGCTCAAAGACATACCCAAATTTTCATCATAATCCAGAACATCAATACTAAATACCCCTTTCTACCTAAACAAGCAAATTTCACCTTAACATTAAAATATTATTGTTAGTACAATTTCACTACTGTCCATTTTAAGTAAATCAATTATAAAGTTATTCAACACACACCAAAATATCAAAGTTCGAACAAAATAGTATAATTTACCTGAAGGTTTCTGCACTCGTAGCTTCAATGTACATCGTCCCTTTGTTAATTACACCATTCCAACTGGGTTATATTTACGGCTTCTGATTCTCAACGCTTTTAAAATTTTCTCCATCACCATTTATTTAAAGTTGTTTCTGGGCTTTGCCGGAACTCATCTGTGTATATCTGAACCTTGTTTTGTGGATCCAGACACGTTTATGCACCATTTAATTATTAATACCCCCGAAAAATAACAAAGAAATTCATACTTCTTTCACCAATATACGCCAAAACTGCCTAATTTTTGTGTATTCATTTGTCGTTGTAAATTTTACTAATTGGTACAGTGATACTAACTTTATTACATTGTATCTTTTTTCTAAGTGCACTAACGTACATTCATTGTAGCACGTAAAGAACAAACTGTTTTTATCACAAAATATTCGAGCAAACTGTTTAAATTATTTAATCAAAACCGGAAAACTAAAAGCACTGTTTAACGCATTGAATCAAGTCGAAGATCTAAGAGAGCTTGTTCATATTCCCCTGGGTATATATAGAGGTTAGCCTGTCTGTCGGTCGAGTCTCCAAAACGGACAATTCTAAAGAATTTCGCCTGCTATGTTCCCATTCCGCAGCCCGGCATGCGATTTTACGAATTTTGCACTCGCCCCAGTTAAATCTCAGAAATTTCAACACGGCACGCAAACATGTCCGAGAATAACTAATTAAATTTTGTACAGAAATTGTTGTTTCTACCTCTCATATGTGCATCTTATTTTCAACCAATCGTGACCCTCGTGACGTTGCTCATATCACGCCTTTAATTATTAGTGTCTTTGTCTTACGCACATTATCTTTCCTTTCTAACCTGTTCTTAGTGGTGCAAATTGATATTCCTTACTATCGATTATTTCAGTCCATGTGGACTATCTGGGTTAAATAACCCCGTATCGCGCCTTCCCGTGAATATTAAGCCACGGTTTCTCCAAGATTCTTTGTAACCATTAATTATCTGCAACATTTACGCAGAATGAGCTTTTTTAAAAATGCGCAGGTGTTCTGTATTTCGTGCTAAAGCATCCGACCGTTTCCAATATCCGTAGAATCGACATGTTTATCTAAACAAATTAAACTGAAATTGCCTTTTAAAAATACGCAGGTGTGTTCAAACATCCTACTTCTAACTACCACTTCTACGATTTGCATTTTATTGGGTTTTTACAAGTTTTTATAGATATTATATGTTACTAACGGTTCAATTAACTCCAATTAAAATAATACCCTTTAATTTTTAGTGACTCCTAATCAAATATTAATTATTATCTGTACGTTTTGTTTAATACCGGTTACTTAAAATTGAGTTAATTAATATAAATTTTGCACGTAATTTCTATTTGTTTCTTTACTAGGAATAATTAAATTGCACGTAGAGCTTTCTAATACTGCTTCCTTTTTATATAAAGCGTCTTGTACATGATTTAAATCTCTTATTTTTAATAACACGAATGAAATTTTATGCTTCACGGTTTTAATAATGCGTACCTTTTCCCAAAGCTTCTACACGGTGATTAAAATTATTTGATGTGATTATTTAATTTTCTACCCTGGTCTAAATATGAGTATTTTCCCCCTATTTGAATACAAATAATCCCACTTATTTGAATGCAAATATAAAATATTTAAACCGCAAACAAAATTTACAAAAAAAAATTCCTATCTCTCTCTACCCTTATCTATCTAACTTACCTACCTTATCCAATCAAAAAATTATTTACACCTATCCTATATCCCTATCCTATTCCTAACTCTCACCTAATTCTATAAACTGAAATTATCCCTAACTTCATCCTACTTATCCATCTAATCCTATATACATCCTATATACCTATCCTATTCCTAACTTTTAACTAATCTTCCCTATACTTTACTTCCCCCTACCTAATCCTATATACCTATCCTATTCTTATTCTATTCCTAACTCCCCACTAATCTTATAAGAGATATCTACACTTAACCTATCTTATTTTCTTCCTACATTTAATTTTCCTTCTCATCCTATATACCTATTTCTAACTATCTCCCATATTTATCCTGTACCTAGCTTTATTTTCTATAACTATACTAAAATTCACCTATCTCTATTCTTTGTTCATCAAGTTATTTAAATCTAACTCTCTTCTTGACCCTCCAAGTCTTTCTTCTCACCAACCTAATACTCTTTATCCCTATTTCTCCTCTTTTTATATCTATACTTATCATCCCTGTTATCTCACATAAAATAAACTTATCATCCCTATTATCCTGACTCTTACATATTACTTCTTCTTCAGTCCCTACACTTGTTTGTTTCTTATTTATTCTTATTTTCTTTTCTGCCGACAAACCAAACGATACTACCTTAAAATTCTCGATTTTTCTCTCTACGGAAAATCCTCTGTACCTTCTAGAATCTTTGTGTAATGGAATCAGCCAGAATAAATTTCTTAAATCTAATTTACTAAAAACAAACTTGCCACTTAACCTCGTCAAAAGTGTGTCCATGGATGGTGGACAATGGAATTGCGGTTTGGTCCGTTGATTAATTTTTCGTGCATCTAAACATAAACGAATGCTATCATCCTTTTTCTTAACTACCACCAACGGATTTATGAAATGAGTGTTTGATACCTCTATTATGCCATCTTCCAACATTTTATTTAATTCTGCTTTCACCTGCTCCCGATATGCTGCTGGAATTGGATAAACCTTTGCGTTGAACGGTTCTGAATTATCCACTTCTAACACGTGCTCATAGCCTAACGCTGTGCTTGCTTCTACCCCTACTAATTCTGCATGTTTTTGTAATAAAGCTTGAACCTCTACTCTCCTATCCTCTGGACATCTTATCGTGTTGATCTGTTTAACCCCATCATCCTCTACCTCTACTACATTAATACTAAACCCCGTGTCATCCTCTGTGACTTCATAACTGCCCTTCCATGGCACTACCCTATCCTTAATCCTTATTACCTTCCTTTTCATATCTATCAAAACCCTAACTTCATCATACAGTCAACACCTAAAATGCTCTGAAACTTCAGTCCAGGTACAATTACAAACTCCTGTTCACAGCTTAAATCTCCTATATCTATCCTAAGCACCACAACACTATTTACTACAGCAAACTTCTTTTTATTTGAGCTACTAAATGGCTACGCTTTATAGGCATAATTCTATCACAAACCTTATCCCTAATTTTGCTGACGAATTCCTCCGATATTAAACTCGCCTCTGCCCCTGTATCAAGTAATACTTCTACATTATTCTCAAAATTTCTAAATTAATAATTGGCAAACATAATTTTTCCTTAGTTTCTGGCTCTACTTCCTCCTCAATTTTGAAAAATTCACGTGGATGTTCATATACATTTACACTGAAATCTAGTGGTCTGTCGCGTTCTAAAAATCCTTTCCAGGTCTGTTTTCCCTACTTGGTCCTGGTCTAGCCGTCACCTCAGCGTATGTCCTAGGCGTTTCCACTCGTTCCGTGTCTGTATTAGCAGTCCCCTCATGTCCGGTGAACTATTCCTCTGGTAGGTTCCGGTCTCGGTGCAGGTCCCCTTCCTAAACTATTACTTCTAACGTATGGTCGTCGCTGTTCCCAATTCTGTCGCTGGTATCCGTAACTATTCCCCCTTCTAGCATAGTTGTCCCGTCTATTGTCAAATCTAACTGTGTTGATCTGTCTTTCCCAATTATCCCGAGGTCGTCCACTACTTACGTCGTCGTACCTCTGCAGGTATTCTAAAAACATTTCTCTGTCCACTATGTTCTGTAGTGCTACGTGTTGTCTTACTTCTACCTCGAAGTGTCGTGATAAATACTTGATAATTTGTCGGTCCGTCAGTGGTGGGTTCAGTTGCTTTGCTATGCTATACTTGCGTATAGCATATTGCTCCCTACTTCCTGAAAATTCTCCCTTAAATTTCCCTGTGATTAAGTCGTCTCGTACCTGGTCTTGTCTGTGGTCACTCCAGTAGTGCTTTAAAAATCTGTCTTCAAACTCCGTGTAGGTGTCTATGTCCTGTCCTACTAAATTGTACCATGCTTCCGCGTTGTCTTTCAATAAAGCCTTTATCGTATTCAGTTTAGTCTGTTCGTCAAATAAATTTCCCACTAGATTTCTTACACTATTAATAAAAATTTGTGGATTTACCCTGTTATCGCCATAAAACTTCATGTGTTGGTCCAATGATACTCCACCTGTAGAAAATCTGGGACCATCCCCCGTTAAATTTGACATGTTGTATTTGATACTACCAACTTCGCGTTCTACCCTGCCTAACTGATCCCTACATGAGTCCGTTACTTCAGTCATTTTTACATTTATCTCTTCTTCACAAAAAATGCGTACTTCGGACCTTAAATGTCCCATTTCCTGTCGAAGACCTGTAATATCACGCTCATTTTTTTCAACCCTATTTTCTACTTCCCCAGTTTCACGGTAAGACTATTTTTAAATTCTGTAAATTCTTTAGTATTTTGTTCAATTTTCCCGCTTATCTGCTCTAATTTTTGGTTGGACTCCTCCCTCGCTTTATTCGATTCTTCTCTAGCTCTATTAGATTCTTCGTTCATTCTCTCTAGCATTCTCATTATCATCTCGTTTCCTTGATCCCCTGATTCCGTCCTCGACTGATCTCTACTGCCTCCAGCTTCTTCCATTTTAGAATTTTTCTCACACAATGCACTATCGTCACTTCCAATTTCCACTCCTTGACTCCTTAACCACTCTTTTCTCTGCATACGTTCTAATCACTCTCACACACTCTAAAATACTCCTAAATTTATACACACACAGAAACTCTCTCTCTCAGATCGCCAGTTTCCTGGAATAAAATCACAAAAATTTTATTTGGAACTCGAGCCTCACTTTTGGGTCGCCAAAGAATGCTGTGTTTCCTTGTATTAGATTCGTGGACTACGCTTTTGGAATCGAGCCTCACGAATTGGGCGTCAAGAATGCTGTGAAACCACCAAAAAGCTATTCATTACCTTAACTGTGTTGGTCCATTGACTTTCTTCTGTTAATCGCCTCGGCTGCTCCTCTAGATAACTTTCATCCTCATACATAAAAAAACAAACACATTCCTACCACAAACATCAACGTTAACTCTATTTACATCAATATTCACAATACATTAAAATTTCAAAATTAAAATTCAGCATAAATTTTAATATCAGAAAATTTCAAAATTAAGTTCATTATCATTTTAATGTGCATCCAGAATTAAAGTCCTTGTAGGATGCCTACTAATTACTATAACAATATATGCAGACCGGAGTCTGAGTACAAAGGAGCATCTACCACCCTTTACGTTAATTAACCAGGTTCGTCTAATTGAGCTCAAAGACATACCCAAATTTTCATCATAATCCAGAACATCAATACTAAATACCCTTTCTACCTAAACAAGCAAATTTCACCTTAACAATTAAAATATTATTGTTAGTACAATTTCACTACTGTCCATTTTAAGTAAATCAATTATAAAGTTATTCAACACACACCAAAATATCAAAGTTCGAACAAAATAGTATAATTTACCTGAAGGTTTCTGCACTCGTAGCTTCAATGTACATCGTCCCTTTGTTAATTACACCATTCCAACTGGGTTATATTTACGGCTTCTGATTCTCAACGCTTTTAAAATTTTCTCCATCACCAATTATTTAAAGTTGTTTCTGGGCTTTTCCGGAACTCATCTGTGTATATCTGAACATTGTTTTGTGGATCCAGACACGTTTATGCACCATTTAATTATTAATACCCCGGAAAAATAACAAAGAAATTCATACTTCTTTCACCAATATACGCCAAAACTGCCTAATTTTTGTGTATTCATTTGTCGTTGTAAATTTTACTAATTGGTACAGTGATACTAACTTTATTACATTGTATCTTTTTTTCTAAGTGCACTAACGTACATTCATTGTAGCACGTAAAGAACAAACTGTTTTTATCACAAAAATATTCGAGCAAACTGTTTAAATTATTTAATCAAAACCGGAAAACTAAAAAGCACTGTTTAACGCATTGAATCAAGTCGAAGATCTAAGAGAGCTTGTTCATATTCACCTGGGTATATATAGAGGTTAACCTGTCTGTCGGTCGAGTCTCCAAAACGGACAATTCTAAAGAATTTCGCCTGCTATGTTCCCATTCCGCAGCCCGGCATGCGATTTTTACGAATTTTGCACTCGCCCCAGTTAAATCTCAGAAATTTCAACACGGCACGCAAACATGTCCGAGAATAACTAATTAAATTTTGTACAGAAATTGTTGTTTCTACCTCTCATATGTGCATCTTATTTTCAACCAATCGTGACCCTCGTGACGTTGCTCATATCACGCCTTTAATTATTAGTGTCTTTGTCTTACGCACATTATCTTTCCTTTTCTAACCTGTTCTTAGTGGTGCAAATTGATATTCCTTACTATCGATTATTTCAGTCCATGTGGACTATCTGGGTTAAATAACCCCGTATCGCGCCTTCCCGTGAATATTAAGCCACGGTTTCTCCAAGATTCTTTGTAACCATTAATTATCTGCAACATTTACGCAGAATGAGCTTTTTTAAAAATGCGCAGGTGTTCTGTATTTCGTGCTAAAGCATCCGACCGTTTCCAATATCCGTAGAATCGACATGTTTATCTAAACAAATTAAACTGAAATTGCCTTTTAAAAATACGCAGGTGTGTTCAAACATCCTACTTCTAACTACCACTTCTACGATTTGCATTTTATTGGGTTTTTACAAGTTTTTATAGATATTATATTTTACTAACGGTTCAATTAACTCCAATAAAAATAATACCCTTTAATTTATTAGTGACTCCTAATCAAATATTAATTATTATCTGTACGTTTTGTTTAATACCGGTTACTTAAAATTGAGTTAATTAATATAAATTTTGCACGTAATTTCTATTTGTTTCTTTACTAGGAATAATTAAATTGCACGTAGAGCTTTCTAATACTGCTTCCTTTTTATATAAAGCGTCTTGTACATGATTTAAATCTCTTATTTTTAATAACACGAATGAAATTTTATGCTTCACGGTTTTAATAATGCGGTACCTTTTCCCAAAGCTTCTACACGGTGATTAAAATTATTTGATGTGATTATTTAATTTTCTACCCTGGTCTAAATATGAGTAATATATATATATATATATATATATATATATATATATATTTTATAATTTTTCGAACGGACGTAGATAATGAAATAAGTTGTATAGAATCTTGGGATACACTCTTTCGTAAATAAAAACTACAGCGTCAATTTGTAACTATATTTTAGTCTTTGAAGAAGGCATAATTGTTCATGCCGAAACGTTGAATATAGTTACAAATTGACGCTGTAGTTTTTATTTGTACGAACGAGTGTATCCCAAGATTCTATACAACTTTATTTTATTATATATATATATATATATATATATATATATATATATATATAGCGTTGCAATAACCCGCTGCCCCCTTTTTGTGAAATAAAAAGGTTAAAATTTTATTTTTGTTAATTTTAATTTTAATTTTTAATACCTCGTCTAGCTCAGTTTTAATCACGCACGGAACTTACGATAATACGACAGCAAAACTTAAAAATTTTTTTTTACCTCTACTTCCCGTTTCTTTAAGTCAAAACACCATTAAGCACAATTACTATAATATTCTCAAAATATTTACAATGTAAAAAACGTTTAATAAATCTATGAAAAGAACCTCCTTTTAATAATTGAATTAAATTCTTTCTATAATTTTCATTCCCGTTAATTAAACTAAAAGCCAGCAAAAATCGCCCTTATTATTATTATTTGAAGCCCAATGAACCTTCATTAAACTTCCTTCAATTTTTACGTAATTTATAACGTGTACTAAAAACGATCTTTGTTGACCCTAAAATAAAGTTTTCATGAAAGCAATTTTTAGAAATATTCATAATAAAAACACAACGAAATATTCAGATTGGCTAACCTGTTGTCTCCAGCTCAAACCAGTTCCTGTCCCAACTGCTCCCGTATTCAGCTTAATGATTTAAATTGTTCCAACATTGAATTCAGATCTACTTTAGATATGGTCTGCATTTTTGTCAATCATATCTTTATAGCTGGAGCAGGAACCATTTAAATTTAAAATTGTTTTCTTTTTGTACAGGCAGGATCCAAGTAACTCCACAAGTTCCACATAAACCTGATTTTGAAATGAGTACGCCTAAACTTACCCACTCAAAGGCCTCACCGAAGTTACAGAAAATATTACGTAATCAGTACAATTGCGGGATAAATACAACTAACTATTTGTATGATTTTTAATTTTGCTAATAGGGAAGAAACAAATTCAGATTTTGTTATACCCTTCCTTATAAGACTTCGCTTGTATACTTACTATATTGTTCATAGACGAGCATCGCTAACAACTGTAAAATCCATCTTCACAAAAGTATCACATTTCTAGAAACAGTGCTAAAAGACATCGCATGATTCGCTTAATAGTTCCTAGTAAATGTCTAAAAATGTCAGAAACTTCCATTCCCATTCCGACGTACTAAATGTCAAATAAGAACTTCAAACTCAAATAACATTGAACTAAATATCGGAAAATCAATATAAAGTTGTGGTACTATAATAATTGAAGAAGTGCTCATTAATTGTATTTTCCGTTTCTTGAGATATTTCAGTTTATCACTGCGTGATATGAGCTGCGAAACTTCTTACATTACGCAATTTTTTTCAATGTATAGTGTTAATTTACAGAAAAAATTGCTAAAGAAAAAATATTTTTCATTATTGATTAAACTAAGTTTTCTGTAATGATTACGTTTTAATCATATTCTGATATTGAAGAAAGATTAGTTTATAATAACGCAAAATGTTGTCTTTATATTTTGTAGCAGATATTCGTTTTCCACTATACCATTCCTCAATAGAAATTGTGCTATACAAAGTTGTATTGTGAAATTTTCTGTACGGTCATTTATCAGTAAAGTCTACATTAAAGTTTAAATAGCTCTCTGATTCATAAAATGTATCCCCGGTAGCAAGTTTCGCATTAATAAAAGTTTAAACTGCAGTTACTGGCAATCCATCTTTTTTTTAAATGTTAGCTTTATACTCAACCGAAAAACGACTGCCACTTTTTTTATCCATCTGTCAAAAACCTTCTAAACCCTTTAGTGCTTAATTTAATAACATAGAAATTCTTTTACTGAAAGTAAATCTTTTAATGTATATTATTAATTTAATACACTGGGCAAAAAATAAACTGCACGTGAATTGATAATTACTTTTATAAATAATTTAGCTTTGGTATTTGAATAACATTTCTATTTATAGGTTTCACAAGTATTGAATTAATTTGTAGCGAAATTCTATTCATTGATTGGACTCTTATTTTAGTTATACTTTTAAAAGCTATTTTTGTGTCTGTAATGCAAAATAATTTATTATGACTACATGTGTGTGTATGTGTGTATATTGCTGAGAAAAAGACGCTATCTTGGTCAATAACAGAAAAATCTTAATGTGTTGCAATTAATCATCATAGCGTAAACTTCCATGAGATTGTTTTTGTATTAGCTAAATGGATGCATGTTTTACTTATATCGTTCATTCAGTATTTAGGTAGAAGTTTATTTTGCTGAAACAAATTTGTATAAGTTCGTAATACAAAGTGCTACAAAGAACTAGTCACGTACTCGCTAGTCATTTCATTCAAATAAATAACAACATTTGCACGATAAGGAGCGATATTGAATAAATTTGTTATTTATCAAGGAAACTTTTAGAGCGTTTAATAATAACATAACTGGAATTTATGTCTAGAAAATGAAGTTGATTCTGCATTAATCAAAGCGCTTCACGAACAAAGTGTTTTGTTATGAACTGAAGTGATTCGTATTAGTTTGGAGTACGTGCGGGTTTTAATGCTTTGATAGAATGAAATTTTTTGAAAAATATGGTTGTTTATGAAAAGAGCAATTGAACTTAAACCTGATGATTATCGTAAACGTCTACAGGTGTTGGTTTTGCAATATTTTTAATAAATGTTGTTTATATGAAAGGGGTAATTGGAAAACTATAGATTTGCCAAATGTCCAAGTAATGAGAGATCGGCGTAGCCATCAGATTGCTTAAACCCTTTTCGCGTACCACGGAATATCTGTGAAATATGGTATATTTTTAGAACATAATAGAAGAGGAAATTGCAAAAGATATATAAAAACAATTTTACCACAGGGCCGTGCTGTATCTAACAAGAAACAACAGCTGCTATGTTTGAAGACAACAAACAGAAACAAGGAAAAAATTGTTGATACTATATATGTGGAGTACAGCAATGTACAGTTGTGAAACGTAAACATTAGAAAATGTAAGCCTTGGTAATGAGGTGCTACAGACGAATAATGAAGACATCATGGACATACAATGTTAAGAACTACGAACAAAGAGGTTTCGGAAATAGTAGGGGAAAGACCAGCTGTGGAAAACGGTAAAATTCTAGATTCTATTCTAGAAAATATAAGATGATACGACACGTTGTTCAAAAGTCAAAGGCTTGATTTCCTTACTAGGTTTACTTTTATACTGTTAGAAAAATCCATTTAATGAAACGAGAAAAAGCGTTAACTGAGTTTTAAAAACATGACACTAAAATCACATCTTTTTGCTAGAATGCAAACCTTTTGGATGCTTAAGACGATTTGCCAAGAAAAATGCACAAATATAGAGAGAAAAAAATTGTTATTTTCTGAAGCCTTGAAAATTGACCGCGAGTAAGTAAGAAAGATTGACCTTTTTAACACTGACGACACTGAAACAGTATGCTATACTGAGAGGACTTTACAAGAGAACTTCGTTTATGAACAACCGTCGGAGAAAGTTTTTCTTTCAGAATAACTAAAACCACTTGAACAATTTTTGAACTATTATTTTTGGCTTTTAGAAATTCATCGTTTTGTATGTTGCATCTAACGGTGAAGAATGGTATTGTCAAGTTTAATTTACTCGCAAAATAACGAAATGAAGTCAATGGATTTGTGTAATACGACAAAACCTGTGCATGTGGTTGCCCTAACAGGCCTTGGAAATAAATGGTCTAGAATATGTTGGATTTTAAATTCACATGTGTAAGGACAATTAATTATTAAAGGCTGCACAAATTTATTGCCTACCAGTAGACTATTAATTTGCCGACTAGCTTTGTCGTAATTGTAAATTTATGATATCAATGATTCTTCATGATTCTTAGACGTTTTCAAAAGCAGTAAACTGCTCTTGTGTTTCTACAAATTGCCATTCCTTTTGTCTCCACTGCTCTATAAAATTGTATAAATAAATCGTTTCTGCATTTAAAAAGTTAAAATGCAACTGGCCTTCACCATTAATTATTCAGCTATCTTTATATTTAGAATAGTTAATACGGATAATTTATTCAATTGGTTTACTAAAACTACGAATTCGTTTACCTCTAATTTTTGTTACTAGTGATGTTCATTTCGGAGAAATGAAGATGAACTCAATTTATATTTTTCACTAAAGTTTAATCATCGGAATTATACATCAAAAGTGCTAAGTGTCATGCTTTTTAAAATTTATTTTGAATAAATGGCAAAAACTCTTTGGACCGGATCTGCACCTTTAAGAAGTTCTAGAATTCTAGGACGGGCAGAATGACTTGCGCGTTTCAATGAGCCAAAGAGACGAACTATAGATTTAATCAAATTAACGGGGTCTTTAGTAAGGAACCAAGCAGACAGACCCCGGAAGGAGAGCAGCAGCACTTTCAGTACCTAGAGTGGCCGAGACCATCGGAGTCTATATGCCATTCAAAGACACTACTGCGATGTGGACAGCAACGGGAAATCACCACATTACCTCCCAAGTAATTTAACGCGTTAAAAAATGATGACATTTTCTAGAGTAAACAATTCTGGAATTAAAATAATCTCCCAGTCGAACCTCTGGGAGGAGACTACTTCGCAGACTGTGATAGGCAACTTCAATAAGAAAAAATTAAAAACCAGGAACATCGTGCGAGTCGGGACGTTGAATGATTGAAGCATGAAGCAAGTAGTATATATTCTAGCATTAGATATAGTAGGGACTAATGAAGTTTAGTAGCCAGAGACCGAAGATTTTTAGAGCGGAGATTTTATGATAATTCATACAAAATCCGAGGAAGTAAATTTTGGTGTGGGGATAATTATGCAGAAAAAGACAGGACGCGGTGTAGAAAACTACTTACAAAAGAACGAAAGAGTTTTCATGGTTAGATTAGAATCTAACTCGGTAAATACGTAATGGTATAAGTATACAGCCCCATTTCTAGCTAGATCGAATGAGGAGGAGGCAGAAGCAATCTACGAAGAAGGTATCGTAGACATACCTAGATTCGTAAAGTACATAAAAGTTTAATAATGGTAGGTGAGGATAGGGAAGGAGCGGTAGTAGGTCTATTTGATTTAGGCACAAGAAACGCCAGGAGAAACAGTCTGGTAGAATGTGAAGCAATCTACAAAGAAGGAATCGAAGACATACTAAGATTCGTAAAGTACATAAAAGTTTAATAATGGTAGGTGAGGATAGGGAAGGGGCAGTGGTAGGTCTATTTGATTTAGGCACGAGAAACGCTAGGAGAAACAGTCTGGTAGAATTTTGCGACAAAGGAATTTAACCATCACAAACACATTATTTTTACATCATGCTAGAAGACGATACAGTTGGAAAATGCCAGGAGACATAGGGAGATATCAAATAGATTACATACTTGTTAGACCACGGTTTAGCAATCAAGTAAAAGACTGTAGAAGATATCAAGAGGCAGATATAGACACTAACCATAACATAGTAATTATGGAAACCGCGCTTAAATTTAAAAATCTGAGAAAGAGAATGGAAAAGGCACTTTGACTAAGTAAAAGATTAAGATAACACAATATATGTGAAAAAAGTCAAACGAATTGTTGAAAAACATTCGGAAAATTTGTTATACAAAGGAAGCAAGTGCAGAATGGAATTACTTTAAATCCAGCTTAGACAAGGCTGCCAAAGATATTTTGTTACCAATGTCTTCCTATTTTCTTTTTGTTTATACCCCAATATATATATATATATATATATATATATATATATATATATATGGTTAGTACTGAGGGTAAACACATTATATTTTACCACGCCTATCAAGGTTTTCTAAAATTTAAAACACTACAATAAACTAAGGATTGATAAATAATTACTTGTCAAACTAGTGGTGAAGCGTTTGAGATTTGAAAGAAGCATTTTGATTAAATGTTCTTCAATAAAACGTTTATGTAATGTAATTCCAACTGAAGGTGTTTCGGTTTGTGAAATATATCATGTTTGTAACTGTTTGATTGGATACTGTATGTCATTAATTAATTAATGAACCATAATACCTGAAAAAGAATTTAATTTAGCATGTTAGTTATCATAAAGTAATGGTAAGATTTGTGAAATGTCAACCAATGATCAATTAATGTAAGTGACACAAGGATCTGTTTCAAAATAGGAATTAGGCATAAATAATAATGACATAATGAATGTACTTCTTAAACATTGGTATATAGTAGGCAAGAAAATTTTTTAGAGACTATCTCCTAGGTAATGGTTTTAGAAAATAGGTTGTTGATATTGAATTTGTGTAAGGAATAGATGTTTTTGCTCAGAGAGCTTGTAAAAAAATTTATGTAGTTTATCGTTTTATTTAATCGACGTGTAACAGTAGAAATAGTACAAAGAAGTTAATGTTTATGAAAGAAGAACAATATTATAAAGAAGTTAATGTTTGTGGAAAATAAGTGTGTATCGTATAAAAAAATACAACCAAATGCAATAAAGAAGAGTGATTCCAGTTATAGCGAACACAGGGTCATCTTTAGTGGTGGTGAAAATAGCATCAGAAAGATTCGCATAAGTTACAGTGGTTTCCCAGTCAAACAGGACTACGTTTTATCATATGTGGTGGAGTATTGCAGGAATACATATGCATCTAGCGGATTCTAGGTATAATGTTGCTGAGTTATTATTTTATTAGCTGTAGAACCTAAAATAATGTGAGTGTAATCAGAACATAAAACTAAAACCTACTTTCAACAGGCGTTTGCAAGACGATTTGTTATCCTGTAACAAGGCCCATGTGAAACTCAAGCACCTTCGGAGGAATTACAGGTATTTGAAGTTACCCTTATATACATACATCATTTGTTAGTAATTTGAATCTCAAGCGTTTATCTAAATTATACATTTGTGATTATATTTATCAATCTTTGAAAATAACGCCTCATCAGCACTGCGAGAGGTTAAGTGGTTTTAACTAGACGACGCTTTATGCGAATGTGTTTAATGTACCTGTAAGATGACAAAGAACCCACGTTTTCTTACAGAGTAAAATATCTAGATACAATAATCCCTGAGTGAGTTTCAAAAGCCGTGGCATAAATAAACAAAAAAATTTCTTTTATTTAATTTTACAGAAATAAAACGTTAGTAGAGTATTTTGCAGAGTGGTTAAATACATGCATGTAATTAAGGTTGCGGTACTACCGGGAAAGATTTGCCGCCGTTTATAAATATTTAAAATGTCGACACAACTTTTACCTGTGAAATCATTTATTCTTTTAACCCTTCGATTCATTCATAATATATATATATATATATATATATATATATATATATATATATATATTTCTGTGAACAGCATTTGTACTCAATTTGGTAATTATTTCATGATTCTGTATATAAAATACGAATAACAAAGTGAAACGCTTTTCTCTGGTGTAAAAATCAATAATTGTGTAAACAATTTCAGTAAGCTAAAAGTTAAGCAGCATCATCTTTTAATTATGAATATTAATTACGAATAGCGTGTGTTATATCATAAACATATTTCTACTGTTGTATTTAAAATGTATAAAGCATTGTAAATGTCATATTTTAAACTAAGGTAACGTTCAAAAGTTTAATTATAGAAAAGCTTTAACAATCGAAACCGTTTAGTTTGAAACTATTTGTCGAAATTTTCCCGGTATAGCTTAAGGAACGTTAAAAGATAAAACGATACAAATAACAAGCGAATTCCTAGTAAGGGTGGTAAGGTAGCTGTCAATTAGGAATGAATTATAGTTTTGTGGGATCTAGGCGGTTACAAATACTGCTTGCAACTGCGAAACAAAGAGGGGTTAGCTGTTTGAATACGTAAGAAGTAAGATAGAAATATCACGTGTTAATACAGACATAGTTTAAACTTAGGAAGAGAGGGTAATTTGACCGTTACAATAGAACTTGCCAACCAGTAAACAAAGAGCGATTGTGTTATAAAATGGGTATGAGTGGGATAAGCCGAAAGGGAACTTTAACGGTTAGGAACAACGAGGATAACAGACAAGGGGGACATCATAATGAGAATAAGGGCCGCTATACTTGCGGCCAGGTCCCCAATGCTCCACCCGAAGGTACTATATTGGGTTTAAACGCGAAAATATAAACGTGCTTCAAATTATATTCTGACACGAAATTTATCGATGCTAAATAAAAATTTACTAACTGAAACTAAAATAGGGTTTAAATAATGGTATCCCTAACGTTGATTTTGAAGTGTGTCCGATCAACAAGACACAAGCAAAAGTAAAATGGGAAGGATGCGTAATACCGGATAGAGTCGCCAGCCCTGCTTGCCGATGCGACCTGAAGGGTCGTCTTAAAACTATCCAAATCTAGCTAGCTAATTTTAAAATGGATTAAAATTTTGTAAGCTATTTTGGCTACTCCATAAATTTACAAATTCGTCCTTCCTGGTCTAAGTAATTTATTTTATCTTTAGAGTAAATCCGTCCCTAGCTTTCCCTATAATTCCCTAACTGATGAGAGAAGGTAGACAGCTGATTTAGCATGAATGTATTGAAGCGAGATAGCGATAACGAGTATTATTAGAGGTGTGTTTTGAACGTTAACTTTTACCGGTAGATTTGATTTTCGGAGAAAATCGATGTCGGTTAGAGAAATACGAGGAATTTGAAAATACGTTAGAGGATATTTCTAAGATTTGCTGGCCGTTGGAGTTCTAGTTTCAAGAATCCAATGTTCGTATTGACAATGTTAACACGCTTTAGAGGGGCAAGCGAAGAATATATAAGCCCTAACAAATGGTAGTGGAACTCTTTCTCTAAGTTTCCAGCAAGTATACGGCACTTGAGACTTGCTCTGGTAGTTACAACCTGGTAACGGCGCCAAGTATTAAATTTCTGTAAGTACAGCTTATATTTTCATTTTGCACGAAGTGTGCTTAGTAAGAAATTGCGAATGAAATTAAGAGATAGTGTTTGCCGAACTGGTTGATTACCTACACATTATAGAAGAGATGTTGGAGTTAGAATGCAGTATGGAGGTGGAAAAGATAACCTTTTACTGATGTAGTTGCAGCAAGCGATTGCTGTGATCGCTATCCAGATTGGATGTTCTTATAGGCGGCAGTCGTTGATGGTATGATGTCAGTCTTGGGAGCAGCAATTGAATCCAGGTAACTGTTTGCATATGTGTATAAACAGGTTTTTTGTGCTTTATGTGTATACTATTATGAACTAAAAGGAATAAACTTGGGAAGAACTATGAATTGAACTTTTGCTGTTGCATTATGGTACTATATTTTTTTGAAATTTAGGTTTAAGAAATAATTGACGATCTTAATAATTTCTGGGATGTACAAGGTAAAAGAGTAATTTGGGAGATTAACATGCTATATTTGTATGAAGGTTTAAGGATTATTATGAGCTCGTACTAAACCGGAGGTAAAGAAAAGACTGTGGGAAAGCCCTGTTACTTTTTTTTTGGATAATATAATTGTAAATATTTATTTGTATAATTATAGATTTCAAAATGTATTGCGAAATGTGTTATTTTAACAAAGAGCATGTACATAATGTGTAATTAATGAGTGAACGAAGAGTTTTATGTTAATTTTGTTGTGTCTTTTTCTATGAGTATGTTAATAAACTTAGGAATTTTACCGCAGCGGAATTTTTTTGTAGTTAGA
Organism: Platerodrilus igneus; assembly: GCA_036346225.1. Taxonomy (NCBI): domain Eukaryota; kingdom Metazoa; phylum Arthropoda; class Insecta; order Coleoptera; family Lycidae; genus Platerodrilus; species Platerodrilus igneus. Next base: position 1,724,437 of record JARFIW010000131.1, on the reverse strand, counting down.
TTGTTTTTTCAGAGAAACAGCTGAACAGCCGTGGCATACTTCGTTTCGAAGCAGAGCTATTTAAGTTTTTAGGTATATAAGCAGCATCGAAGGTATATAGCTTTTTTTTTATTTTTTCAAAACAGCCTAGCTTTCGCAGCAAAATGTCATCCAAATCGTGGGGCCGTAGTAGTAGCATTTAAAGGTCTTTTTTTAAGCAGTCTTTAACTGACGAATTTCGCAGCAAAATGACGCCCGAAGGTGGGGCTCTTTGTATAGCTTTCACAGCAATATATATAGGGAATTTAAAAGGATGACTTGGAATATCTTATACTTAGAGATGAGTTTGAATTAGTATTAAAGAGTCTGAAGAGTAATAAGGCACCAGTTGTAGATAACGTGCAAACAGATACTCTAAAAACCGCTGGACGCGCTGTAACAGAACGTCTCTTCCAACCTGTAAGCTAATGTATGAGACTGGCGTGATAGCCAAAAACTTCAAACGTAAGACCGTAGTCGCTATACCAAAAAAAGGGCGCAGACAGATGTGAAAATTTTTGAACAATAAGTTTGATAGCACACGTGTCAAAAATATTAACTAGAATTGTAAAAGACGGATGGAAAACTGTCTGAAGAAATACTAGGAGAGGATTCACATGGGTTTAGACGAAATAGGGGAACACAGAAGGCTATTTTACCCCTAAAAGTGATAATGGTGAAGACAATAGAAGTAGGAAAAATCGTGTATTTTGTAGAGCTGGAAAAATCATTCGACAATGTAAAATGGGAAAGAGTATTCCAAGTACTCAAAAGATTGGAATGAGCTATAGGTATAGACGGGTAGTATATAGCTTATACATACAGCAAACAACTATAATAGAATTAGAGCAGGAATGTAGAGAAGTAAATATAGGAAAAGGGGTGAGACAGTGATCGTGATGTGTCCTATCCCCATTAATTTTTAACTGGTACATAGAAGAGGCAATGAATACTGTGAAATGCAGGAAGACATTTGGAATTATTATGCAGGGACAAACGAATAATATGCTTAGATTTACATATGATATAGCGATATTAGCATCTAACAAAGAAGAGTTAGAAGCAACTCTTAATGACATGGTGACAGTACTAACAAAGAGATACGGTATGAAATGTACAAAGATAAAACTAAAGTAATAGTATGTAAAAAAGAAAATAAATCAAAAACCAGAATACGAATAGGAAACAAGAACTTCCAAGAAATTCAGCATTTCTGCTACCTAGGAAACCAAATAACGCAAGTTGGGAAAAATGCAAAAGATGTAAAACAAAGATTAGCAAATGGCCGTGCTGCATTTAACAAGAAAAGGTAACTACTATGTTCAAAGGCAACATATAGACAAGGAAAATATTGCTGAAAGCATATATGTGGAGCACATTACTTTACGGCTGTGAAACGTGTACAGTAGGAGAAGCGGACAGGAAAAAAATAGAAACCTTTAAAGTGTGGTGCAGCACACGTAGGTTGAAGATATCCTGGACGGACAAAGTTAAAAACAAAGATGTACCTGAAATAGTAGGGTAAGACAAATACGTGGGAAACAGTGAAAAATGATAGGACACATCCGAAGGAATGAGGGACTAGTACGGGATATATTAGAAGCAGAGAAAGGAAAAAAGACAGGTAGAGGTAGAGATAGACCTAGATTAGACTATTGCACACAGATAGTGAAAGATGTAGACCGTGGGAATTCCGGGAAAATGTGTTAGTTAATTTAGAATAATAAACTAGAGAGGTGCGCGTCTAACCACTTCCAGGACAGATGACCTAAGATGATGATAAGTGCAAAGCAGCAACATTACAAAGAATCTAGATAATTTGCATTTGCTCGTAAAACATCTACCTACGTTTTCAAATTCTTTTCTACGAAATTTTAGTGATCCTTTGGTAATAAAAGCAAACAATTGGGGAATGCGATCAAGTATTTCCCCGTGAAACATGTACATAATCACGTTAATTCCTGCATTTTATTGTTTAGTGTTTATAGTCTCTCGCTTCAGAAAGGTTTTATTTTTATACTGTACAGTGTTCCTGTGTTGTTTCAGCCATGTGTTTTAAAAAAACCTTTTACAAATTGTTTTTACAGATGACAAAGCCTAATCCGTTCGAATACGCTAGCGAAAACATCTATTTAATATAAATTTTTTTGGCTTCTCGTTTTATCCTTACATCGACGTAGAAACTCTAGCCGTTTACGATTTTATTCTCTTAAATATGTCTAAGTGAACAATAAATTGTGAAACTAAACTAAATTAGTTAAAGGTTCCACGCTATCTGAAACTCCCATAATTTAAAAATGCTAATGCATATACACCTTCCAAACAGGGTGAGAATTAGTTAACAATTTTATGAATAATGCAGAGGTAAGTAACTTTAATCCTTTCAATGTTACAATTGTAAATGTTCGTAGCGTGTCTGCTTATAGCTTTCGGCACGGCATGATTTGATTTGTGTTTTTGCTCTATATTTTTCGGTTTAGTTCGCCATTCAACAACAAGGTCTTAACGTTCTCGAAGGCTGTTAATATTTATTCCGTGACTGTAATAATAATTAAGCTTTAAACGCTACAACAAAAATACAAGCTTTGCTTATGAATAATGATAGATTAAAAGTTAGAAGCTTGCCGAAGATCCGTATAGAATTCTAAAATTTCATGACTCGTTCAGGGTAGTTTACTAAAACAAATATTACCTCCGAGATGAAATACCTTAAAAGTTTCAAAATTCTTAATTAATTCAAACATTTTTTGTTCTGATACTTAAGAGAAAATAAATGCCGGAAAGTTTTAAGCTTTTAATTCCTAAAAGCGTTCTTTATAGCAGGTCCTTTAGTCAAAATAACGAATATTCAACAAAATGGAAACTGCAAGAGAGAATCATTCCAAAACCAAATTTTAATTTAGTTCAGGAAATGGATTCTCCTTTGAATTTGCAATTCTCTTTAGAATTACAAAATGATGGTGACGAATTAGTCATAAGCGAATGCTATTTACACATTTTACACTCTGCACGGTTAAAATTAAAACAAGACCGACAAAGAAACTCATATCCGTTTTACTAATGAAGGAGAGAAAAGGCGATAAAGGTATTTAATAGGAGTTTCCTCCTACGTCGTTCCAATTTCATTGTTTCTAAGCTTGTATAGGATACTGAAGCGCGCGAGCTTGCCTCACTGTATTTCCTCTGTTGTTGGGATTCTGCAGAATAAGGAATTTAACCCAATAATCATGTAAGTGTATTGTTTCATGCCCGAAAAACCCCAAATATCTGTAAAGGGATCTTTGGATTTTTTTATACAAATATAAATCTGTAAATGCTTTAAAAACACGTTTTCTTTGATATCCGTTTATTTCATGTTTTACCGAAACAACTTGTAATTTCTCAAGCTTGAATATTTCCTTTCTACGCTTTTCTCGTTCTCTCACTTGTGCATAGATTCAAAGCCGTTTTGGTATGATTTTTTGATATTTTCTTATTCCTTTATCGTAAGGTAGTTAATTAGTTGTGTGTCAGGAAACTATAAGCAAACTTTCAATCCAGTATTTTGCCTCGTTTAGAAATTTTTCATTGAGGTTGCGACTGCGGAGACGGTTTGGACATAGCGCTCATTTCGCGTCGCGCTTGCGTGGTCCTCTTTGGTTAAATTTGTCATCACCCGATCTACCGCTTTTCTAATGCGAATCAATATTCTCCGTTTTTCGGTCTCCTGTAGAGCCTTTCGGTAATACCTGTATTCATAGGTAATCAGCTGGTTGTTTTCCGAAGACCATATTTAGAAACATTTTACGGGATTTAAGTCGTTCAGGTTCACCCTCGGTGCCAAACAGATGATTACAGTCATCAATGATTTGTTTGAGATCTTAGCGAATTCATACGATGTTCTTCTTGCAAATCTAGTAGCTTTTTAGAGTTGTGGTAGTGAGCTAGCTTCATAAACTCTTTGTTAATCGAAATATTTTCTTGAGGTTTATGCAAACCTTTCTTGCATGGGTCGATCTGGACAACACTAGGCAGGCATATTTCTTTTTATAGAACGAGTGTGCTTGTGCCATGATTAGGATGGCAAGTTTAGTTTTACATCTACTATTTACGAATTTTCCTAAGATTGTAACGTACATTGACGTAACCTACAAAAAAAAACTAAGAAAAGGGAAGAAAGGATGACCGGACTCAATCGGTGAGTGGGCGGGGCTTTTACCTATAGATAAATTAAAAAGAAACCTGAAATAAATAGAAAGAAAATTTATATACACTCACACATTCACACTCAGAACAAAACATACAAAGGAAAAAAGAACTTATAATTAAACAAATATTTACAGAACACAGTATTCCCAAACCCAATCCAAAAAAAGTCAATGTCCCCAATTTACATATTACATTATGAGAAACCCCCAAACATTAAAAAAAAATTACTCCGGAAAATGGCGAGCTGTAGTTTTTAGGTAATTACCCTCTGACATTATTTATTAAAAAAGAACCAAACGCAACCCTAAAAACCACAGCTCTAGATCATCGTAAATATAAACTTAACCCATATTTACAAACATCATGGCAACAACATTTTCAAATGTGCCAGCAAGTCTTTAAACCGTTTTTACATTTATAGGTAGTATATTTTTAGTTATTTATAAACAAATAGTAAAGCATTAATAAAAGAGCAGTAAATACCAAAATAGTTGAATAATTTTCGTATATAATAATTAAATTTGGAAATGCTATATTTGAACGGTAAAATCCCAGGCGTTCTGGTTCCAAAGTAAGAAGCGAATACAAAGAAAAACTCACCCTCGAGTTGCTGACATCGAGGTTGAGTGAGTCGCTGGTCTACGTCAGCGAGTAGGTAGGCCTATGCCCAGGAAGAACGCGTTTGGCCTCCCATTACCAGAAGAAACGACAGCTCAAGGGATTAACGTGTCCCCCGCAGGAAACACGCTGTAATGCGTGCCAGCAAGTCGCATAAAGAAAAACGGAACGAAGCAAAACAGGACGGATGTTTTCTTGTTGCTATTCGAACAAAAAGTTAATATTAAATTGGTTTAGTTAAAGCACCAAAGCTCAACGTAAACTTGTCGTCAAGGAAATAAAACAGGAAAACCCTAATTTATTGAAAGAATTTCGCCGAATTCTTTAACAAGGGAAAACACACCAGCATTAATTATTGAATACTTGGAAAGACGCCTATCTAATTATGGCGTAAATTCCACGTTAAGGAATGCTTAGAAAGGATATTTATTTTTCTAATGAGCAGAAAGATTTATCAAGTAACATATATAGGATATTTATTATTAATTGAAATACAATTTTAAACACGTGAAAGGGTTATTTTAATTTACCGAGTTAATTTTCGTGTTTAACGCCAAAAGAATTTAAGTTAAAAATTATTGTATATAAACTAATCAATTATTTACGAAAATGAACGTAACAAGATGTTATTTCTGATAGTCGCTTTCCGACGGGTATTTTCGCACTGATATTTGTATGTTAATTATCTATCCATCGACACGTTGTGGCAAATTGGTTGAACTGTGTATGATGTCGCTTCAAAGCACTTGTAATTCTTAGTTCGCTTGCCTTGATCGGAGATAAAAACGCCAACTTGAATTTTGGATGAATACCGCTTAAGACAATTCTTTAGGCAGAGCATTGGCATGTCTTCTAACGTTCGTATCTATGCTGTATTGGCCAGATAATCTGCGTATTAGTAGTGTTTTGCGTAGTTGTAATAGATGGTCGCTCGTATCTAGGTAAAAGATAGTAGGAGCTAAGACACTTCATCTGACCTGGCCGTTCCTTTGATTGAGATTATTTCTCTGTCAAGAGCAACACAGAACTCTCCATTCAGCAGCAAAATTTTGATAACTTTAACAAATTGATAGTTTCTGGCACTATTGCTTAAGTTCACTATAATCGTTTTATAGTTGACTGTGTCATATGTAGAACTGGAATTTACCCGTACCAGCCATACGAGCCCTTTGTTTTCGCAGACTTCCTCGTTGTGCTCATCAGACATAGGAGTTGGCTGTAGCGTGTTTAATCGGTCTAACACAAGCCTTGAATTGACGATTTTAGCTATGCAGTTGTCTTTCTTTTTCTCATTCCGATCTCCCTTGTAGTTAGAATTTTTGATGTGCTTTACCGTCATATTAATCTGTCAATTGTCATATTAGCGTTTAATATTTTCGAAGGTAATTGTGTTATTCCGTTTAAAATAGTTTTAAAGAAAACTTGTTTCGGTTGTGGTTATCTTTAGAAAGAGCTCTAATGATAACCACATCTAAAGTGGTATTTTCCACTTTTACATTCGTTAGTCTGGATATTAGTCGCCAAACTCTGACATTGTTGAAGGGAGGAGTATACGTCTGTTACACCTTAGGTGGATATTTTACAGCAACTCCGTTTAATTTAATTTACCACCCTTTGATTGATGGTGGGTTAGTAATTAATTATGCTTTATACGGATTGAAACAACTATGTGTCTGGCTTGCTCACAAGTGTAGAGCATTTGTTCCTGTAAATTATTACAACATCTCTGCTTTAATGAAGTTATAATGCCTTTTTCACTAGTAAGTTTTTACCTGAAGTAGCCGAAAATTGAAATATTTTTACTATTGTATACTTATATTGTTATGGATTTATTACCTTATATCTCACAGAACGTATTATTTTAAATTTAAAAGAAAATTGGGTAGTGATTTTTGGTGTAGATCTCTCGTGCAGGTCTCACGGTCCTTAAACATATTTTTTAAAACGTAGTATCTTGTTTATTTCGGGTAGCATTGGTTGAAAAGTTGCACGAACCGTTGTGTTGGAACCTAAATGTTTGTCAGTTCGAGCAGTTTTATCACTCAGTTGCCTATTTTTTCATGACATTTACATTGATTTAGTTTGCCGTGAAGATGTAATTTAAAGCCTAATTTTCAGCTTTGCTTTTCTATGAATTTTTCTTAAAGAATTGATAGGTCACCTACTTTATTGTATGTGTTTTTACGTCACCGCCAAAGTTTTTGACACTTTACAGGTGTTTAATGCTGATTATTTCATTTTTCTGGGTCTCGTTTATCTGTTTGCCCAATTTTACTTGGTATCTTAACTGATGAGTTTCGTATTTGAATGAAGATTTTTGAAATGTGGAACTTAGAATGAAATCTGAACCCATTCAGCATTAGTGTCTCTAAAACCCGAGTGACGTCTTTAGAAATGCGGTATTCTCAGATCAATATAAAACATTGGGACCTCAAATTACTTTTAAATTAAACCTTCTGAATAGTAGTTATTGATACGAGAATATCTTTTTTATTTTTGACATTTGATTTTCTGTCTTAGTAATACTGTTAATTTCCGACGAAGTGGTTTTGGTATGAAAACTTTGCTTCCATATTCGAATAAGTAGGGTATTTCAGGTTTTGAAATATGAGCTTTTCCACCATTCTTGCTATTAATTACATTCATATCTGTTTCGCTATAGTTTCAAGAGGTATTGTGACAGTTGAAATCCCCTATGATGAATTACGTTTTTGGTTGTAAGAGGTTGTGACGTATTAGATGCCTGCGATTGGTTCAGCAACGATTTTGCCCAGTGCAGGTCTATCATCATCATTAGGTCTTCAGTTCTGCAACCAGTTAAACGCATATCTCCATTGTTTCCTATTCTGATCTAACCTACACATTTCCCTGAAATCTCCACAGCCTACATCTTTCACTATCTGCAATAGTATAATCCGCAGTATTTCGCAAATATCTTAGAACGTGTCCAATCCTATTTCTCATATTTTTTTGTTTTCCATAGATATCTTTCTTTCCCTACTGTTTCTAGAATCTCTGTTATTAACTTTATCTGTTCATGTTATCATGATGATACATCTAACGCACCACATTCCTTTCTGCTTCTTCTACTGTCCCCATTTCATAGCCTTACAGTGCAGTTAAACGCATACCTCCATTGTTTCCTATTCTGAGTCAACCCACACATTTCCTGAAATTACCAATTCCTACATCTTTCACTACCCGCGTGCAATAGTCTAGTCTAGGTTTACCTCTACTTCTCTTTTTTCCTCTCTCTGCTTATAATATATCCCTCACTATTCCCCAAATGTCTTAAAACGTGCACAATCTTAGTTCTTCTATTTGTTTTTCGTTTTCCACAGATATCTTTCTTCCCCTACTATTTCTAGAACCTTTTCGTAATTAACTTTGTCTGTACATGCTATCATCTTATACATCTGAAGCACCACGTTCCAAAAAGCTTCTATCTTTTTCGTGTCTGCTTCTCCTACTGTCTCCATTTCATAGCCTTACAGTGATGTGCTCCACACATATGCTTTCAACAATTTTTTCCTTGTTTCTATATTTGTTATCTTCGAACATAGCAGCTGCTTTTTCTGGTTAGATACAGCACGGTTCTTCTTCTTTTACTTTTTAAATAAATACCATATATCACCGATATTCAGTGGTGTGTGAAGGTGGCTATCAAAATTCCCGAACACTTAGACATTTGTTGAATTAATAGTTTTTCAATAAATCCTTTCGCACAATCAACATTTGTTGAGAATTTTGCTAAATCAATACCTGTAATTATTTACAATAATAATCAGGTTTAAGTAGAATTACTTGTTTCATCACTAGGTTCACCGTCCTGGAACTGATTGGACACATACCTATATTGATTTCTATTCTGAGCTAACCTACACATTTTTCTGAAATTCCCGTAACCTAAGTCTTTGACTATCTGTGTGCCATACTGTAAGCTACATCTACCTCTGCCTCTCTTTTTTTTTGTTTGCTTCTAATATATTCCGTAATATTGCCCCATGCCTAAGTATGTGACCTATAATCCTATCTCTCATATTTTTTACTGTTTTCACATATTTCTTACATCCCCTATCATTTCTAGTACCTCTTTGTTCTTAACTTTGTATGTCCGCGATATATTCATCATACGTCTGTAGAAAGTCGAGTAACGATTTAATCCAAATTGGCTTATGGATTAACAAAGGGTGCTTGTAGCTTAGTATTTCAAACAACTAAAATTAGCTTGAATTCGATATAAACGAAAACTATTTACACGTTTTAGGTTTTTACAGTTAAAATTCTGAGGCGATAAAAACACGCTCGCTTTACTAAACATATGAAGAAATGAAGGTAAATGTTTCTAATACCAGATCTTCTGAGGGTCGTGCAGTTTCATGTTTCCATGCTTGCCTAGGTGATGCGCTGCTGGAACTTACTTCATAATACACCATCGTTATGGAAGTTCTTTTTAAGCAAGGGTATCAAGCTAATAATGACGCATCTATTTTTACGCTCAAAAAATACAAATACAGCAGAGAAGGAATTTTGTACGATCGAGAGTTGTAAATACATTATGAAGCCCTTTTGTTTCTTTTATGATCTTTTTATCTATTCACCCGATGCTTTATAGGAATTGAAATATTATGAGATTTGTCATGCTTGAAAATTTTTCATCCATGTTTTCCATTCTGACAGTAATAATGCAGTTATACAATGATTTCACGTGTCACAGTCTTGGGTTTAGACGTATTCTTTAAATTTAGATTTTCTGACGTTTTATTTTTATAAAGCAAGCAGGAAATACGGTTAAAATTAGGTTGTAGTTTTGTAAGAAAATTCTTGCACTAAATTTTTTCTGTTTTAATTGTTGCCAAGATATCTGCTATTACATTGCTTATACTTCAGGATGATGAACTTTAATAGAACCAACTGCATTTTATTTTCACAATCGGATCTGAATTTATATAAGTAGTCCCGCGTAATTAGTTTCCTAGAGAAAACAGTGAATTCATAAGAATATAAATATAAGCAGTAATATTGAATGATACTGGCATAGCAGATCCTCTAGAATCCACTCGGCATCTTTTGATGTCGTTTACTCTTTTGATGTAGATAGCAATGCAACTAAAAGTCATTGCAAAGCTTGACGACGCCTACAGAAGAAAAGCAAACATTGAACCTATTGAATAAAATAATGAATTAATATCGTTGAAAACGAATATTAATTTGAAAATTGCATCGTTGTTATTGCTCTCCTTGTTACACTGAACCCTCGACACTCTCTTAATTAATCATTAACGTTTAGTCGTTCAAATTTCGATACTTTTTAATAAGTTATTAAGCTTATAAACACTTACGGTTTATAGCCTCCTGCGACGAAACTCTTCTCAGGGTGGTGGTAATCCTGTCTTCTTCAAATTTAATAACGTTGTGGTCTGCCAATGATCGCTGTGGCGTCCTAAGGGAAACGTAAAAGGTAGGAACGAAAAATTAGAGCACTACATCGAAACTCGCGGTAACGATACTCTTGGCGGCTCCGTGGCGTAGTGGTATGTGTGTGACTACCACGCCCAAGGTCCCGGGTTCGAATCCCGACACGGTCCGCTTAAAAAATATTAGGCGAGCATTTTTCACAAAAATGCACCCTCGTTCAGATGAGAGGTAAAATGGAGGTCCCGTGTGTGTGTTGTCACGCACGTTAAAGATCCTTACATTGCTTGGAACAGCAAGGGTTCGGCAAAATTCAAAGTTTTTCCAGATAAAAAAACTCGCTTTCTGGCCAATGTAGTACCTTCGGGTGGATCATTGGAAAATCACGTGTAAGGTAACGACACTCTTCCGAGAAACAAAGTCACGTCCATGAGGTCCGGCACTAAAGTCTACGTAATTTTCCGTTGTCTCAGATTTTTTGTCCGTCGCGTGATTGGATTGTTCAAACCGGTTAATGCCTTATACTCTATTAGAATAGAATACTTCGTCACTCGAAGAGCGCTGGTTTACATCAGTTTCCGAGAACGACAAAACTCCTCGGGAGATATCTTAACGTATTTATGCATGTTGAAACTATTTTATTCTTAGAATGTAAATAAAAATGTATAAAATATCCAGGGCCGAATTTAAAAAATATAGGAAATTTTTTTACTTTTGTACAAAATAGAATAGATTTAATAGATATAAGAGACGGAACTTACATATCCAGTAAATGAAAAGACTTGCTGCGAGTCACACGTAACATACTACAACTATGAAAATAATTAATTAATTAAATTCATTTGCTAATACTTCTGGTGATTTATGTATATTACTAGGGCTTCTTGTTTATGTTGCATTAAAGAAGCTCCATTTTCCAAATTAAAAATAATAAAAAATTATCCCAGGTCGAGTATGACACAAATACGTTCGACGATCTTGCAACTATATCCATTGAAAAAGAAATATCAAACAGTCTAGCTATGTATATAAGGCTTTATTCGAGAATTTGCAACGATTATAGTTCGTAAAACTGAATTTTTTAATATTGTTCTCGGAGTATTACTTTTACTTAATTTAATTAGATTATTGTTTAGGGTTAATTTAGGATAAACGCCTACTTAAATGTAAATATACCTATGTTCACATACTTCTATAGCATTAGATAGGTGCTCTGTCGTTTGGATATGATTAATGTATAGGTTTTGTTTAAATTTAAAAAAATGTTAATGTTTTTATTGTATTTACTTGTATTACATTTATTTGTAATATTATATTTAAAAGTTATTCGTTTGTTTTTATAAATTTCTATAATTGTATTGCAGCTACTAGTACATTAAAGAAAAATTATATGTATTACAATCAATTGTATTTTATAAATTTAAAACCTTGTAACGAACTTTAATTTAGTCACAATTTAGTCACAATTATTTCAGAGAGTCCTTTATTTACCGAAATGTCGCTACCGAGATCACTGATGATAATCACTAACAATGCTACTGCACTAATTAATTTCTTAACATGAAGAATGTAGCATATTTATCACGAAATTCGAGTACGAAATTCATTTGCATACTGTTAATTTATTTAAACACCAAGCGTATTTATTTTAATCACTGAAATAATAATTTAGTTCATTTGCTCGTGGATTAGTACTTTGACTCAAACTGAACTTCTTGCCGGATCGTACGGGTTATATATGTAATTAACATAACTTCCAGAAGCTTCCAGAGATTACGCAATGATTTCAGATTCATCTCTTTTGTGTGCGTTATATTAATTTTTAAATACACTTTTATAGTTGTTAATCAATCCATTATTGATTCAATGACTGTCCTTTTAATTCTAAACTTTTCAGGGCCATTGTTACACTCTTATATAATAATTTAGCAAGAAAGGGGTAGCAACTTAATTACATCGCATAGGCGGTCAACCATCTAGGATGGATTCTGTTAGTATATTTGCAATTCAGTTGGCCATTAAACGACGATGTCTTAATGTTTCTAGATATCTCTAATATTTATTTCGTGACTGTAATGGTAATTAAGTTTTAATCGCTGCTACTGAAAATACAAGCTTCGCTTCTGAATAATGGTAGATTAAAGTTAAAAGCTTTACAGATACGTGTTTAGAATTCTAAAAGTTTTTGATTCCAGATAGTTTACTAAAACAAATATTACTCCCGAGGTAAAACAACCGAAATGTTTTAAAATTCTTAATTAATTCAAACACTTTTTGCTCTCACGCTTATAAGAAAATAAATACAAGCTGTTCTTGGCTTTTAATGAATAGTAGCGCTTTTATCACGGATACTCTAGTGAAAACTAACGAATATTGGGTTAAAACGAAACCATTCAGAAGTTGATCATTTCTAAAGTCTAATTTTAGTTGAGCGTGAGCAATAGCTACTTTTTAAATCTCTATTACCTCTATAATTACAATATGCGAATTGCAAAAATTAATCTGAACGTTTTACACGCTTTAGACCAAGTTATAGTTATAAAAAAAACCTTATGCAATTAATCATCTAGAGATGAACAGGCGATAATGTTGCTTATTAATATGGATATGATCTTTACATATTCGAATTTTATTGTTTCGAAGTTTATATAAGTAGGATGCTGCACGCGCGAACCAGTTTTAGTGTATTCTGTTTCTCTGCGATATTGGAATCAGCACGTGAGGAGTGAATGAAATACGGATGTATAAATACATTACTTTTTTTAAGAACTTTCTATTTATGCGTCTAATTTCTTATAGTTGAAAAATTTATACAATTTTTAGAAATTACAGTTTCTATGCGGGTATTATCCTGGAGTGTCACTAAAAATTACACGTGTCACCGCAAGAGTTTGCACCTTTTAGAGATTTTCTTTTGCTTATAGATTTCTGTGCCAAAATTTAATCACAAGCAAAAGGAATAGTTTTTCTGTTGTGTGTGTGTGCGTGTGCGTATGCGTGTGGGTGTAAGTATGGGCGTTGTGCGTGTGAGTGGGGGTCCGTGCTAGCGCGTGTGTGCCTGTGTGTTTATACGATTGTGTGTGTGTGTGTGTGTGTGTGTGTGTGTGTGTGTGTGTGTGTGTGTGTGTGTGTGTGTGTGTGTGTGTGTGTGTAGCAGAAACTGGTCTGAATTGGGGGAACGAGACACGCCGAAAAGGGACAACAGGTTAGTCATTTTAAATATTTTGTTGCATTTTATTTCTGAATATTTTTAAATATTGCATTCATGAAAATTTTATGTGAGGGTCATCAAAAATCGTTTTAGCACACGTTATAAATTTACGTAAAGAATTAAGGAAGACTGATAAACGTTCATAGGTCTTCATGTAATAATAATAAGGTTGATTTTTGCTGGCTTTTTGTTCATTTAAAAGGAATTATAATTATTGAGAGAAATTAATTCAATTATTTAAAAGAGGCTCTATTCAAAGACATAAAGGCTTTGGACATATTGAGAATATTATAGTGATTGTGGTTAATTGTGTTTTGCTTAAAAGACAGGAATTAGAGGTAAAAGGAAAAATTTTAAATTCGTTGTTGTATTGTCGCAAGCTCCGTGCGTGGTTAAAACTGAGCTAATCAAGGTATTAAAATCGAAATCGAAATCGAAATCGAAATCGAAATCGAAATCGAAATCGAAATCGAAATCGAAATCGAAATCGAAATCGAAATCGAAATCGAAATCGAAATCGAAATCGAAATCGAAATCGAAATCGAAATCGAAATCGGAATCGGAATCGGAATCGGAATCGAAATCGAAATCGAAACCGAAGTTGAAGTTGAAGTTGAAATTGAAATTGAAATTGAGGTTGAGGTTGAGCTTGAGTTTGAAGTTGAAGTTGAAGTTGAAGTTGAAACTGAAACGGAGGTTGAGGTTGAGATTGAGGTTGGGATCTATAACTGACATGTCAAAAACTTGACAATGTCAGATATGATTGACAAAAATACCAAACGTAATTGAAAGTTAAGTTGGTATATGATTTTGTACACGATTCAGATTTGTAAATTTTCCAATTGTCGTCACTAGCCTCGGTGGCGTAATTGGAAAACGCATGGTCCGCGAAAGACCAAGTCTGTAGCCTGAAGATGTCCGAAGTGGGACGTCAATAAAAGATTCTGTGCACTGAAGTGGTTAAATAGAAGTATTTCCTTAATTTTTTTGCTAGCTTAGTTTAAATCAAACCACTAGAATCAGACATCAAACTTATAATGACACGAAGTATTCTTCAACAAACAGTTTTTCAAATAACAATTACTACATCCATAACAGCTTTTCTCTAACAAGCAATGTCTTACGTCTACATACTTTCATACAAATATTAAAATCTAAAAGTACAGGCCAAAATTTGCAATATTGGCTTTACCTTACAAACAATATCATAAATCTAGCAAAAATATAATTTGTAAGTAATGACTCACTAAATTAGAGTCTAAATTGTCTTTTATAATAAGGATGAACACACTCTAATCTTAATTTCATTCGCAGCAACTCCTTAATTAATTTTATTATGCACAAATTTTGTCAAGATAAGATAGATAACTCAATGTCCTCCCCTTAAAATCCATTTTAAATTATCTGATTAGTCAGGTTAATTAATTTTGTGATATAATGGCTAAACCCTACCGCAGACTGCCACTCCCACATTCGAATTATCAAGCTTGTAGGAACTCTTTAACTACAAATCTTAGCACACAAAAAATATATTCCTTGTGTTGAGATTATGTGGACGTTTTTCTACTTCAATGGCTTCTCGGATTATTCTCGAGATATTCTCTTAGCTAGCGTTCTAGTATTCTTGAAATCGATGTTGTAACCTGTAGTGCTGAAGTGCTGTGCTAGCGATGAGGTTTTTCGTTCTTCTTTATTTCGGTTTTATGTTCTTCTTTCCTAACACTAATTCTTCTATTTGTCTGCCCAATCTAAGTTTTGTTGCAGTCTGAGCATGGTATTTCGTATACTCCCTGGTCGTATAATCGGATCTGGTGTTTGGAATTTTTTAGGATTGCGCGGATTTTTCTATGAGTGTTGAATGTGGTAGTTATTTTGTGTTTCCATAGAACTGTGCTGATTCTGTCTGATGTTCCTTTAATGAATGGTAATATGTTATGGTTAGTGGGACTCTGGCTCTAGTTTGGGTTTCCTGACTGTTAGTGATCTATACATGGTTTGGTGTGGGTATCCATTCTTCAGTAGTACTTCTTGTTGCTTTCGTATTTCCTCTTGTTTATTTGCCTCGTCTGCTAGTCTTTTGGACCGTGTAACTAAGGTTGTGTCGGGTGATGTTGTGGCTTAGCGTTTAGGTATCTATCCGTGTGAGTTGGCTTTCTGTAGATGGTATGGCTAAGTTGTTCGTCCTTTTTCTTCTCTAGTAGATCCAGAAACGGTAATTGGTTATTCTCTTCTATTTCCATAGTAAATTGTATTTTTGGATGTATACCGTTGAGGTGTTCTAGGAAACTATAGAGTTGTTCTCTTTTACGTGTCCAGATCGCAAACGTGTCGACAACATTTCTTAGCCATAATTTGGGTTTATATGGTGTCCCAAAATTGCTGGTAAATAATGCTACCACGTATTATAGACGTTTTTTGGTATAGTGACTAAGATGATACGTTTGAAATATTTTGCCTGTCGGGCGGCTCCGTGGTATAGTTGGTATGCGTGTGACTACTATGCCCAAGATCACGGGTTCAAATTTCGACACGGTCCGCTTGAAAAATGTTAGGCGAGTATTTTTCACAAAAATACACCCTCGTTCGGATGAGAGGTAAATGTGTGTAAGTGTTGTCAGACACATTGAAGATCCCTACCTTGCTTGCAATAGCAAGGCTTCTGCAAAATTCAAAATTTCCAGGTACAGAAAACTCGCTTCCTGGTCAATGTAGTACCTTCGGGTGTAGCATTGGAAAATCAAATGTAGGGGGTATCTCGCCTGTCCCATACATACAGCTTACAAGTTGGAAGAGATGTTCTGTTAGTGCTTGGTGTTGTTAGAGTTTCTGCTTGCACCTTATCTTTACCCGACGCCTTACCATTTTTCAGACCTTTTAATGCTAATTTAAACTCATCTCTAAGTATAGGATATCCCAAGTCATCGTTTTCAATGTCTGGTTCCCTTCCTGCATATAAATTCTGTATATATTCTTGCCATCTAACTACTTTTTTACATTTTTTATAATGATATCTCCTTCCGCGCTCCCTATATGTGTTTGCTATACGTTTTTATATCCTTAAAATTCATTCTAATTAGTTTGTATGTTTCATCTGTCTTTCCTATTTCCATCTTAGTTTGTACCTCTTTGCCCTTTACATCAATCCATTGCTCTTTAGCTTTCCTGCATTTGCGAATAATTTTCTATTTTATGGCTTTGTATCTCTGATTTCTAGCTTCGTTCGGTCTATTTTCGTCTTTCTTCTAATTACTTCAGGATATCCTTTGTTATCAATGGTTTCTTGTTTTCTTTATGTGTATACCACAGAGTATCTCTGGCCGCCATGTCTAAACTGGATTTATTGATATTCCATTCTGTTTCTACTTCCTTAGTATCAGAAATTTTCCCGATATCTTTCAGGAATTCATTTGACTTTCTTTCAAATCTTTCGTTGATATCTTTACCTTTGTTGTTCCTTTTTCTCAACTTTTTAAGTTTAATAGCGGCATTCATAATTACAATATTGTGGTCAGTGTCTATATCTGCTTCTAGATAGCTTCTACGGTATTTTATTTGATTCTTAAACCATTGTCTGACAAGAATGTAATCTATTTGATTTGAATACATTTGAATACATTGCATCCCAAACATGCGACACCTTGCGATTAATGTATATTTGTGCTAACACGTGTATTTCGGGTACAGTTTCACCCTGCTGGCGAATTCTCCATTTTTTTAATGTACCATATTTGTTCACATGGTTTCACAAACACCGAAATAGGGTAGGATCAGGCTACCCTCTTTCGTAATAGGGTCTGGATACTATTGCCGAAGTTCTATAAACTTCGCACATAAAAATTACAGATGTCAGTTTTTTCATTTAACGGGTAATATCGCCATTTTTTTAATATCAAAAAGGATTATTAATCTGCTCACTAGCTGCTTTCTATGTTTACTATTGAAATGCTAAGGCAGTGAATGACAACTAATGACAACTTTTTCAACATTATACTTAATTCCATGGCACTTTTCTATAGAAAGTGTGTATAATGATTTTTGTTAATAAATGTATTCCATTGCTCATGTGTGATTACATGGTTGAAATCAGATTTTTTTTATGCTTTTTAGAGTTGCTAAAATTCAATATGGTGGCTATCAGAACATCAAAAGTGATGAATGGAAACTCAGAACTATAAAAAATTTAAACACTTCCACTAGTAAAGTCATGTTAAATAATGCAAGCTTATCAAATTTTATAACAATTTATTCATAAACAAAAATTTATAAAAAGAAAAGATACAGACATTTTTTAGTATTTCAGCGTTAACTCAAGAACGGAGAAAACTATCCTGGATTTCTTTTTGAAATATTGGAAGGCATAAAAGTATGCCTTTTTCCCATATAACTATGCTACGTTAAGCAACGTATTCTAAAAAAAGAAAATAAAAACGAGGAAGAAAAAGAAGAAATTGACCGGGCTCAATCGGCGAGTGGGCGGGATATTATACCTACAAAAAAATTAAGAGAGACCTGAAATAGAAATATACTCACTCACGCACAATCAAACATCTACAAACTAAAAACCTCTAATTTAAAAAAATAAAATTATATACAAAACACAATAGTACCAAAAATGAACAATTCGTAAGTACACAGTATACATATTTACGAATAAAAAAAGAATCATTTTTAACATGGCGAGCTGCAGTTTTTAGGTCACCCCTTATATTAATCTTCAAACAAGAAAAAGGAACAAAATTATCCCACTAAAAATCACAACTCGAAATCAGCATTGTAAGTACGGAATTCTATACATAAAATTATCCTAATAAAGAAATCAGTAAACATTATAATATCCTCGCACATACAAACAACCAGTCATTTTACCACCAACAAGGTGATGCATCCGTAGACCCGTGCACATATGTTGTTTCCAACAACTTCCGGGTACCCATATAAAAAATTAGTATATAAACACTCACTCTCGAGTCACCACCGTCGGATTGGCTCCTACCGTCTGTAAAAACAGCGCCAAACAGAGGTGCGCGTGATCCTGCCTTGGGGTGGTCCACCCATCACAACAAGGGGGCGACCACTAATTGTGGCTTTAAGGGCAACCGGAAGGAGCACGCTGTAAGGCGTGCGCGAACTTTTCATACACAAAAATGGAAACAACCAACCATTCTACACGTTTTTCGCTGTGTAGATTGAAAAGCAAGTGAATATTAATTTCGTTTCACTAATGACCAGTGCTCAAAGTAATATTGTTGTTAAGGAAATAAAACTGGAAAAACACGGTTTATTGGGATAAAACGCGGCTCTAATTCGACGAAGCTTTCAATGGGAAACACAAGAATCAATTATCGGATACCTAGAACCAGTTATCGCCTGTTTAATTTTAGCATAAACTTTACGTTGAGGAATTCTTAGAAGGAGTATTTACTATTAATTAGGCTCTAGGATTTAACAATAGGAATCGAATTTATTCAAATAGATAAATGAATTAACACGTGAAAGGGTTATTTTAATTTACTGCATTAATTTTCGTTTCTAACGCAAAGGGATTTGAGTTGAAAATTATTATGCCGCGTATTTCTTATTAACAGAAAAAAACGTAAGGGATGTTCAAAATAAACGTAACAATTAACTCTGTATCTGATACCGTTTAGGATATTCCAGTGATGGGCATCCTAAAAGTAACCACTCTGTATATAAATTTATGTAAAGTTATTGTAATCTGATAAATAAATTATGATTGGCCCCTATGTATAATGTTGCTTTTTTAATAAACTTTAATTGTATTTGTATTTTATATATTTTTCATTAGTACTAATCAATCAGGTATACATCGTAGACTGCTTATACTTAAACGGTTTACTAGTTATTTTTCTTTATTTGATGATTGTGATAAGATATGATCGCATTCTGCACTATGCAAGAATCTCTAGTGTAAAAGTGGAATATCTGTGGCATTGCTGTATTGTTATAGATATTAGATACTCTCGTCACGCTTAATGAACTCATCCTGTCGCTCAAACGAACATGTCTTGCGACTCTTAAACCATATAAAGATCACCAGAATGTATCTTACTTTTTTTTATTAAAATTTATATTAGAAAATGAAGGATTTTGTGCCTGCATAACGTTGCATTATCAACTAACATTAATCTACCTTTAATTGTAGTTTTGAAATAAATTTTTTATTTTATTTTTCACGGTTTACGCAACTTGTAATATTTTATATTTTGTTTCAGACGCTGTATGACAACAAACAGGTAATTGTTTTTTGTTTTTGATAGTTCTTGATTTTTGTTTTTATGTTAACGTAAAGGAAAACAGTTACTTTATATCGCTTTTATTAAGGCTATCGACTTTTGCTTTTAGAATCCCTCTCTCATTAATTTTGAATCTTTAAGATGGTTTTAGCAGGATGAAGTTGAACATTTTATGTAATTGTTCAAAAGTTTTTATTTCTATAATCAAATTCAGCTCAACGAATTTGTTCCATTTCTGCTTAGAACTACAAAATGACGCGTATAAAAAAATAGTAGGGAGTTAATCATATATGAACTGTCATTACACATTTAGCACCATCTAATCGAAAAACAAAGGACGACAAAGATATCCATATTTGCTTGCAAATGAAAGAGGACTGGAGTGTTGTTTTCTTCTGCTATATTACCATTTAATTGTTTCTAAACTTGTACAAAATGCTAAAGCGTGCGAGTATTCCTTTCTGTACTCCGTCGATTATGGGATTCTCTTTGAGTAAAGAAAAGAAACCGGCCCAATGATGATGAAAGTGTTCTTTCTCATGCTTGAAAAATTACAAATGTACTATAAAGAAATTTAAGATTTCGTTTTATGAACGAAATTTATATATACACAAGATGTTTTCATTATTTTGCGGTCTTTCAATATATCCGATACTTTACAGAATAGAAAATATTTATGAGATTTTTGGGACTTAAATATTTGAATTCATGCTTGCTCTTCCGGTATAGCGAAAATATTCCGAAAGGTTCTGAATGTTTTTTTAATCTACTTAATTTACTTTAAAAATATACCCAGAACGTACCAGTACACAAAAGCAACTTATAATTAATTTGATGTTCTACAGTTGTTGTCATAGTCAACGCCCGGGTCTCGTTAAAATTTGACAATGAAAATTTTGTTCAATTTTCTAAGAACATTGACGTGGTCTGCGTCTGTCACAATATTTATAACTATAATAAGAAACGTTTGCACCCTCCAGAACTGAACTCTACTCACGAAAGTAAATCTTCTAAACACAGCCTTTTTGGGCTTTTAAATTATTTTAAAATTGAGCATTTTAAAATACTAAATTAATCAAACAAAAGGTGGTTTGACCTACCACACTGCTTAAGCATACAAAACAATATACATATCGTGACATAGAAAACTGACGTTTCTTTATTTTTACGTGTCGTCATTTTTAACTTACTCGTCTCAATTTTTATTTTAAAATTGAAAGCTACACCTATCACTTAATTAATTTGTAAGAATTTCGCGACAATAAATTTGAAAAGACGCGTGTGTATTTCCGTCACTTCAGACAGTGCGTTTGCGCCAGATTGCGCCGACGCGGTCTGCCAATAAGGAGTGGTGGATTTTCGATATACGTGCTGGGACTGGTGATCTAGAGGCCAACGAAGGTAGTTGTCTTGTGTCTTATCGTGCCTTTTTTGTTATGTAGGTTCCTTGCCTTATTTCAGATTATCGTTCCTTATAAACCAGTTCCTTTATCGTACCTCTACATACATATAGGAAGAAGACAAACTGAATTTGGATTCAACCGGGCCCAACGAATTACCCACACCCGAGAAAGATCAACGGAGCCCCGCTGTAGCGATCATGGAGTAGCGCAGTCTGAAGTGACGGAAATACGCGCACGTCCTTTTAACTTTATGGCGCGAAATTCTTACAAATTAAAACTTAATTAAGAATGTTTAGTGCCGATTTCGGCACGTAACAATTTACTGCAACAAAATTTTTTGGTTAAATTATATTAAAAAACTGGTGTAAAACTTAATTAAAAGATAACGCCTTCGGCGTGAGCTATTCTCTGTGCATTTTTTTGTCAAATTTAATTAAAACGCCATAATTCAGACAACTATAAACGATATCTCACATTGTATGATTTAAAAAATTGTGTACAAGTTAGCAGTTTTAACCATACATGATCATCAATATATAAATATATATATATATATATATATATATATATATTGGCGTAATTGGTAAACGCAGGGTCCTAGAACGACTAAAATACAGGTTCAAGTCCTGTCCAAGACCACATATTTTCCTTCTTTCAATTACTAGCTCGATTTGAAATGATTATTTGGGCTTTGCATATAAGTCTAAGTTATTATTTCATCTTATTAACTATAATACGTTAGTATTTATCAACTTACCTTGTGTAAAAAACTATCTAAAATATTTTGACTTCATCTTTCAAACCAACTAGCAACATCTAAACAACATTTTAATTTCACTTTTCAACATAAAATATTTTTAATTCTTACTTAATCGTAGCACTTTATTTATTTTAACTCTTTATTGGTTCACAGAAGAATCAACGATCATCCCTTTTACCGTTATTTATAATATCTCATTCAGATTACTGAACATTTGTTCCAGGAATTTTCATTCCACGCCTAGTGTCAAACTTGGTAAATGGCACGCACACGTCCAATGGCGTAGATGTATTTTAAAAACATAGGATTCTATTCGTTGCATGCTTTATTTTTCGTTACTTTAGCATGTTAATAACAAATTTGTTTTGATAACGTCTTCATCATTTGCAAGTGTTGCTTTATACGATGTAAATTTGCTGTCCTACCTGACCAATTAAAAGCAATACATTTAAAATTCGAATTTGGGATTCCCAATTTAACATTTGCGTGACTTTTTCTACATTAACGCAAGTTTCAGCTTAACTAAATGCGTTTATTCCATCAATAACTTTCGATGCTGGATAGATAAAAAATATGCATAAAATGTTCATCGGTTTCTCCAAAATAAAGTGAGCTTTTAACAAAAGCTTTGCTCTTGCATATTTATTTATAAATTTCAATGCTAGATGAATGAAAAGATGTGCATAAAATGTTCCTCAATTGTACTAATATAGAGCACACTTTCAAACATCAAACGCTTTTAATAATAGTTTGCTCCTTTATAGTTAATCACTCTGAGTTAACGTCCTCTTCTCAGATATATATATATATATATATATATATATATATTGCTGTGTTGGTAAGGTCAATTAGGGGTAGTTAAGACCCCTAATATACGGCACGTTATTAAAACAACATGAGGGCGCCGAAAACCAGACACTTCTACGAAGAGAATAAGATTAATTAGATTAGGCAGGAAAGTTATAGACAGCACCCTGTATATAAGCAGTAGTCACAATTAATTTAAGAAACAATAAATACTTTAAAAGATTTGATTAAAGAAACGATTTGGCAAGTCATAAGACGACATGAACGGTAGTTGAAACGCAATACGCATCAATAATGCATCGTCGTCACACTAAGAAGCTTAACTGAACAAGTGGTTTCAATAATGTGTAATACCAAACGCATGAAATTTGGTATATAAATTATATTTTGTGTACGTGACTAGAAAGGAAAAGACAACACCTGATTAACTTTTCAAGATGATGATTATTAAAATTATTTAATTGAATTATTAAAAAGGAAGTCATATTTAGATAGTGCTTAAACATTTCATTAATTGTAAATATTAAGAACATTATAATAATTGTGCTTAATGGTGTTTTGGTGTTAAAAGGAAACGGGAAGTAGAGGTAGAAGGTTAAAAATATAAAAACTTTGTTGTCGTATTTTTGCAAGCCCCGTGCGTGGTAAAAGCTGAGCTAGCCGAGGTAATTCAAAATTAAAAATCAAAATCTGTCAAGGAGGAAATTTTAACATATAAATTTCACAAAATGGGGACACCGGGTTATTGCAAATATATCACAACAATGTATATATATATATATATATATATATATATATTACTGAGAAATAATCGCCATTTTAGTCAATAAGGGTTGAATACTAACTCTTATTAAGTAAATCTAGAAGAGTTAACTTTATTAAATAAATATATATATATATATATATATATATATATATATATATATTCTTATATCAGCCCTTATTTACTTTACTTTATATCACCCTATTACTTTACTTTCGCTTTGGGCTAATACCTTCTTTATTTATTACTTTTTAACTTTAAACAAAATTTGTTTAACGACTTTTGTCGTCGTCCCTAATGATTTCAAATCGAGGTGCTTTAGCAAACGTTTGGTTGGTTCTTTTTTTTTACTAATTACTATATTTTTATATGCCTCGACTATTTGAAACTTTAATCTCAGGGTTTTCTCACCTACTCACCGTGAGTTCAATCGTGAGTAGATGTACGCTACCCAACCAAACTGCACCCTCGTTTGTTTTACCACTTTTTTAATGTACTGAATTTATTATGTATGCCAAATTTTAATATATCAAAGTTGCCTGATGCCAAATTAATTTATGTAACTGTTTATGACTTTAATTTTTGACGTTATGATATATTTACGGTACTTACCAGAAATATACCGCGCTGAAGGCCTTCCTTTAACTGCTGGCTCAAGTTCGAAATCACCGTACGCACTTTCACAAAAGATTCTCCAATTTTGTCCGCTTGCGTACTGCCTCCAGGTGTTCTTAAAACAATTTCGATGACCCAAACCTGAAATAAATTTACCCCAATTTAGAATTTAGCAAAAAAAAACCGTTGTCTACTTCCCCTGAGTTAATTCTTCCTCTTCGTATATCGATCTCCTGTTCCTCTGCTTCGTATCCCACTTAATCCTCTCTTCGCACAATCCAATTCAAACCCGCTGTCCTAATACAAATCACTCCTAGTCCTGCTATTCCAATTATCCATACGATGTCCTTACTGCCGTTTAATCTTCTCAAATCAATCCAAAATTACTTATGTCGTCGATGCCTTCTTTATCCACTCCAATCTCCTACTGCCGTTATACCAAATCTATCCCAAAACCAACACAAATCTTCTCAAACAAATAACCGTCGCTTTCTTCTTTGCACTAATAACCACTTCCAAAATCTTCTTTAACTACACGCTGACTTTCCGTTGCACTTTTAAACACTTTTACTTTTTAATACTCGTCGCCTTTTTTACTCGAAGCTTCTTATTCCTTTCACACTTGGATTAAATAATACTCGATGATACTTATATAAACTTTTATTTCAAAATATTTTACACTTTAACGCAGGTTTCATAAAATAGGTCTTTATCTGAACAAATTCGAAAAGTAAGTCCCTTATTTATTTTTCTTAGTTATTAAATCAACAAACTTAGCTTACTAGAATAACATTTTTAAACATATAACATCCAATAACAAATCATCTTTCTTTCAGTGTCCAACATACCTTCGCTACAGTCTTTATAATAATTTTAAATTTCTACTATTGGTCCAAAACACTTCACTAAACTCCAATAACCTTTTACATTTTGATTCACTTTAAATTTTGATTTACAATTCGTCCAAAAGTTTGATTCTATAAAAGGAAAAGCCAAATAATTTATACACGACCTGGACGCTTTGTTATATTGCAGATATCCATAAATGCGTTCGGCTTTCCGACGGCAAATGTACTCTCAACTGGCTCATGAAATATCAACTCAGTATAAAACCTCAAGTACCGTGCATTATATCAACGTCATAAAGTCATGTTATCTACCTTTTGGCATATAAGTTTCAATCTGAAATGGTACATACTTTAACGCATGTAAAGTATAGCAAAATTTATAGTTTTTAAATTATTAAATCTGAAATATTGATCCTATCGTTTGGCATACACCCCTATTAATACAAATATACCTTTAGAAACCTTATACCCCCCCCCTTACATAATAATATATATATTACTGAGAAATAATCGCCATTTTAGTCAATAAGGGTTGAATACTAACTCTTATTAAGTAAATCTAGAAGAGTTAACTTTATTAAAACGTCTTATGTTGAAAATGCGCTTTATATGAGCAAAATTGAGGAAGATTTTATACATTATTTCAGTATTCAGCATGGAAGTATGAAGGAACGAAACTATTGCGTTCTTTAAATTGCCACCAATCTTCAATGTAATGGTTATTTTTATTGATTATGTTTCTCCAAATGTTTTATAGGTAAATTGATAATTTGTTAAATGTGGTGGCTATTATTGGCTTCGTAAATGTTTCTATTTGGGCAGATCATATAATCTCGGTGGTGGGCGTCGTTTAGAGTTAGTTCATTTAAAACTTTTGTTGAGATATATCCTTTGACCCCCATTGTTCTATTATGTCGTTGTCGATTTTTTGATACTTATTCGTAGATTTTACTTGATTTCTTTATATGTGTTTGTGTCATTTAGCATCTCTCTTATTTTTTATCATACATTTCCGTTGTCATTATTATAGTTTTGTTTACCTTATCAGCCTTTAGAATTATCAAGTTTGGACTTTGTTTTAGAAATACGAGTAGTTTGGTTGATTTGATTTTCTTTAATATATTTTGATTCTTGCTTTTACTTTTTATTTTATTTTGTTTGTTTTCAAAATTATTTTTATAGTTTGTAATAATGTAACCGCTTAATGCATGGATTTCATCTTTCTTATTATTATTTTGATTGTTGATCCCACATTCTACTAATGATTTTTGAAGTTTGTAGTAGTTTTTTGTTTTGTAAAGGTAAAGCAAAAATGGGATCTGAGCTGAGAGCTTCGATTACGGTCCTGGGTAAACCTTGGTTACTTAAATTTTCAATTCAGTTTTCCTTGGTCGGTAGTTCATTTGCTTGTTTGTTTTTATTATTATTTATCATTGTTGTGATTTTTTTCTGGTTTCTATTTTTAATTTTGTTGAATTGATTTTCGTATTTAGACATTATATATATATATATATATATATATATATATATATATATATATATATATATATATATAATGAAGTGTCAGTAAGAGCTAATAGGGTATAAAGGTTAATTGTATGAAGGTAGTGTATGCCAAATAAAACTAAATATCAGATCCCGTAACTGAAAATTTTATGTTTGCCGTACTTTACAAATGTTAAAGTATTTGGAGTATAATAGTCAAAGTATAAGTGCCAAGACGTAAAACAATGATTTGATGACGTGAGAAAGCACAGTATTCAAGGATTTACACTGAGTTGTACATTAATAAGCCATAGAATGTACATTTGCTAGTCGAAAAACCGGATGCGTCTGTAGAAGTCCACTTTTAACCACACAGATCCAGGTTTATATGTGAAACATTTCGGCACTTATTTTAGTAGAATCAACCTTTGGACAAATTTGTAATATCAAAATTATAAGTGAAAAGTATTGTCAAATATGATTGAAGGGCGACGCAGTATTAGGGACCAATGATTGAACATTTGATATAAAATAGGAAAGTGTAAAAGAAAGATTGTGAGGTATTAGTGACACGAACTTGTTGGGATGATTTTATTGGATGGAAAATGTATAAAATGTATTAAAGAGTAGGCATATTTTAATTATAATAATCACCTAGGATAAAGTAAATAAGAGAGTCGATTTATAAATATTTTGGTAGTAAGACGTGTTTTGTAAACTGCGCTAAAGTTTTGAATATTATAAAGTATTAATAAATGGTTTTGAAATGTTTAAGAGTTTGATTTATATAAAGAAGAATACAGATAAGCGAGAGTAATAATTATGATAAATAGTAACGACGAGTGAAAAGTATAAAAGTGTAATAGAACGAGATTGAAACAGGCGGAATAAATAGTTGGATATTGGAACGAGTTGATTAAAGGCAGAAAGGTATTGGATAGGATTTATGAGACTGACGGAGATATTACTGGAATTGATTTGGATATAGTATTATGGATAGAATGGTATTGAGTGGTAATTAAAAGAAAGCATTGATTTGAAACGAGCGGATAAAGGAAAAAGGAAGTATTGAATTAGAACGAGCAGATTTGAAAAAGGAAAGCATTGGAGTAGCAGGAGGAGCAGTACGAGTAAAGAAGATATAACATCAGGAAAATTAGCGCAGGGGAAGTAAAATTAAAAGGTAGTCAAAATTCTAAATTTGGTCATATTTATTTTAGATTTGGGGGATATCAAAATTAATTTAAAGAAACCTGGAGTCTGGACAGCAGATTATTCGTAGTGATAGTGCCACGCATTGTAAAGACGCATACGGCGAGTGAGATTTTTGAGCCAGTTTTCATAGAGGCCGACAGCAACGTGTAAAACAGGTGAGTACTGTGTGTTTTGAACGTCAAAGTCTAAATTGGTAATATTAATTTATTTGGCACAAGGCTACGTGGATCTGTTATAAAATTTTGGCATATACAAGTAAAAGATTACAGGTACAAAAATAAAAGTAGTGCTGTTTGGTTGGTGCATTGCACATCTACTTACCACTGAACCCACGGTAAGTAGGTGGATACCCTGGGAAGGCGAGTTTCTAATAGTCGAGGCATATTAATACAGTTTTGTTTTTATATACCAACCAAACGTAGATAAAGCACGAAATAAAAAGTAAATATTTTCATATCATATATAAAATTAAAATTAAATAAAATAAAAAGCGGGGGTGCAGCATAAGAATATATATATATATATATATATATATATATATATATATATATATATATATATATATAAATCGTTAATGGACTGGTTAGCTTAATTATTTGAACTTTTATAAAGCGTGATCTAGTTGAAGGAAAACTGATTGTTTATTAAATTTGTGTGGTATTTAAAACAACGCCTCCATCTGACATCATTGGTTATTCGCGTCCTTTGGTCAAAGTTTAAGGCGAGCTATCGGTTACTGTTCATACCTTGGGCTTTCTCCGGTATAAATTTGATAATAGCTTGTTGAAATGATATTGTCGACCACATAGCATACAAGTTCTATATAGTGGATTCCTTATAGCCTGTTTTGTTTTGTTGTAGGAAATTTTAATTCGACCTCTCACGTACACAAACTTATTACTTTTAATTTTGTCAAGATAATCTTTTGGGTTTTGAAATTACTCCATGTTAAAAATCGCGTATGCGAAATTTTTATAATGACGTAATTTGAAATGCGTTTATTTCATCCTGCGTTTCTGAAACGTGTTTGTTTTGAAAAGTGTTTTTATTGCGAAGATGCTTCGTTATTTCCTTGCATCATTGCGTGTTTATTTTATCAGAATTCGTATCATGATTTCCTAGTCTTCCTTGCTCTTAATGCGTATTTATTTAAAACTTATGACTGCTTTTCTGGTTTAAAATGAATTTGATTGCGTACAGAGTTATTTATCTTACTGAATGTGGTTGTATTATTGAAGGATGAGCTTTCCTGCATTAATTAAAGTTAACTGTGATCCTTATACAGTGTGTTAGATTTTTGCCTTTTGCATAATTTACGAATTACTTACTTTTCATGATAAAATTGTTTAGTTTTCTAGCTTTTAGTACTATTTACATGTAGTGTGAGACCCTTATGACCCTATATACCCCTAAATAACCATATTATCACAGCAGTATATATCATCATCATTAGGTCTTCAGTCCTGGAACTGGTTAGACGCGTACTCTCATTGTTTTCTATTCCGAACTAACCTTCACATTTCTCTGAAATTTTCACTATCTGCATGCGAAAGTCTGATCTCGAACTACCTCTACCGCTTTTTCCTATCTCTGCTTGAAATATATCCCGTACTATTCTCCAGAATTGCCTTAGAATATATCCTGCCCTTCTATTTCTCCTATTTTTTTTTGTTTTTCCAGATATCTTTATTCCTGTTCTATTTCTATAACCTATTTGTTATTAACTTTGTCTGTACATGCTACCATCCTCATACATCTGAAGCACAACTTTCCAGATGTCTTCTATCTCTTTCTGTCTGCTTTTATTACTGTCTCTATTTCATAGAGTACTGTGCTGTGCTCCACACATATGCTTTCAACAATTTTCTTCTTGTTTCTATGTTCATTGTCTTTGAACATAGCTGCTGTTCTTTCTTGTTTGATGCAGTTCGATCACCTATTGTTTTACCGTTATATACCCTATTTCCCCGATATTCAGCGGTATGTAAAGGGGAAGCGGCTCCGTGGTGTAGTTGGTATGTGTGTGACTACTACGCCCAAGGTCCCGGGTTCGAATCCCGACACGGTCCGCTTGAAAAATGTTAGGCGAGCATTTTTTTCAAAAATACACCCTCGTTCAGATGAGAGGTAAAATGGAGGTACCGTGTGTGTGTTGTTACGCACGTTAAAGATCCCTACCTTGCTTGGAACAGCAAGGGTTCGGCAAAATTCCAAATTTTTCAGGTAAAAAACTCGTTTCCTGGCCAATGTGGAGCATTGGAAAATCACATGTAAGGTATGCGAAGGGGGTAAGCAGCCTTTGACTGCCAAGTTATATATATATATATATATATATATATATATATATATATATATATAATTAATCTGAACTATAGTAATTTGATAGTCGTCTATAGATTTTTAAAATCAAGTTTTACCATTTTGTTTTTAAAACACGGCCAAAAATCAAATAAATATCAAAGGTAAAAGCGTATTCACTTATTCTTTGTACCGATAAATTTAGATAAGAGAGAATCGCGATTAGAAGTAGTGGTTTTGCTACTGAAAAAATTTTGTTTTCAAAGTAATTGAAGCAAAGAAAATTTTTCGAAGTAAACATAATTCGTAGCTTTTCATGAAAAACGTAAAATGCCTTAATTAATTTCCCAGTAACGTGTAATTCCACGTATAATTCAAACTTCACCGCATCCTGTCAAATTTTGTTTGATATATGACGCGATAAAGCTGTAAGCTTGGCACGAAACCATACTTAATAAACATATGGATTATAAAAGCTACCTTCTAATTCAAATGTGGCTTAAAAATTGTACAAGCTAGAAAACCAGTGGCTTTTCCGATCGATAAGCATCCCAATCGAGTAGTCATCGTTGTTTGAGGAAACGAGCTTTGATGTCTTTAGGGTCGAAGAGGTACGAAAACACGAGTTCAGAATGCTTAAAATATGTTTCAAAAAATTGTCTTTGCTGCATTTCCACCGCTTTTTATAACTCTCTCACTCACCATATAACGGACTCTTTTGGTTTATCCTACAAGGACAACAAACAGCGAAAACTTCCTAACTTCTCCAGTGGACCGAAATACTTGATTTTAGCACGTTGAGTTCAACTTGGATTTTTGGCTTGCCTAACGCAAAAGTTTTATATAGGTACAGTGGTAATAGCCTGTGACAGTTCATCATGATTGTACAGAATAGGCTTTCCATTTGTATTTATTTTCTCCAGTTTTATTCACTTTATTTTCTATATATATAAGTGAAAAGTCAGGTTTTGTTAGTCATGAGTTTTGATTTCCTTATCAAAAATTCAAGGAAATATTACGGATGCAAATATAATCCAATAATAGGATCTATAGTATTCGAATCCTTTTTCTCTTTTTTGTTGTTATTAATTATAAAATTATTTGGATAAGTTATTTTTATGTACGAAAACTCATCAGATTCCATGTCAGTAAGTACATATCTTTACAGAATATTAGTACAAAATTCTAATTCGAGCTGGATTTAATATAGAAACAAACTGTTATGTTTTAATGAATTTTTATATATTAGGCTTTCGCATTAATTTATTTTTTATTTGCATCAATTTCTTATAGTGTTAATTCGTTCGATTCAGTTGTTAAGCAAACCTAAAATCTCATTTTGTAACAGTTACGAAATTCTTTTATTTTTAATTTTAATTCGTGGAAACAAAACATGAACGTGTTTGAATATTTTTCGCATCCGTTTGCACATGGTAGCGCTATGTGGGTACTGTTGTGTAAATTGATTTCCCATTCTTCACAGTAAGGTTAAATCACATGCGAGGTTATATTTGTGCAAAACATGAAGAATTTTGTCTACTTGCCATTAATGGTTGTCGCAAATGTCTTCTTTATCGAGCAAAAATTTAATCTCACATTCGTTCTTACATTTATCATAAAATCCACCAAATCCAACAGAGACGACCGATGCTGGTGTCTAAGAACGAAATAAAAGTACTCTACCGCAAGTATTACGGAATAAAGATTAAGTATCCCGGTAAATTAGTAACGCAGTCTAAAGTGATTTTAAAAATAAAGCCTGAACTTAACTACGTGTGAGGCGAATCCCATTTGTAATTGTTAGAATAAAGAATGGACTGTTGTAGTCAATGATTTTCTGCATTTAAAGAGGCATAGGAACCTGACGACAACCTGTTGAGAAAATACGACCGTAGGATAAGTATAAATAACGAAGTAGAAAAATGATAAAGATTTCAAAATATAATTAGATTATAGAATATAGATAAGAATTTTTATAATTTATTGTCAAAAATTTAAGATTCGTATAGATTGGGTGTATTAGGTTCTTGTAGGAGTTATAGCCGTTTAAACCAGATTATATGAACAGTTGATGTTTAGTAATATAAGAAAAGTTATAACCATCCCCATGTAAAATTATATTTTGTTGCCGAAAATATTGAAACTTTAATAATACAAATGAGCACAACCAATTTCGGCACCCAATACTGCTACCATCATCAGATGTAGAAAATTAATGAAATGCATACTAGAAGGAACAATGTGGTATTAACTTAGTAGAAGTTGCCATAGAAAACAACTAAATTGTACAAATTATTAAATATATGAAATCCTCGCGAGGAAATAAGTTAAGCATGATGAACACATCATTCTGTGTGTTGAGATGTCTTTAAACGACTTAGTTTTAAGTTGATGAGTAGCAGCTTTAAGATTGAAATAAAATTTTATTTTGTTTCTCATCAACTTAAGATTAACTCACTATAAAAACGTTAATAAATTTTGATTTGGCCGCAAGGGGCAAGGTGATCCCGTAACAACATAAGGGTTCGTCGACTAACTGCAGTGGTGCGGGAGTGTATTCCTATGGAAGAAATATAAAAGAATATAGAAAAATTTAAAATAAAGAAATAAATATAATAAATAAAAAGGCTGAGGTACAAAAACAACTTTACATTAACTTACCCTGACAGGCTTTTCCCCTTTGTCATAAATAAACGACGCTAAACCGCCTGTCACAGCAATCCCTTTGATATTATACTTACACGAAGGACCGTAACTCCGTATAAGTATTCTTTGCTTCGGTTCCTAAATGTATCACGTCGCGCGTTACCTATCTTTCAAATATATTAAAACACGTAAGTTTTTTCATAATTAAAAATCGTAAAATAAAACGCCTCTTCCAAATACGATTCCATCACTGGGGCGACTGGATATCCTTTAACAAATTAGTCTGTTTACCTAGCTCCCAAATAAATTCAAATAAAATTTAAACTAAATTTACGCTTTTTTAACATTAAATAATTTCAGTAAAATTACAAGTATATTTTCTAAAAAAACAAATTTTTTAAACTCACTTCTGGACAGGTATTGTTAAAAGAAAACAAAAAAAAACATTAATCCTTATTTGATTTTACCACGCCATTATTCTTGTTTTTAAAATAGATCTATCGCCATTTTAAATCTCAATTTATGGAAATGCTCGTAATACCTATACGCCGAAAAACAGCGCAATACCAACTTTTTAACCATTTCAATGTCCATTAAAAATAGGTTAAATTCAACACCTACATATTTCTTAATATTTTAAAATTATCAATTTTGCTCAAATTTAACCACCACTCGTTCTGTCGCGAAATCATCGTCCAACAAAATAATCACTTTCATGTTCGATTAGTTTCCCATGTCATAAATACGAACCGATTACATGTACAATCCGCACATACCTAATTAATAAGTATAAACCTAAACGCTTATAATTATTCACGGTTTAATTCATCTGTTAAAAAACCCATAATATTCAGAAAACACCAGGGTTCTAATTTTTCAGTAATTCCATTTTTAGCGTTTCCAACAACAGCTCATTTACTCAACACCACACATATTTCCAAATTCATGGAAGGGTGAACGCTCTATATCCTAACTCCTTTAACCGATCATAACGACGATAATTCAATAAACATGTAAATTGAAAGTACATTGCCTGTACAAGCGTAAGTACAAAAATTAGTCGCACGCCGCGTTGGCTTTTCTTGCGGGAACATCTACATTAATTTTTTTCTCTTGTAGCTGCGTTTTGTTTACTTTCTACTTTCTTCTCCATTTCAACTCTCTACAGAGTTTACCACTTTATTACGCACCCGAATGATTGCATTTCTATCTTTGTAATTACCGGCTTGTTCTTAATTTGTTGTTTTCCATCGGATGTCTAAGTACGCTATTTCTCCCGCTGTAAAATTTCGTTTCCAATGTGTAATACATATTAATGTATGCTTACGTACAATATTATAATCACGTTACTTTGTATGTAATTTGAATTGTTGTTACAGTATGGTATTATTTCCGTGCCCTTAGTGGTCGAGGCGATCGATATCTATCTGTTATAAATTTTCTTGTTTGTGGGAAATGCATACGCAATGTTTTGTCATATTAAGATATGTTTTCATATGCAGTTTTAATTTAAGTCGTCGTCCTTTACCAATAATGTATTTAAAATAAATCATTTTATACTTTATTAGCTGAATGCCGTTTATAAAAACCAAATTTGAAATATCTTGTTTAATTAAGATTATTGTTTTGTGAAATCGATCATTTAATTTGTCCATTCAAATTTATTAAATTTTGCCCATTTAATTTATACCTAGCGAAATGCAACGCGTTACCATACCTCTACACAGAGAATGATTCGTTCATTCTGGTTAACTTATTTCATATATTGAATAATTTATACAATTTGGTTGTTTCCTGTGTATTCATTTAATTAATCTTTTACACCCGATGATGATACCGCTATTGAGTGCCGAAACTGGTTGTGCTCATTTCTATTATTGAAGTTTGACTATTTTCAATAACATATATTGTTTTTTGGTGAAGGTTATGACTTTTCTTGTATTATTAAAGATCTGAACAAACCCATTAAGAGAATTGCTTCAACGACGATTTGAATCAATTTACAAGCTATTGATTCGGGCTTGCAGTTTTAATATTTTAGCATGAATACCTTAGTTTGCCTGGGGAAAATATTCCAATTGATAGCTCTCTAGAAAGTACGGTATGAACATTTAAATCATCAAACACAACTGATATAACTAGAAGCAGCCGCCCAGAGATAACATACTTAATTGCCACACCTCAGTTTAGACTATATATTACTGATTTAGTCAACTATTCATCTAGAACCGTACAGAGGTAAGTTAAATTATGCCCTACTATGAACAATGTCCTGGTAATTCTGACCTCGCGTATATACCCGAAACATCTGAAATAGTTCAAATTGTTCGTGCACAATCCCTTTTCTTGTCATGGAATCCTTTGGATTTCAAAACCATATTCAAATGCGCATGTAACAATGTTTGTAGATTTTAATCTTAAAAGGTATTTTAACCACTCTTCGCATATCATTTATTGTTTTACCTAAATAAGATCATAATTTTCTCTAGTCTATGACATTTAATAGTTATATATGTACCAAGCTCGGCCAGTGGTACCTTACAGGGCGAGTATGCGGTTTTCAGGTCAACATCGTAGACGGAGCCTTGAAAGCATGCGAGCCCCGTAAAGACATTTTTGAGTATGGTGCGTACAAAATATTTTATGCGGCCACAAATAATTTGTCAATAACAGAACTACAACAATATTTAAATTTTTAGATAATTTACAAACTTGTAACAATTAATCCACTAGAACTTATTGACAGTTAAAAACAGTACTGTCATGGTCACTGATGAACCAAAATTAACCGCTAAACAGTTATCTTTGTGCAAAAATGGTACCAAGAAGCTTCCCAGAAGAACAAAAACACTTGTGAATGTCCGTCGTACTGGATTGTCTTCAACACGTTGAAAATGATCCAACCATTTTGAATGGTGTAACTACTGGCGATGAGAGTAGATTCTTTCAGTATAATCCGAAAACGAAACGGCAAAGCCAACAGGGGCTATCTCTTAGATTAAAAAGCCCAAAAAAGGCGAGAATGAACCAATCTAAAGTCTAAACAATGATGATTTGCTTTTTTAACAGCAAAGGGGTGTTACATAAGGAGTTTGTGCCACCTGGACAGACTCTAAATCAACAATTCTATCTCAGAGTACTCGAACGATTGCGAAAACGAGTCGTTAAGGTCGGTCTAAACATCGCAAACACATGGATCGGTCATCATAACAACGTAACATGTTATCGTGCCTGCAGTGTTACGCACTTTTTGACTTCAAAAAACATTTCAGTGTTGCCCCATGCCTTCTATTCACCTGATATGGGTCCATGTGATTTTTCTTTTGTTTCCTCGGGACAAACAAATCGTGAAAGGAACGAACCCATTTTGATTCGGTAACTGACATTTGAACATCGATAAAAGTGTTCCAGAAGAGTTAGAAATCTGGAAAAAGCGATGGATTTGGTATTTAGTGACTCAAGAGAAATATTTTGAAGGGAATCATATTAATATACTTTAATTTTTAAATGTGCGTGTTTTTTCAATCGGTCTCATTACTTAATTGTCAGACCATTAAAAGCAAAAAGAGTTACGTTGCCACTGCTACTTCGTTCGACAACCCTTAATACAATGCATCTTCTCTTAAAACCATTCTTTCTTCAGCGTATCCCGTTTGGAGAATCCACAAATTTTATTGAAAAATTCAACTTTTGTTTTGCCTACGAAACTACTTCACCCATTTATATGATTTTTACATAAACTTTTAACAGGAAAAGGTCCTACTAGTTTTAACCGAATTTGTTTTACATCAAAATCGGAAAAAATCTTTTTAGAATTTTTATTTCGATGGTTTACGTAAGTGAAATAAGATTTGTATGCAACTGCAGGAAAATAGGAGCTATGTGGGATGATGAATCCCGTTGAATGTTGGAAAAGTGGTGGAAATCGGTCAATACGAAACAGGCAGAAATCGATCCAAAAGTATCTTAAAGGTATTCTTGCTTTTATATGGAGAAACGAGGGTTTGTGTCTTTTAAACCATGGAAAATTCGAAAATGATTTTTGATATTTCCTGTTTTTCCCAAATATCCTAAATGATACTAAAAACAATCAAAAATTCCGCATTCTGGATGTTCAAGCCCAACAATAGGTATTTATATGCTGAATTTATACAATTTTTATCCACGAGCATTTTATTTCTAAAACCACTGTGGGTTAATAATTACAAAAAAATTAGCCAACCTCATGAAAATCAATGGGAGGTCGAAATTGCTACTGTATCTGTTGGAGATTATCAAATTTAGTGTTTGAAGAAGAAGTTTTTATTGCTATGAATTACCATGATTTGATATCTTCAATGGTATAACTATGTTTTTTAACCCTTTGCTTAATAATTTTATACAATTATTTACTACCTGAAAACACGTTGATTATGATTATAATTGTCAAGGCTTTGAGAACAAGAAACAAGACTGAGTGGACAATAATATGAACTGTTTAACGTTGTGAATAAAAGAAGGGGGCGTTAGCCGAAAACACTCATATGTACAAATTATCATTTATCTAACAGCTTTTTATCTAAATGTATAATTAATTTAAATAGATACAAGGGAATCTTATTTTCTGTATAATAAATTGAAGTCGTTAGTGTTCTGGTGAATTCTTTATTGGAATTATCCATTATTTATTCATGGAGAGCTAATAAACTATACACGAAATGACATTAAAAATAATTTACTCTTAATTGTATTTTTCTGTATCTGCTTATTTATAAGAAAGTGAAAATTGTACACTTAATCATCGTAACTTTGTGTCTACAAATGGAGTTTGCTATTGTTCTCGTGTCTGAACATAATAAAGTTGGATCACGTAATATAAACTATGAGCTTTAAGTTTAATGAATCTCGGAAGTTTGGTTATGTTAAGTCGCAATAAATTTCAGATATATATCTATATATAAATAAAACATCACCAAACATGAGTTTCCTAGTTCTAATTCACTCAGTAGATTTGTTAGTATTCACTTATATTTGATATTATTGGGGTCCCAGCTATAGAGGGATCGGATTATTAATGCAAACTATTCTGTTCTTTGATCAATAATAGGGATGCTTCCTGCAGTATTTTTGTTCAAAGGAAGGGAGTTGTTTCTCTGCGGACCACTTATAATATGGCAAATGGTGGATTTAGAATTTTTGCGACAGTAGACAGTGCAAATTTTAAAGCCTTTTTTTATATAAACGTTTTCAATTTCTTTGTTATTATTTTATAGAGTAAAATATAAGTTATATGATTCAACCAGTTAAAAGATAATTAATTTCCCATACGTTAATATATACATTAGAGTCCAGTTATACAGTTCAACGCAAAGTGCTTTTAAAGCAGCAAGCCTCTAATAATATTATCGATTTCAAAACTGAGCAAATTCGGAGTTATAAGCAAACAATACTAAACATACAAACGTATTTTTTATTGAATAATTACTTAAATAATTATATATTCTAAGGACATTAAAAGATCTGTCTCTAAAGTGTATGTAGTTATCAAACAAAAACATTGTTAAAGCAATCACTGTGTTGGAAAATGGACAACGACAATAATTGCTTTTCATAAACGACGTTTAAGAAATTTCCAGAAAATTATGAGCTAAGAATAAGTTTCTTTTTTTATTTCATTTTCTTATAACTATTTTTTCTGTGGTTTGTCGTCTAAAACATGATACACTCAGACACTCAGAAAAATACATGAGCACAAAGGACGTTCTCAGAGAAGGCAACAAAATGCAGCGTCATACATAGGACAAATAAACAAAACGACAAATGCAGGGAAAAAGAACATAATAATGCTGTAGAAAACGACGACATACATCATAATTAGTACAACATGTTTGAATAACCATGCACTGTATGCTTTGAAAACACGATATTCTCCCAACCATAGAAAACAGAATGAAGAAAATCATCACAAGTCATAGCAATAGAAAAACAGAACAATATGAACTACTGGAACGACACACAACGACCCATCAGCATAAAAACTAGTCCTTCATACTTAAGAATACGCAAGCAACTGGACAAAGAACCAGCTGAACCCAACCAAACATAGAACTAACCAAGCGACACTGGTAAAAACCAACATTCAACAAACCATAACCAACAAGGAATTATAGGCAGCAACACAGACGAAATACAGCAATTTTATAGACTTAAAAGCAAACTCAGACAACTACTTGAGACCTTGCGCTGATTGATGCGAGACTCAGTCAAAACGTTATCAGTCTGATGGTTTTCTAGAATTTAGACAATAACGCAAAGTGACAACCGCAAGAGTAATACATTTAATAATCCAACTAGCGGAAGCCTTAAACATAGCGTGACAAACATCTGAGGAAAGGAAGGCAATCAACATATGAAACACTTTGCAAAGCTGAGAAGAAAGCAACTTGATGTGCAACCTAGCATTCCTGAAGTAATTTTAGGATGAAGAAGTCATACCGAAGAGCATGAAAGTGATCTTTCACAAGAATAATAACGAGCTAGAGAAGATCCTAAGGCGCTTTAACAAAAATACGTCCATGATAACAAAGGAATCCTAGGATGCATCTACAGACAACTATTAAGCATCTATAGTGAGTTAGCTAGCAGAATTCACATAGTAGTGGAAAACCGTAGATAAACCAATACAATTCAGATCCGACACGAATGACAAGTTAACAAAAGGAGGACAGAGATAGAAGTTTGAACGTCTACATGTCCAACAAAATCCAAAAAATTAGTAAAGCGCTAGACATTAAAAAAGTAATCAGTGGCTAGACTATACAAACCTTCATTCAATATACTAAACAAAGGCTTCAGCTATGTTATAGCTCCAACACAAGTCGAACTCAATGACACAGTGTACGGCATTAAAGAATCCGTAATGACTGAACCAAAGGACATCGAAACTATATGCCAAAACGTTGCACATATATTGGAAGAAAAGGTTTAAAATCTTACGAATACAACCAGAAAATGGGTTTATTACTGCTAGAAATGACAATGCCATGGTGGTAACGAACATCAACGATTCTTCTTCACCATTAGGTCTTCATTCCTGGAACTGTTTAGGCGCGTACCTTCATTGTTTCCTATTCCAAGATAACCTACGAATTTTCCCGAAATTCCCACAGCTTAATCTAGGTCTGCATCTACCTCTCTTTTTCCTTGCTCTACTTCTAATATATCTCGTGCTCTTTCTTCATGTCTCTAGAACATGTTCTATCATCCTATCTCTCCCATTCTTTTATTTTACTGTTTTCTGCATATTTCTTCTCCTACTATTTGTAGACCTTCTTCGTTATTAACTTTGTTCGTCTGTGATAACTTCATCATACGTCTATGACACCACATTTTATGGACTTCTATATTGCTTCCGTCCGCTTCTCCTACTGTCCGCGTTTTTCATAGTCATACAGTGCTGAGCTCCACACATGTGCTTTAAACAATTTTTTCTTGTTTCTATGTATGTTGCCATCGAACATAGTAGTTGCTTTCTCTTGTTAAACGCAGCACGGCATTGTGCTAATCTTTTTATATCTTTTGCACTCTTTTCATCTTGCGTTATTTGGCTTCTTAGGTAGCGGAAATCCTTAACCTCTTGTACATTCTCCTTTTCTATTTTTTAGTATTATTACATACTAGTACTTTAGTTTTATTTTTGTTGATTTTCATACTGTATCTCTCTATTAATACTGTCTCCACTTAATTAGAACTACTTCTAACTTTTCCTGGTTAGATGCTAACATAGCTACATCGTCTACAATATTATCTATAAATCTAAGCATATTAATCGTTTGTATCTGCATAATAATTTTAAATATCCGTTTGCATTCTATGTTTGTTGTCTTTGAGCAGAATAGTTGCTTTTTTCTGTTAAATGCAGTACGATCTTGTGCTAGTCTTTGTTTCATATCTTTTGCACTTTTTGCATCTTGTGTTATTTGACTTCCAAGATAGCAAGAATCCTTAACCTCTTGTAAGTTCTTGTTTCCAATTTGTATTCTGATTTTTTACTTACTTAGCCATTTCATTAAGAGCTATTTCTAACTCTTCCTTGCTAGATGCTAATACCGCTATATCATCTGCAAATCTAAATATATCCATCGTTGTTCATGTATAATAATTCCAAATGCCTTTCTGCATTTGACAGTATTCATTGCCTTTTTAATATACAAGTTAATAATTAATGGGGATAGCATAGATTCCTGTTTTACCCCTTTCCCTATATTTACTTCTCTATGTTGCTGCTTTAATTCTATTACAGCTGTTTGCTCTTTGTATAAACTATATACTATACGTCTATCCCTATAACTTGTTCCAATGTTTTTAAGTATTTGGAACATTTTTCTCATTTTACATTGTCGAATGCTTATTCCAGTACTACAAACCCATATATATGCTTTTTCATTTTTCTATTGTTTTCTCAATCATCGCACTTAAAGCTAAAATGGCTTCCCGTGTTCCCCTGTCTCTTCAAAGCCCAAATTGATCTTTACTTAATATTTCTTCAGCCCGTTTTTCTATCCGTCTTTGTAGAATTCTAGTCAATATTTTTGACAGGGGTGTTATCAAACTTATTCGAAAATTTTCACACCTATTTACAACTCTTTTTTTTGGTATAGTGACTATGGTGTTGCGCCTGAAATCTTTGGATATTTCACCTGTCTAATAATAATATAGCTTACAAGTTCTGTCGAATTCAAGCTGATATCTAGGAGTAGGATATCCCAAGTAATCCTTTGTAATGTCTGATTCCTGTTCTAGTGCTTCTGGTTCCTATCATGCATATAAATTCCTTAAATATGCTTGCCAACTATCCACTCTCTCTACATTTTCTATAATAATGTCTCCTCCCGCGCTCCTTATATTTTTGTTATACGGTTTTATATCCCTAAAATTCATTCTAATTAGTCTGTCTTTTATTGTTTGTTAGTTTTCCTGATTTGCCAATAATTTCTCATTCTATGGCTTTGAATCTGTGTTTTCCTGCTTCGCCTCGTCTTTTTTCTTCTTCTTCTATTGAATTCGGAACATCTTTTGTTATCCATGGTTTCTTATTTTCTTTTTGTTTATATCCTAGAATACCTCTGGCCGCCATGTCTAAGATGGATTTAATGTTATTTTCCATTCTGTTTCTACTCCCTTAGTATCATAAATTTTACCGACGTTTTTCAGCAATTTGTTTGACTTTTTGAGGGTTTCTTTATCTTTTAGTTTCTCAACGTCAAAGTACTTTTTTATTCCCTTTTGAAATTTTTAAATTTAAGCGCGGCTTTAATAATTACTATGTTGTGGTCAGTATATATATCTGCTTCTATGTAGCTTCTAGGTTTTTTACTTTATTCCTAAACAGTTGTCTAACAAGACCATAATCTATTTGATATCTCTGTCTCCTGGTATCTTTCACGTGTATCGTTTTCTAGCATCACTACTACGATGGTACAGATCCAGACGTTGTGGAGTGACCATACTTACCAAGTAGGTTATG
Organism: Platerodrilus igneus; assembly: GCA_036346225.1. Classification (NCBI taxonomy): domain Eukaryota; kingdom Metazoa; phylum Arthropoda; class Insecta; order Coleoptera; family Lycidae; genus Platerodrilus; species Platerodrilus igneus. Next base: position 1,682,388 of record JARFIW010000131.1, on the reverse strand, counting down.
ACTGATCTTATCAGCCATCTAAAGGAAAACCATAAGTTCAAAAATGTCGAGAGCAACATTCACAGAAAAAAGCATAAGAAAATCATCAAGATGCCCAAAACTGTACGGTCTGCCGAAGATCCACAAAAAGGCTGTTTAATCATGACATACATTAAGTTCAATAGGACTGCCGCTATTATCATTAGCAAAATATCTTGCTAAAATATTGCATCCTCATGCCGTTGAAGCAGCTTCCTGCGTTAAAAGCGCCTGTCACTTTGTCGAGATACTGGAAAATCAACCTGTGGACTTTGAACACTTGATGGTGAGTGTGGACATGGTATTTCTTTTCACGAACATTCCAATAGAGGTAGCAAAACAATAACGGAGAAATATTACACAGTCAGACGTCGTATAAGTAGCAAGACCCTGTCGAAGAAGCACCTACTGCATATACAAATGTGCGCAAGCAGGAGCATCAATTTGGGCCACAATTACTAACAGTCACAAACTTATTTATAGAAACAAACTTTAAAAACCTTCATCCATAAATCACAGCCTGGAATGCAATCGATACGCGTTACCAATACGTGTCATGACTTTCTCACCCAGTAGAGCTACAATCGCTAGCTATAAACAACAACAATAACAACGTGTTCCACAGATGTAAAACATGATCAGGAAATGAAATTCACCAACACTGTAGTAAATCCGGATAACAACCGTCAATCAATTGGTAGTTCATTAATGTGACTTTTGTACACAGATTACCTAAATCAACTATTATTTTAGATATTTAATGATAAAGTCCGTTGTTCGCATGTCTCAATGACCTGCAACTAGAAATATATACATTATTAGTACAATACGATGCACACGCAATCTAATAATCTTTATTCTATGGTCAAAACTTACTTTCAGCGCATTACTATGCATTCACATGAAGTAATATCTTTTCCTGCGACTATCCAGTAATGCACTCATACATTTAAGAATGGGTCAACAATAGTCGTCATTATTCTGTAGGTGTATATGAATCCATAATCCAATGCCTTTAACCAATTAGGAACATCCAGAGCGTGAGTTATGATCATAATCCAAAATTTCTGAGTAATCATTACAAACCTCCATTTTTCATAATTCACGAGCTATAATTTTCGAATCCTGCGAAGTAGGTTGCTACACTATGACATAGATTTTTGCTTGTCAGTGTGTGTGTGTGTGTGTGTGTGTGTGTGTGTGTGTGTGTGTGTGTATGTTTGTGTGTGTGTGTGTGTGTTATTAGTTTAAACGTTTAGAAAATATTTGATAATAAACATCTGTGTTGTCGTGGAAAAAGTATAGTATTCCACTCGCGAGTTATGACCATTACTCATTCGTATACGCCGCTAGTCCTAATGGGTTCGCCGCGTTAACCTTCCGAATGAGTAATGGTTATCACAACTTGCTCCACGAATAATATACTATTACTCCTTGGTCAAGGTCACATCTTGAGCTATAACTCAAATTCTCCAAGCATATGCTTATAAACCTAAAATTTCTTCATCTTGATAACACTACATTCATTCAATATTCCCAAATCACTTTCCAATCGCAAGAATTAGTCACCGCCGATGTAAGAATTTATAAGGTTGTCAGCATTTAATGACCAATTAGTGTCAAGTTGCGTGATTTATGTATGCTGCAGCAAACCGTACTGTTCATCCTTGTCCAACGCATGGTGCCGATTGCCGCGTCGCACTCCATCCCATAGTAATGCAGAAAACTATAAAATCAATCCTTTGGGTTTTTCAATTGTCGCGCAAGTTCCTTGAATACGGGTTTATTTATAATTAGCTATTAAATGGTTTTTAAAACCATTTCTTAGGATTTGACGCATTTTTTTTACTATTCCCGAAAATTCAAGAAAACCCCCTCATTTAGAAATTAATTTAATTTTAAAATGTACACCCACGGAACAATTATCATAACATGCGCCCTCCTCCTTCTATGGATTATTGGAAAACCAACAAAATCACAAATTTCAGCAACCAAAAACCCAATTGCTTGCAAACGCAAAAGGATTAATATTGTATTTTCACGATATACGAAGCAAACACCATACGCGCGGGAAATGAAATGAATTATAATGCATCTTTATGCACAAAAAATGAATTTAAAATGTTGATAAATACAACAAAAAAGCGTTCCATGTCTTGAAAACTCACCTTTACCAAGCAGGCCCCATCCACACACACGGAAAACTATCTAGCATTTCAAAGGTAACTGAGACTTGTTTAGTCTACACCGAAATATAATTCGCTATTAATCATATAATTAATAAGAGCTTTGTCCTTTAATGGCAAAGAGGTACACTTGTATTATAGAGGGCAGCGACATTAAGTATTCGGGAATTCCAACTCTTATTTACCTCCATGCGGGTGGGGTCCCATCTATGGCATCCGGTCCCCAACGACCTCTCGCGACCTCCCTATTACATCAATATATATATATATATATATATATATATATATATATATATATACATATATATATATATACATATATATTGACGTGATAAGGGATCATGAGAGATAGATCATTGAAACCCAAATTCTACAAATAAATCCCACCAAAATATAAAAGAGTCTGGAAAAACGGAAATTTCCATAAATTCATGGTTACGTCTCGTATAATAGAAGCGTACTTTTGTTCATTGGGGTACAAGAAAAAAATGCAATTGCGCATGTATAAGTAATCACCCTGTATGATATAAGCGTAATGTAGATAAATAGCAAGTAACGTAAGTTGTATCTATAAAAATAATTAATTGTAAGATACCATAAAACGCATTTAAATGCAGACGCAAATCGATCATTTTCAGATAAATACAAAGCCATTTATTTTTACTTATTAATTATCAATATATTTTGATAAAAATGCTTTTTATTTTCTGTAAATAGCATAGAATAGTACTAGCTTTACACATTTGAGTAAAAATAAGTAATTTCGTGTATTTAAAACCCCAATTCTAATAGGAGTATTGAAAACGCGTTTGATGTTTCTATAAAATGCAATCCTTTTGCATTCAAAAGCAATTAAAGCCAAAATTAATTATCCTGTGGATTACAGAAATTCATTTTAAATAAGGAAATCTCTAGAAAATTAGTCGTACGTATTTAGAACTACGTTAATATCTAATAAAATATTTATTCCAAGGAACGTCCCGATCATTGAAAACCCCGGAAAATGTAATATAAATTGATAAGAAATATTTATGATATTCGCATTCACTGTAAGATAGAAGGAGACCGTGAGCATTAATGTTATGTATTAAACAAAGAAGAGGCAGCGCGCTTCACGAATAAGCGGAACGAGATTACAATAGAATAATAAGCTTAACAAATTTGAACGCTAATGAGGATTTCCAAGAATATTACGTAAGATTGACGTTTATTATTTAGAATGGAATCGCACAAATTCTACGTGGTTCGAGAAAATAGATAATTTGGATATATAAGGAAGCGTTTTCTTAAAAACAGGGATCATTCGATTCTTAAATTCGATCGCGAACTATTATTTTGATAAGCTGTTGCTTTGCGAAGAAAATATTTGAAGTATGCAGTAGGCATACTGTAATTTAATAATTGCGATGGTACAATGAATATAGAAGTGATGTTTTAAATGCAAATTACATAAAATATGGAATTTATTAAATTGCAATGAAGAGGCAAAATTCTTCAACGTAACGCCATTTTAAAAATTTTATTAAATAATTGAAAGGAAGATTTAAGCATAATGTACTTTGGTAAGTGTTGTTTGAAATTAGGATTGTAAATATGGAAAATCGTATAGCTGCTTTGGCGTCAATTTAAAATAAGAAGATATTTAATTACGATGAGCATTTTTGTGGATTCTGCAAGTATTACTCTTAGATTTATTTTAACTGATATTGGAATATTTGTATTTAATCTAAGGTAGAATAATAAGTGTTAATCATATAATTTTTTTGTAAAGGATTTTTTTACCAGGAAAGTTTGTGGTCAGAGTTTGAAATACTCTGACCTTTTAATAGATTTCTGTCAAGAATTTTTTTGGATAAACAAACCTTACAAGCGTGGTAATAAACATAACCAGATAAACCATCCATAAAAGAATAAATTTAGTTATGTAAATTTAAAATAAGGTAATGAACAATTTTTATAATAAGTACTTTTTAGAAATTATTTTATGTTTGAAAGAAACGATGTTGTAAATGTTCTATATGCTTTTGTATGAGAGAAAATATTTTATACTGTGCAAACGCTTTAATATTGCTGTGTTTGATTTCATTTTGAGAACTCCGTCAATTCCGTTAAGTTAACCAGGCAAAGTTGAAAGGAAGGTAAGTGAACAACTTCAAGTTATACAAATTGCTGTATCTGTATCACAGCACTCTTTTAGTAATATATTAATATATTTCAACAATTTTATTTTAGACGAGTAGATGGGCCCGTCGTGCAACCCTAAATTGATTTTTATTCTGGTCTATTTTGAGCTCAGTATAACCCAGTTACTCTAAATGCATTTACGCATTGCATTTTTATTTAAAATAAAGCTAAAGACCCGTTTACTCCTTACAACAACATTTTCATATCATCAATAAACATTTTTTTAATAATCAATATTAATTGTCCTGTACATATACCCCTTTAAATGAGTTTTAATGGTAATAAAATACACTCCCAATAAGTTAAAACACTCAAGCACAAAATATCAGCACAAATGTTCATGTAAAAGCAAGAAATTAATTTTCTTTACCTGGAGTAAGCTTCGTCAATCGTTACCTCTGGAGATGTGTACCAAAAACCCTCGTCGTTGTTTCCATATACCTCGTGATAATGCCTAAATCCAACTGATCCCCACTCGCTATCCAAATCTCTGCCACCTTTTTAGTATCTCTACCCGGATAATTGTCTTGACCAAACTTAACCTTTCATAACCACTACACATCACGCATACTAGTTAAGCTTTTCGATTTGCTTACCCAAGTACCATCTTATCATTAGGTTGTATCGTGTAGTAACAGCACCTTTGATACGTTAGCACCCACTTGTGCAAATCACTTTTAATACATTTCTGGTGTTACTAACATCTTCATATACTTTAAAATAGGATGTTGTATGCTACTTCAACGAATAAACAATAATCAATACAACGTAAGAGCATATACTAGCAATTACGTAAGAGATCTAACCGATATAAGATCTAAGAGCAAGACAGCTTTAATATCTCTATCAGTGTATTTATACGCTTTTCCAAACCACTCACGAAACCTCTTTTCATAGAAAAGCTATTTTCTAAAACCAATTCTCTAAATTTTTCTCGTAACGATCTTTAAATTCTGAAAAATTCGTTCACTAACATCAACGGATGCGAGCTTCTCAAAACTGCTAGCCTTCGACCAATGATATTGCTGTCCCCCGTTACAACGTTCACCTCCTAGCTACCTTTCTCCGTTTCACCCATATTTATTGTCTCTTTTAGAACTCCTTTGAAGATACAGAAAATCGATATTGTTGTTGACCTTCATATCTCCCGTGTATTTTAGGCATGTGTTGTAACAAACGTTTTCTTATACGTGTTCTCTGTCTGTTTTACATTATAGATCTTTCCTTTCCCTTACTCTTGTTATATTAGCAGCTTGTCGGACCGACCATTGCAAACAATTCCATAGAAATACTGTTTCAACGTATATTTCAGTTCTGTGGAACTTGACATTTAACTAACAGGTGTTTGTTTAAAATAATAATTCCGAGTTTAACATTTTTTAGGATTTGTTTAACGAACGTTTTCGTTTATTTAAATGGAAATATGCGTTTAAGTTATTGATCTTCTATACTCAAAAGCTCCGTTTCTTATCCCATGCGCTTGATTTAAACTATTACAACTAACTATGCGTATCCTTGAGTTTTCATGCCACCTACCCGTTATGCAATTTTAACCTTCTGATTTAGAAATACAAAAATATCTTAATAACCTTCCGTTTTTCACTATCTAAACTGATTAATTTGGCGCGTAAATAAGTTGTTCATATTTCCTATATACACAGTTGTTAAAATTTTATTATTTAGACCTATTTAACCCATAATTCCACGACAATATATATATATATATATATATATATATATATAGTTATTTTACTTAATATCTTTTCTAGACTTAGAGAAAGGGATTTTTCCTATTTTTTTAATCATCACAATTTTACATGTGATTGTCTTTATGTCCAGACGATGAGATCATAGACGCTAGCGTGATACACTATTAATCAAAACAAATGAATCAAGAACTGTAATAATTATAGAACACATAGTTACGTTGCTGATATCATTTTTAATCTTTGAAACCGCCATAACAAATTTCACAGCATTTGAGTATGAACAAAATACAAAATTAATCCTTACTTAGATCAAGAATGCATGTAACCTAAAAATTATATTTCGTAAAGGAAATAACCTAACTCTATTGCTGGGATTTGCTAATTAAGAAAGTATTAAAATGAAATATGATTATAAACATTTCAAAGGAACGTCACAAGTTCTTTAACCACAAATTTATTAAATTTAGTCATAAAGTGGTTTAAAAAAGTGTAATTTTATTTGTTATTTGAAAAGTACAGGGGTTTGAACCTATTAAAATGTTTTTGTTCCATTCTGTAAAGCTAATCACCAATTTTTACATACAGTGCCAGAGGAACTGGATTCTTGTTATCAACTGACATCTAAACTACTTCGTCTTGTAGATGTACTATTGAGAAATAATATGATGTGAAATATAAATTGGCTCTCTTTTGCAATTGTTTATTTTAAATTAATTCTAGTCACTTTAACTAAAAAGTTTATGTCCATTGCATAGATGTCGGCATTTTAAAGTGTATATTTTTTACTGTATTTAACTTTAGTAATCTTACAGCGTTTACAAGTTCGGTATCAAATTCATCTCATAGTACACTTCTAATTTAAAATTCCGGAATGTATGCCAAGAACTAAATAAAATAAACGTTAGTGATTTTTAGAAAGTCATAAATAATAGGTTGTATGGTAGAAAAATTATTAGCACTGCAATGGTCGTAGAATCATTGAAAAAGGATATCCGTTCTTCGCCCCTTCTTCCTTTCATCCGCAGGCGCCTGTCAAATCCAGTGACTTACGCTGTCATTTAATTCTATAGTCTTTAGGATATTCTCTACTTAATTTGATGCGTGTATTAATAGACGAGAACTAGACTGCGGTATGATTTTTTTATGTTTTCTTTTCATAGCGCAGCATTTCATTGATTTTCCATTTTAAAATGCTCAATTATTCTTGGAAATCCTATCTTCTGTCGATCTTTAGATTGTTTTCACTTGTACTGTCACATAGAAAGCCCTGAAACCTGTAAAGCTCGAGCTTGGCAGTTTTCACGACTCCAACAACGGTCTTATCGACAACATGGAGTGTTTTCGAGTCTGTAAACCCACGTTCATCCTAAATGTTCTACAATTTATTCTTCGTATTCTGCTAAATCTCGAAACTAATCTCAATTTCCATCTAAAGCAGTTTGTTAATGATTTTACAACCAAAGCATGATTATGATGGCTGAACATCAAATATTATAATCCACAAAGGTGGTGCAAGGTAATTTGAAATTCGCCATCTCCTTTTTAGTGATCGTTTCAGGCACGGGTGTGTAACAAAGACGCACGTAAAGTATATAACCATAGCAAATACGTAATCGTCGCCGTAAGCGCGATTCTCGAGTGCCATAATGTTAATGATCATTTGTTTGTACTGTGGAACGAAAATTCCCGCGGGGTTGTTAGTAAATTTTAATGTCTTCCTCTACTAGTAGCTACTGCCATTTTATGCCCTAAAACCGGCGCAATTATTAGATCGAAACGCTGTGTTATGAAAGCGAAATTAAAAAATTCCGTGTTATAATAACAATTACATGTCGACATACAAATTGCTTTCATTGTACTCGTAAAAATTCCTTTATGTAATAAAATTATCCATACTAAGAAAACTGCTATCCTTGTAAGCGCGGATTTTCATTTATTTGAAAATTACATGCGACATAATAGCTTTGGCATTTACATTATGTGAGATACTTCAAATAGTTATGTATACCCGAGTATAAAGAAAACAGGAAGTTTTGATGGAAAATAGTTAAAGTTTCTGGTGCGTTATGGCAGGGGTTTTGTTGGGAATTACAATACGTTATGATAGTATATTGTCTAAAACTTTTTTATTGTATTTAACAGTAGAGCATTTGAGCCGGTTTACCCGCTTCATTTTTACCAGCAATTACATTTCCACACACATCTGGATCAAATTTACATGTAAATTTCCATAACGAGGGGGAGCAAGAAGGGATTTTCTCCTTGCTCCCCTCATTGCTCGGACACTACCACATCAACCATTTTGATTACGTCACATCCTCCTTCTTTCCACCCGCGAGATAAATCTTTCTCCACATTTCCACCCACGAGATAAATATGTCTTGTTTGATATTAATTAATATTAGATTTTTCTCAGCTACCTGAATTTCTAGGAATTTTTTAGATAGCATCATACCCCAGGGAGCTACCCTCATTTTAAGATTTTTTACCAGCAGCGATTTCTAACCGTCCTTATAAATTTTTTAGCCATGCGATACATCAAACTAGTCTAGAATGTTACGCAGAATCCGAATCTGTAAACAGATTTAAAATCCGACCAACCTTTACCGTTTTACACACATACCCTCTAGCGAACATATAAAAAATTATTTTTGTTTCTTTCGAGATAAATATATCTTGTTTGGTGTCAATTAATATTAGATTTTTCTGGGGATCCCGAATCTTTAGGAATTTTTAAATCGGAGCAACCCTCGACAAAATTGTACCCTTATACCTAAAATCAAACTTATTGAAATTTGTATAAAAGTATTGAGCGAATTCTAATTCTAGTACTTTTTTGATCTAAGACAAATATTTAAGATGTATTTAATACCAATAGCCCGACAAACTAATTTTATTAATTAATTGGGTATAAAGTTGTTGTTTATGACTTCGAATACACACCATGCTATGCATAAGGGTACCAGAATTATTATGTACAAAGTCCTTAAAGCTATTTAGATTAATATTCAGAACCACACTTCGTGAGACCCCTTTAATCTTTTTAATCGTGTCTTTCACGCTTACAATACAGTAGGACTTAGCCCTACTACCAACAAATTCTAATACTAGATCCTCATTAAATTCTTCTTTGAATTTCTCTACAACTTTTTGTGGACAAGCGGTATATTGTATTTATTATCCGCGGGGTAGTTACTCTTTTAAGATACATATATCTCGTTTGGTATCAACTAAATTAGGTTTTTCTAGGGAGCCCAAATCTGTAAATAGATTTTAAATAGGACCACTCCTTACAAAGTTGCGCATTTTAAAGCCCAAACCTCTAATTTTTGCCTATCTATATTTAACTCCATCTTTAAAACCTTTTTTTTTTCGCACTGTTACTATAAAATATGTTAGTATACGGGTAGCTCGAACGTGTAATTGATCACGACTTATAGCTCCCTCGGAGGTTTAACAATTCTAAGACCATTGTCGTTTGAAAGGAAATTACCAGAATGGGAGCGGGTCGAAGTATAAATTAGACGGATAATTGACCGAGTTTTTTCTACCTTTTACGAGGGAAGCGGAAGTTAACAGTCACCAAGTATCTAATTCTTATTTGGGCGGTATCGAGTACTTGCCGGTGTATGTATTCGAAGTAAAAAACACGATTTGTACACGCAGCTTATTAATAAAATTAGTTTATCGAGCGAAGATGACAAGCGTTACATCATCCCCGGAAGCATATCAACCTACACATGAGGACATCAAGATATAGGTCTAAGATAGTTGTTTATATTTGTATTGACTTTGTAAATCTATAATATATATTAGTTTTAAGATTCTATAATTTTTAAGTTCTTCTCCCACCTTCCCTTCTTCCAAATCCTTCCTGCTTCTATCCTGGTGGACAGAGTATACTTGTTATCTCCACGTGGTGTTCGCTGGACACAGCGGTTTCAGATTTCTCGAGAAATGGTTGGTTAAAGCATATGCCTTGGGTAGCGAAAAAAAAAGGTTTTAAAGATGGAGTTAAATATAGATGGGCAAAAATTAGAGGTTTGGGTCTTTAAAGGGCGCAACTTTGTAAGGGGTGGTTCTATTTAAAATCTATTTACAGATTTGGGCTCCCTAGAAGAATCTAATATTAGTTGATACCAAACCAGATACATTTATCTTAAAAGAGTGACTACCCCGCGGATAATAAATACAATATACCGCTTGTCAACAATAAGTTGTAGGGAAATTCAAAGACGAATTTAATGGGGATCTAGTATTAGAATTTGTTGGTAGTAGGGCTAAATTCTTACTGTATTGTAAGCGAGAAAGACGCGATTCAAAAGATTAAAGGGGTCTCACGAAGTGAAGTTAAGAATATTAATGTAAATAGTTTTAAAGACAATGTACATAATAATTCTGGTGCCCTTATGCATAGCATGGTGTGTATTCGAAGTCTTAAACACCAACTTTATACCCAATTAATTAATCAAATTAGTTTATTAGGCTATTGGTATTAAATACGCCTTAAATATTTGTCTTAGATTAAAAAGTACTAGAATTAGAATTCGCTCAATACTTTTATACAAATTTCAGTAAGTTTGATTTTAAGTATAAGGGTACAATTTTGCCGAGCGTTGCTCCAATTGAAAAATTCCTAAAGATTTGAGCTCCCCAGAAAAATCTAATATTAGTTGACACCAAACAAGATATATTTATCTCGAAAAAAACCAAAATAATCTTTTGTATTTTTGCTAGAGGGTATGTGTGTAAAACGGTAAGGGTTGGTTGGATTTTAAATCTGTTTACAGATTCAGATTCTGCGTAAAATTCTAGACTAATCTGATGTATAGCATGACTAAAAAATTATAAGGACGGTTAGAAATCGCTACTGGCAAAAAATCTTCAAATTAGGCTAGCTCCCTGAGGGATGATGCTATCTAAAAAATTCCTAGAAATTCAGGTAGCTGAGAAAAATCTAATATTAATAGATATCAAACAAGACATATTTATCTTTCGGGTGGAAAGAAGAGGCGGGTGTGACGTAATCAAAATGGTTGATGCGATGGTGTCCGAGCAAGGAGGGGAGCAAGGAGGGAATTCCTTGCTCCCCTCCTTATGGGAATCTTCATGTAAGTTTGGTCCATATGTGTGTGGAAATGAGATTGCTGGTGGAAATGGGGCGGGTAAACCGGCTCAAATGCTCTACTTTTAACCAACGCAGCACTATGCATTTCCAAAATCAGAACAGAAAAGCTGCGTGAGAGAGTGCAGCTTTCAATGTTTTAATGTTTTGAATACAAGTAGAAGATGGCGTTTTGGAATTTGTTATCTTGATTTTAACCTGGATTCTTGTTCATAATTTCAAGGATTGTTGGCTTTTTGTGAAAAGTGAAATTGATCAATCCGAAGAGCTGCAAAAACAGTGAAACCAGACATTAGTTTTCTCTTTGCAAATTACCAACAAACAACCTATGTAGGAGTCATTTTCGGTTTTGAAACAGATTGTAGAGCACTCGACACAGATGTTCGGAAGCATTTTCATAGAAAGTCACCTACAACATTTGTTATTGAATTTGAATAAATGGAATTTGGGTAACTTGTGATGTTTCTTTAAAATGTTTATAAACATATTTCATTTTAATAATTTCTCAATTGGTAAATCCCACTAATAAGATGAGGTTGTTTGTTTCCCTTAAGAAATATAATTTTTTTATTACATGCATTTGTGATTTAAGCCAAACTTTTTTTGTAACTTACATTATTTATACTCAAAGGTTTTCAAATTTATTATAGCGGTTTTAAAAAGTTAGAAATGGTACCATGGTTACTTTGTATAAAAGTATTACAATGTTATAATTCATTTGTTTTGTTTAATAATGTATTACGCTGGCGTCTATGATCTCATCTTTTGAGCCCAAAAACGTTCACACGCAATTTATGCCGATACAGAATATAAAAAATCCCTTTCTGTAAGTTAATTTTACATATACTTGATATGAAACAACACAAGGTAATTTCAGTTTGCAGTTTTAATTCATCTGTGCCAAGTTTGTTGTAGAGGTCTTGAATTATTTTATATAGGAATATGAATCTTTTATAAAGCACTTCATAATTAGCATTTAAAAAAACATGTAACTTGAGTAGGTTAGTTTATCTCTAAGAATAGGTATCGAACAGACTTATGTTAGTCAACAAAGTTTGAATAATACCCTATCAGGTTGTTTAATTTTAATTTCAGGTAGACCTTAGTTTCATTAAATTAACAACTTTACGTTGGGCATAAGCATGATGTGGACAGCTAGTTTCTCTTGAAGTTCCCTGCAGATAAATGCTTTTAGTTGTATGCGAGTTACTACAAGCAAAAATCACTCTATAGGTATTTATGAAAACCTCTGAAACTATAACCTACAAAAAATCGTAAAGGAACATTTTTAATTAACTGAATAAGTTTATAAACTTACCCACAGTACGTTTTCTTGTCATTAGATTAAGAATTTATATAGTAATCGTATTTGGAAAAAACATTTTCCAATAAGCGAAGAAAGTTTTAATATATTTGATTTTTAATATTTGTACAAGAATGTCTATCATGCACTTGTAATGAAAACTTTTTTATTGGTGTTTTTTTAATATGAAAATGTAATAGTTTTAGTTTCATCATAATTAGGTCTTCAGCCCTGGAACTGGTTAGACGCGTACCCTCATTGTTTTTTATTCTGAACTAACCTACACAATTCCCTGAAATTTGCACAGTCTGCATCTATTCACTATCTTATTTAGGTCTACATCTACCTTCTTTTTCCTTTCTCAGCTTGTAATATATCCCATACTATTTCTCAAAAATGCCTTAGAACGTATTCTGCCCTTCTATTTCTCCCATTTTTTCCACAGATATCCTTGTTCCCCTACTGTTTCTAAAACCTATTTGTTATTAACTTTGTCTGTCCATGCTATCATCCTCATACATCTGAAGAACAACATTTCAAAACGCTGCTACCGTTTTTCTATCTGCTTTTCCTACTGCCCGTATTTCATAGGCATATTGTGCTATGCTCCACACATATGCTTTCAACAATTTTCTGCTTGTGTATATGTTTGTTGTTTTCATCATAGGCGCTGTTCTTTCTTGTGAGATGCAGTTCGGTCCCCTTCTATTGTTTTACAACTATATACTCTATTTCACCAATATTCAGTGATATGTGAAGGGGAGGCGGCTCCGTGGCGTAGTGGTATGTGTGTGACTACTACGTCCAAGGTCCCGGGTTCGAATCCCGACACGGTCCGCTTGAAAAATGTTAGGTGAGCATTTTTCACAAAAATACACTCTCGTTCGGATGAGAGGTAAAATGGAGGTCCTGTGTGTGAGTGTTGTCATGCACGTTAAAGATTTCTACCTTGCTTGGAACAGCAAGGGTTCGGCAAAATTCCAAATTTTCTAGGTAAAAAAAACTCGCTTCCTAGCCAATGTACTACCTTCTGGTGGAGCCTTGGAAAATAACATGTAAGGTATGTGAGGGGGACGCCCAAGGTCCTGGGTTCAAATCCCGACACGGTCCGCTTGAGAAATGTTAGGCGAGCAGTTTTCACAAAATTTCACCCTCGTTCGGATGAGAGGTAAAATGGAGGTCCCGTGTGTGAGTGTTGTCACGCACGTTAAAGATCCTTACCTTGCTTGGAACAACAAGGGTTTGGCAAAATTCCAAATTTTCCAGGTAGAAAAAAACGCGCTTTTTGGCCAATGTAGTACCTTCGGGTGGAGCATTGGAAAATCACATGTAACGCGAGTACTTCACCGAGGTTTCCTGTAGATTACCGGCTATATTTTTCGAGGCCAAAACTGTACGTAACAAATGTTTCACTTTGTATTTAAATTTGAATCATGCTAGGATTTCATTACTTTGTTGGCGTTTAATGAATCGAAAAACATATGAATTTTAGCAGTTGCAAAAACGGCAAAATTGGGTCTCTCTTTGCTAACAAACGCAATTTATGTATTGAAACACTTTTGCTTGTCTATGATAATAAAAGTGTATTTGCTAGAATTTACTCCTGTGCTAGAGCGATGAGCAGGAAATTCATGGTCAAATATGTGAAAAAATTAAAATTAGGTGCCCTACACCCGTTTAAACACTAGTTCCTATAATCCTAGGAATGATGTAGCTACCTTAAGGTATGTATACCTAATGACAAAAAGATTGACTATGAACAGGGTATGACTGAAATAGAAATACGTTAATATAATACAACAGGAGACAGTAGTTTGCATTTCAAAATAATAATAAAATAAATAATAATATTTAGGTGAACCTCTGCAGGTTCCAAGATTTTTACCATAACCACTGATGTACATCTAGATCACCACAATGAAAGATGTGTACTCACTTATAAAAACATTTATTAACTTATTAATAAATTTTATTATAGAAAAAAGAAACAATAAACATGTCTATAATGTGTACTTAGAAATCTCCTTGTTTTATATTTTGTAAAAATTACTGTTTAATATTACTGAACCATTTCAAATCTAGTTTCACTCTCCTGGGACTGGTTTGACGCGTACCATCATTGTTTTCTATTCTGAACTAACCTACACATTTTCCCTAAAATTCCCACAGTCTGTATCTTTCACTGTCTGAGTACGATATTCTGATTTAGGTCTAAATTTACCTCTCTATTCCTATATCTGCTTGTAATATAGCCCGCACTATTTCCCAAAAATGCCTTAAAGCATATCCTGCTCTTATAAATCTCTAATTCTTTTTGTTTCGGACAAATCTTTATTCCCCTACTATTTCTATAACCTCTTTGCTATTAACTTTATCTCTCCATGTTGAAGCATAACATTTTAAAAGGCTTTTTCCTTTTCCTGTCTGCGTCTCCTGATGTCACTATTTCATAGGCGTACAGTGCTGTGATCCACACATATGCTTCCAACACTTTTGTCCTTGTTTCTATGTTTGTTGTCTCTCTCTAATGTTAGGAGTCATTTCTAGGAACACGCGAGTTATGTGATCCCCCATTTATTATATCAATATAAAACTAATACCTAAGAAAGTTATTAGGAAATATTAGGAAATATTAGGAAAATGCAACAATGTAATTAAAAGACAATTTATTACAATTTATATTCAGTTTATAAACGTTCATGGGAACGGAAGCGCTAGAAAGTAGCACAAGGATAAGTGACACTGCAGATGTCAGGTCACAGACGGTCGTAGGAAGTCACGTACCGAGATTACGCAGAATAAGCCTGCAACATTGTAATTATGAATAGCTTTTAAGATAGCAATTATGTATCATGAATGGAATCAAGTGTAAGCAGACATTAGGTCTGCAAATTCCCACAGAATTGTGAGGGGTAGGGAGATTATAAAAGGACCGGGAGCTCCACTCGCGGTCAGTTCATCAAACGTTCAGCTTTTGCATTGCAGTTCGTAGATAACTCACTGTACAATTAGTTTAAGTATTTGGACTTAGAGTAATAATTCAAGATTGTCTAAATTCAATATTTAACTTCTGTATAAAAACTTAAATAAATGTGTTAAAGTTCAAAGAGTCTTTTTAAAAAGGACCGCTCGAAGCCACGAACCTTAACTCGCGTTATCGTACATTTCTTATCGTCGAATAAACCAGGCGAGACGTAACGGAAGTCAGATGTGTTCAAGTCAGATGAATTAAAATTGGACTCCTTATCTTGAAACACGACTGTCGAATTGCTTTGTGGTAAGTCTGATGAAGCCCTATAGTAAATTTACAAGATTTTATTTTTTAATACTTTTTTTACAATGCATTTAAGTAACATCTGTAGAAATAACGTTGTTATGTTTTTAATATTATTAAAGTTCACAAAATTCAATTTTTAACATCTTTAGAAGATCAACACTTTTAGAAGTAGTATCGTTATTGTTTCACCTTGATTCAGTATACACAATTTACGTACTAACTACATAATGGTTTTATCTAATTAAGCATCAGGCAGTTGTTAGTTATAAGGAGAATTGAGATCTTACGTTTATTCTTATGGAGCTCATCCCGAAACTTTAAAGTACGTGAAATTTCTAATTTTTACCTGTTCTTGGTATGTTAGAAAAGAAACGATTCTTTAATCGCCAAATAAATGAAAGCTAGTATTTGATTGTTTGGAAAACTAAAAACTTCTGCAAGTCTTCTGATAATTACCAGAAATTTCCTACGGTTAAACATTTGGTTTCAATGATCTTATAACATTTAATGCACACTTATTTAAAATGTTCTAGAATATTTACTATTATAAAAACTCTTTTAAAAGAAATGAGCTTTTAGTGTTTGTTCCTTTTGAGCAATTTTAAAATACGTGACAACTTTTATTTCCTGATGTTGCAAAAATTTGATTCTTAAACCTTAATATTAGAATATCATATCATAGTTGTTGAAGGCAATTTTTATTAGTTTATTTTTTTTTAGAGCGCATTTTACTAATAAAAATTTAAGGTATGAATTATGTTTTAAAGGCGCGCAAGTAGAATTGTAATGAAGACAGATCTGACTTTTATATTCGAATCACTGTTCATTCCGTTAATAATTTAAAGATCTAGGATTGTGTAGAGCGAACTTAGACTCGATAGAGATTAGTAATTTTGAATTGAAATTTTTTAAAAACTTGAAACAATGAAATTTCTTTATGCACATACTACAGACATGTTCTTTATAATGTTTGTTTTGTTCAATGGTGAAATTTATTAAACAGTTTATATATATATTCTCATGTGAGTGTACATTTTTATTGAGGTGATCTTGGATGTATCTGAATATTTCTAGAAAGGTGTCGAAACATTCAGAGGTTCATATAATTATTAGCATATTATTTTATTATTATTTTGAGATGCAAACGGATTGCTCCATTTGTGTTATAAGTTGTTTTATTTCAGCTTTACCTTGCTTATAGTCCATCTTTTGTTATTAGGGATATTTTCCTTGGGGTTCCTACACCGTCTCTAGGGTAATTAACAACTAATATTTAAACGGGTGTAGTGGCGCCTAACTTTAATTCTTTGACATCGATCTATCGCTGGAGTAAAGTCCAGAGCTAGCACATGGGATTTTAACATCTTAAGTATACGGGCTAAAAGTTTATTTCAAGCCATACATACTTTTATTTAATAAGCAAGCGTCAATACTAATATGACCTGTGGATAGACCGTAATATTGTATAAAAAACAAGAAATTTTTTTAAACGCTTCAGTATAAATAAATAAAAGACTAATTTTGATCAAACTTATACCTATATAGATATATCCGTCAAAACAAACACACAATATTATCTTGTATCCTTCGCCAATATAAAAATTTTGAGAAGATATATCTAAGGGAACCATACAACACTACTGATTTGCACGAGTTGCCACGCAAAGGAATAAGTTTAAAGTTTCATTACAAAAATATTCAAACCACACCCGTAGAATTTGTATTATTACTAACTCAAACAACAACCATAGTTTCAATAGTCGACGGTACAATTTTCAAGTCTGCCGTAACATGAAAATGGTACAAATAATTATATCCTTTATTAAATGATTACACCTCCGACACGAATCATAGATTTAAAACTTAAAGGAATTTTACACTGATAAGTCAGAAGACAACAACCATAGAAACAAGGAAAAGATTGATGAAAGCATGTGTGGAGCACAACACTGTAAGACTGTGAAATCTAGACAGTAGGAGAAGTGAACAGGAAAAGGGTGCTACAGACGTATGATGAAAATGTTACGTTCAGTCCTTGTATCCAGATCATTTGCTCATACTTAATTTAAATTCCATATCTCCTATTGGTTCCACGATTATTTTGCATGATTAGTTTGTAGATTTGTCTCCTTTTCAATGTTAAACAATAATTTGTCGAAACATCTTGTGGAATTCTATTAAATATTCACTTACAAAGTTAAACATTTTTAATCTATTTTATTTTGATAGTGGGAAAACCTAGGGGCTTATTATTACAAAGTATGGAAAAGTGTTTTGGTTATCAAAGGTTAAAAATGTTAGCAATATGTGTTCGCTTAAATAAGTTTAAAAAGTGTTGTTTGTCAAAACATTTGCTTCAGAAACATTCTAATAAGGTGTTTAATTTGTTAGCATGAAACGTGGGTTTGGGATCAACAAAGGTTAGGATGCTTGCAATATATGTTTGCTTTAATATGGGAGAGTGTTGTTTATCAAAAACATTACGTTAAAACGTGGTATCCCGTTATCAAACATTTGTTTGCAGACCCAGATTTCGAATAATTGAAATTTTCCACCTGGTTATCTTTTCAAGGCAATATACATCAAAATAGCAAATTTCTATGATTATATCTAAGATGTAGGTCACCAGTTATACACGTATCCATATAATTTTGTAATGTTGGGTACAGATATGCCCAACAGGTTGAACAGACGTTGTTTTTAAAACACCAAGTTGGGTGTTCAAGAAGACGTGATTTGTGGATTTTTTCATGTTGTTTCGATGTCATTGGCTTTGTTATTTTCGCTTACCTGCAAGTGATGTTTTGAAAATACCGTTCATGCGTTTGTTTGGTCAACAGGAAATGTTTATAAAGGAAAACACGATACCATTTGGTAGTTTTCTCCACTTATACATACAAGTTAAGCGGCGAAAAAGATGATTTTTATGCAGCGTTCTTTCATATGAAGAGAATTAAAAAGTCGTGATGTTACTTAAGATGCTTTCTTTTAAGAGGCGTTATTGTGGTTCAGTTATGTAAAATCAAAAATAGTAACCGAGTGTAATTGTCTAGTAGAAGCGTTCGGTCTGGTAACAATTGCGGGTTAGTATACGCACTTTCAGAGTGGTCATAACAGCAGGTTGAGATTTTACGATGAGTACATACTGAAGATGGTCGAGTGGTAGACTCAAAATCCGATTTACTCTCCTTCGATACAAAAGAAAGGCTCAAGGTAGGATCATTCTGTTATTTTTTTCTTTCGTGCTTTAGAGGAAACCGATTTAACGTTGTACTCTAATTTTTACACGTATACAGACTTCGATTCAAAATTAACGACGCAAAATTAGTGTAAAATGTAATCACGCAATTGTTTTTCAAGTAACAATCAAGATAAATGGCTTGTATAGAAACATCCTGACAAATTTACTTGATTTAGTTAAGGTTACGGAACGTAAGTTTGTGTAGACGTAACCGAATAAAATTGACTTGCTTTGATTAGGGTTGAGAACATCAACAGCTAGTTATTGATTAATTATAAGTTAAGATAAGCTTATTATTTGGCTATTTATACTAAATACTTTCAGCGTTATAGTATTGTTTTTAAGATTTGTCCTGAAATGCATTTCAAGAGATAAGAGTTACTTGTTTTTATTTTATTGCTGTTTTTGTACTTATTTAGGACTATGGACAATATGTAAGTTGATATATGACTGGGAAATAATTCCTAATTAATAATTGCTTTAATGTTATATTTATATGCTAGTTAACGCTTTTTCTTTATATAATGTTAACAGGATTTCTTGTAAATATCGCGCCTACTTGTATTAAATTCATTTCTTAAGGTTTCCTATTTTTCTTTCTGTATTACCCACCCCACTCTACGACATTTGGCTAGTACGGTAAGTCCTTACAAATTCTTATAATTTTTTCTTTCCCTTTTTTTGTTGTTGCGGTACTCCGTGCGGGTTGCTTTCTTTAATTGCCTCGCTTTCATTGTTTTCTCGCTTGTCCGCACGGATTACTGTAACAAAGATATTATGGACGGACAAGTGGTGCGTTTTCCACACCGCCACAAGAGATCAACCTCCAGGGAGGCTGATAGTCTTTGGCGTTGGGGAAGACGTGAGGGAGATTATCAACAGAAAGGGAGGCAAGCTACATTATAAGCTCACCTCACTAAATCTCAAGATACAAAAAGTGCAACCTGCCGCAGAGGCAGCTCAACCGGCTGCCGCGCAAAAGCAGGCTCAACCTCCACCTCCTGAGCAGCTACAGCGAGCTCCGCTCCTACAGCAACCTCAGGAGGCTGAGGTAGTTGAACCATCGACTGCGTCAAGCAGTCAGATGGATGCAGCAGACTCGGATCCGCTGCTAGTGGGATGGCTTGCGGAAGAGTATAGTAAAGCGTCGCTGGACAGCCCGCCCAGCGACGCTTGATAAGCAAGTTTGACCCGTCACAGACCAATGGCGGGACTAAACTTTATACAATTAAACCTGCAACATTGCAGGGCGGCTGCAGCATCGTTATGCAGACACCTGAGCAATAATCAGGCCATTGCCCTTATCCAAGAACCCTGGGTGGCATGCTCAGGAATCTCGGGATTAGGGAGTCTAAATGGTACTATCTTTGCGGCTAGTAACCAACCTAAGCCTAGGGCATGCATCTACATACCCAGGCACATAAATGCCCTCCTCCTGCCACAACTGAGTGGCCGTGACGTCACAGCCGTACAGATCACATGCAGGCTGGGAGGAATTACTGACATAATCTTGGTTTCAGCCTATTTTCCAATTGACCATGACCCACCTCCTCCGGAGTTGATGGCAGTCATTGATCACTGTAATAGGCACAAAAAGCATCTGATTATCGGATGCGATTCCAACGCGCACCATGTGGTATGGGGTAGCGCAGATACTAACCCTCGTGGAAAACTACTACTCGAGTATATATCGAGTAAGAATCTGGAGATACTTAACTGGGGCAGCGAACCCACGTTTGTGACATCTCGCTTCCAGACAGTCATCGACTTAACCCTTGCATCGTCAGATATTTCAAGGCATATCTTGAACTGGCAGGTGACGCCTAAAGCGACACTGTCAGATCACAGATTGTTAAGTTTTAATTTAAAGGCAGCAGTAGCTGTCTGTAAAGAATACAGGAACCCAAAAGCGACCAACAGGTCTGTCTACCTAGACAGCTTGGAGCAACGCCTTTGACATCACAAGGTACTGACAACCCAAAACTATAGAAGAGCTACAGAGATACTCGGTCTCTCTACAAAACTCCATCGTAGAGTCCTTTGAACAGGCATGCCCGGTCAGGACAGATTCTACTCGCTCCAGTACTCCATGGTGGGGCGCAGAGCTACAGAAGCTGAAAAGACCCTGGGCAAACTGTTTAATAAGGCAAAGAACACCAGAAGTATGGCTGACTGGGAGGCATATAAAAGCCACCAGCGACTATACAAAACGACAATTAGAAAACGACAGAGAGACTCATGGAAGACCTTCTGTAACTCAGTCGAGTCTACCAATGCAATCTCTCGCATTAACAGGATCTTGTCCAAAGACCCTCGTCATCAACCATGCTGTCTGAAACGTGTGGATGGTACATACACCACCAACGAGGCAGAAACAGCGGAGTTACTCGCGGACACGCACTTTCCAGGCAGTGTCACACGACCTTTGTCTTACGGGTTGGATCAACCCAGCTCGGCCCTAACGGGGCCGACTGGGAGGTTTCTAACCGGGTAGTGGATGAGAGAAAATTAAATGGGCTATCTCAACTCTCAAACCGTTTAAGTCCCTGGAAAGGATGGCATCTTCCCGCCCTACTACAGTGGGGAGTGGAGAGGCTGACACCGTTCCTTGTGGTACTTTTAGGGCTGTATTGCTTTTAGATACATCCCCAGCAGTTGGAGAGAGGTTAGAGTTGTCTTCATTCCTAAACCAGGCCGGAAGGACTACTCCCAGGCTAAATCCTACAGACCGATCAGTCTCACGTCTTTTTGCTAAAGACCTTGGAGAGATTGTGCGACAATGATATGAGGGAGAGGATAATGCTTTCTTATCCACTTCACCCAAATCAACACGCCTTTATACCAGGTAAATCAACGGAATCTGCCCTGCACGCTGTTGTAGGACGGATCGAAAAACCCTAGACAATAACATGTCCGCCTTAGGCGCATTTATTGATATTGAGGGTGCGTTCAGCGAAACTACTTTCGCAAGCATCGATAGAGCTCTACGGACACATGGAGCTGAGGACACCCTTCGGCAGTTTACCATGCAGATTCTGCAATGTCGACGGGTACACATAAATGTGGGGGAAACCTCAGTAATTAGGGTGGTGGATAAAGGCTGTCCCCAGGGGGGCGTGCTGTCACCGCTACTATGGAATTTAGTAGTGGACAGCCTTCTCCAACGTCTTAATGAGGCAGGTTTCTTCACGATAGGTTACGCCGACGACTTAGCTATTCTAATAGTCGGCAAATTCGAACAAGTGCTGTGTAATTTGATGCAAGCAGCACTAAGGATCACGGAGCTCTGGTGCTCCGACAACTTTAACCATCAACCCCAACAAAACGGCGTTGGTGTTGTTTTCCAATAAAAGGAAGCTGACGGTAACTAAATTGCCAATGCTCTTCCAAACTTCCCTGCCCTTATCAGCAGAAGTCAAGTATCTGGGCATTATACTTGATAAGAAGCTGAACTGGGCCAAACACCTACAAATGAAAACTAGCAAAGCCAACCAAGTGTTCTGGCAATGCAAACGTGCCATAGGCAAACTTTGGGGTCTCCCACCAAAGGCTGTCCTGTGGCTATACATCATGGTAGTAAGGCCGATGCTCTGTTATGGCGCTGTAGTCTGGTGGCGCAGGACCAGACGGGCCCATACAGTTCAAGACCTTACTCATATCCAAAGGGTGGCTTGTCTAAACATTACAGGTGCATTGCGTTCCACACCTACTGCAGCCTTAGAAGCCATCTTAGGCCTCCCTCCGCTGGACCTACATGTGGAGGAGGTGGCTTTGAGAGCGGCAATGAGGCTGCGGTTCAAAGGTCTATGGATCGATAAGGGAGGCGGTGGTAGACACCACAACATACTAAGAGAGGCGGTGCGGAACACACCTATCTTGGGAGGAGTGGTTGATTCGATCGCACCCATAATCATTTCCAGGAGGCGCTTTGGGGTTTGTCTAAACACTGAGGACGCCTCCTTAACGGAGATCTCCATCTACACAGATGGCTCCAAAACAAATGAAGGTACCGGGGCAGGCATTTTCTCCGATGACCTAGACCTTCATGAAAGTGTTGCGCTGGGCAGGCTGGTAACTGTCTTCCAAGCGGAGGTCATAGCCATCATGCACGGCGCTAACGCCATACTGGAACGTGGAATCCAGAACAAAGCTATACGCATCTTGAGCGATAGTAGAGCAGCTCTTCTGAGCTTAAACAAGCAGAAGCTTCTCTCGGGGTGGTATACCAATGCCATCGTGTTCTCGAGCTCGTTTCTGATACAAACGCCCTTGAACTGGTTTGGATCAAAGGGCATTCAGGAGTACATGGTAACGAACAGGCAGATTCTTTGGCGAGGCAGGAGCGGCTCGGGGTTTTGTCGGCCCTGAGCCATCGGTTGCTATTGCGCCATCTGTGGTGTTCTCCATGATAAGACAAATAACCCATCGCCGTCACAAGGATAGGTGGGCTTGTACATCAAGCTGCCGGCAGGCAAAAATGTTTATAAGGTCTCCCATGACCAAAATAGAAAAATTTGTCATACGCTTGCCAAGACAGAAACTACGGCTACTAGTAGGTATTCTGTCCGGGCATTGCGCTTTAAGGAAGCACCTGCACAGGATGGGTCTGTCAGACAACCCCACCTGTCGCGGTTGTCAACAGGAGGATGAGACGGCGGAACACATTCTGTGCACCTGTCCGGTACTCGCCCGACTTCGAGGATCCATGCTGGGGGACTTTTGGCCCGAGAAGGCCGGAATTCGAGACACCCCCTGGTCCGACATCCTCAAATTCACCTGCAAGGTCGGGTGGTTGAGCAATGAAGGACCAACCTAGGGCAAGGAAGGCAGCACAATGGGCCCACCAGGAGGCCTAAGTGCGCGTGGCTTTAAGTCACCCTTCCCAAGTTAATCAATCAATCAAAGTTAAGAATAAAAAGGTACTAGAAATGGTAGGGGAAGAAATAAATATGTGGAATACTGTAAAAGTTAGGAGAGATAGGCATGAGGGAATAGTCCGGAATTTATTAGAAGCAGAGATAGGAAAAAAGGAAGCTAGAGGTAGACTTAGCTTACACTATTGCACACAGTTAGTCAACGATGTAGGCTGTGGGAATTTCAGGAAAATGTGTAGGTCAGCTCAGAACAGAAGTCAATGGAGGTACGTATCCAATCAGTTACAGAACGGAGAACCTAATGATGAAAAAATTAATTCTACTTAAACCTGATGATTATTGTAAACAACTACAGATATTGGTTTTGCAATATTCTCAACAAATGTTGATTATCCGCGAAAGGATTTATAAGAGAGATAGTATGATCGGACGCATAGTGAGGCATGAGAGAATAGTGCGGAATATATTAGGCTGTGATAATTTCAGGGAAATATGTAGGTTAGCTTAGAATAGAAAACAATGAAGGTACGCGTCGAACCAGTTCCATGACGAAACCTAATGATGAAAAAAGTAATTGTATTTAAACCTCGTGATTTTCGTAAGCAACTACAGGTGCTGGTTTTGCAATATTCTCAACAAATGTTGATTGAACAAAAGGAGTAATTGGAAAACTATTGAATCGACAAATGTCTTAGTGGTGGGGTACTTTGGTAGCCATCAAATTATTTACACCCCTTCGCTTACCATTGAATATCAGTAAAATAGGGACATTTTTAGAAAACAATAGAAAAAGGGGAAAGCGTGTACATATGGTTTGTAGATCTGGAAAAGCATTCGACAATGGGAAAAAATGATCGAAATACTTAAAAAAATTGTTAATTTAGTAGTCACTTAATTCTTTGCAGCTGCTTCTCTTCTGAATTCCTTCTAGTTACTGTTCCTTTACATGATCCGAGCCATATAAAATTTTTTCATTTGCGTAACCTTTCCCTATCAAGAGCGGGCCGCAGTTACGCTTTATTGGCAATATTGAGCAACCTGCGGAGTCTTGTGAAATCAAAGATAAAATCCTCTTCCAATTAACTCAATCGAGGGATTTACCGCATATTTTTTGTTTACCTTAAACTAACAGTATGTGTAAATACACATAAATACCTGCGGTTCAATAATCGAAATCATAAACCAAAAGGAATTCCAGAGTTTCAAACCAAATGAATATTTTACGTCCGTCCGCTAAACCAAACACATTAAAAGCTAGTTATTATTTTGTTTGTCGGGAATCGAATCGATTGCTCAGCGATTGGTTTTAATTGCCAGGAATTTTTTACTTTATTCAAACAAAAGCAAACAAACTTTCACAACCTGTAATATTTGACTATGTTACGTGGTTCATAAACATTTTTTTCAAGTTTGTCTATAAATAAGTGATTAGCACTGCGGCAATTGAGTTTTATTGGGCACACTCGTGGGGTTATTAAAATTTGAATATTATAGAGTTAGTGTAGTGTTAAATCCCCAAGGGGCACGATACTTTTACACGTCAACAATAATTACAAACCATATATACTTTAGTGCATATTATTTTGACAACAAAATTTCTAGTAATTATTTAAAAATGCGGCATTTGCGTGAACTCTCCTACGCTCCTTATAGAAAATGAAATTACTATAATAATACAAAAATTATTAACTTTGCATTTTAATTCTACCGTCAAAAATCAAACATGTTACTATTAATGGAAAAAGGAAAAAGCATTTCCTGCTATAAGCATTTGAGTAATTACCAAGACATGCACCGTGTAATTCTATCCGTTTACTTTAATAACACATAATTGTAGCTCGAAGAAGATAATTACATTTAAGATATTCCAAGTTATATGACTTGTCGGGACCCTTTACGTGTTGATTTGCAAAATAAAATAAAGACTGCTGTCACTCTTCCCGAATTTTAATTAACACAAACTTGTAAACCTTAGATATTATTGAAGCCAATTCTGAAGAAACATTGGACGAGAAAGAATGAATACTTACGAACTCACTCTAGGTTCGAACAAAATATATTTTAAATGTTCCGTAAAAGTTTTAACATTTTTTTAAAGCTTTCTTAAGCCCAATGGAGACCATAAGATACAAAAAATTGCTCACTTTATCATGAAGGGTTTGTTTATTTACCATGTTGCAGCAGATGCATAGGAAACCAACCGTACAGAAGCTTCATTTATGATTTCACTTCAGAATAATCGTATTGTCATCTTTTTACCAAGTTTCGAACACCAGACAAGTTGTTAATAGATAAAAATAGCTGTTCGTGTATGTTGTAATTTAGCTTAATAATTGGAGGAGAAGATCTAATGGTGTGCTCAAGTGGACTTGAGAGAGTGGTCTCTTTAAGATGAAGGGATCTCGAGAATCTTCCGACTAAGCTAGGGGTCTATTCCTCGGGTAGAGCTTATGAAGAGTGGTCGTAGGTTTTATAACAAAAACATCGTTCACTTACTGACTCTAATAATACAAAATGGGGTGCAAAGGCCATCAATTTTAAACACGGGTTTGCCCTAAGGTAGGATTTGGAAGTCCTTAGAGATAAATATCGTATTTACTGCTAAAGCAGGAGCTGTAAGAAAAATATTATTAATATAATAATGAAGGACACAAGAGACGCACTCTTGCTACCTTCTACCATAAAGAAAAAGAATAGCTATTAATATCAATTATTTGAATTATTTGAAATTCCTCGATCTATTATTTTCCTTACGAGTGCCATTGGCCAAAGCCATAGACTTTTTCGTATCAGAAAATATGTAGCTATGGGAAGCTACCTGGGATATTGCCTAATCGACTGAGATGTACTGTGTTGCTCGTGCACGTCGCCACGTTGATAGGAGTCGTTGTCTAAAGCAAACACGTTTTGATATGGCTTAATACTTCCGCTATAATCAGTTTATTATGGTACAAAAGTATTAGTGTATCTAATCATTTCTGTGGACACGTTTTTTTTAACGTCCTATTCTTTCCATACGCATAAAAAGTACAGTAGTATACTGTTCGTTTGCTGTATTTGTCTTTATTAGTACAAGACATGAATTAACATTCAGAATCTTGAATCGTTTCTGGTTTTTTTTTTGTAGCCTCCTACGCCAATATCGGATGTAGCAGACGTACCTGTCCATTCTAGAAAGCACAGTTACTCCTATTTTTATATTCTTAGGTATTATAACTATTTCCGTTAATAAAGTTGATGTCGTTTTGTTCTTCATGCCTCAAAATGAAATTTTTTCGTCAACAACTTCAATTACGTTATTCTCCCTGTACAGTTGAACTTTTTACTAATACTAATTATTGCTACGTGATGATCGAACTTCTTACTACACACAGTTGTTCTCTAGTAGAAAACCCTCACCTTTGGAGTTAGTAAGCGAAACAATATTTGTACCACTTTTTATTACATTATATAGGAGCGGGTGATGAAATTGTAGTAGTGTCTCGGAAATTCACTAATCGAGGAATTTTTCCTATTTACTTTTCTACATATTATAGACGCCTTCCAAATTGTAGTACAAGAATAGTACTCTTTTAGGCTTTATTGTGCAAATGTGCCCTTCTCAGTTCACTTGCTTAGCTTTTCCAGGAATCTAAGTGTTTGTTTCTTCGGTTGTGTACGGAAGCCGGGATTTTGTTTTCCCTTCATATAATATTCACCTAACTACATATTCGAAACCTTTCTGATTTTGTTTGGAAAATTTAACAGCAGATTGGAGTAAAATTGTGTAACTTTGAATGGTACCTGGCTTACAACTACAAATTTTTGCGTGTGTCTAAATGAGTCTTTGGGCGAGTTAGCCGCAAGGATTGCTGGCTTCTTATATCTTTAACTTTTGTCAACAAATAATTGCTCCAAAAACTTACCTGACGTGTATAAATGCCATTACTAACCGTTTTATATTCGCTAAAGCTTTGAAGTTAACAATTAATGATTTTAATGAGGAGTTCACTTGATTCGAACCATAAATCATGAGTCAAACCGCGTAGTAGTTATTTATGTACCAAAAATAGTAAGTAGATGTTTATGCCCTGAAGACGCGATGTTACAAACCCGAGGATCTCTGATCCGAGGATTTGTAAGTCGCACGAGGGCATAAACATCTATTGATACTCGAGGTGTATACAGCTGTTGATGCCATACTAGTTCGTTGTTGCATCTAGAACATAAAAAATCTTTAAATAACGGAATTTTAAAAATATAGCTTAGCCATCATAAATTCATAAGTGATGTAAATGTCTTCTTTTATTACATAGGTTTATAAGATAATTTGTATTTATATATTATAATTATTTCTTATTTTTAGTGTTTTTGTTTACATTTTAGGTGACTATTTAAAATAAATAAAGTATTTTGTTGATGACAATATTTGATAAGCGCAGACGTAAATTATCTTGGATCCATGTGTCAATTTGGCTCACGAGTCAATTTGGGTCACCGGGTCAATTTGGGTCACCAGCTTAATTTGGGTCAGTGGTTCAATGGGTTGTGGGTCACATACCTATTTGGGTCACTAGGTCATGGGTCGCTTTTTCGGTGACCCATTTCATCACTGGCCCCCACCCCATATTGGTTCGACGTTTTTTTGGTATCTCCTCTAATTGAACAGTTACAAAATGCAGGCAGATTCAGCATAACAGCATTAAACGTTATGCAGTAGAGGCATTTCAATTTAAGAATAATCAACGTCATTTGACAGATTGGCAGCAATACAATATCGTGGCGTAGTCAACTTTTACGGTGATGGCTAGGAGGGTGTGTTTTATAAATACTCTGACATACAAAGGTTTTTTTTTATTAGTTCTAGTTCTAGATCATAGTAATCAACCGAATTTAGTGACATGATATAGAGTTGTTGTCTGCTGATAGTATAAATGAACGACAATGGCGTTATAGTAAAAAAGTATTGCAACGCTGCTCTACAGGAATGCAAGGTAACTTCTTCTTGATTGATCACAAAAGTCGGGGCCACTGATGCCTAAAAACTGCTACACCTGACTGTATATAATGAACTCTTTCAAACCGATTTTTGTTTTGTGCACATAATGACGTTGGATTCTTAAAAGTGAAATAGCTCTAATAACTTCGATAATTACAAACTATAAGTATCTGTAGATGACGATAGGTAAATAGGTTAACCTTCCAAAACGTTTTATTAACAAACGAGGTTGAAAACATTAAACCCGTACTTACTCGAATACGTACAAATGTCCAAGAACCACAGAGTACAGCATTTCCAGTAATTTAGTAGTTCTGGGGCAGTAATTTAGTTCAGAAAACCAATATGTTTTGTAATCCGCCGAACATTCTAAAATACAGAGGGACGCTTTTCCTATAGGCTACCTAAATCATTCTGATATTTATTAACAACCCTAATCTAAATAAGTAGCAACGGGAATTGAAATGCCAAACAAAATTGATATCCTATTGGGAAATGTATAATGCTTTACTTCTTAGATGCCACCACACAAAAGGATATGGTTTGTCAGCGGTAGAGGGTTATTAGACAACCTAAATCTTGTACAGTTTGTAATTGTTCCTATTTCCAACGAACAAACTTTGCTTTGTAAATTTACATTTATTAGACAGCTTTTTCGTAAGGTAAGTGGAAAACAGTTCAATTTCCTTGGCGGTTTTAATTGTATTCCTTAGAACATTGTCGATTTCAGCGTGAGCCCATTTGCAATTTATGTGTTTAATTTGGGAGCATTTACACTCTCGTAATTAACAAAAACAAGCAGGTATTACTTTTCCATCCTAAACAAATATGCGTATACCTTTGTAACTATGCGAAACCTCTTACAACTTTGTGATTATTCCGTATGTCTTTGTCAAAGGCGGGGCTACAAGAGCACGAGTACTACATTAGTGACACGTTTATGGTGTAATCCTAGAAAAGATTCAATCTAAACATAATATGCATTGTAGTTTTAGAAATTTAAGCCGACAAAAAATTTAAATATTGGGGTTTTTTATTCAAATTTGGCCGAATTTATCTATACAGTCTGGACCCAATGAATTCGCACTAACTGTAATTATATCTTTCTTCCTTCACTAATTATCGGAAGAAGACATGATTTAATTGGTTCTTCTCGGTAAACGTAAAGGGTAATCATATTAAAATATAGCAGACATGTCCGTCATCCACCGAAAATTCTATTAGTAGTGAAATTGGTCGAAGGGTTCAAAGAAGCGGACACTATCATGAGCAAATCCCTTTCTGGACGATCGAGTGTATCAGCTGAAGCAAAGACTTTGTCATGACTCAAATTTATACTGTCCCCACAGTAATTTCCTCAGATATCCATCGGGCCGAGTGTTCTCAAAACAACATCGGTCGTATCCCAAAAGAATAAAAGTTTTCAGACAAGTCGTAAATCGTGCATCGCCTAAGAGAATAAGATTGATAGACAACTAGAATTTGTGAAGTTTTTCAATAAATAATTGATGAAACCATTCAATTAGCCAAAGACTCTGTGGTGTTCAGCTGGGAAGCTCTATCAGCATGGTATATAGCTAGAATGTTCGACATCGGTCCACAGTTATTAAAATTCTGGAAATTATGAAAAAGAGAAAGGAACATTTAAACTCGGAACAATTAAATGTTCAATGTTCCCAGCTCCTTTGCATACTCTGCAGAATGTGAACGGATGTGGACCGGTGTTCGACATTCTGTCTATTTACTTTAGTTCAGGTGATACACTTACTTAATAGTTCCAACAGGATGTCGCCCCAGTCATTTCTTTGCAATCTCAAGAAATTGGCTATGTATAGTTGTTTTAATTAGATTGAAAGGCATGGTCATATGGAGTACTTTTCTCTTCAACCTACCTAATTCGAATGACCTATTTTGCGGGACATGCTAAATGAAGAGGCGGAGACGATAAATATCTAAGTTGTAACACATTTGTTTGAGTACATAAAAAGTGAGAGAGCTAAAATTCAAGACCAGGAATTTGTTAAACCATCTTCATGTGGATTCTGTAAAGCACATCAAGCTCTTACACTGAAAATGACTTAGCTCATGTTGAAGACGTTATTCAATATTCCAATTAAATAAACATCTATGAACAGTCTTCTATGCAGTCAAAAATATCTTTCTTTTATACACATTATCTCCTACATTCAATAGATAAGTAACGCTTATAAACACAATTTATAGCTTAAGATTAGATAGATAATCTTACCTAATGACTGCTTACTTATTAAAATAATCTTCACCTAATTTTTACTAACTAGTACATGATCGAAACAGCTCCTCGTGGGTTACAAAAATTCTCTTTAAAATTTTCGAAATAAGTTATCTATCCTTTTATTACCTCGATTGTTAGTGTAACTGGCCAACGACGCTGGAGAGATAATTTAGTAAAGGTCAAAATGCTTCGAAATCTGATCTCAAAATTGCCGGAAATTATTTCCTTGACAGATTATTTTTATAAAATTAAAATCTTATTCTATCTTAATTTGTTCAAATATTTTATTAGGTTAGAAAAAAATTATACTTGCAGTTGGTATTGTCAAATAACGGTTCTCAAAATATTATTTCTATTGTAATTAACGACATTGAATATTTCCTGTTACATTTCCGATTTCCATTTCAAATCTTCATTGGACGTTAAACTATCAGTCTGTAAAGTGCATTAACTTTTAATAGAATGAAGTTAGCAGTTGCTCTTGTATCAAGATTATTTATATCAAACATCGTTTAATTTTCGTAGTATTCTTAAAAATAATTATGCTACATAATTATTCAAAGTTATGTTCGATGTTGCAAAATGAATTAAAGAATGAATCTTTACACGAAACTTACCTGTTGCTTGACGTAAAATGAATGACTTCTTCCCCCATTAAATATAGTCCTTATATAATAAAATTTTAAATACGTTATGTTTTTTTCATTCTATTCTAGATTTATTACGAATCACTCGTCACTGGATGAGGAAATAATTACCCTGATTTCGTGCTTTGATGAGCTATTAGTATAAAATTTATCGCGGTCGAAAAATCTTCCATCTTCTTTCAAACTTAGAATGTATTTCCAAGAAGCGATAAAGCTATTGGAGAGAAACTGAAAGCAAAAATATTGCGAGAAAATGTAGAAAATTAAACCAAAAGAGAAATGTGTCTCGCCTAAAATTGAAACGGCCAAATTTGAGACAGGGTACTGACTAATTTAATTTAGGTCACACTAGTTCAATATTGTGATTTTACCGCTTAGTTTTGAACTACATAGTAATGTGCTTTATATCCGTGCAATCATAAAGTGCACTTTTTGATCCGCACAGGATTAAAACACAAAAGAAACAGTTTTTGGTTAATTTGTTAATAACCGTTATTAATAAAATTACAAAATATTAAGGAAAATTATTGTGTAATTATCTAATTAACATTACTTATTCGAATTCACATTAAAGTGGCAATTTTGGAACGAACCGATGATAGTTATATTTCCTGCAGCAAACGTAGATTCATTTTCCATTATATGGTTATCAAAATTCTGTACGAAAAAACCAGATCCAGAGGGTGTGCCAGACAACATTCTTGAAACGTTCCGTTTGAAGATAAATTATTCTCTAAATATCATTCAGCAACCGATGGTATTTCAACGTGGTCGTACTATCTCCTGCATCTACCAAAAGAGTTGCCAATGTTCGTTGCAAACAGTGACGTGTGTACTTTTACAAATCGCCCAAACTTAGATATAATGGACGGTATTTTTCCAAATGTGTTTTTTCCACTAGCTGTACAGTACAGCGACGCTGTCAGTAGTTCAGAAAAAAATTTTTTCTGAACAAATTTGTGGCCGTAAAGACATGTAATATCTTATGAGCCTCAAGCTGTTCATTTCGTCCTGGTCAATAATGATGAAAACACGCATTTCATCGGTTTTTGTCTCCGGTATATTTATCCCGAAAACTCATTGTCAACATCTACCAAATACACCCAAGAATAATGCGACTTTGATCATCAGGACCGTCTCATTAGGTGCCTCAAGAATAAATTTTAAAATATCTTTCCTGGACACAGCTTTAGACTTTTCAGCAGGTACCCTATTAACCACTGATTCAAATATTCACTTAACTTAGGATAATTGGCAAAATTGGTATTTCTATATTCTTCGACATTGAATATTTATACCATAAAGAGCTCGGAGAAAATGTTTCAGCGAGATCACCGAAGTATCCAAGCAGCACAGTTTCATTAAGAAGTTCTACACAGTTTCCTGCTATCCAATTTAATAATCTGTCATCTTTGTCATAGACGCCTCTCGATTTCTTAGGTAATAAGTGATGTGCTGCTTTTTCCGTTTTTTTAACAATTTTGTCAGGAACTTTAGAACGTTCCTGAATTTTAACTTTTTTAAGTGTATCAACTAACAAAATTTGTTTACGTCTACAGGTACGGCAGTTTCCTTGCAACGATAATGGCTGCTTTGATAAAAAACCAAATTAAATTTTAGGATTTTTCCCAATATTTATATTCAACGAGCACTTCAAGATCGGAAGAAAAACGTTCTTCTAATTGAAACAATCACTTTTTGGCTATATGGAACGAATCACCAAGATCACGATGCCCTTCAAGAATTTTTAATGGAAGGTCTACTTAAAAACATCGAATTCGTCGCGCTTATGAGGTTGCAAAAAATTATTTTCCGCTCGCTCACCATCTGAAGGAATAAATTTGAACTCTGGAACATTTTCTGTATCTTAGAATTTCGGGAGGAAGTTCTGAAGAAAGTCATCTTCAGCGACACTCTCACAAAACAAGAGCACCCTTATTGACGGACCGGGATTAAGAAGCGATATTTGGCCTCCAACTATCCATCTAAATTGTGTCAATTTGAGGGTTGGAAGTTTTGGAACAATTTTATGTACGTTTGGAAGAATAATGGCATAATAGTCATCGGCACCAATTAACATATCGACATCGAGGGGAATTGAATTTCAGGATCTGCGAGTTTAAATTCGGAAGGAATTTTTAATAGCTCTATATTTGTCTGAACCCTAGGCAATTTAGGAGTAATTACAGGAAGAACAGCACAGGACAAAGTTTGTATGAGAATGAATTTCAACGTTTGCCATTTTATTTGAAACAGCAGTAGTGCATTCAATGCCCGAAAATTTTAAGACATTATCATATGGTTTTATTTTAATCAAGGAAACCATTCGCTGAGACATGAATGAAGTTGGGCTCCCATTATCAAAAACAATTCTTGCATTTATGGTATCGCCGTAACTAGACACAAGTGTAACCAAGGCAGTTGCAAGAAGAACTTCAGGATTGTCCCTTCTCGAAAATAGGACAAAACTAAGGAAGCAGGAGGAAGTGCTTTAGCTTCACTTCGACCTGTGAACATCATTCGGATTGTCTGTAGCAACAGTTTCTTGCAGAGCTTGAGTGGATGGAAGAAGCATTAGTGGCCTAGAAGTTTCGAGATTGAACTCCCGGGTTGTTTGATTCAGTTTTGGGTATTGTACTTGTGTTAATTACAGCACGAGATGCCCCTGTGTCATTAACTGAGTTTGCATCAACTGTTGATTGTGCTTGCTTGTGGTGAATAGTGTGGTGCTTTTTTGCCACACAGAAATCAACATTTGGATTTGCACTTCCAAAAGCGAGTGTTTTGCCCCAATACAATTGAAACATAAGAACTGCGCTCTCAAAAAATTTTATTTTTTGTCAATCAATAATTCTCTAAATTTAGTACAGCTATAAATGTCGTGATTGGACGTTTTACAAAGCCAACAAGATCTCTTGCTACTTATCGAAAAATTGCGCACAGATGCGCTCACATGAAGGGAAGTTTTGTCGTTGGGTTTTGGTGGATATTGTTTATTTTCTTAATAGCATTTAAGGACTCGTGTATTGCACCGTAATTCTATTATTTTATAGAATTCCTCTAAAGTAGGAAGTTTTTCAACATCTCTGCTAGATTGATAATCCCTTTTAGTACCATAATCTAATTTACGCAAAAGAATGTTTACCAGGATTAAGTCCCAATGCTCGATTGGACATTTGACATTTTTTAAGGACTCTAAGTTTTTTTTAATATTATCTATAAAATCCCTTAAAGATGTAGCGGTACATTTTTGTAAATTTTTAGAATCAACTGTGGAATTTAAATGCACGTTTATTATTGGCAAATTATTTTCGTACCTTTTTTCTAGTATGTTTATGGCAACAAGAAAATTGCCATTACTAATTTCTAATGACTCTACGAGAAACAAAGGCTGCACCCTCAAGTAGGATCTTATATAGATAAGTTTCTGAATATTAGTTAAGTCGCTATTGTCTTTAATTAATGCACAAAAGAGCTGATAAAAACCAGTCCATTTTTGGTAGTCCGTAGAAAACGAAGAAATAGAAATTTCTGGAAGCTTTACACCTATTTTTTTGAATAAAGGAATTGATTGAATTATCATGAGCTTGCGAATTCGGAAGCTGAGGAACAGAAAATTGATTAATTCTTTCAAGGATTTAAGCAATTAACTCATAATATTTATCTTCGAAATCTTCCCTATTTTCCGTATCAGTACCATTAACGTCAAAGTCTTCGATGCTGTTTTGAGCAACCGTATACTCATCGAACTTTCCTCTTAAAGCGTCTAATTTTAGTTGGAAGGTGAATGGTTTAGTTTCAGAATCGGATTTTTTTTATACTCAATTAGAAATCCGGGTAATTGCGGATTTTGCATGAACTCTTGAACCTTTAAGAGCATCCATTTTTTTAGAAATGTGAAACAAGTGCAGTTTCTTGCCAAACAATAACATCCAATTACTTCTATCAAAGAATCAGGCACGATCCTCAATTCTTATTCTATACGTTCGAATCACACCGGCACTTGTCACAGCTTCGTAAAGAACACTTAATCGTATATATCTAAATTAATCTAATGCATAAAAAACAAAACCCTATAACTTGCTAAATAATAAGAACGCTTTTAATATGCTACCCTAATTCAAGAAAAAAGCGTTTTACTAACTGAATTTAAATCTCTATAAGAACGTACTCAATCATGTACATAATATTCAAAAAATACTTATGTACATAAAATAATTATAGGAAATTCATTCTACAGAGGAAATAATTTTGTAACCTAATTTTATTTATTGGATTCGCCACTCAAGAAAATTTTACGCCTAGGCATGCAATTGAAATAAATTTTATTTATATACAGTATAAACATGCAACAATTCAATTTGCCCTTTTTATCTTTTGCGTTGGAGCAGGTACAGCCACGCCGGAAGAGGTAGAATTAAGAGCTTTAATTTCAAAGTGAAACTGCAAGGTCGCACAGGATAAACTCATAGGACAATGGCAGCAAGCGGATAGGCCAAGCATCTACTACAATGGAAACTGGAAATACAACCCTCTACTTCAAATGCGCTGTAACTATTGGAATTTTCGTGGAGGTTTTACAACGTACCTTTGCTTGTCTGAGTTTAGAAACAACATCCGGCTCGAAGGACCATGCAGAAATAGTAAACGTTTTAATCTTTTACTTTCTCCAGTGAATCGGAAATAACTTTTTTTATCTTCGATAAGTGAAATGCAACAACCATAAGCGGCTCAGTTTATAAATAATATTAAGACTCGGACCGCACCTTCTGACACTATTTTTATTTAGCACAAACAATTTCATAAACACGTACAAGTTAATTACAGTTAGTTACTCAAACTGCGGTGCTGGCGAATCCTCAAGTAGGTAATATCTATCACATATAAATAACTACATATTATTTATGATGTCATTTGACTGATACGACGGATCAAGTGGTCTCTATATGCCAAAGCAATGTACAGGAATCTCTATGATGTAATAGTACGCACGTTTTACAATTTCAACCGTAAACAAGCTCAATAAATTCGTAACAGAAAGATAACCTAAGATACCTTGTTCCCCGGATAACAGCATTTTATTGGCTAAACATAAGCTAAAAGATTTATGTTTGTTTACAAAGAGTAGAAAGAGTAAGTTCAGTTTGTTTTCGTTAATTACGTAAACGACGCCATCAATTTAAAGCTTTCAAATTAGATACATAAATTAGGAATGCGTGTTTTACGCTGAAATCGCCAAAGTTTTAATCAAGAAAATTAAAACGCCCAGAAAATTGCTTTTGCTTTAAATTTACCTTAACGAAAAGCTGCTTTTCTAATAAACATACCTTCACTTCTACGTACCCTTAGATTTTGTTGCAAATGCAAGTTTCATTGTATTATGCGGGGTTTGGCACTAGTACGTCAAACTTCCGAAAGCCTGATTAAATCGTTCGACATTTTCTGGTAAGACATCATTTATATTTCGTATTTTGTTCCTGGTTGCCATGTATTTGGATTAGGAATGTTTATAAATAGCACAATGATTTACATACCCTAACTAAAGAGAAACGTCCCTTGGAATTGTGGAGTGTTCATCCGATTACAAAACGCATTGGCTTTCTCAACTTCCTTACCGTCCTAGAACTACTAAATTATTGGGATTTCTGTCTCATTATGGGTTTCGGCTTCCCTACTCGTACTGTCTGCTAGCCTGGCGTTAGAGAGTGGCAAACCAATTTCCTACAAAACTTATTATACTAAATATAGATCACAACCAAGGTTTATAATTAAAGGCTATTTTTATTATAGTCCAACATATACTGTTAGCTTAATTATGTGTAAAGCTCAAAGTTCCTTGCTTTTACGATCATATCCGTAACTGAATACACTATACAACCCACCCTGCCTTTTAATTAAATTTCTAGGCATATCTTTGTTTTACCTACTGTACGGCTAAATAACAGTAAACACAGTCGAGACACACATCTATGCCTTTAAAACCAACGTTTTGAGATCTGTAATATTCTAGTAACCCTTTAGGGAAATTTGAATACGTTCCTATTTGTACGTATTTGATGCTAATGGAGCATCATGGACGAAATTGAGTGCTTCTCTTGCTGTTGGGATATTGGGAATCTAAGGATGAATATTTCAATGCCACATTCAATAATTACACCTCTCGAGAGTAAATTCGCATATGCATTGATTAAGTGCTCGGTTAATGTTTCGAAACGTTTGATATGGTTTCATTTGGTACTGTTGTTAACACGAACTGTACGAGCTCAAAAATTGAAGCTTAAATATTTGTAATAAACATACTATCAAAAACATAAACGTGAAATGACGTTTTTCCCATTATGTTGAATATTCCATAGTTTAATAGATTGCCTTTGTTAAAAATTTGAGAAACTCCTATTATTCCCGCATAATTATTATTATTTTGCATAATATATTTTTTATTTGCAAATATTATTTGCAAAAGGACTTTGAATGCCATTCATATAATATGCAGCATTAAGCAGAGGCGATTTTTTCTTTGCAGCAATGGAACAGTTGCACCACCTACATTAAAATAAACAATCTTATTCGTATCAAAGTACCTTACATCATACCAACGAAAAAAAGTACCAAACCTAATTCAGATTGGAATATTTACATAATAAGCATAAATATTATACGTAATTTTGCACTCTCCTTCAGTTGCTTTGTTTAAGTGCTACGACATCTGTAAATCATCGTTGTCCTAATTTATAATTATTTGTCGATGCAAAAACAATTATTGCTGCAGCTGCGCCATATATGATGTTATTGATAATTCGTATCTTGCATGCTGGTGCATTTAGGTTTTATTAAAAAATCTTAGGACATGGTGGAGCATCATCGATGGCGAGGATTGTTTATTATCAATTTTAGAAGCTTATTTTTGAACCCTATAAATTGCAATTTTCACTGCGCGAGCTAAGGTTCAGGCCTTGGGAGCTGTGTTTTAAAAAAAACACTTACAAACTTCTTAACAAATTTATTTCAAACAGACATTAATTATGGAATTTACAAAACTTGATTTAAATTACTCTAAGCTGAAAATAACTAAATTAATTGTACTATTTTGAGTAGCCTAAGCAACTGCAATGTTAAAGCTGAATACTTTGACTGACTGCCGGGTCTTTCGCTACAGTAGCTGGGCGTGACACTCTCAGCGTCGTTTTGAGGGCCTTTTAACTCGTGAGAGTTTTTTGGCTTGTTGATGATGTGATGAGTTGTTGTGGTGTTGTTTGTTAGTTGATTGAACTTCTTAATAAATTTGTTGGTCTGGATTCCTCGAGGGCTGCTCTTGGAATCCCCATGTTTTGATGCAGTGAGCAGTTTCCCGGATCTTCCTCTTGGTTGCTCTCCAACTACACGATATCCGAATCCTGGGTCCACTGGCCTGTGGTTTTCGACCGACAGGATGGCTATTCGCCACAGACCACTCCATCGTCAGATAGCTCGTTTAACAGGACTGACGGATGTGCATCCCCAACGACTTCACTTGTATACCCATTCCTCGGCGCCCCGCATAGCTGGAGAACTCCCTCAAGTTGTCACCGTTCCGCTGCTCACCTTTGTTCGCCCGGAGGCGGTGGTAGATAACTGTTGCTGCTTCGGAACCTGGGCAGCAACTGCTGTCGGGTCTTGGAGCTCTCGGGCTTTTTATAATGTCCCTACCCCCTCATATGGCTGCGGGAACTTGCAGTACTCATGTCTGCCTTATTTTTAATTCTATACTTTGTTACATGGTTACAATCTTACTTTCTAGGTAATCAGGGTATCTCGACCGTCTGTGACCTGCCACATGCAGTGCCATTATCGTCTCGGATACAAAGTATCGCATCCGTTCTCATGTACTGTTAATAAACTTTATAAATTGTTCTTGTATTACATTGTTGTACTTCACTTAACATTTTCTTAACACTTTCTAATAATTTCCTATTAGGTTCTATTTTATAATACATACATAATGGGGGGATATGTAACTCATCCCGACGTACATGAAAAATTAAGGGTTTTCTTTTCTTAATTTTTAATTTAAAATTCATAACTTAATTTCATTGCTTAAAATTCATAGTTGCTAATGGTATATTTATTTCTTTGTTTACTTTTGTTGTCTTAGATCTAAAACTGTTTTTTTTTGTTCTTGTATGTAATATACATTTTCTAAAATACATATATGATTAATAAATAGTCAAAATGATTAACACAATTGTCCAAACACTAATGTTGCCGTAGTGTAACTTGGGCGTTTTTAGTTCACTTAAATGTTCCTTATAGTTTTCCATTAGTTTCATGGCGTG
Source organism: Platerodrilus igneus (assembly GCA_036346225.1). NCBI lineage: Eukaryota > Metazoa > Arthropoda > Insecta > Coleoptera > Lycidae > Platerodrilus > Platerodrilus igneus. The sequence goes on along the minus strand of JARFIW010000131.1, from coordinate 1,642,280 downwards.
GTTGAGGTCGTCTAATTCTAGATGTTCTAGTTGCATGGGTTTTTGGATTATTTCTTCATCTTCGATTTGTATTGTCTTGATTTGTAGATTTGGTAAGTTTACAAGTTTCTTGGTTGCTACGGGATCTTGGTAAACTCTGATTATTTCATTTTTCAGTTTTAAATAACAATCTTCTCTGAGGGTGATTAATTTGCTTCCGGTTAATGCTAAATTGTTTTCGTCTTGATTGCAGTGGACTGTTGCTATTACTTCTATTGGGAAAATGGAAATCCATTTGTTTTCTGTAACTTTTGAATCTTCATATTAGTGATTTGTACGGGTTCGGCTTCACAGTTTTCATAATGATTTCAAAATTTTAATAAATGCACTTTGCAAGGGCTGTCTTCTTGGATAGTTGTTCTTGTCAACGATTGGCATAAATATTGATTTGGTGTGACTTTGTTACATTTTTCGTTTGTATAACCATATCTTAGTTCATTTAGGGATAGGAATTTGGTTTTGGGTATGATAACTTGATACATGCTAGTAATTTTCATTGGAAAAGCAAATAAATGATAATAATTATAAATGTTATTTTCTACTATTGGGATCTCTATTAAAAATGTTATGTCGTTATTTTTTACATAGCCTTTAACTATAGCTATTTTTTCAAATATTAGAATGTCTGATTCTACTACATCAAAAGGTAATTTACGGTTGGTTATAAATGATCTAATTCTTAATAATTCCTTTAATAAGTCAATTGGTTCTATCTTACTAGAGTGTAGGATATTTAATTTTGCAAATGTTACTGCGTTTTCTAACGTGGCTAAAATTTGTTGAATTAAAGTAAGGGTTGATATTATTTGGGTGAATATTGTATTGAATCTAATTAAATCTCGCATGCCTAACATGGTTGTTTACATGTTAGTTTCAAGGGTTTCTATTCGGTTGGCTATACTATCTTGGTTTCTTATTAGCTTTCTTCGTGTTTCGTTGAATTTTATAATAGTTGTGTTTATCAAAACAATTGAAGTTGTTAAAAAGCAAGTGTTTTCTTTTTACATCTACTATATGTCTACCTAAACGTTATTACCAATAAAATTATGTGCATAAATTAAGAATATAATTATGTTTCAAGTTAAAAGTCGCCAAATTGTAATAAAATATTGAAATCGCAATAAATCGCATCAGTGTTAAATTTCCTTACCTAAAACCGTCATTCAATACACAGCGATTTGTGCAATATTGCATTTTTCATTCAAACAAAAGAATCTTTTAACAATGCCCTCATTTTGCATCGTCTAAAAAGCAAAGAAACAATCACTTTTGATAAGGTAAATGCGAAGCAGCATTCTTTTCGGGGAGGTATCAATTAAACTTGTAATTTCCGTTTCGCTGTTACCAAGTTAGGTCAAAATTAATAATTCAAAAACAATTTCAGATAGTCGAAAGGAAAACATCCTCGAGTATTTAGAAATGTTTATTTTATTACAAAATGTATCAATCTTCTCGACTAAATTACTATCTTAAAACTACTAAATTATTGGGAATTATAAGCTTCTAACGGGATCTGGACCCTTGTACTTGTTCTTGTAAGCATAGTTTTAGTGGTTAGAAGGTCACTTGCTTCTAAAACTATCGAACTATCCCGAACCATTATCAGGGTTTATAGAAACTGGACGTTCACTATAAATCTTGTAACTTTTTATAATGCTTCCATTTTTAATATTGCATATATATCTGTTATAAGATAATGATTGTAGCAACTCGGCGTCTACTATATTTTTGCAGGGTTACTATAGCAATGTTTAAATTTAGGGTCTACTACATTTTAATTAAAATTTCAGGAATATCTTTATTTTATCTGCCGTGCTACTAAATAAGAGTAAACAAACTCGTAGCATATCTATGCTTTCACAAGCAATGAGTTGAAGTCCGTAATACCGGAATAACCTCTATATCTCAGTTGAAGTCTGAATACCTTCTCCACTCATTTCATCCTATTAAATCCATTGCCGGAGAAGTTTACTGCTTTTCTCACCATTGAATTAGAGGGGCTTAAAAAGGTGGCTATTCCAATAACCACATGTACTTCCACTAGGCTCACGTGTGCTTTAAATTAATGCTAATTGCGTTCTAAAGTGCTAAGAAGGGCTGTTGTGCTTTTAGGGATATTATAAAGGTTCCAAAGTGAAAACTTTATTTTTGAAATAAAGCTGTATTTTCATCTTCTAATTGTGCAAATAAGACATATCATCCCAACCAGTACAATCTCTGTTTCTTGAATTTTAAAGGTAGAAAAATTCTGATTTAAATATGAATTTTTTCGACATTTTATATTTCCGCATAATTTGTGTGATAATAGAGGTGTAGTTTACGAATTCTGTGTAAAAGTGTATAGCGGTTCTGAAAAAGTTTGACAAACAAGGGTGTTTTAAATTTAGAAACTAAAGAAATAAAATTTAGTAATTTAAATTAACGCTATTAAACTTTATAAATACTTTTATTCCCAATAGAATTACACTTCAATACTTAAAAATGTTCAACAATATCTATAGCGCTTAAAAAAGCAAAGAAAAAAATAATTAGAGACAAAATTACTCGAAACATATAAGCCATAGAATCTTATTTTTCAAACTATATTTTTACGAACCTTTTTTTTTACGGTATTTAAATTGTCGAATACAAGCCTGTTTACTCCCAAACACATAAAAACAATGGTTGCTTACACTATTTTAGTCCTTAATACCACGATTAACTTATTTAACACTAAGTTCGATGTCTAAACAGTCACTTATTTATATACACATTAAACGCATTATCCAATAATTTATATAATAGTATTTGCGAATTCATACTTCGATTGAAAATGCCACCGAGACGCGCGACTTTATATAGAGTGTTTCAAAAGCCTTTTTCAAAATAAAAAGTCAATATTTAAATAAAGTATTAATTTAATAAAAAGGAAACCTAAATTAAAGTACAGTTCCTGAGAATTTATTTCTTGAAAATAATGTCGTTTAAATGTGTCCCATTAATTTGCTGGCACATTTTTAAAAGGGAAGCAAAAGTTTGGAGAACTGCTCGGCACGTGTTCTTCGTGATCGCTGTCATTTCTTCTTGAATCAGAAAGGTAGGATTGTTGTTGTATACTTTTGATTTGAGGTAGCCCCACAGGAAAAAATCTATTGGTGTTAAATCAGAGCTACGTGAACGCCAGTTTATGTCACCTCGCCTGGATATCAATTTTTCAGGAAAAAGTTTACGAATAACCGGTATAGACACGTTAGAGGTATAAGATGTTGCTCCATCCTGCTTGAACCACGTGTATCGATTAAAACCAACAAAATTTTGTAAAGCTAAAGTGAAAAAGTTGTTAATTATCTCCACCTACCGCTCTGAATTAATATTTATACACACTGAATTTGATTTTTCGCTTGTACCTCAATGAATAAAAGTACGCTTGTATTATACAAGGCGTAATCATAAATTTACGGAAATTTTCGTTTTTCCAGATTTTTTTATATTTTCGTGGGCTTTATTTGTAGAATTTGGATTTCGATGACCTCTCGTGGCCCCTTACCACGTCAATATATTGATGTGATAATGAGTTTATGAAAGATCATTGAGCACCAAATCTTATCAAAAACCCCACTCAAAGGGAAGAAAACTGAGAAAACTAAAATTTCCCTAAATATAGTTTTTCTACCCTGTATAAACATAAACGTATTCCATTAGCGCATGAAATAAGATCCCCATGTAAAATAACACTCTTTAAAGACACATGCCATTTAAGAAAAAGAAACCCTATCCTAGAGAATACTTTAGTATTCGTTCATTAATCCGTATGGGAAGTTGTATTGCATTTATTGCCGAATGGAAAGATAGTGAAACGAATGTAAATTCAAAAACCATTCACTTCGGCCATGTATAAATAATTTTTCTATTTTCCCGAAAAATACTTTTTAATAACAAGTTTTCAATGCATTTACCGTAGAACGCATCTAAAAACTATCAATTTTACACATCTATAAAGCAACGCGTATTTTCCGTGTGTATTCTTTAAAAAAACACCCACTTTAATAGTACGAAATAACGTTGATGTCTATCATTAATAGATGGAATACGTTAATTTACATCTATCAGCTTTAAGAACATTAAATAAATTTCAGCGTCAAGTTATATCATTTAAAACAAAAGTAATGCATTCACTCTCGTTAACAATACCACTTTATGAGTTTTATATAGAACGTATCTTTCTTTTAAGGAAGTTAGTTTCGAATTAGTCCAGAAGGTTCGAGCATTTACGTTATTTAATAAAAGAACACCTAATTTTTCCGAGAAATGTTTTAAAACCTATTAAATAAGCAAATTAATGAATAAACGCCCTAATTCGAGGAAGCGCTACTACCAGGAAAGCTATAAAATACAATAGATAATGCGCTTAATAGCTCTAAGAAAAGATAACAACCACTAGGCTTTAATACATAAACAAGGAACGTAAGACTTTTAACGATAGCTATAAATTATCCCGATCGCACTTAAATAGCTCATTAAAATGCGAAATCAAGATAATTATTACATCATTCGCAACTAAGCTTTGGAAACATGGTCTAGAATGGAATGAAAAAAATGGCATATTTAGAATTTTAGTATGCAAGACGGAATTTAATTAAAACGGCGTCATTTATTATAACGTCAAACAACATATAAGTTTCGGGTAAAGATTCATTCCTTAAATCATTTTATGACATGCAATATGTAACATAGAATTTATCACATGTAATTATTTGATAAAGTATAATATAAATAATGTTGGTATAAAATCACAACAGCTGATTTTAATCTATTAAAAATGAATGCACTTTACAAACTGATATGTCAACGTCAAGATTGGTAGTAAATGGAAATTTAAAATGGAACCAGCTAGTATTTAATGACGTTAATTACAATAGAAATGGTATTTTTATAAGCGCTATAAAGAAGTATTTCATAATATCAACGGCAAGTATAATTTTGTTTTGTCTTTTTTTGGTAACCTAATAGGATATTTGCGTAAATTAAGCTAGAATAAGATTTTAATTTTATAAACATTATTTGTCAAGGGGATAATTTCCAGCAATTTTAAGGTCAGAGTTCGAAGAATTTTGATCTTTACTAAATTATCTTCTCAGCGTTGTTGGCCAAATAGATAAACGGGGTAATAAAGGGGTGGGTAAATTATTTCTAGTACTTTAAAGAGAGTATTTGTAACTTACATAGGTGTTTAGGTTTTGTAATTGTTCACAAGGATTCGGTGAGAATTATTTTAATAAGTAAGTAATCATAACGTAAAGTATAAGCTTGTTTTTATAAGTGTAATTTGTATCTTTGAATGTAAGAGATTCTCTAAATAATGTGTATAAAAGAAAGATGTTTTTGAATACATAGAAAATTCTTCATTAATTATGCTTGAAATTTCTGTTTCATTTCTTTTGAAAAAATACACATCTTCTCCACTGAACTAGCCAGGCAAGGAAAAGGGCACGGTAAGATAGTAATTTCATATTTTGTATTGCATCTTCATTAATACAGAGGACGTCGTGTCGACCCTGAACAAAAAAGGTCGATACCGCTCGTGATGGTTTTGTCGTTGTCGGAGCTCGTCGGACACGTAGGGACGGTGTTGTAGTGGAGTGCGCAATTGATAAAGACGTTAAGAAATTGCAGTCGAAGGTCGGCGGGCAGTGCAAAGAACTTGTTGCGAAGACGATCGAGAAAAAGCGTCCACGGGTCGTTCTTCCGGGGATGAAAGCTGAAGAGCTCGTGTGGTTGATCGCGAGCCAGAATCCCCGCTTCAGCGATTTGAAACTAGAGAGCTACCTGAGAGAAAAATTTAGGTTTGGCGGAAAGGGCCCAAGGGATCCCTTCGCCAACGTAGTCTTCGAAGTGACCCTCCTCACACTTCGAAGGCGTATATTAGCCGACGCTGTCAACCTCGGGTGGCGAAGAGTCTGGGCCCGGGATCACTTCTCGATGACGAGGTGTTACCGGTGCTACGAGTACGGCCATAAATCGATGGAGTGCAGGGATAAGGTACAGTGGTGCGGTGACTGTGCCGAAGTCGGGCATGAATTCAAGAATTGCCGGAAAGTAGTCCCCTGCTGTGTGGTTTACGCTAGGGCAAACGACAGAATGGCGGTGGCGTGAAGGTCAATACGCGCCACGGCGCCAAGTCGAGTAGATGTCTCACGATGCAGCGTCTGAAGAACGCAATCATACGTAACATCGATTATGGACTGTGAAGATAAAACAAAATCTATAAGAAGCAAGAAGGTTGAATTCGAGCAACTAAATCTTTGTAAAGGAAAAGGGGCAACAAATAACTTCGTAAAGTTATTCTTGGGCTGTAATACGATGGTATTTATCAACTTACCTTGTGTAATTAACTACCTAAAATATTTATATATTTAATACTTGGCTTATAGCCGTAATTTTGAGCATAGCTTCTTGTCTATAACTGACATAATTCAAAAACTTGACAATGTCAGATATGATTGACAAAAATTGAAAGTTAGGTTTATGTATAGTTGTCTACACGATTTAAATTTATAAATTTCCGAATTGTCGTCATCGGTCTCGGTGGCGTAATTGGTAAACGCATGGTCCCGGCAAGACCAAGATACAGGTTCAAGTCCTGTCCAAGACCTTATATTTTCCATCTTTCAATTACTAGCTCGATTTGAAAGGATCATTTGGGCTTTGCGTAAAGGTCTAAGTTATTATTTCATCTTATTCACTGCAATACGATATTATTTATCAACTTACCTTGTGTAATTAACTACCTAAAATATTATATATTTTAAATGGTCTGTTTTCGACCACAATAGTCACACTAGACAAAGGGTTTAAATACAAAGTATGGTTGACAGCTCTTGCAGTGCGAGATGTCATGATTGATAGGTACAAGACCTTGCATTTAAAGATTACAATAAGAATTGTCAAGATCGTTATTTGTGTAATTTCTGGAATGTTCGTAAAATAACTAGTACAATTTAATAGGTATTAATAATCGTTAATGGGTTTCGAAGTTTAGTTCTAGTTGAATAAGCTTTTATTACGATTTGCTCTAGTTTAAAGCTTTGAAGGATGTGATATGAATTTCTGTGTACTGGCGATATAAATTAGTGTTGATATAAATTATTGTAGTGATAATACGAATATATTAATCGTACCGCTTTGATAGTAATTTAGAAGATCGTAATCGTAGTATATAATATACTACAAAGAAATACCTGAACTCATTCATCATCATTAGATCTTCAGTCCTGGAACTAGTTAGACGCATACCCTCATTGTTTCCTATTCTGAGCTAACCTACTCATTTCCATGACATTTTCGCAGTCTATATCTTTTACTATCTGCGTGCATTAGTCTTATCTAAGCCTACCTCTACCTCTTTTTTTCGTATCTCTGCTTGTAATATATCCCGCACTATTCCCCAAAAATACTTTAGAACATATCTTGCTCTTCTATTTCTCCTAATTTTTTTTTGTTTTTCACATATGCTTTCAACAATTTTCTCCTTGTTTCTATGTTTGTTGTCTTCGAACATAGTCGCTGCTCTTTCTTGTTAGATTCAGTATCTGAACTCATTATGTAGTTTTTTCCAATTGTGGCAAACACGAGTAACCCTTTGCTAATAACCTATTGCTTCTGTTCATCATCTTTATTTTATTTTCTACAATACTTTACTACTTAATATATCAAGCGATACATTCTATATAGTTAAGCGTCGCATAGATCTAGAGTTACTTCTGCAGACTGCTTCTGGTTGTTCAACCAAAAACTGTAGTGATGCAAGCGCTCTCTTTGTATGGGAAAATCGCCTGGTAGATTTCCTAAGTATACAAAAACAAAACGTTTGTTTAAAAATAAACAATAGTTTTTATTAGTTGTCCCTAGTTACTATTAGCTAGCACTAAAAGCTTTCTAGTCACATTGGAAGCACGGTGATGATCAAATATTACCCGGAACTTATTTTGTATTAATTGTAAGAACAAAAAGTAACGCAGTTTCGTAGCATTGTAGGTATAATGCTTGGGGTAAATTGTCCTTGGGCAAGGCGTGAGGTTATCGTTTCGTTCGTCAGCATTACAGTTCCAGGGAAGAGCTACACTCGTCCTGAATGTAGATGCTTATTAAAGAATATATCGCGACAGAAAATGCAAAACAGTCCGATATTTTGAGAAGACAAAACACTGTTCAGAGACATCGCCCTCAAAAAACCCATCTAGATGAGAAGAATAAACTTGTCGGTATCGTTCGAGAACTAGCAAAACTGAGATGATCCTTGACGTTTTTGTCGTCTTCTTAAGAATAACAGTCGGTAAATGGTTATTGAAATTGTATTTTAAGTTCAAAATAAGCATTACTGGGTTTCGAAAAATCTGCATAAGATATGTCCATCGTCTTTTCACCTAAGATCAGATAAGTCAGCGTCGAAGTATGCCAACGTTTATTAACACGCTATTAGAATAGGCTCTTTTGCATCGATTCGTTACCTGTGTTGAAACTTGGATGCATCATTGTATACAGATATCTAAACAAACTAATATGGTGTGGATGTAGAAAGGAGAATTTTCACCTGTCAAAAACAAGATTCGACACTCAGTTGCAAAGGTTCTTCCAAATGTAATTTTTTATTTAGAAGGGATTTTGCATGTTAAGTTTTTGCACTATCATCGTACTACAAATGTCGCTTATTACAACACGCTTTTGAATAGGCAAAACTCGATCTTATCAAAAGAGATGCGAATTTTAAATCCCCAACGCTATTTTGCTTCATACCCATACAGCTGCTCGCAACAAAACAATCAAAATTTATTTTGAACTTTATGAATACCTTCGCTACAGTCCAGACTTATCGCTCTACAGTTATTATTTATATAGAAAGCATTTAGGGAACAAAGATTTGATGATCATGCTGCAGTCGAAGCTTTCGTGCGCGATTGGTTCGTGTTATAACCACATTCATTTTACGATAGCGGAATCAAAAACTTACCTATCCGCTGGGAAAAATGTATTTCTAAATCAGGAGATTTAATAAATTTAAAAAGAAATAAATCCATGTTTATATTTGATTCACCCACGTATCATATAAAAATATGAGTTTTCATGCTGACATAAAAGAGAAAATTTGCAACATCAAGAAAATCAAAATAAATGCATGCTTATAAAATGATTAATTGAACGCACAAACGCAATTATCTGTATAATTTTCAAATTCTTGAATATCCTGAACAACCAAACACCCTGAAAACCGTTGCTGTAGAGAAGTATAGAAGCAGAGGATTAGACATTTTCAAATAAGGTATCAATTATGTTTGGCATTTCAATTTCTGCTCCTACGTATTCAGATTAGGGTTGTTAATAACTGGTACAACGATTTAGATAGCTTAAAGGACAGCGCCCTTCTATATTTTACAATGTTCCTTGGATTACTAAATTTATCGATTTTCACGAATAAACTACAGCTTCGAAACACCCAAAACATTGGGAGTTGTACACTTCGCATACGTTTTAGACATTTGTATTTGTTCTCATATATCTTTTAAAAAAGTTGGTTGTTTTAAAACATTTATAAAACTACGTCCTAGTAATTAATCCCATCCCTACCTATTACCTATATAAAGGGGTCGTTATATAGGTAACTTGTAATTTTGCCTTTGACGTACTTGCTTTTTTTATAGCTTTAAAATTGATTATTTACCCTACAACGTAATTGATGTAAATAATGCAAACTCCGCTCTTAATTAATTTTTTTTGGTATTTATTTATTTAACCGATTTATTGCTGAAATGACTGAAATACACTTATCAGCACATTTTTTTTATAAAATTTTCTTTGACAATTGTGACTAGATTTCCACTTGTTCTAAATTGATTTTTATAAGCATCCTCTGAACCAAACAGCGATACGAAAAAAGAAATTTTGACGTTTAATATATAAAGGGTAGAATTTGTAGTGTCCAAAGCGTCATGCTTACTGTTATTTCAAACAACATGCGTATTAATGAGTATATTTTACCTATTTGGGTAAATGCTTATTCATGGTATAGATGCATTTCGTCTTCTGCTCATCAGGTATATGCGCACTTTAAAGCTTTACAGCAGTTTGCTGTTAGACACAACGGATGCCTTGTTTTGCCGTAGACACATTATCCGTCATCCATCGTGTCCAACGGAAAACTGCTGTAAGCTTTAAAGTACGTCGCATAAGTTCGCATAGTTAATGAATCGAAGATACGCTCACGTAACATCAGCTTGCTAGAAGTACGAATAGGTCACGTCAGTGCCGCAACTGATAACAATAGGCTGCTTTGAAACACTCTGAAACAGTATCGTACTTCTGTGCTGGACTAAAATAAAAACAGAGTGTCATCACGTCTAAGAGAAAACTGTTGTAGCGTTCTAAAGTTCGTCGCACATGTTATCAGACATTGTCAGATATGATTGACAAAAATGCCATACGTAATTGAATGTAAGGCCGATGTATGGCTACATACATGATTTAGATTTGTATAATTTTCCAATTGTAGTGACCCGTCTTGGTGACGTAATTGGAAACGCTTCAGCCGTGAAAGCTAAAGATACAGATCTGAATACTGTACGTGACTTATATATTCAATCTTTCAATTACTAACTCGATATAAAATGATCATTTAGACTTGACAGAAAAGTCCAAGTTATTATATACAAATATATATTGATGCGATTAAAGGTCATAGAGAGGACATATTGCATCATATGATCAACATTCGACGTCGCAAACGCGAAAAAATTGGAGAAAATATCAAATTATTAGATATTTATTTGTATAGAAAACGCATTTGTGAAGTGCTTGGTATAAAAGGCATCAATTATGTTTGACTCAGAAAACCGTGATAGTTTGATCGTTCTTTGGATAAGAATAAAATTATTTATTACGTTAGTTGAAAAGCGCATTCATTAAGTTTAAAACATCGTATTTGTGTGTAGGCTATTAGACGATTTCAATTTTGTAAGTGAATGCGCAATTTGCGTTCAAATGCATGGAAATACTCTAAAAGAATTTTATTTACAATTAATAATTAAAAGAGTTGCATTTGAAATTAATCCTGTTCAAACATTTAAACATTCTAAAGGAATTTTCAGGTCTAATTTGCGATTAAATACCGAATTTTATGTCAAGCCGCGTGTATAAAATAGTCATAAACGCATGTCGGGTTTATGTAAAACTGCACATTCTAAAATATTTTCATTTTGCATTTAATAATTAAAGAATTAAAAAGCGTGTTTATTGACCCCATGTTCTAGAACGATCAAATGTCGAAATAAACATGTAAACGATGTGAATAGCCCGGAGCAGCAACAAACTATAGAGAATTAAGAAACTTAAAATTCTTCAAGGCGATAAGACGTTGAGATAAGTAAATGCTCATTCAATTATTATATACCCCGGAGCGGTGATAAAAGATAGTGAAACAATAAATTCCCTAAAGGTGACCGCAGAGGTAAATACACCACACCTTCTAGAACAAATGAGAATGGTAATAGAATAACACACCTACCTTTACTAACAAATGTAAACATGGAAGCAATATGAGATGAACCGCGAAAATTCTCAAAGCAGACGTATATAGGGACTCGCCTTTATAAAGGCCAATGAGTATTGAGGGCAAGGCGTTCTTGATTGAAGCTTTCGAGTTAACATATTATCGATGAGATTAGATAATGCGTTACGTAAAATGTACACTATTTAGTAATGGAAGTAATTTACGTACATTATGGAAGATTTTGAAAACTATTGTTAAAGAGAATTTACTTGAAGGTTTCCGTATATTAAAATTTAATGAATGATCAGTGTTCTCGAATCGCCGAGTTAACGGCGTCTACTGATTAGTAGATTATTTGACCTTCCTACAATGGCCTGAAAATGGAAAATAGATGATTAAATATAATTAAAACTACCGCAAGATAAAGTTTTCTTTATTGGAATAAGACATATATTTTTGGAATGATTTGTTGTATGTTATATGGATCAATTTGCATGAAAAGGCTTACTTTTTAAAACCATTTAAAAGATTTTGAAGCATGGATTGGTAACTACGTTCTGAAAAAAGTGAACAACTAGCAGATCTGTAACGATAAAATAAATATATCTTGTTTAAATTTAATTAGTTAAGTTGCATAATGAAATTTTTCGTGTACAAGTCTTGAAGTTAAGGGCAAAAGTTGTGTGTAAATTTAGTATAATATAATTTTAAGGGGTTGGCAAACCTACGATATAGGTTTTGGCCATTGGGCCATTGTGCAATTGAACCCAGCTGAATTCAGACAAATTTGAAAACGTTTTTAAAGGTGAGGATATTAACCTACCTGACTGATTAAGTAAAATAGTGTACATATTAAGTAAGATTATTTATAAATGATAATTGAGATTAAAATTTGTGTAGAATAGGTGAGTGATCATCCTAGTTTTAAAGGGATTCTGGACTCTATATGTAGTATATAAGATATGTGTTGAGAGGAAGTTAATTTAGTTAATTTTGTAGTGGAGATATTGTTTTTAACAGATTGTTGTTGTGGGTGTATTAATTTGTATCTGAAAGATTGTTTGTAAGATGAGTGTTTTGTATTATTATAAATCTAATGTATGATTATACAGTGGTTTTATTGATCAGAGAGCTAACAAAAATAATTAAACAATGGGCAATTTGTAACCTTCATCGTGTCATTATTAAGCGAACAACCCCGGGCGATCCACGGCAACTTTTATTGACGTCCAACCTGGGCTCATTCACAGCAATATATATATATATATATATATATATATATATACATGTATGTGGAAAAAAACGCTATTTTGGTCAATTAGAGCAAAATTCCAATGTGCAATTATTAACTACAAAACCGTTAACCTTCATTATGAAAGAACACTCGCTGGATAAAAATACGTTTTATATTAGGTAAATGAATGAATACTTTACTTGTATCATGCAAATCATTATTTAGGCACAACTTTTAATAAAAAACATTTATTTATTTCGCTGAAAATACATTAATTCTCAATATAAAAATACTTTAAGGAAATAGTCACGTAGTTGTCCCTGATTTTATTCAGTAAAAGCTAACATTTGCATGATAAGCAGCGATAAAACAGAATTTGCTATTTATGAAAGAAACATTTTGAGATTAATAATTAAAATTGGAATTTGTGTATAGTGAAATCAATTTTGTATTGATGAAAGCGCTTGAGGAATGAAATGTTTTGTTAAGAGCGGAAGCGTTTGTTATTGGTCTAAATTATGTGACTACTAAAGAGTCTCATATTCAGGTAATATAGTGAATTTTCTAAAGGGTAACTTTAAAACGATTATTCCTGTTATTTTGCAAATTAGTGAAACGATTTAAAATAACTGTGCTCAATAAAACTTAGTATAAATATCGTAATTTATAGAAATTTTTGCATTTAGTTTGTTTTGGCCGATAAGTAGAATTGCATACTCTAAAGTAGTTGTGTAATAAAAGTTGTTTTAGGACCTCAAATTTTGGTTCAAGTTTAAATGTTGCTCCAAATTCTATTCAAATTCTCTTAAAATATTAATTCAACTTCAAATCCTAGTTCAACTGCTAATCCTAGTTGAAATTCTGATCAAATTTTATGCAATTCAATTAATTTAATTCTACAACAATACGATTCATTACAAATTAAATTTCGTTGGTTTAGATCTGGTGAAAGGTTTTGTATAATTTTATTTAAGAGACAATGTTCGTAGTGAAAGAAATGTGCGTTCAAACTTTAATATATTGAGAAGTGGCGTGTGTAGAATTATTAAAGAGCACCAGAGATCAAAGGTCAGATTAGTTTTTAGAATTTGTGATTTTTTGTGTAAAAAACTACATGAAAATATTCAAATTCTCATTTACTATTTAATAGTTTCATTGCTAGAAGTAGTAACCTTAAGGTTTAATTAATTCATGATTCCAAGATTTCACTTAGGAAGATTATTTATATAGCAAAGGACAATTTACACATATCTTTGATAAAGAGTATATTTTTTTATAGAGTAAGTGCGGTTGTGAGAGTTTGCTCTGGCGCTAGAAATTCAATGTAGGTTTATTCTGGATGTAAGTTGAAATTTTTGTAATTTTTTATATTTTATGTGATTTATACTGCGCCAATTTTCATTTTTCTTATCATCATCATCATTAAGTTTTGAGTTTTGGAACTGGTTGGACGCGTACCTCCACTGTATCTTATTCTGAGTTAACCTACACATTTCCCTAAAAGTCGCACAGTCTGCATCTTTCACTGTCTGCGTGAAATATTCTGATATAGGTCTACATTTACCTCCCTATTCCTATATCTGCTTGTAATATTGCTTGCACTATAAAAATTGCTTAAAACATATCCTGCCCTTCTATTTCTCCTATTTTTGTTTTTTGTTTCAGACAGATATCTTTATTTCTCTACTATTTCTATAACCTCTTTGTTATTAACTTTATCTGTCTGTGTTGAAGCATAACATTTCAAAAGACTTCTTCTTTTCCCGTCTGCTTCTCCTACTGTCCCTATTTCATAGGCGTACAGTACTGTGCTCCACACATATGCTTCCAACACTTTTGTCCTTGTTTCTATGTTTGTTGTCTTCTAACATAGCCACTGCTCTTTTTTGTTAGATACAGTTCGGTTCCCCTTCTATTGTTTTGTAGATATATACCTTATTTCACCGATATTCAGTAGATGTGAAGGGGGTTAAGCAGCCTGTGACTACCAAGATCCCCAGCACTTGAACATTTGCCGAATTAATAGTTTTCCAATAAATCTCTCTACACAATCAAGATTAGTTGAAAATACTGCAAAACTAACAACTAGTTGTTTAAAATATCAATCAGGTTTAAGCGTAATTACCTTTTATCATTAGGTTTTCCGTTTTTCTGTAAATACTGTACTTTAAAAATTGTAATAAGGTTAATATACCAATCCATTCCATACAAGGGTCTTTTCTATGCTCTACCAACTGAGATAGTGGAAGAAATGGATTCTCAAATTGAGGATTTGAGATTCTGCGTCTGATGTATAGGGAAGTGAGGTTTAATTCAATATCACAGCAGATTAAAAATTTGGTTCCTATTTCGTGGGGCTTCTTCAATAGATTATATATATATATATATATATATATATATATATATATATATATATGTATGTATGTATATTGATGTGATAAGGGTGCACTGAGATGCGCTGCTAAAAGGGTAATATGAAAATGGCCGCACTGAGAGCGTCGCTGAAAGAGTACTGTGATACAGATATAGCAATTTGTAAAACTTAAAATTGTTCACTTACCTTCCTTTTTAACTTTGCCCGGCTAGCTCAACGTAATTAACGGAGTTTTCAAAATGAAACAAAACACAGTAATATCACAAAGCATTTATAGAGTAAGAAATATTTTCTCTAATACAAAAGCATAAAGAACATTTAAGATATGCTTACTGCATACTTCAAATATCATCTTTGCAAATCAACAGCTTGCGACTTAAAATAACATTTCGCGATCGCATTTAAAAATCGAATTAATCGAATTAATGAATCTACAAAAGAATCCTCATTTTAAGTAAACGTTTTCTTATATATTAAAAATATCTATATCCAGAAGTTACTAGAATAGTATGGAACATTATGATGCAAGGATTTTCAGAAAAACTCATTAGCGTCTAAAATCTCGGCGTAATTACCTCGTAATCTTGTTCCAGTTATTCGTGACGCGTGCGGATTGTCCTTGTTTCACATATAAACGATTCTTGTGGCATTGCATACTAATGCTATAGATAATCAATTTTATCGGATATTTGATTGATTTTGTGGGTTTTTCGTGTTCCGGTCGCTTCTCGGAATAAAGATTTTATTTGATATTAATTGGATATTTACGTAGTTCTAAATACCGATTACTCATCTCTTTGTATTCCTAATATTCTAGAAAATTCTTTATTTAAAATAAGTTTTGTAATCCACGGGGAAATTAATTTAAACTTTAATTGCTTTTTAATGCAAAAGGGTTGCATTTTATAGAAATATTTGCTTTCGTATTTCAGTACACAAAATTTATTAAAATTGGGGTTAAAAAAATACACGTTGATTGTAGTTCCTTAAGCTAAATGCGTAAAGCTAGAACCATTCTACGCTATTGATAATTGACGTATTGATAATTAATAAGTGAAAATAAATGGCTGTCTCTTAATCTTAAAATGATCGATTTGCGTTCGCATTGAATGCGTTTTACGTTTTCTACATTTAATTATTTTTACATATACAACTTACGTTACTTGCTATTTATTTACAATACGCTTATATCACGGGCACCTGGATTTTTCGCTTATAAATTAATGACGAAAAGTGCTCTTTTATTGTACAGGACGTAATCATGAATTTACAGAAATTTTTATTTTTCCAGATTATATTGTATTTTTAGTAGACCCCTTATCACGTCAATATATATAAATATATATATATATATATATATATATATATATATATATATTGCTGTGATATGGGGTTGTTTAAGGGTGTATTTTATAGCAAAGATCGTTCAGGAATTAGAAATCATAATAGGAAGCAGAAAACTGCATTTATTTAGGAGAAAATTGAGTAATTAGGATAGTTTGTAAATAGTAAGCAGTCAACATCTTGTATATAGAGTATACGTAGTTTTAAGCGACGCAAATAGTAACAATAAGACGCATAGTTAGCATAGAAATAAGTAATACATGCATTAAGTAGATAACAAATATTTAACACCCTGTAGATAGAGTTTAAGTTAATGTAGGTAAGGCAAAGAACGATATTTTTCAGTGGAAGCACTCGTATTTATAAGTAAGCACAATAAATGTAATTAAACACGCACTCAAAAGAATTCCAATCAGTTATGATAATGCGGGGAGAATAAAATCCAATTCTAAGTCTGACGATGAAATTCTAAGTCTGAGGCCGGTGAGGATAAATTCTAACTCTAAGTTGGAGGCGGATGAAAATGTTCTAAGTGCGACGACAATAATTCGAGGGAGATAATGATTCTAAGTTTGACGATAATAATTTAAGTAATATAATAATTTAAATGATATTCTGAGGTTGGTGAGAATAAATAATCCAGAGGGTGACGACAATAATTCAAATGTAATAAATCTAAGTGTGGATAGATAAAATTTTAAATGGGTATATAATAATTCTGAATTGGTGGAGAATAATTTTGATCCAAATGGATGGTATAATGCATGGAAAATTCTAGTTGATGATGGATGTGTCGATAATTTTGGTTGCGAGAAGGAAATAACGAAGAAAACAGACCAGGGTAGATTTTTTAGTTTTAAGACATTTTTTTTTCTCTATTTGAATTTAAATATTGAATATTGAATTTGCTTAATTAATATAAATTAGTGTGACGGAGTCAACAACGAACTTGCATACGTAGAAAGTACGTAATATGATAAAGGGGTTTTAAACGTTCCAGGCTTCTTTTTATAAAAACAATAGGTTTTTTGGTGACTTTAGATTGATTGAAAAGCATATGATTTTTGAGATGAATACGATGTACAATATTTATTGATTGAAAAGTGTATTTTAATAATTTTCAAAACCTGTTCATAATATTTGTTTTTATTATATGGAATTAACTAACTTCATTTTATAATTCAAAATAAAAGCTAGTCGAGGCCGAATGATAAAATTTATGGGAGTGTAATTTGATAATTTAAACAGAGAGGAGGAGTTATAAGTTGAATACGCCATTGATATCGAGTAAGGCGTTATCATATCAAGTTTTGTTATTGGTCGACACAAGGTCGGTCCACGATAAATTCCAGTTTATTCATAGCAATAATAAATATGACCGCCCAAACGATGGGGCACGAATAATCCTGTAGGATCATAGCAATATATATATATATATATTTTTGTATACCACCCCCCCTTTTTTATTACTTATTTTTCTCGTCGCGCACCCCTTCTTATAAATTTTAATGCTTTTTTGTATAATGTGCAAACACCTATTGCACGCCCCGTACTTTTGCAACGTTTGGTTGGTTATTTAATCAAAATTGTTATTAAAATGCCTCGACTATTTGAACTTTTTATTCTCAGGGTGTCCACCTACTTACCGTGGGTTCAGTGGTAAGTAGATGTGCAATGCCCAACCAAACTGCACTCTCTTTTGTTTTAGTACTAATTTTTGAATCTAGTTTTGTATATGCCAAATTTTATTTTATAATCAACGTTGCCTTGTGCCAAATTAATTTAATACCACAAATTTATGACTTTTTTGAAGTTATAAGGTATTTCACAGCACTAACCTGGATTATACTTAGTTTCCGGCCTCTCTTACTGCTGGCTCAGAATCCTCGTCGCTGTATGCGCCTTTACACGGTTGCACTATCCTGTTGTATTTCCGTATCGCCTCCAGGTATCTTTCTTTAAATTTTAGTTGCACCCAATATCTGAAATAAATGACCCGAATTTTAGAATTTAGAATACCCGTTTATTTTACTTCCCCTGCGCTAATTCTTCCGTCGTAGTTTCTGCGTTGACTCTTCCACTTCCAATTACTGCTCTTACGTGTTCTCCTAATTTCGCTCCTCTTGTTCCAAATTAATCCGTCCGCCTTTAATCCGTACTCAATTCAAATCTATCGTCGTCCTATTCAAAATCACTCAATGCCCCGCTACATATACATCCATATCAAAATCAATCTTCGTCCCTGTTTATAACCACTCAATGCCCTGCTACCTATAAATCTGTATCCAAATCAATCCCAAATATTCCTCCTTCTTACAATTCCAATCCGATGCCTTCATCAATATCGTTCCAAATCTATCTTACTATTCGTCGCTTCGCCGTCGCACTAATACAAATCTTTACTCTTACTTGTCGTCGCTATTACTTATTTATGTTTCGATGCTGCTCTTTACCCTTCTTTAATAATCAAACTATTTCAAAATCAAACACGTTTATTAATCTCCAAAATCTTTACACAAATTAGCGCAGTTCTTTAAAATACGTCTTTATACCAAAAATATTCAAAATAAACTCTCCTTTGTTTACTTTCCCAGGTGATAATTACAACATTACTTGCCTACTACCTTACAAATTACATAAACTAAAATCGTCCAATAATATTTAAACACTAAGTTTGTGTCACACATACCATAAATTATGTCCTTTTACACTTTCATAGTTTACACATAATATTCTAGTATTGGTTCTAAATATTTTACAATCCTTCAATCACATTTGACATTGTTATTACTTATAATTTTGAGATTACATATTCGCAAAAGTTGATTCTAATTAAACAAAAGCCAAAATAAATCACACATGACCCTGGATCGGCGTGGTTGATAGTGGACATCCATAGACGCATCCGGTTTTCGGATGGCAAATGTACTTTCAATGGCCTATTAAATTCTAACTCAGTATAAACCCTTGAGCACTGTGTATTTTATCACGTCATCAAGTCATTTTAATTTACCTCTTGGCACTTACATTTCAACAACCATTTTGAATACTTTAGCATATGTAAAGTACGGCAAACATACATTTTTAAATTATGGGATCAGATATATGGATCATTTTACTTGGCATACACTACCTTTTACTAAACAACCCTTAGAACCCTTGGTAGCTCCCTCTGACACTTATATATATATATATATTCACATGTTACTTGCGTTTCCACGATGGCTATCTAAAAATTAAAATCGTTCTCGCCCAATTTCGTTTGTATTAATTTGAAATGTAGGCAACTCTACCTTTTAGTTCTAAATGTATCACAGTCTACAAGATCTCTTTGAATTTAAAGTACTAAAACCGCTTTCTTAGTAACCACATAATTCCCCCAAACCGTGCTGGGAACTCAAAACCATATTTCTATTACCTCATAACCTACTTAGTTCTACAAAAAAGTCTCCTAAGATAATTATTAAAATGAAATCATTGTGCAGCTAAATGAAGCGTAACAAAGGCCTTGAATACGAAGTTTGCAACAGACTCGACTGTTTACTCTTACTGTCTTGGATACGTCATAACGTATACCAAATCACTTCAGCTGATTTTTATTATGACATTTATTTTTATTGATCTTCGTCTTGAATATATCATCAGGTTTGTTGATTACCTAGTGGGTTTCCAATCTAAGGTGATCCCAAAGTATTGTATTGATTAGATGATTCATAACGTCATAAATTTGTTTTGAGATACCAGGTGTAAAATAATTATGCATGATAAATTGAGAGTGAGAAAATTAATTTTACCTTGTATATTGTAATTGGTGCGGACTAATTTTGAGCCAGTTTGACGAATAAGATCAAAAATTTAGGGTATTGTGAGTGGTGATGAGTCAAGGATTCATTTTTATAAACGTTAATCCGCTCTTTAGATACTTAGAGATAAGGGTCAACCGTTCTAGAAGTGACGGTTTTAAAATCAAGTCATGTAACAACACTCGCTTAAGAATTGCTTCAGGCTGATCAGCACAAAGGTTTTGTTTGTTTGGTTCCAAACGAATCATATAACATTGATTTGCTTTGCAGTAGCACAGAACCATGCATCGTTTGTATTAACTATTTTTAAATATTTTATTGGCTTGTTCTGATTTTCAACATTTAGTTCAAACTTATTATCGTGCTATTGTAAAACAATAGTAGATTGCAGTACCTCAAAACTATGTTTTATGTTCAAGATAATTTTTTACAGTTTCTAGGAAATATGCAAGTATGCGAAGATTACTTAACAATTAGTTGAAAATCGCATGCGTAAAAGATTTCAACTCGCATTGTTAATAGAAGAATTGAAAGAAAGCAGAATTATGAGGAGAACCATTTGGCTAAACAAACATATGGCTATAAGTGAATTTTCCGTTTGAGACACTACGGTCAGATTGCTGATAGAACTTAGGATAATGAAGATTTGATAATGTCGAATTATTTGAGATGTTACTAAAATATGTTTAAAATGTAAAGACAAGTAGAGTAATTGCTAATAACCACAAAAAAGATATAGTAAAAAAAAACAATTGATGATCACGCGGAAGAAAATGTAAAAAAATATGTCACAGGTGGATGTTTTCATTTCCTTTATTTTTCAATTTATATGTAGAACAAACAATTAAAGAATTTAAGAAACGAGTGAATACTAGAGTAAACCTACAAAACGAAAAAACAAAAGAGCTAAAATTTGCGGATGATATAGCACCCCTAGCCAATAGCACAATGAATCTAGAAAACATGTAATTAGTATGGACAAAGTTAAGGAGCTGCGACATGAAAATAAATACAAATAAAAAGAAAGTTATGACATGAAGTAAAAAAAATAAAATTGATCTTTTGAGTTTACAAATAAGACCAGGCAGGTTGTCTAAAGTCAAAGATTTTTGTCAATAAGGGTGTAGACTTACTGATAACAAAATTGCGTTAGCACGAAAGCATTCATCCACAAATATAATTTGCCACACAGCAAACCTATATCTAAATATAAGAAAGAAATTTTGGAGTGTTGCATTGTATGGCTATAAAGGAAACATCAATATCGATTGGACCCGCACCTTGCCGAAGTTCTAGATTACTAGAACAGGTGAAATGGCTTGCGTGTTCTAATGAGCTAAAGAGCCAAACTTCAAGTCCAACCAAAGTAGTAGGGTCGTTAGTGAAGAATAGGTTAAGAAAGGTCCGCGAAAGAGGGCAGCGGCTCTTTCCGTACTTAGATTGGCAGAGACTATAGGGGTCGTTATAGCAGTCTAGGACACGCTACCGCGATGTGGAAGGCAACGGTAAACCACCACATTACCTTCCAAGTACACAGTGTACCTAAATTATAATAAAATGATGGCATTCTCTGAAGTAAAAGATCCCGGAGTTAAAATAGTCGCCCATTCGGATCTCCGGGAGGGAACTACTTCGGAGGATACGATCGGAAAGTTAAGAATAAGAGTCTGGAACACTTTGCGAGTCGGAGCGTGAAATGTTAGAAGTATGAAGCAAGTAGGTGAGCTAGAGAACCTAAAAATCCTCAACAAGATTGGAATGAGTTATATGGATAGGCAAATAGTACATAGCTTATACAAAGAGCAAACAGCAGTAATAGAATTAGAGCAGGAACGTAGAGAAGTAAACATTAGGAAATGGGTGAGACAGGGATGTGCCCTATCCCCATTAATTTTTAACTTGTACATTGAAGAGGCAATGAATACTGTCAAATGCAGGAAGACATTCGGAATTACTATCCAGGGACAAAGAATTGATATGCTTAGATTTGCAAATGATATAGCGGTATTGGCATCTAGCAAAGAAGAGTTAGAAGCTGCTCTTAATGAAATAGAAACGGTTCCAACAGAGAGATGCGGTATGAAAATTACCAAAACTAAAATTAAAGTACTAGTATGCAAAGGAGGGGAAAATAAATCTAAAACAAGAATACAAATATGTAACACGAACTTACAAGAGGTTAAGGATTTGTGCTACCTAGGAAGCCAAATAACGCAAGATGGGAAAAGCACAAAAGATATAAAACAAAGATTAGCACAAGGTCGTGCTACATTTAACAAGAAAAAGCAACTACTGTGCTCAAAGACAATAAACATAGAAACAAGGAAAATATTGCTTAAAACATATGTGTGGAGCACAGCACTGTACGGCTGTGAAGCCTGGACAGTAGGAGAAGCGGACAGGAAAAAGCTAGAAGCCTTTGAAATGTGATGTTACAGACGTATAATGAAGATATCATGGACAGACACAGTTAGGAACGATAAGGTACTAAAAATGGTAGGCGAAGAAAGAAATATGTGGAAAACGGTAAAAGATAGGAGAGATAGGATGATAGACCCCATACTACGGCATGAGGGAATAGTGCGGAATGTATTAGAAGCAGAGATAGGGAAAAAGAGAAGCAGCGGTAGACCTAGGTTAGACTACTGTACACAGATAGTGAAAGATGTCGGCTGTAGGAGTTTCAGGGAAATGTGTAGGTTGGCTCAGAATAGAAATTAATGGGGGTACGCATCCATCCAGTTCCTAGATGGATAAATTAATGACGAAGAAAGTAACTGTACTTAAACATGATGATTATTATAAGCAACTACGAGTATTGGTTGGGCAATATTCTCGAATTATGTTAATTGTGTGAAAGGATTTACTGGAAAACTATTATTTCGGCAAATGTCTAGTTGTTGGGGGATCTTGGCAGCCACACCCTGCTTAACCCCCTTTACTGAATCTCGGTGCAATAGAGCTTAAAATTAGAAAACAATAGAAGGGGAACCGAGCCGTATACTTGCTGTGTGAGAATTTCAGGGAACTGTGTAGGCTAGCTCAGAATATAAATAAGTGCAGGTACGTGGCCAACCAGCTTTGAGACGAAAAACCCAATGACGAAAAAATAAGCGCAGATAAATCTGATGATTATTATAAACAACTACAAGTGTTGGTTGTGAAGTATTTGCAACTAATGTTGACTGTGCGAAAAGATATGTTGGAAAAAAAATTAAATCGGTAAATCTTCAAGTGCTGGGGGAACTTGGCAGCCACAGGCTGCTTAACCCCCTTCACAACCGTGCATTTACATTTCCAATGCTCCACTCGAAGGTACTACATTGGCCAGGAGGCGAATTTTTTTTTTGTTGCCTGGAAATTTAGAATTTTGCCGAACCCTTGCCGTTTCGGGCAAGGTAGGGATCTTTAAAGTGCATGACAATACTCACACATGGGACCTCCATTTAACCTCTTATCCGAACGAGGGCGTAATTTTTGTGAAAAATGCTCACCTGCCATTTTTCAAGCAGTCGGCCGTGTCGAAATTCGAACCCAAGACCTTGGGATCCGTAGTCTTACGCTTATTCCTTTGATCCACGACGACGCCCCCCATTCACAACCTTACATGTGATTTTCCTATGCTCCACCCGAAGGTACTACATTGGCCAGGAAGCGAGTTTTTTGTTTTACCTGGAAAATTTGGCGTTTGCCGAACCCTTGCTGTTCCAAGCAAGTTAGGGATCTTTAACGTGCGTGACAACACTCACACACGGGGCCTCCATTTTACCTATTATCCGAACGAGGGTGTATTTTTGTGAAAAATGCTCGCCTAATATTTTTCAAGTGGACCGTGTCGGGATTCTAACCCGGGACCTTGGGCGTAGTAGTCACACACATACCACTACGCCACGGAGCCGCCTCCCCATTCACAACTGTTCATTTATAGTTCCAATGCTCCACCAGAAGGTTACTACATTGGCCAGGAGGCGAGTTTTTGTTTGCCTGGAAATTTAGAATTTTGCTGAACCCTTGCAGTTCCAGGCAAGGTAGGGATCTTTAACGTGCGTGACAACACTCACACACGGGACCTCCATTTAACCTCTCATCCGAACGAGGGCGTAATTTTTGTGAAAAATGCTTACCTTTCATTTTTCAAGCAGTCGGCCGTGTCGGGATTTGAACCCAGGACCTTGGGATCCGTAGTCTTACGCTTACTACATTGAGCCACGGCGACGCTTACCCCATTCACAACCACTGAATGTCGGAGAAATAGGGTTTATAATTGTAAAACAATAGAAGGGGACCGAACTGTATCTAACAAGAAAGAACAGCGCCTATGATGAAAGACAAAAAACATAGAACAAGAAGAAAATTGTTGAAAGCATATGTGTGGATCACAGCACAGTATGCCTATGAAATACGGGCAGTCTGAAACTCAGACAGAAAAAACGGCAGCAACCTTTTGAAATGCTGTGCTTCAGATGTATCAGGATGGACATTCAAAGTTAATAACAAATAGGTTAGTAGAAATAGTAGGAAAACAAGGATATCTGTGGAAAAAATAGGAGAAATAGAAAGGCAGAATACGTTCTAAGGCATTTTTGGGGAATAATTTGGGATATATTACAAGCAGAAATAGGAAAAAAGAGGTAGATGTAGACCTAGATCAGATAGTGAAAGATGCAGTCTGTGCCAATTTTAGGGAAATCTGTAGGTTAGTTCAGAATAGGAAGCAATGATGGTACGCGTCTATCCAGTTCCCGGACTGAAGACCTAATGATGATGAAAGGAAACAGAAAAAAACTGAAACTTTTATAATGAAGTTCCATAACAAAATGTTGAAAATCAACTCAACATATAGTAAACAAATTAAGAGCTACTCATGCATGAGGGAATAGTGTAGAATATATTAGGTAGACCTAGGTTAGACTACTGCACACAGATAGTCAAGGTGTAGGTTCTGGGAATTCCAGGTGAAATATGTAGGTTAGCTCAGAATAGAAATCAATGGAGGTACGCTTCCAACCAGTTACAAGATGGCAAACCTAACAAAAAGAAAATAATTGCAATTAGACCTGATGATTATTATTAACAGCTGCAAGTGTTGGTTTTGTAATATTCTCAACGAATGTTGATTCTGAGAAAGAATTTATTGGGAAACCATTAATTAGGCAAATGTGTAAGTGTTCGGTGTAGTAGTTAGGTTGCTTAACCCCCTTCACATACTCACATTTGATTTTCAAATGCTCCACCCGAAGATACTACATTGACCAGGAAACGAGTTTTTACCTGGAAAATTTTGTATTTTGCTGAGCCCTTGCTGTTCCAAGCTTACTTGGATAGGGATCTTAACGTGCGTCACAACATTCACACGGGACCTCCATTTTACTTTTAATTCCAACGAAGGCGTATTTTTGTGAAACATGTTCGTCTAACATTTTACAAGCGGACCGTGTTGGGATTTGAATCCCTTGGACATAGTACTCACACGCTTACCAACTACGCCACAGACCTCCCCCTCCCCTGCGCATACCACTGAATAGCGGTGACATAGGGTATATATATATATACCCTATTATTATAAAACAATTGAAGGAGAACCGAGCTGTATCTAACAAGAAAAGGAAACTGGTTGGTATGTTCGAAGATAATAAACAGAAAAAATTGCTGAAAGCATATGAGTTACCGCACTGTACGGTGAGAAGCCTTTGGAATGTGGTGCTTCAGATATATGATGAAGATAGATAGCATGGACAACCTAAGTTAATAACAACAAGGTTCTAGAAATAGTAGGGGAAGAAAGATATATTGGAAAGCAAAACAAAAATAGGAGAAATAGAGGGACAGGACACGCTCTAATACATTTGGGGAATAGTGCGGTGCGTATTACAATCAGAGATACGAAATAGGAGGAGAGACAGACCTAGATCAGACTATTGCACGCAGATAGCGAAAGATGGAGGCTGTGGGAATTTCAGGAAAATGGGTAGGTTAACTCAGAATAGGAAACAATTGAGGTACGCGTCTAACCAGTTCCAGGACAGAAAACCTAGTGATGAAAATGAATTGGGAGAAATACGATAGAGAGTAGGGGTGAATTGATTTGGGCATCACTTACGGCATCCAGGACTGGTAGTACCACTGATAATTGAAGGAAACGTGAATGAGAAAATTGTGTAAGTAGAACTCGACTTAAGACAAATTATTAGCGGTGTAAATGATGTCAGATATGTTGATATGAAAGAACTGGATCAATATAGAGTGGCTTTGAAAGTTGCATCAATTTGTCTGATGATCAAAAAAAAAACTTTTTCCACCCCTATAATTACAGATTCTTTATTTTCGTTATATCATTGAACTTGCTAACACAAGGGTAGAAAGTTGGAACATTTACAGGAGTAAAAGCGTTTGTTAAGGAGTAAAGAAGTAATTTTAGTTTACTTCCGGTAATTACGCCAACGTAAACGCTACCATCAGTTTGAAGCTTTCAAATTAGATACATAAATTAAGAATGCGTGTTTCACGCTGAAATCGACAAAGTTTTAATGAAGAAAATTAAAACGCTTAGCAAATTTGACTGGTTTTTAATTTACTCTTCGTTAAAACTGCTTTTCTAATAATGTAAATTTATAAAATATTGGGTTAGATATATATACACGTAAATACGAATCTATAATTAGGACCTACAATATGTACTACGCCTAAAAGACGCGGAAAAGATATCTATAGAATAAAAAAAAAAGTTCATCAGTAGAGGAAAATCAGGGTTTCTGTGACCACATTTCCTCCAGCATTCACATTTCCTCACACATCTGGACCAAATTTACATGTAAATTTCCATAAGGAGGATTTGAGGAGATAGATTTTCTTCTTGCTCCCTTCTTGTGGACCTCCTTGTGGGATTTTTACCCCAGCCATCCCCACCATAAAAAATCGGTAACTTAACCCCTAAAATTTTCCAGATACATCTCGGTGCCTATTGACACCGCACCCACGAGATAAATCTATATTGTTTGATATCAATTAATATTAGATTTTTCTAGGCTGTCTGAATTTCTAGGAATTTTTTAGATAGCATCATCCCCCAGGGAGCTACTACAATTTTAAGATTTTTTTACCGCTAACATTCTGGACCAAATAATTTTCTTCGACTAGCCATTTTCACCCACGAGATAAATATATCTTGTTTGGTATCAATTAATATTAGATTTTTCTCAGCTACCCGAATCTCTAGGAATTTTTTAGATTGCATCATCCCCCAGGGAGCTACCCTCATTTTAAGATTTTTACCAGCAGGGATTTCCAACCGTCCTTAAAAATTTTTTAGCCATGCGATACATCAAATTAGTCTATAATTTTACGCAGAATCCAAATATGGAATCAGATTTAAAATAGGTCCACCCCCTTACCGTTTTACACATATACCCTCTACTTGATAAATCTTTCTCCACATTTCCACCCACAAGATAAATGTACCTTGTTTGGTATCAATTAATATTAGATTTTTCTCAGCTACCCGAATCTCTAGGAATTTTTTAGATTGCATCATCCCCCAGGGATCTACCTTCATTTTAAGATTTTTTACCAGCAGCGATTTCTAACCGTCCTTGTAAATTTTTTTGCCATGCGATACATCAAATTAGTCTATAATTTTACGCAGAATCCAAATACCACCCCTTACTGTTTTATACATATATCCTCTGCGAGATAAATCTTTCTCCACATTTCCACCCACGAGATAAATGTACCTTGTTTGGTATCAATTAATATTAGATTTTTTTAGCTACCCGAATTTCTAGGAATTTTTCAGATTGCATCACCCCCCAGAGAGCTACCCTTATTTTAAGATTATTTACCAGCAGCGATTTCTAACCGTCTTTGTAAATTTTTTAGCCATGCGATACATTAAATTAGTCTATAATTTTACGCAGAATCCAAATATGCAAACAGATTTAAAATAGATTCACCCCTTACCGTTTTACACATATACCCTCTACGAGATATATCTTTCTCCACATTTCCACCCACGAGATAAATGTACCTTGTTTGGTATCAGTCAATATTAGATTATTTTCAGCTACCCGAATTTCTAGGAATTTTTCAGATTGCATAACCCCCCCGAGAGCTACCCTCATTTTAAGATTTTTCACCAGCAGAGATCTCTGACCGTCCGTATAAATTTTTTAGTCATGCGATACGTCAAATTAGTCTAGAATTTTATGCAGAATCTAAATCTGCAAATAGATTTTAAATAGCACCACCCCTCACCGTTTTACACACATACCCTCTAAATTATAACATTCCTGCAGCTCATACGTAAAAGAAAATCCTAAAACCATCCTTAAAACCTATTATTACAGCCAATTTTTACTAATACAGTTTAAATTTTGTAAACCACATTTCTAAATACGTATTCACAATTTTTATTCTTAACCTAGAACTCACATCGGATTATACTTATTAATATTTATTTCTAAATAGAGCACCTTTTCCAAAGACCAACCGGACCCACGTGTTTTAAATTCCTTTGTCTGTTGCTCCTCAAGTGTGCGGCGTACGTAGTCTTTTCCATTTCGAAATCGCATACTTTACACATAATTCGTGGTTGTTTCGTACAAGGCCCTTTAACCGCTGACGGAGTTGAAGGTTTACGGCTTAATGACATACTGTGCTGTTTTTCCTTGTGCCATAGTAAGTTGTCCGTTCTCGTATAAGCGATACCGCAAGACCCACGGTTTAAGTACTTTGCTGACGGTTAAGCTTATACATCCGTCAGCAGCAAAGTACTTAAACTGTGGGTCTTGCGGTATCGCTTTTACGATTATGGACAACCTACTACGGCACAAGGAAAAACAGCACGGTATGTCATTAAGCCGTAAACGTTTAGCTCCGCCAGCTGTTAAAGGGTCTTGTACGAAACAACCACGAATTATGTGTAAAGTATGCGATTTCGAAATGGAAAAAACTACGTACGCCGCACACTTAAGGAGTAACAGACATATAAATGCAACTGGCAACGATGGTGTAGAAATAGTCAGCACAGCGTTTTACAACCGTATGGCTAGCTATCGCATAAAGAACGCCAGTGTCGACGGTAGAGTGTCCGAGTTTCTTTGGAAGCAGAAAGAGCGGTTTATTCAATTAATTAATGAAAAAAGACTACAACATACAGCAATAAAAGTTAATTGCGGACTCTACAGCGTCTACACAAGAATGGGAGAAGAGACTACCAATGTGAAATCCTTTAACACAAAAAATATGGTTATAACATCTTCTAGTAATCTGGAAAATATGTACGAGGTCTTAAGCGAAACCACGAGAATAAAATCAGAGGAATTTTAAACACGTGGGTCCGATTGGTCTTTGGAAAAGGTGCTCTAATTAGAAATAAATATTCATAAGTACAAGCCGATGTGAGGAGTTCTATGTTAACAATATAAATTATGAATATGTATTTAGAAATGTGGTTTACAAAATTTAAGCTGTATTAGTAAAAATTGTCTCTAATAAAAAGTTTTAAGAATGGTTTTTAGATTTTCTATTGGGTATGAGCTGCAGGAAAGTTATAATTTAGAGGGTATGTGTGTAAAACGGTGAGGGGCGGTCCTATTTAAAATCTATTTGCAGATACGGATTCCTCATAAAATTCTAGACTAATTTGATGTATCGCATGACTAAAAAATTTATAAGGACGGTCAGAAATCGCTGCTGGTGAAAAATCTTAAAATGATGGTAGCTCTCGGTGGGGGGGGGGGTGCAATCTGAAAAATTTTTAAAAATTCGGGTAGCTGAAAAAAGGCTAATATTAATTGATACCAAACAAGGTACATTTATCTCGTGGGTGGAAATGTGGAGAAAGATTTATCTCGCAGAGGAAATATGTGTAAAACGGTAAGGGGTGGTCCTATTTTAAATCTGTTTGCATATTTGGATCCTGCGTAAAATCATAGACTAATTTGATGTATCACATGGCTAAAAAATGTATAAGGACAGTTAGAAATCGCTGCTGGTAAAAAATCTTAAAATGAGGGAAGCTTTCTTAGGGATGATGCAATCTAAAAAATTCCCAGAGAATAGGGTAACAGAAAAATCTAATATTAATTGATACCAAACAAAATATATTTATCTCGTGGTTGGAAATGGCTAGTCGAAGAAAGTTATTTGGTCCAGAATGTTAGCGGTAAAAAATCTTTAAATTGGGGTAGCTCCCTGGGGGATGATGCTATCTAAAAAATTCCTATAAATTCATGTAGCTGAGAAAAATCTAATATTAATTGATATCAAACAATATAGATTTATCTCGTGGGTGCGGTGCCAATAGGCACCGAGAGGTATCGCGAAAATTTTAGAGGTTAGGTTACCGATTTTATAGGGTGGTGATGGTTGGGGTAAAAATCTCACAAGGACGTTCACAAGGAGGGAGCAAGGAGAAATTCCATCTCCTCAAATTCTCCTTATGGGAATTTACATGTAAATTTGGTCCAGATGTGTGAGGAAATGTGGATGCTGGAAGAAATGTGGTCACAGAAACCCTGATTTTCCTCTACTTTCACCACTAGACAACTTTTAATACAGTTTATTTTAAAATTACCTTGATCCTTTTTACAGTAATTATTCAGGTGACAATTATTTATCATAGCCCATGAAAAATTGTCCATCAGTACATTGTTTCTGTGTCGTCTTATTACCTAAGTTTAGCCTAAAACTACTAAATTATTAGAATTTTACATTTTTTTTTAGGTCTTAGGTGATTGTGCCAATTTTAACTGTCATTAGTCAAATTGTTTTTGAAACTTAAAGAACCATCTTCAGATCATTATTTTAGTTCACAGATAATGAATTATAATTAAGAAGATACCAAATACATGTATTTTCACGGGTATGTTTATTAGTGCGTAGGCATCACCATATTTTAATTATATATTAAGCTCAACGTTATTACGTAACTAAATACAACCTACCCAAAGTTTTAATTAATTTTCAAGACTTTTTGTTTTATATAGGCAAACCTAGAGTAGCTGATGCTAAAGCACGTGCGCATGCTTTAAAAGCAATTGCTTTGGTTTCTACCAGTACATTTTAATACGTTTTTTAAAGTATTTCAATTTGGTACATTTGTCAGCCCTTTTCATCTTCTTTGGTAAATGCGACCTTTTGTAACATAAAGGAAATAGAAAACAATAAACTTCTTAATACTGTTAGTCGAATCTGCTTTTCCGTAATTCGAGAAATGTTGGAGTGGAGTATCTGTGCCATTTGTTTTAATTATGATGTGTTTTGGGAAACGCTGCTTTTTTATAAAGGAACAAATAGCATATTCTGCTGCGGAATTAAATCTTTTGTTTGTTTTTGAGAAGTTTGGAAAGCCTTTTATTTCATTGTAACGTGTATGTTTTGTTCTCAAATTTAGACATTTTAGTAAAGGTGCTCGTTTCTGCTTTGGAAGAAGTGCATGTTGAATCAAAGTAAGTACCTAAAAAACTCAATAAACTACTAATGTAAGTTTTAGAAGGAATAGCTATTCTGTATTAAAAGCGAAAAGTGAAATTTTTTCACTTGAACCAGAAATTTGTCCGCATGGCGCGTAGCGAAGCGCGGGCAATATGTCGAAAGCGGCAACGAGCTTACCACTCCAATTGTACACAAGATTTTTTCTACGATCACATTATTTAAAGAAATTAATATATAATTTATATATTTCGAAATCAAGAAAACGGAGTCACTATTGAAAGTCGATATACTGAATAGATAATAAAATTAAAATAGACAGTTTATTAATCTTCAAAACTTAACGATTTGTTAACTACCTACAAAATTAAGTTGAAATTCGTTTATTTAATAAAATGTATTATTATTTATTGTTAACAAGGTTGAAATGTATAATTTATTAATTATTTTTAACAAATTATTTGACTTGTTTTTACATAATTGCTTTAAATTGCTTTAAATTTCCAAAAACAACCTGGAAATAATGAATAGAAAAAAGATTATAAGAAACGCTATAATACTTAAAAAATGTCCCAAAAAGAACCTGAATGGGGAAATGTTCCCATGATCGAGATAACATTTCCTCTTTGTACCGCTACTCCTATCCTTTGCACTAGGTAGGAGCAAGATTTGGGTTTACCAGTCATTAAAGTTAATTGTCCTCCAATTTTGTTAATAAAATCTATAGCTTCACTCCACCAGAGTCCTAGAGTTTCTACCGCAAATAGCAAAAATGGCAAATTTTGATCCCGAGGCGATTCGTATTTCTTTATCTTGTTCGTCGCAGCATTTTTGGCACACAACCCTAATTCTATCGTGGAAAATTTTAAATTAGAAGGCGCCAGCGTGTCTGAAATAGTTGTGTCCCAGACTAAGAATTTTACATTTTTCCAAGGAATTCAAGTTCTTTCATCCAAACGTTTTCAGTCATCTCGCGATAAGACTGTTTGCTCAAGCCGAGACGGAATCACGAAAAAATGGCATCTTAAAAGAATATCGTTAAATTCTTGCTGTCTATAAAATCTTCCAGTACTTTTAACTCAAACCATGATGGTCGAACTCGCCGCTTCTTCTCCACAGACAGATGTGTGTGGTATGCATATTTTGCATCTTAAGCAAAGTCCAATTGCGATTTGTAAGCAGTTGTTCATGAGTAAAGTACCAATTGATCTTAATGGTAAAGCAACTAACCATGCGTTGGATTCATGTTTTTCCAAGGCAAAATTGATAGCTTTCTGCCATTCGAATGGAGGTCAAGTATTTTCCATAATTCTTGACAAGTTTATATTGTCTCAAAAACGCTGTATCGAAGGGTTTGATGGTACCATTAAGTCAGGTCCTAGCTTATTCAATACAGAAATTCCCTCATCAACGTCTGATATTTGTGGCTTGTCTGAACTTGGGAACTTTAACATCAGAGTAACAAGATTTCAAATTCGGTACGCTGAGGAGAGAAATGGGACAGACACAAGTTTTCAATTATACGAACTTCCCGCCTGAACGAATAGGCAGATTAATATATTAATCTTCGGTTAGTTCACAATTTGGTAAGCATTCAAGAGTCTGTCGAATTTTATTGTCGAATTCCTTCATAAAGAATTCTAATCGCCACATTGGAGTTGTTCTCATTAGGTCAGTTGCCATGATTTTGCGGACAGGTTGTGTTTGTTTACACTTTGTTGGTTTAGGCGAACTTGAGTAGCGCCATTCGCGTGATTGTTCTTTTCCTTCGGGAGTGAAATGAAACACTCACGTTTCGCTGTCTGTAACTATGGAATCCAATAGTTCTTCCCTATTGTTCCGCATTGTTGAAGAAAGTGGCGGGTATAATCGAACCGTTGATGTTTGTTGACATCTGTAAGCAGCCTTGGAACTCATCGCGCTCACACCTTGTGATACTGCAGTTTTGTGGACAAATTCTGTCAGTTGAAGCTTGCAGAAATCTCAAGAATTCGACTAGCCATTTCTCGGATGGAGATGCTCCGATCTTCGAACAGTAGTCCCTCGACTTTTTCGACATTCTTGTCGGAAATCGTCTGTTTTCGTCATTAATATCCGTGCGACCACTCGAATTCCCAAATCGATTATACACTTTCCACCATAAAATTCCACAACTGGTGAATTTTTTTCGCGTTCAAAAAAAAGGATAACTGTGAGAATTTCGTAACTGACGGCAACGGCCATCGGAACATCCATCGCAAGCAGTTGTCAGGTCAACACTGCACGGCGTAGTTTAACAACGTTGGTCGGGTTAGAGAGTGGGGAGGCTATTGCGCACGGAAGTGTTATCGGATTTCTGCTAAAATCGCTCCTTGCTGAGCTATCTCGTTGGGACCTTATTTTTGAAATAACACTCGTACGTGAGACTGACGAAAATCAGCAACAAAACATATCTCGTGCTAAGCTAAGCGATGAGTTAATCCAGTTCTAACATGTCGTCTGACACTCACCAGAGATCATTTTTGATTGTCGACGTCTGCTGACGAAGGTACTGTATTATAATCGGTTTTTTAAGTTCATTCAAGTGCGAACGTTGTAGAAATTAAGCTTTTCTGATAATTTATATAAATTAATCTTCGTAGAAACGTAGTTTAGTGTTCTTTAAATGGATGCAATTTAAAACAAGAAGTAGTAACCGAGTAACATTTTATATCAAGCAATTTAGGGCTTCCGATATTGCGACTGAAGATTTCAATGTGATAAATGTTTTTCTACTATGTATTTTCCAATGATTTCTTTTTATCTACAATCCTATTTACTATACAAAGATACAAAGCTAACAATGTTTCCAGAAATAAAATCATTCGTTAAAGAATACAGAGGTAATTTCAGTTTTCGATACTTAAGGCAAAGTCAATGCTACCATCTTTTTATAGGAGACAAAATAAAAATGGTTTTTCACCCTGAAATTGACAAGGGAAATTGAAATGCCAAGAAAATTGGACAGGTTGTAAAATTACCTTTATTTAAGCTTCTTTCTAATAAATGTAAATTTATAAAACTTGGGATTGTACGTGTAAATAAGAGTCCCTTTAACGTGGAAAGGTATCTGTTGGGGTAGAAAGGAATCAGATCGGTAGAGAGACATCTTTCGACTTTTGCTTATCATTTCAATTTTCATTGCAATTATGTAGATGAGGATTGTGAATATAGTTACTTATGAAAAATCTTTCTGTAATTTTACAATGTGTGCTGCAACTTTTCTAAAACTATTAAACTATTGGGAACTTTCTGGGATTTTAAGAGCTTGTATTGGTTCTTGTGTCGTAGTTTTAGCGTTTAAAGGGTAGGTTGTTTCTAAATATTGAACTGCGTTGAGTTTATTATTATGATTTACAGGTAATGAGTTCTAATTAGGGAAATAGCTACGTATATAGGAGTAAGTTTTAATTTTGTTTATGGCGTACCTGTATTTTTAGTATGCGTAAACATCAACCTGGTTTAATTATCTACAAAGCTTAAAGTTTACTACCTACCCCACAATGTTATTACTGTAACTAAATAAAACCTACCTATACTTTTAATTAAATTTGAGGGCAAATCTTTGTTTTACCTGCACTACTGCTATGTAAACAGAGATAATAAAACACATGTTCATGCTTTAATAGCAATTACTTTGGGTTCTACCAATCCATTTTAATTCGTTCTTTAAACAGATGTGATTTTGTACATTTGTCCGAATTCTTTCATCTTCTTTGGAGACGCGACCCTTTGTAACATAAAGGAAATAGAAAACAATTAACTTCTTTATACTGTTAGTCGAATCTGCTTTATGTTACTTTGGGCGTTCTTACAATTGGGAATCTCTGCTATTTGTTTTAATTATGAAGTATTTTGGAAAGCGCTGTTTTTTCGTGAAAGAACAAATACTTAATTCTACTACGGAATTGAATACTTTATGAACTGCGAAGTTTGGGAAGATATTTTTTTATTGTATCGTGAATTCGCGTCTCCACATGTAAACAGTGAAGTAGTATTATCCCTAAAGAAGGTTATATACTGAATCGGAGTTATTAGATTAAGACCTAGATGAAGTGCCCAAGATAAGTTAGTTTTGGGTGATGGTCAGTGTTGTGTTAATATCGTGTTCAGGGTGGTCATTGATCTCCGACAGCACGCCTTTAATGAGTGGTACCTTTTTGATGAAACACAACCGTAAATTTTTTTTTATATTATATTTTTAACCAAAAGCGGGTGGGTTTACAGGAAACTTATCTAACTTTTCTTGATAACTCGTGAAGATCTATACCTTCCCCATTTTATTCTGAAACGCCCTTTTTATAATACAGTATTGCCCGAAATAAACAGTACTGAAATTGTAATTGTTTTGTATATTTAAAAAATACAATAGAAGATAGAAGCTTTCCATTTCCGTGCAAAATTTTTTGAACTAATTTAACATTGCTAAGTGACTAATAATTTTAGTAACTGGTCATATCGGCTACAGCAAATAAATCGACATTACCACTCACATATACACATTAACCGTTTTAAAAATCGAGTTTTAAAATCGCTATTACTCCCACAATTCGTTCCGCATCTGAACGTATTATTAGTTAAAAGAACGCCCGCTAGCGAACGTTATTCAACAGATAATTTCTTTATTATAGTATATTGTTACATGTCAATTAAACAGGTATAAGTACAACAGTTCATCGCGTACTCGTACAGGGAGAGTAATAACATTGCACAAATTTTACACTACAGAATGAATAATTAACTCTATGAATAAATCTAGCTTACTTTTATTAATCTCGATTGTTTCCACGGCCTTTCTTCATCAGATAGCTGTGGAGTTTGTTGATAACCTATAAAATTAAAACAGGGAACAACAGGTATCCTAGGTAAGAAACGGCAAGGATTACGCAGGTAACTCACTTCATTACAACGCACTACTTGTCACTCGTCTTTTCGGTACGGTGGCCCAGAATAGTTCGCCATTATGGTGGCTGGTTTATTCGCTTGTCCAAGCCATCGCCCTTCCTTGTTGTACGTCCTGATTAGTTGAAGACAACGACGTACATTTTTTAAAGTGTAGAAAACATCTTCTTTAACATTCCATTCTACGAAATGCGTAATAAACATAAAAAACTATTTCTGAAAGTCCCGAACGGTGCTGAGAATTCAAAACCGCTTTTATGTAATGGATCAAAAGCTACTTCATTCTACAATAAAATGTCCTCTAGGATAATTATTAAAATGAAATCCTTATTTAGCCAAATGAAGCGTAACGATATCGCTATGCAAAATTTATCGCAAACTGGAGAAAATAATCAAGTTTTTCATAGCAGCAACAGCAATTTTTACAACGTATTAAACAGTTGGTAAATTTAATTCCATTGCGAGTGATGATATTCAAAAAATTACAATTAAAAGAAGAAACCTGCCAAATGTTTAGGTGGCAAAATTATTAATATTTTAAGTAAAAAACTTAAAGAACAAGTTATTAGTGTTTTGCACGGAACAATGTATTATTCAGATGTAATATAACAAGACCTTGATAAATAGTCGACTATTTTGATTGTGGCTAAATTTCGAATGTTTTTTGTTTTAATTTGTCGAGACATAATTTTGTCATTAATAATCTGATCAAAGCCCGAGAGCTTTAGGTCGAGGGCTTTAATCTTTGATTATTAATGACAAAATTATGTCGAGATAAATTATAAAAACACGAGAAATTTAGCTACAATAAAAATAGTCGCTGATTTATCAAGGTCGCGTTATATTTAGGAAGATTATTTCTTGTCGAAAACAATGTATAAAATTTTAATCTAAACATTCTAAAAAATGTAATTCGGAACAAAAAATACAACTTATTTTTAATATATTTAACTTGACCTTTAGTAATTTTGGCGTAACAACAATAATTATACACCACCTGAAATTAAACACACAATTTTTATATGTTACGTTACCTGTGTGAATAATTTGGGACATCTGATCAGCTTTTGAAGATGTATCAACTGTGTATACTGAATTAGAACAGTCATTTTGTCCGCTTAATTTACTGATATTTAGGTGATGCTGCTCATTCATCTGAAGGTAGGGCTTTATGGATGATGAATTAGCATGTCCCGTTATTTAAATTAGTTGTTGTTCTAGTAAACCGGATTTTGCAAGTTTAGAAACAGCGGTAGATCTACAAGAGTGATTTGTAATTTTTAAGCGTTTTGTATCTGAACCAATAGACTCTGCTGCCAATTTAGTCCACTTCGAGATTTCATTTTTTCAGACTGGTGAATTTTTGTACGACAGAGATTTGCCCTTTTTCCAAAATGGGTTTGGTGTCAAAAATAACCGTCGATAAGTAAAATTAGGACCTCTTTTCTCCAGTAATTTTTTAAATAATCTTACAGGACATTTTGATTGGGTTCAAGCCACTTACTGTTCGCGCATTTTTTATTTCCTCCTTGGCATGTTTTTGTAAAAATTGAATTGTATTCTAGTCTACCCGATTCTGTCCCATCAATTTGGATGTCAAATTTAAAATGTTTAACCAAACAAGATACAACCTTCTCCTCCGTGCCACGCCAATTCTACTGACACTATAAAATAAAATTTCTTCTGGAGGAGCTCATTTATTTCTTCATCACAACTGTCGACTATCGTATACACATTTTCAATATTCAAAGCAGTAGAACTTTGTTTCCTCTTCTCTGGGCATTTTTGCAACTCGCGTCTTTTTTGCGTTCTTGGCATCTCGATCACTTTTAAATTGTATTCCTTGAAATGGATCAATCATCACATATATTTATTATAATAAAGTTCTTGTAAGCTTTTAGCAACAGAATTCCACACGCATTTTACGGTATACTATTTATAGTCTTCGCCACTTTCTTTCTTCATGTTCTACGCCCAATCTTTGGTATATTATTCAATATGGAAATAGGTGTATCTTTATTAAATACATATCTGCGCTCATCGCAAAGCTTTTTGAACTGATTCCATATGCTCTTTTTGCTTTTTTTTTTATTATCCGGCACACTTAATTGTATTTTATTATTAATTTTATCGCTATTGTTTGTACCAAAACGTTTCATTTTGAAATTTTTATAAATTTGATGTTTATAAATTAATTTTAGCATTTGTCAAACGGAATTATGCCTACTTTATATAGAAGCGAAAAAAAGGACCATGGCAAATAGTCGCTGATGTTTAGTACCAAGCAGTATAGTCGCTGATATTTTGTTTTGATTTGTTTGAATCATGACAATCGAAAGTGTGATAATCGATTATATTACGTTGACCTCCAGATACGTTCCATCAAAAACAAACAACTATTATTTAATGATTTATTCATTTTAGTATCAAAAATCAAAAACTTAATATTTATCAACCTTTTTTAAGGGTTTTCCCTATTCCAAATACATCTGGGGTAGTTTAGAGACATTTTTGACGGATGTTTTTAAAAATGAAAATATTGATATTTATGACACAAAGAGACGAATATGATAACAGAGTTAGCTAGAATGGAACGCATAATGGACTATAATTCTGGATGTACTGCATTTAGTTTTAGCAGAACTGATTTCCAAAAATATTTTAGAGTTTCTTTCTTGATAGACATAAAAAGGATTTGTCGTTTCGTTTACTTCCAATTAATGCATGTAATTTTAAAAAAAAATACGGTCCATTGCACTGTATTACGCTCCCGACTCTAACTTGATTATTAGAAATCGAATAATATAATTTTTAAATACAGATTTTAAAGTTATAACACTTACAATTCAGTCCCCTCCGACGAACTCTTTTCATACATTTCTACGGTTCAGTCTTCTCAAGATTTTGACATGGTGCTGGCCGATAGTTGCTGTAGCAAAGGACAGAAACTTGAACACTGCATCGACACAGTGGCACACCTCGAACAACGCAGTTACTTTTTCTAAGTCGGGTATTAAAGTTCTACTTAATTCCTGATAGAAATAGTTTGAGGTGCAATAAAAGCGTCACATCATTTCTTCGAGGGCTATACAAAAATCCCGAAACGGTATTTTAGCGTATGCATTTCTATTCCAATCGTTCTAAACGTACAAGATAACTAATTATTTAAAACATATACAGGACCGGATTTATGAAACAGCCAGAATTACTTTATTTTTAATACAAGAAATGATAGATTTAAGGAATAAGTAGAAATGGAAACCGATTATCCAATAATTGAAAAAGGTACGTTACGGGTTAATTAACTTAATACGTTACAACTAGTCATCATTAGAGTATGGGATAAAAAGGACAAATTAGCAGATACGATTGTACGTGAGACTGACGAAAATCAATCACACAACACACCTCATGCCACGCCGGACGACGAGATAATCTAGTTCAAACGTATCGTCAGACCCGACCAGACCTCATCTTTGTTTGTCGACATCTGCCGGCGAAGGTACAAATATATAATAATATTGAGAAATAATCGGTCTTCGCCATCGTGTTTAGTATATGTCGATATTAGCCAGAAAATATTGACATTCACTAATTTTGTTGTTTCATCGTAACATATACACAGCGTTTTACAAATTCGTAGTTGGTGTTAAAATGTCACACTTATAGATTAGATTAACCTTTCAACGCATAGGTTATTCTAGGTTAGCATAAACTAGTTGTACGCCGGCGCAACCTATTGACCACTATAGTAAATTTACTTTTTAAGTTATGCATTCAAAACTGAACATTGTACAAATTGGTAATTCATACAAATTAATCTTCTAAAAATCCTACTTTAGTGTTCTTTAAATGGATGCAATTTAAAACAGAAATTGATAACCGCATAATGTTATTAAATCAAGCAATTTAGAGTTACAGATACTGTGAATGAAGGTATCAATGCGATAAATTTTTTCCTACCATGTATTTTCGAATGCGTGCTCTTCGTGTACCATCTTATTAACACTACAAAGGTTACAAGTCAACAATGTTTACAGACATGAAAACATTCGTTAAAGAATACAGGGGTAATTTCAGTTTTCGATACTTATGACAAAAGTAAATGCTACCCGAATGCTAACCGAATAACATTTTACATCAAGCAATTTAGGGCTGCAGATATTGTGACTGAAGATTTCAATGTGATAAATGTTTTTCTACTATGTATTTGCGAATGATTTCTTTTCATCTACCATCCTATTAACTATACAAAAATTGGGAGCTAACAATGTTTACAGAAATAAAAGCATTCGTTAAAGAATCCAGAGATAATTTTAGTTTTCGATACTCATGACAAAGTCAATGCTACCCATCTTTTTATAGGAGACAAATTAGAAATCATTTTTCACGCTGAAATTGACAAAGAAAATTGAAATGTCAATAAAATTGGACTGGTTGTAAATTTACCTTTCATGAAAGCTTTTTCCTAATAAATGTAAATTTATAAAACTTGGGATTGTAGGTGTAAATAAGAGTTCCTTTAACGTGGAAAGGTATCTGTTGGGGTAGAAAGGTGTCAGATCGTTAGAAAGACATCTTTCGACTTTTGCTTATTTCAATTTTCATTGCAATTATGTAGATGAAGGTTGTGAATATAGTTACCTATGGAAAATCCTTGGTAATTTTACAAATGTTTGACTTTTCAACTAAATTACTCTTCTAAAGCTATTAAACTATTGGGAACTTTCTGGGATTTTAAAAGCTTGTATTTGTTCTTGTGTCGTAGTTCTAGCGTTTAAAGGGTAGGTTGTTTCTAAATATTGAATTGCGTCGAGTTTATTATTATGATTTACAGGTAATGAGTTCTAATTAGGGAAATAGCTACGTATATAGGAGTAACTTTTAATTTTGTTTATGGCGTACCTGTATTTTTAGTATGCGTAAACATCAACCTGGTTTAATTATCTACAAAGCTTAAAGTTTACTACCTACCCCACAATGTTATTACTGTAACTAAATAAAACCTACCCATACTTTTAATTAAATTTTAGGGCAAATCTTTGTTTTACCTTCGCTACTGCTATGTAAACAGAGATAGTAAAACACATGTTCATGCTTTAATAGCCATTACTTTGGCTTCTAGCAATCCATTTTAATTCGTTTTTTAAAGAAATGTAATTTTGTACATTTGTCTGAATTCTTTCATCTTCTTTGGTGACGCGACCCTTTGTAAGATAAAGGAAATAGAAAACAATAAACTTCTTTATACTGTTAGTCGAATCTGCTTTATGTTACTTTGGGCGTTCTTACAATTGGGAATCTCTGCTATCTGTTTCAATTATGATGTATTTTAGAAAGCGCTGTTTTTTATGAAGGAACAAATATGTAATTCTACTGCGGAATTAATACATGAGACTGCGTAGTTTAGGAAGATGTTGTATTTTTCACTATATAGTGTATGCGGGTCTCCACATTTAGTCCCTATAGTTATATTATCCCTGAATAAGGGTATATACTGAATAGGAGTTATTTGATTAAGAACTAGATAAAGTTTTGAAGTTAAGTTTGTTTTCGGTCGTGATTAGGGTTATTTCAACCTCGTATTCAGGGTGGTTATTGAACACCGACAGCACACCTTTAATGGGTGGCACCTTTTTGGTGAAACAGGTCCATAAACTGTTTTTTTCTATAAACTATTTTTGATCAAAAGCGCTGAAGGCTCAACATGAATTCTGTGTAAAAGTTAATAATTTGCAATGAAATGAAGAACCTGTTTATAAAAGGGATTAAGAGAAAAATTTTCTTTCAATAGGTTGCAGATACCCTATCTATGCCATATTATTCTGTATGGTTGACCGTTAACGTTTTCAAATTGTAAAAAATTTAATAAGTATTCTGTGAATTATAAAATTAGTTAGACCATTGCGTTAGTTGATTTTAATGGGGCGTTGTATGGAACTTTTAATTTTTATCACATTTAATATTATTTTGATGTTTTTGCAAAGGGTGTTTGGTGTTTATATTTGTGTTGCCACAAAAAACAGAACTTCTTTACCAAACAAATTTCTTCTCTTATTTATGGATAATTGTTCGTTTAGAGCGTAGCGTTTGTACACTTTCTCAAACTATAATATAAAAAATAAACATAGAACTGCCGAAGTGTCAGTGCCCATCAAATGAACGACGTTTTCTTACAAAAATTTTGTTGTGTACGGATAATGCAAAATGGGACGGGAAAGAATGGACGGAC
The DNA here is from genome assembly GCA_036346225.1 of Platerodrilus igneus. NCBI lineage: Eukaryota > Metazoa > Arthropoda > Insecta > Coleoptera > Lycidae > Platerodrilus > Platerodrilus igneus. The sequence continues at coordinate 1,599,386 of JARFIW010000131.1, read as the reverse complement.
AGAGGACGGGTGTCTTAGTTTGCTTACCGTCCACGCCCCTGAGTACTTCTTACTACTTATCGCCTTTTTTCTGTCGGTTCCTTCCACTATGCTTGCGTTCGAAGTGTTTTGTTTTGCAAACTCTCATTTTAACTATGCTGAATTGCAAAGTCCATATTTAATATTAGTTTACAAGCAAACTGTTTATTAAGCAACCGAATACTCCCTTGGATGTCATATGCGTAAACTTACAGAACTCAGGGTGTCTCATAGCAGTACCGGTAATATAGAACAGCATATAAAGTCTGAGAGATGTAAATGTGTCGACCGCGCCACCGCTTCGAGTTCTTCGATGTTAAATTTTTCAAGAAATCGGACGAAAACAGAAGTTATTGTAGTAAATGTATTGAGACTTACAGCGATTAAAGAATTAAATGTTGATCATGGTAAATCGATGCGCTTTAGTCCACCATACGAAAGCATATAAGTAAAATATTTTGATCTCCAAGATCATCAGTTTATTTTCTTTGTATCTCTGAACAGAGAAGTGCACAATCGTTTGTATACTATGCACATTTATGCACCTACGATGCACAAACGATTGGCTATAAAAAATCCGAAATTTCATCGGTGGGGGTTGCAGTTTCCTGTGCGTGACTACTACGCCCAAGGTCCCGGGTTCGAATCCCGACACGGTCCGCTTGAAAAATGTTAGACGAGCATTTTTCACAAAAATACACCCTCTTTCGGATGAGAGGTAAAATGGAGGTCCCGTGTGTGTGTGTTGTCACGCACGTTAAAGATTCCTACCTTGCTTGGAACAGCAATTTTCCAGGTAAAAAAAAACTCGCTTCCTGGCTAATGTAGTACTTTCGGGTGGAGCATTGGAAAATCACATGTAGGGCTGCCGTTTCCACAGCCCCCATTTTTGTATTCTTCGTATCTTCGTATAGAGAGGTGCACAAACGTTCGTTCACTGTGCATATTTGTGCACCTACGATGCACAAACAAATGACGTAGAAAGTTCAAAAATCGATTGGGGGGAGGAAGCTGTGAAAATTGACTTTCTAAATATTCGTATTTAAAAATAATGCATGAGCAGTAGGCAGTTAAGTGCCACATCATGACATTCCGCACGATAACAACAGAAAGAGAACTGTTTCGAATTTCTTAATAAAAGTATTACAAGAGTGATATAAGTTAATAGTTTAATATTTAATAAAAAGAAAGTAATCTAAGGCAAGTCTTCAGTCTCTAATAAAGAGTAATATTCATAGTTATGCATGGCTGGTATTTGTATAAACGCCGCGTCGTGCTGATCAGTGCTGAGAATTTTATGAACCATGAGTTTCATAATGTATGAGCTTTAAATCCAAGCTTATACTGACGACACGTACCTATTTTAGTTTTCCGGTCTTATAAATGAAGATCTAAATCACATTAACAAAAATGTAACTGCGCATAACTTACTACTAAATTCATCTAAATTGAGTCTGATTATATTTTGTAGTAAAATAAATACGAGCTGGTCACCATAAATTTTGATATATGCTTGGTGGTCTTTTACAAGTTGTAAAGTTAGCTAGAATTTTTCAATGGTTTTAATTTCAATTCCCATGTAGAATCCATCTTACAGAATTTCTCTTCTTTCCAAATACTATATGACATCTCAAAAAGACTGTAGTCGAGTCCTTAGTACTATCGCGAGTCAATTACTGTGATTCGGTTTAAGAATCTTGTTTTGACAGGGCTGCCAATAGACGGATCTAAATATTACAAAATGCGTGCTATTGTTTGACTATATTTCAGCTAAAATTCAGGAACTCACGTGACTAAGAATGAAAGATCGTACGGTGCTGCATATCGGCTTTTTCGTTTTTAAATTGCAATTAGAACTAACATCGAAAGTACTAAAAAGTAAACTGGTTTGCTAGGTCGGTGGTGCACCCGATGAGTGTGAGTAGCAAATGTTTGCTCACGGTACCTCAACATAACACTGCTTTGTTTCAGAAATATTTCACCTATAACGCTGTTAAGTTATTCAATCGTAAGCTTTTTGATTATCGCTTTCTACAGTGCATTTAACGAACACATCCAGTAATTAAAATAATAGGAAAGACTTTAGTGGTGCAGTACAAACTGAGCACAAATTTGATTCACAGTGAACAAATTAACACATTTCGGTAACAGAAGTCGGAAACTAATTTACATGTGGGTTAGCAGTAAAAGATTAATTGAGTGGTTGTGTGAACCCGCCCAACAAATACAAAATTTCTATTTTAACTTGCCGCTCATTTATAGGAGGAGCACTTACTGAATTTGGTCGCTAAACGCCGTGTCTGGTTATTATCGCTCGCGGTTATTTTCGTCCCATTGTTCATTTTTGCCCAGTACAATTATCGCCCCATGCTTTTTCGCCCAGTTTCACTTTTGTTCGATGCTTATTACGCCCAGTATAATTATCGCCCGATGCTTTTTGCGACCAGTACTTCTTTCTCCCTATGCTTTGTCCACCCACACTGCTTGCTCCTAATGCAATGTCGCTCCAGACTCTAATGCAACTTTTGTCTCAGGCTATAATCTTTCAAGCACGACTACGTGGCGTAGATGGTATGCGTGTAACTACTATGCTCAAGGTGCCGGGTTCAAATCTCGCCACGCTTCGCTTGAAAAATGTTAGTCGAGCATTTTTCACAAAAATACGTCCTTGTTCAGAGGAGAGGTAAAGTGGAGGTTCCGTGTGTGAGTATTGTCACGCACATTAAACATCCGTACCTTGCTTGGGACAGCAAGGGTTTGGCAAAATTCAAAATTTTCCTGGTAAAAAACTCGCTTCCTGGCCAATGTAGTAGTACCTTCGGGCGGAGCATTGGAAAATCAAATTTAGTGTAATATTTAAAGGCTGTGCTCTTACTATTTAAATACTATTTATCTATGTACAGCTAGCTTGTTTTGTACAACAATCGTTAATTATCTACATTTGAACAAAAATACAACATAAAACATGGAATAATTAAAAATACGTACCAACTAGACATTCAAAGATACATTGTGAGGTATTGCTGTCCAATATTCAATCGATTATTGTAATCTTCGACTATTAATTCGATCAATGAGATCTCGGAACTTCTCTGTCTTCAACTTAGTTCATGAGAGCTTCCATGTCGTTTAAATTGAAATAAAATTCGTCAGGTATTAAAGTGTCAAATGCCTCTTTAACATATGTTGGTTGGACGACAGTCAAGATACTGAGACACTTCAACTTAAAGGCATAATCCGGCTATCAACATAGTTTTTTGCCAGCTGTAGTAACTTTGGGATTCGTTCAAAAAAATGTTCAAAATAAAAAAGGCAATCGTATTGGACGGTGACAGTAAAAGCAGACTTAAGTACATTTTCGGCGTCTCGTTCAAAGGCGGTTGTAACTAAGCCAAGTTTGAGGTTTGGTGAAAGATAATAGCAGTCAGGAACTTCCTGTAGGATGACTCCGTTCGGTTAGCAAACAGCCCAAATACAATTGGAGTCATCTTTCTTAATCGAATAAAATAGATAGTATACATTTGCAATATTCAAATAATGTACGTATTTAAGTTTCATAAGCAAAGTCATTATGAGCAAACAGTTTAAGGTGTACATTGCGTTGAGAAGAAATAATTTGGAGCGAAAATTACAGTATGAGGCGAAAATTGTATTGGGAGCAAGCAGTCTGGGCGAAAAAAGCATCTGAGGAAGTGATACTGGGCGAATAAAGCATCGGGCGACAATTGTACTGGGCGCAAATGACAGCGGACGAAGAGCTCCTAGAACCCTAAACGCACTGTAGTTCAGTACAATTTGAATCGACGTTATTACATCACCTACTACATCATATTTAGTTTCTTTTCCCTTCTCTTATTTAGTGTGACCTTTACTTGTTGTGCTTTAGTAATACTTCATTCGACATTTTATTGTTTAATATTATGAACGCGTAGCTGTATAGTGGTTTGTCCTTGGAAAAGATTAAGTATAAAAGTAGCTTGTAGGTAAACTACGCCTTTTTCTAGGGCACTACCCAGTATGTTCTATATATTTTTTGTGTTGCTGTGTACTGCATTAGAAAAACCTTTTGCTATTTTCGTATATTATGTTATGCACTAATAATTTTTTTTTTATTTTCATGCAATAAAAGCATTGGTATTATTGAATTCGTATGTTTTTGTTTTATGTTCGACCATGCCGTTGTGCTAAACAGCAACTTCCTGGTAATTTTTGCATGTTGGTTTTACTGAACGTGGATAAATGAATCAAGATACAAATTTATTCAACTGATAAAATAGCGCAAGGTTTCGTAAATATAACTATACTTATCAAAGGTTGTTCTGTATTGTTTCACCAGCTTTTGACGTCACGAGCCGCCATTGCCTCACACATTAGTTTCTTTGTAGTTACTTCAGAATACTAACTTTATTTACGTTACGGTCATTCACCAAAACTCTTAAAATACACTCACTCACGCACGCACGCACGAACGAACACCCAACAATAATATATATAAAAATATGGAAATAACTGTGCAAACATTCAAAAAACTAAGGCTATTTATTTTTTGATATAATAGCCTTGATGATTGAGAACAAAAGTTGCAAATAATGATTATTGCATGGGTTTTAATGTTTTGGTTAAGGTTTGCAAATAAATTGCGTGAGCGTGAGTTTGCAGGCGGCCGTTGGTGCTTTGCTTTACGCAGCGTGAGCCTATGCGCGACCATTGCTACTTTGTTTTTCAGCATTTTTTTAATGTTTGCATTTGTTACCTATCTTAGGACTTTAAAAGCTACAGGTTTTGCATCAGAAATCACATTATAATTTATGGTTTTTATAAAACCTAAAAAGCCACAATTTTTTATTGCAGAATGACCCTTTACGGATTAGGGATGGACTCGGGCTCGGGCTTTCGGGCCGGCCCGGCCCGGGCTCGAATTTGGCCCGGGCCCGGGTCGGGCCAAGCCAAACGATTCGGGCCGGCCCGAATTTTTCGGGCCGAAAAACGCATGAGAAGATACTCCACCGTCCTTTCACTTCTATCTCACATTGAGTAAGTAAAAGTTCTTAATTATATTTTCACGTAGTGTCTTCATCAACCCATTAATAATCAGTTTTCGTCTTTTTTAGTGTAAAGGAGACGTGATATTATAACTCACTTCTTATCCCGAATATTTTTTTCTGGTCCTACTTAATGTCTCTCATGTTGTACTTTAGGCAAGTTAAAAATGCTCAGGAACGTCGAACTAGGTGATTTATTCATAATTCAAAAGTTTGCAGGATTTATATTATGTATTTGTATATACTTCAAATTTCAATCACGCGGCGAACGTTGATATTATCAATCGCGTGTATAGTTTATGTATACTGTCTAAAACACCAGAGTTATTGCAATGTTCATTTTACCAATTTTGTAATAAAGTTTTCCCATATTTGACATTTACACATACGCAATTAACACTTTTAATGTTTGCACTTTATTAAAATACAGGACATCTTTATTTAATTTAAATACAGGCTTTTATTTAAGGCGTCTTACTAAATACCTGACGTACAAACTTACATTTAATTGTCTGCTTTCTGTATAAATAGTGTGAAATTAAATGGCTTTTTGTAGTGTTGTTTCGGTAATTAAATTTAGAGATATACTGTCCAAGTTTATAACACGAAAAAGATATAAAACGTCAACGCTCTAAATACGAGGATGCTGTTTTGTAATGCTTTTCCTAGATGTAAGGTGTAAAAATTTTTTTGAAAATAGATATGCTATAGGCTTGGGAAGAAGTAAAAAAACAGTGTCTTGAAGTAAATTCGAAGAGTATTCCGTGAAAACACTTTGACAACATATACAAATGTTATCGAATCAGTGGGAAATAAAAGACTCAAATAATAAAAAAAGGTTCATCTTTGTGTGGATAGAATTTTTTTGATCTTTTCCAATATAGTTAAACATGTATTATAGGTCACCATATCACAAAAGAGATTAATTCTTTATTCATTTTTAAAACATAACCTATAGATATAGAATACTAAACATCTATGTCAAAATAAAGAGTAAAGGAAAAAACACTTGCTCTGAAACAGTGTAGGAAATTAAACTATGTAGTACTAGAGCAGCCTGACATTTTTCAGGAATTTTTATGCATACTGTCGGTGTTTTAAATATATCATTTCAATAGCAACGTGTGATGTAAAGCCACTACATATACATATAAATCCTAGCTACAGCTTAATCAGTTAAGTGAAAAATTTTTGTAATATAACCATGCAAACGGTTTCACCTAGACCACGAAATTATTATAGCAACCTCGAAATTATATTGCTTCCGTCGCAAGCGATCTATGCGATAATCTTTCTCTCGGTACGCTAAAAAACAATTTCGCGGCCTTGATATACATAACGCTACCATGTAGCATATATTAATTAGCGTTAGATTCTTTACTGCTGCATGTACTTTTAAATAACGCTTTCATACTTTGAATACTTTGATATTATCACCAGTAACGTAACTAACCTTTTGTTGGCGGGGGGAGAGGGGACTAAACAGCCATTAATCATTTTATAAATACAACTTTAGTTTTAGCGTTTTCTGAACACCCTTCTTGGGGTGGGCTAGAATATTTAGGGACAGAGGGAGGGGTATTAGCCTTCTTAGTCCCCTACGCCCAACTACGTGCATGATTATAACTTAATTTATTGTTCAATAGTAGAATTTGGCTGCATATACAGTTTTCTATTTATTGCGGGAAAATGTATAATAATGCCATTATCGAACTCATGCCATAAAAAAGGATAAAGTAAATAAAATTTTATTGATATATAAAAGGAACTATGTACTGATTTATACCTTTTGGTAATAATTTTTTAAAAAACTTTTCAACTTAAAACAATTACTTCGTTTTACTTCTATTCCATCAGATAATATGTATTTCTAAAGAATACGGTATCCTCTACATACCACAATTTGAAAATCCAACTTTTTTTAAGGAAACATTTGGTATATGAGCACAAATTCCATGAAGTAAGAAAAAATTGAAAAACTGAAAAAGCTGGGGGTTAACCGTCAACTTGGTCCCCCGGATATGTTTTCATTTTTTCGTATATGTGAATGAGCACACTTGAAATAAACACCGGAAAAATTGAGTATAAAACAGCATAACTCCAATCAACTAAGAAAAAATTAAGAAACTAAAAAAAAGCAGTTGCTAGCCGTCAACTTGTTCGCCGGATGTGTTTTAATTTATTTCGTTATATGCAAATGAGCACAATTGAAACAAACACCGGCACATTTAAGCACAAAACAAGCACAATTCAATGGACTAAAAGAAAATTGAAAAACCGAGGGGGGGGGTCAACGTAACTGGCGGCCTGGCGGCTCCGTGGCGTAGTTGGTATGTGTGTGACTACTACGCCCAAGGTCCCGAGTTCGAATCGCGACACGGTCCGCTTGAAAAATGTTAGGCGAGCATTTTTCACAAAAATACGCCCTCGTTCGGATGAGAGGTAAAATGGAGGTCCCGTATGTGAATGTTGTCACGCACTTTAAAGATCCCTACCTTGCTTGGAACAGCAAGGGTTCGGCAAAATTCCAAATTTTCCAGGTAAAAAAAACTCGCCTCCTGACCAATGTAGTACCTTCGGGTGGAACATTGGAAAATCACATGTAAGGTCAACTTAACTCGCCGCTTTGTATGCATAACTTATCAAACCATTTGCATGGCGATGTAACACAACGTTATCGTTTCCAAACTTGTATCAAAAATACTTAAACAAAAAGAAATCGGTTTTCTTCAATCAGAATTGAAAACTAGGAGGAATTTTCTAATTATTAAAAACTAAATCCAATATTTGAAAGCTGTAATGAGTTTATCTAAAATGTATTCAAATTGCATTACAAACTTCAATATTTTTACATAAAATAGCACAAATATGGCATGTAGTGTCTTATGAAATGTCATTTCCAGAAGTTTAAAATAACTTTGCACGCCATTTCATTGAAGGAACTTTTTTATAAATTTCGAATCTAAAGCTTTTGTAAAGAAATGATAGTCCATTCATTAAAAATTAAATATCCTGGAAGCGACAAAAGCATCAAAGAATTTACGATCAACAACGGCTAAATAATAAAAGCAGCCCAATTCAAATCGATAACACCAAACACCTTTTAAATTATAGACATTTCTACATCTCACACGTCGTTCATTGCGGCCTGTTTTTATACAATTTTATTGCAGGCAATTTCTTGAAAATGGGTTGGGAATGTTCAGTAGAAGCAAACGTTTTTATTGTTCAACCAATCGATTTTGTAATTCTCATCAATCTGTGTACGTAAAACCCCTGCGGTTTACCGTAAAACTACACCCTTTTAGACCTTTTTTGTGTTTCGTCCAAATCGGTAATTATTGATATTCCAGTCTAGTTGCATTTCGTTTTGAATCACAATATGTTACATTCACTAACCAATTTTTTGTTTCAGGTTCAACACGTCATGAGCTCAAGCTAACATACTGAACTGTCTGATGAATCACAGGGTGTAAACAATTCCCTGTCTCGTTAGGTAAGTTAATATTTTATTATGCTGGACAATTTAATTATTAAAAGTATTCCCTCGGGTTTACAAGTCTGGATTCGTTCAGTTATAAAAGATTTGGTACCACATTTCTGATGCAGAAGGTCGTCCTACGTACCCTCGGTTGGGTAGAAATTAAAATTAATGCTAAACAGCCTTGATACATTATGCGCCATGTTAATCGATAACTTATTTGGGTCTTCCGAAAATGGAGACAAATACTAGTAATAGTAACATCGTTCTGAAACTGTCAGACCTACATCTATTAACGGAGTCTACTACATATAAATTTCATTATTTGCCTGATGTAATACTTTTTGAATAATGTTGTGTCAATCCTGTACAAAATCATGACGTTATCAGTTACATGTGTATCAGCATTAAGATTCAAGTCGATGAATAATTGCTGTAACTTTAAATAATCATAAACGTATCGAGGAGAACAAACCTAGGGTCGTGATGTGTTACCCCATATCACGTGCAGGAAATAGAACAAATTCCGAATAACACAGGAAACACCCGGCAAAAACCAGCTACCTTAAACCTGCATTCCCATTGGTTAACGACACTCATTGGTTAAAGATATCACTCCATACCAAACATATTGAGGAGAAGATTATAAAAGAAGTTACGTGGTCAACAATAAGCATTCACTTGGAGCTCCTTTTAGTCTAAGGAAGCATCTAGCAACGTTGTTCTATAGCCTGCCATCTTCTACAGTACTACGGCGCCTCAACGAGTGGTGCTCTTGCATTACAACGGCGACGCCTTAACGAGTGGTGCGCAGCATAGCGACGCCGACAGCGTTGCATAAATCGTAGCCTGCTTACACCGACGTTTCCACAAGTGGTGCGCTGCATAACGACGCCGACGCCTCCTACATCCACACCTTAGCCAGCATTGCATAAATCATAGCCAGCATACGCCGACGCTTCTACAAATGGTGCGCTGCATCACGCCGACGCCGCCACCAACATCCATGCTTTAGCCAGCGCTGCTCAAATCATAGCCTGTTACGTCGATGCCCTAACGAATGATACGCTGCACCACGACTCCGACGCCACCTACATTCGACGTCTGCAGTAAGCCACGACGTCTTCCGAAGTCCACCAACCAGCCGCCCCTGGAGTTTGACGAAGACTTATTAACTAGCCCAGTTTAATTCACACAGAGTGAACAACGTTACGATAATCAAATAGTTTACACCTTTTCCCTAAAACTTTATCTGATTTGAATGATAAAACGAAGTCGATTAGTATTTGTGTAATGAGAAAAGAAAATTGATTTACACTTCACAGCTTAATCTGTTTTACTCTATGATAAAATTAACCCCTGAACAAATAACAATAAATTTTAAATTATTTTTCTTTTAATTATTGAAACTCCCTTATATATGACCAATGTTCAAATATAATAAATAGTAAAAAATGTTTTATGCAACATAGTTCTGACCTGTAGTTTTCCTTGAGCGTCTTTCAGCTGTATGCCGTGGATCAGTACCCCAATATTGTTCTTAGTTTAGTTGCAAGTTCTACCCCGTTGAATGTGATCTGCCTTAACTTTTCATAACGTCGTAATGTCCTTAGATTTATTCTTAGATTTTCGTACTTTAAGAGTTTCGTACTTAGATTATTGTTCTTAGAGTTTTCTTAGAATTTCTTTAGATTTATCCTTAAAATCGTTCTTAGAGTTTCCTTACTTAGAGCCCTAAGTTATAAATATTTAACCTAAATCAATTAATAAATTTCTACTTACGTTTTCTAGCAAACGGCTAGGCTTTGTCTCATATATTTTCACTATAATTAATTCAAAATATTTTATAACATCACTTTTCACAAAATTTTCATTGTTTAATTCGAATATTTACTTGACGCGTAAATTCTTGAGTATGAGTGATGCAGTTTGTACGTTGTTTAAAGTAAGACTGTCCGCTTATCAAAACCTCCACATTATATAGCGTACACCTTTAAATTCATTGGTTTATCTGAGCTGTTGTTCAAAGTGTATGACCAACCATCCGTTGTTTTGAATAATCTTGAGCTTTTACAGGTTTATCACTGATATTACCTTATAGAAACGATTCCTTGGTCACGTAGGTACGCGCATGACCTGGTTTGTATTTAATTTCTAGCGTCTGTTTTTGATGTTGTTACAGGAATATCTAATTCACTTTGGCACGTAATTTCACTTATGGCGTCGTTTGTCAAGATAATACTTTTGGGATCTGCACTAACTTCATGTAGAAAATCACGTAGACCAAGTGACATAAATTAACACGTTTCTGTTTACATTTTTGCGTTTCCGAAGCGTATTTATTTTGAAGGATGCGTTTCTTATCAAGACTCTATGCTATCTGCTTCCATTATCACTTGTTTAATGTGAATTGTATTATGATTGTTCTAAGTTTTTCCTGCATTTAACATTAATTTATAATTTATGAACATTTTTTGTTTAGGACAAGTTTGATTGCGTGTAGAGTTATTTCTTTTGCTGAATGTGTGTGTATTGTTGGATGATATGCTACTCGGCATTAATTAAAGTCACTTGCGATCCTTATACAGGATGTTAAATGATTGCTCTTTGCATAATATACAAATTACGTATTTTTAATGCTAAATAAATGCGGTTTTCTAACTCCTAGTGCTATTTACATGTATTGGGTAACCATTATGACTCAATATACCCATAAATAACCCCTTATCATAGCAATATATATATATATATATATATATATATTGCTGTGTTATTGTGCAATAACCCGGTGCCCCCTTTTAATAAAATAAAAAGGTTAGAATTTTTCTTTTTGTCAATTTTAATTTTTAATACCTCGGCTAGCTCAGTTTTAACCACACACGGAGCTTGCGACAATACGACAATAAAGAATTTTTAATTTTTCTTTACCTCTACTTCCTATGCCTTTAATTCAAAACACCATCAAGCACAATTACTATAATATTCATAATATTTACAAAGTAAAAAAAACGTTTAAGAAATCTTTGAATAGAACCTCTTTTAAATAATTGATTTAAATTCTTTCAATAATTACAATTACAATTAATTACACAAAGATCCAACAAAAATCCCCTTTATTATTATTATTTGAAGCCCTATTAACCTTCATTAAACTTCCTTCAATCTTTACGTCATTTATAACGTGTAATAAAACGATCTTTGTTGACTCTCACATAAAGTTTTCATGAAAGCAATGTTTAAAATATTCATAAATAAAAAGCAACAAAATATTTAGATTGGCTAATCTGTTGTCCCTTTGTGACTTGTCTCATTCTCCAGTTAGGACCAGTTCCTGCTCCAACTGCTCTTGTTTCAGCTTAGTGATTTAGTTTAACGTTGAATCCAGATTTACTTTAGATATGGTTTAATACATAGATTATTTTAGACTCCTAGTTAAACTTCATGGTCAGATGCAGTAATTGTTTAGATGCCTATTATGTTTCCTCGTAGGATCCAGTAATTGTTTAAATACTTGTTGAATTTCCACATCGGATTCAGTAATTATTCAAAGTCCTTTTGTTAATGTAAAACTTAGAATCTCATTTAATTATGCACGATCACCATTATATAATTTATTAACTATAAAATGACTTCTAATTCTTTCACGTAAATATCTTCTTTCAGGTGATGTGAAGCATACCTTAATTCAAGTTAAACTGATTTGTTTACAAATCATGTTGTATTTAAAAGGAACACCTATCTGTTGACAAGGGCATAGTTCAACGATTAAAGCTTTGTGCATAATTCTTACAAGCAAGATTTTGGGTACTTCTACTAATTTTTGATGTAGAAACGAAATTGATGCGCTATTTCCTGCACGTAGGACTTCAAGTTATTTGCATTGGTGCTATTGGATTTTCACTTCCTTGGTCACGTACGTCTTGTTTGTACAGTAAATTTGACGAACTTTGCTTTTATCACCATTCCGTAATTATTTCTAATCTATCAAGGTGTTGGATTTTACCTATCTGGTCACGTAGTCTTAATTTAATTTATGTATTAAATTATATGCGTTTTCCATCTTACGCATTTTCAAACCTGCTTGTTTAACTGGGATTCTTAGTGTAATGATGATGCATTACTCACGCGTATTGTGTTGCAGCTTGCGTCCACGTCTTTTTATGACTTGCCAAGTTGTTTATTTAATTAAATCTTCTAGAGTACTTTTCATTTCTTAAAATAATTATAACTATAGTTTATATACAGGGCCTTGTCACTTGCTTTTCCGCCTAATCGTTGAATTTCTAATTTTCTTCGTAAAAATGTGTAGTTTTCTAAACCCTGATGAGATGTTTACATGAAACGTACTATACTAGTGACCCTATCTACCCCTAAATGACCCTATTGACATAACAATATATAATATATATATATATATATATATATATATATACATATATAGGTTACTAAGATGTATCTGTAAATAAATTTTTATGAAAATAATAAAAGCATATTTACGAATACAAGTCGAGCTAATAGTTGTATTGCCAATAACAAAACAATAACCCTATTACTTTATAAGGGAAAGAAACATCCACTGACCGGTTTCGGCTTTCGTGGAGCCTCGTCAGAGTAGACTAGTTTCTAACCATCTTATGAAGTATTCGAAGCTATTACAATGCTATAAGTTCTAAGGAACCTTTGTACTATGGCAAGAAAAAACAATATCGCCGAAACCGGTCAGTGGATATTTCTTTTTCTTATGAAGTAATAGGGTAATCGTTTTGTTAATGGTTATACAACTATTAGCTCGATTTGTATTCGTAAATATGCTTTTATTATTTCCATAAAGGTTTATTTACAAATACACCAAGCCGTAACAGATCACAACTTATAGCGTTTCTGAAGGTACAATGCAACCGTTGCATTTATTTTAAAAACAGTCTTGTTGACAGTCTCAAATTGATACAGGAAATCCGTGAACAGCAATAAGGGTTCTGGACTGCACGCAATCTACCTGTTTTTCTTTATTTTTATAATGTCACTTACCATATCATTTGAAAGAAATGCTGTTGATGAGTTATTCCTGGAACCGCGACTCTATATACAAATATTTTAAAAAAATTTCTTTGCATCATACGTCTATATTAACAAATCTCATTCACCGTATTGGCCAGCACCAATACACATTTACTTGTCTCATTACTTAATGGTTGACCACCTAACTGAACAATAAATGTAATTACTATAACTTAGTGGCGTTATTCGTTTAAGCACGCGCGCTTATCAAGAAACCATTGTTACAAAAAAATGGTTACTCGCGTAGCATCCAATGATACAATCCCTTCTCCTCTTCTAATACTAACATTGATTTTTCTTATAGTTATTGAAACGACCACTGTAGTTTGAGCATACTTTGCTCCTTCAATTTCCACGTAAACCCTTAAACCATGGTATTTCTTTTATTTAATTTCTCAAAGAACAAAAGGTGTTAACTCTTCAATAGTTGTTCACCGAAAGCCCTGCGTCTCCTTTTTTCCAGACCGGGTTTCTTTTCCCACCAGTAGCCACAGGTAAAAATTACCCTTACCGCCTATCTTTCTTAAAGATTCAATTATGCCCTTTAAGCCTACGGAGTTACCCTGTACCGTTACAGTTGTCCTCTTTCAAAAAACAAAATTTTAACTGTAAGTTCACAATTTTCTTCGCACGCGAATAGTTAAGCAGTAACGACGAACACTAATATCTACAAACAAACATATTTCAGAAAGTCTAACATTACTTCCACATAAACCTTAAAATTAAACCATTTTTTGGTCAGTCCTACGGCATTTTCTAACATAAACAACATTAAGGCATATTTCACTTAAGTTAAATAATCACAGGAAAATACAAAATTGCATATATCAATATTTCACCTTTATCAACCCAAAATATACCCAGTTCACAAAACTTCATCATTCCCTTAAAGCTAATTACTTACATTTTAATTCCTCATTAAAACTATGTTCACCAACTCTTATTTCTTCATACAGTAGAATTTAGTTAATTTTGCATATAAGTTTCCACTTTCTGAGTCCTTTCTAAATAATTTTTCATGATATAGTAAGACTTTAGCTCAATTACATTAAAAGTTTCCTGCGTACGATTGGACATTGGGTATATAAGTAAATATGCATTTTGTCCCACTATTTTACACATTGCCGTGTGTGTGTTATCGCGCAGGTTAAAGATCCCTACCTTACTTGGAGCAGTGAGAGTTCGACAGAAATTAAAACTCCCAGGTAAGGAAAAAACCGCTTCCTGGCCAATGTAGTACCTTCAGGTGGAGCATTGGAAAATCAAATGCAGGGATTCGTGTGTATATAAGGCGGCTCCGTGGATCAGACGGGTTTGCGTATGACTGCTGATCCCAAGGTCCCGGGTTCGATTCCCGACACGTTCCGCCTAAAAAACGTTAGGCAAACATTTTTCAGAGAAATACTCCTCGTTCGGATGAGAGGTAGAACATAGGTCCCATGTATTAATGTTGTCACGAACGTTAAAGATTCCTACTTTGCGTGGAATATCAAGGGTTTGGCAAAATTTACAATTTCCAGTTAAAAACTTGCTTCTTGGCGAATGGCCAACGGCCTCTGCCTGGAGCGTTGGAAAATCATATGTAGGGAGTTTTAATATCTGTCGATATATGGTATAGGATGTTTTTGATGATCGTTATTTTCAGTGTGCAATTGGCATTAGGTGATATTCTGGTCGGATGGCCAAATCCTACTACGTCAAATCCTTTTTGTTAAATGGTATTTTTCAGTCTTAGTTGTCCACTGTAGAGCCTCACAAAATGTTTGGCATTGAGATCACCGACGATTAAAGTTGGTGTATCCTTCAAGAAGTAAGTCGAAGTCATTAGGTTTTAGTCAGACGCTGTGAGGGCTTGTGTAAGCTGCTACTAGTTTAAAGAGTGAGATAAGTTTAGATTTGTTCTGTAATGGAATCTATCAGCATCTGGGACAGCATCGTGTTCGTAGGTAGCTCTTTAGTTTGGGCAGTGGTAGGTTTAGTTCGTCCATCTCCTACTTTGGTTCTTCCTTCTTTCTTCTCGATGTCGGTATCTGTAGCTAATTGTAATAGGAGCTGTGTTGGAACACCCTATTTTTAGCTGTAGCTGGCGCTGGTGCGTAGGACAATTTCTATAGTTGGCGAGTTGTGGGCCATTGCAATTTACACATTTGGATGCTTTTTTCTGCCCTTCTTGCACTGCGCTGTGTGGTGCTGTCTACCGCACTTCACACCCTGGGGTTGTATCCGCAGTTGACGCTAAAGTACGCGGACCTCTGGCAAGAGAAGCAGCGCTGCAAGATTTCTATTCTAATTTCGAAGGCCACAACCTGGATGCCGCTGTAATAGAGGAGGTCGCTGATTTTGTATAGTTACCTGGGCTCGTTCTTTAGGATTACTAGGAACGTATTGCAGTAGTTTCGGTCTTTGTTTGGTAGTTTCGCCACATGGTTCACTGGGTAGTCTCTGTCAGTAAGTTCGTCTTTGACGTCGTCATTAGAAATGTTACTGACATGTCCTCGGATGACTACTTCAATCTCACGCTATGCCTTTATGCTGTAGAAATGAAATTCGCATTTATTCTTTAAGTAATCCTGCAGGAATCGGTATTCAGTGACGTCTATTGCGTGGATGCGTGCCACTTGCGGGGAAGCCCTTTTTTTGAGAAGGCTGTTAATCTTCTTAACGTGATTCAGGAATTTTGGGAACTTATCCACGTACTTGGGTAGTATCCTGATGTTCGTTGTCGGTTGTGAAGCTGGTGTTGTTTTGATGGTTGATTGTTTTTGATTCTACTAGGATTTGATTGTTCTACTGAATTTTCATCACGCGTAGATATCTTGTTGGCAAATAGGTCTACTGTTTTGTTCGTGTCCCGTTTGAATGGGTTGGTAACGTCCGTTGTCGCAGTCTTCTTATTCTTTGTCTCGTTCTGAGAAGTAGACGATTGTTGTTTTTGGGGCGGCGGTTGCTCACGCGGTCGGTCTCTATGTTAGTTTTGTCAGTAAAAGTGACCGATACTCGTCTCTGAGTAGGCGGCTGCTTCATGAAATCGGCTGCTGTCGGTTTTGGCTCGACATTGCCCTAAAAAGAGCAGTAGTAATTCTAGTAATAATAAATAAAAAGTAATCTATCAATAGCTAGTTGCTGTGAAAAGAGAAAATTGCGATTAGCGTTAGTGTAACACCAGGTGGAGAGCCTGTAGTGGACACCTCAGTGTCTCAATGGTTCGGTTCCTAACACGTGCGCATTCGCGTCGAATGCAGATGCTTGATTCATTCTATTAAGCAGTGTTATCCGTGTGGGTTTCTGATAACAAAATATTATGCGACAATATTTGGATAACAATGAGGTTTGATTTTTATTTTTGACAGAATAAATTAGATAATTGATAAATAGATATATATATATATATATATATATATATATATATACAGAAGAATAATCCACATTTGGAATGCAAATGAATGCTTGATATATATTAATAGTTATTAAGATGAAATGAAAACCCAACTTTGTATTTAAAGTTGAATTACCATTTCAAATCGAACTAGTAATTGAAAACCACTAAAAGAACGGCTACAGCAGGATTTGAACCTGCAACCTCTGATTCTCCGGATCAGTGCTCTAACCAAATGGGTTGATCAAGTTATTAGTACATGAATTATGTATATAACTAGATTCAATTTCTTAAATGCAAGACGTAATTGAAAATCATTAACAAGGGCCAAGCTTCAGTAGTATTAAGTATAACATCATCTAAACAATTAGGCTAGATAGCTCAATTGGTTAGAGCACTGATCCGGAGAATCAGAGGTTGCAGGTTCAAATCCTGCTGTAGCCGTTCTTTTAGTGGTTTTCAATTACTAGTTCGATTTGAAATGGTAATTCAACTTTAAATACAAAGTTGGGTTTTCATTTCATCTTAATAACTATTAATATATATATATATAATAAATTCTTTGTTTCTGGACGTTATTAATATTCAATTAAGATTAGATTTGGTTTACTTCGTCCAAATGTCATAAATTTCAAAATGCCAAAGTCATTTATTAATAACCGACGTTTCGGAAAATATGTTTCCACTGTTCTATAATTAAATGGTTAACATCTTTGGAGAATTTCTTATAACTATTACATTTATTAAACTGTTGGTTTTATGAAATTTGTGTTGAATGTAATTTGTATTGGTTTTGTTTGTTTTATTAACCACGTTTTTAATACAGAATTACACAGTGTAATAACAATAAAAATTAAATTTTAAAATTAAAGATGTTGTTACTATAAATTATATAAAATTATGATAATCTACTGAAACATTATAATTAATAAATATTATCATTTATAACAGTTCTATATTACGTTCAAGTGTTGATGTGAGCTGTGTGTGTGTGTGTGTGTGTGTGTGTGTGTGTGTGTGGTGTGTGTGTGTGATTTATATAATATAAAATAAATTATAATGTGGGTGTGTGTGCTATGCACGCATGCTGTTTGTTGTGTGTGTGTGTGTGTTTTAGACTCTTTAATCAATTTAAATGATTTAATACTCATTTAAGGAAATAAAATAAACTTTGCAGTTACTAGTCATTTTAAATATTAATTTGTTGATTGTTTAATATAGGAACATATTATATACTAACATATTATAATCACTGATTTTTTATATATTTGTCTTGATATCTACCATACTGTTTGCAGCAAAAATATGCTTGGTTGATATTCATGTTAAAATGTCTAATGATTACGAAATATGCAATTAATTCTAATATAAAAAGCATTAAGAACATATTTACCATGGATCCAAAGATAAGTATCCCAAAATCACTAAATAGCTAATGTCATATACAGCATCCCCTGTAGCTGCAATAAACAATACATAGAACAATCCAAACAGTGGCTAAAGAACAGAATAATACAACATAAAAGTGACCAAAATTAAATAAAAATCATGCGCCTTACTATACATTTAAATGAATATCAACACCAAGCAGATTTTGACAACGCGAAAATATTAGATACAGAAAATATATACAAAACAGATTATTTTAGAAAGCTACCATATCCAAAACAAATCAACACAATTAATTTTAAAATGACATAGATAACCTGCACAAAAGTTATGCATTTTTATTTTCCTTAAATGAAAAGTATTAAACACCATTTAAATTGATTAAAGCAGTCTAAAAAGATACACACACACACACAAACGCATGCATGCATACACACACACCACATTATAATTTATTTTACATATATATAAATACACACACACGCTCACACACACACACACACACACACACACACACACACACACACACACACACACACACACGCTCACATACAAACACATTAGAACGTAATATAGAACTGTATATAAATGATAATATTTTATTAATTATAATGTTTCAGTAGATTATCATAATTTTATATAATTTATAAGTAACAACATCTTTAATTTTTAAAATTTAATTTTTTATTGTTAATTAGCACTTGTGTAATTTCTAGTATTAAAACGTAGTTAGTAAAACAAAACAAAACCAATACAAATTACATTCAACACAAAATTTCATAAAACCAACAGTTTAATAAATGTAATAGTTTTTAAGAAATTCTCCAAAGATGTTAACCATTTAATTATAGAACTAAGTTAAGGAAACATATTTTCCGAAACGTCAGTTATTAATAAATGACTTTGGCATTTTAAAAAAAATTTATGACATTTGGACGAAGTAAAACCCAAAATCTAATCTTAATTATATATATATATATATATATATATATTACTCATATTTAGACCAGGGTAGAAAATTAAATAATCACATCAAATAATTTTAATCACCGTGTAGAAGCTTTGGGAAAAGGTACGCGTTATTAAAAAACCGTGGAGAATAAAAATTCATTCGTTTCATTAAAAATAAGAGATTTAAATTATGTACAAGACGCTTTATATAAAAGGAAGCGGAATTGAAATGCTCAACGTGTATTTAAGTCAATTGTTCCAAGAAACAAATAAAAATTACGTGCAAAATTTACATTAATTGATTTAATTTCTGGGTAACAAGTAGTAAACAAAGTGTACACATAATAATTAATATTTAATTTGTATTCGCTAAAAATGAAAGGGTAGAAGTCAATATTAGTTGGAGTTAATTGAACCATTATTAATAATAAGCATAAAAGCCTGTGAAAATCCAAGATTAAAATACCATGAAATAAAGCTCTGAGAATTAATAGTACGATTGAACACCTGCGTAGTTTTAAAAGTCACGTACGGCGAAAATTTGCAGATAACAAATGGTTTCAGAGAATGTTGGAGAAACCGTCGCTTATATTAACGGGAAGACTAGATACGGGGTTATTTAACCCAGATAACAGTCCATGTGGACTGAAAATAATCGATAATAAAGAATATCAATTTGCACCAATAAGAACAGGTTAAATAGAGACAGATAATATGCGCAAGACCGAGACACATATAGTAAAAGGCGTGAGTGGAGCAACGTCACGAGGGTCACGATTGGGTGAAAATAAAAGGCAAAATTGAGAGGTAAAAATAACATTTCTGTATAAAATTTAGTTAGTTATGTCCAGACGTTGCGAGCCGTGTCGAAATTTCTGAGATTTTACTGGTGCGAGGGCAGATTTCGTAAAAATCGCATACCGGGCTGCGGAATGGGAACCTAGCATGCGAAATTCTTTAGAATTGTCCGTTTTGGGGACTAGACCGACAGACAGGCTAACCTCTATATATACCCAGGTGAATATGAACAAGCTCTCTTAGATCTGCGACTTGATTCAATGCGTTAAACAGTGCTTTTTAGTTTGATAGAATAATTTAAAGTTTGCTCGTATATTTTGGTGATTTAAAACAGTTTGTTCTTTACGTGCTACAATGAATGTACTTTAGTGCACTTAGAAAAGAAGATACAAGGTAATAAAGTTTAGTATCACTGTACCTATTAGTAAAATTTACAACGACAAATAAATACACAAAAGTAGGCAGTTTTGGCGTATATTGGTGAAAGAAGTATGAATTTCTTTGCTATTTTTCGGGGGTATTAAGAATTAAATGATTCGTAAACGTGTCTGGATCCACAAAACAAGCTTCAGATATACACAAATGAGTTCCGGAAAAGCACTGAAACTACTTTAGATGGATGGTGATGTAGAAAATTTTAAAAGCGTTGAGAATCAGAAGCCGTAAATATAACCCAGTTGGAATGGTGTGATTAACAAAAGGGACGATGTACATTGAAGCTACGAGTGCAGTAACCTTCAGGTAAATTATACTATTTTGTTTGAACTTTGATATTTTGGTGTGTGTTGAATAACTTTATAATTGATTTACTCAAAATGGACAGTAGTGGAATTGTACTAACAATAAAATTTTAATTTTAAGGTGAAATTTGCTTGTTTAAGTAGAAAGGGTATTTAGTATTGATGTTCTGGATTATGATGAAAATTTGGGTATGTCTTTGAGCTCAATTAGACGAACCTGGTTAATTAACGTAAAGGGGTGGTAGATGCTCCCTTTGTACTCAGACTCAGGTCTGCATATATTGTTATAGTAATTAGTAGGCATCCTACAAGGACTTTAATTCTGGATGCACATTAAAATGATAACAGATTTAATCTTGAAATTTTCTGATACTGAAATTTATGCTGAATTTTAATTTTGAAATTTTAATGTATTGTGAATATTGATGTAAATAGAGTTAACGTTGATGTTTATGGTAGGAATGTGTTTGTTTTTTTTATGAATGAGGATGAAGGTTTAACTAGGTGAGCAGCCGAGGCGGAAAGGGGAGTAGAAGAGGCGAGTAACAGAAGAAAGTCAACGGACCAGTTAAGTTAATAGCTTTTTGTAGGATTCACAGCATTCTTGACTCCCAATTCGTGAGGCTCGATTCTAATTAAAAAGGTTTCACAGCAATATATATACAGTAATTACAGCTAATTAGAACATATATATATATATATATATATATATATATATATACACAGTGATTACAAGCTAAACTAGAACTTACATATATACAGTAATTACAAGCTAAACAAGGTATGCCTCGGTATGCCTTCCTTACAGCGGACCTTCTAGGGGTCGTCCGGGTGGACCAACGTTGGTTCTACGCCGAAACGCCGTCCATGCAGCGTGGTGGTGTCGGACGTGCTTTGGGCTAGGGAAAGCGCCAAAGCGTCGACGTAGTTGTGCTGCCTCCGACTCAGAGCAGAGCCGAGGACTTCTTCGACGGTGTGCCGGAATAGGAGAAGCGCCAGGGCGTTGTCGTGCTGCCTCGGGCTCAGTGTTGAACCGAGGTCTTCTTCGACGGTGCTCCGGGTTAGGAGAAGCGCCAGGGCGTCGACGTGGTCGTGCTGCCTCGGACTCAGTGCAGAGCCTAGGTTTTCTTCGACGGTGCCCCGGGCTAGGAGAAACGCCAGGGCATCGGCGTCGGTGGTTTTTCAGGCTAGGAGAAGCACTAAGGGTTTGACTGTTTCTTTCTATGCTAAGGGAAGCGCTAGATGACTGGGTCCAGTGACGGTCTGGTGGTATTGCGGCTGGTTTTATACTATTTCTTGAGACCAGTGGGGTGACGCGCAGCCAATCAGCGTGCGCGATTTTTATGTTGGGGGTTGTGATTATCGTAAAAGGGGCAAGCCGCGTTAAGCTATATATACGGGTGTTGTGGTCGCGCGCCTTTCCTATAAAATGTAGATTGTCACGAGACAAGGTCTGTGACAGCAGCTTGTATTTATACATTCGTTATGTAGTCCTTGATTCTGATTGGTTAGGTTATACAGGAGGCGTTGTTCGTTGGTGTTGCACGTTGCTTTTATAACTTTAAGGTTGTTTAGGAATCCCCTTTGAGGATATTTTTCTCTTCAATTAACTAAACACCTTCAATACGCATGCTTCACGTCAAAACGCGTTTCTAGCACAGACACTTGATGTGACTAGTATGTCATAACTCGTTGTATATTTATGTAAATAGTGTTAAGCAAGATTTAAACAAGAATTTCGTGCTTCAGTCAGCAGTATTAACATAGAATAGCACCTATTTTCACAGTTGGAAAACTTTTGCGCCGAAAGAATAATGGATCGTATAACTGCAAGCTCTTCAACATAAACAAATTCTTATGCCATACGAAAGGAAAAAATCGTTACAGATCTATGTACTTTAGCACCAAAGGTAGTTATACGGGTGCCATAGCATTACACAAATTTTTGTACAAAACAAATAGTTAAAAAATAGACAAAAAGCTTACCTTTGATTAATAGTTGTAGCAAAAGTATGCCCCTGTTCGTTGCTTCCAGCCGAAAATCTACGCTGACATCTAAATGATAGAACAGTGTCGTAGTCATTTTCATATGCTATGTCAGAGTTCTGCAGTAAAATATTGTTGAAACCTACACTTTAGAGAACACGAGAGATTTTTTAAGATAGTTTGGAAAGGTAAGGAATTCACAGGTAAACATTCTTTTCAACACAGTGCGATAGTCGAAACGTAAAGTTTTCTCTAAAATGCGGGTAAGCACGAAATCCGTTGTTGCGACCCACCATAAAAACGTTTATATAGGTTAAGCGATAACCGCACTTTCTTCAAAGCAAGATTCTTGACCTCTGTTCGTGTGAACCCAGAAACCACAAACTTTACACGTAGTAATCTAACTAAATTAAGGATGGGAAAAATCTTTCCCTTTTCGGATTAAAAAATCCAAAATTCCTTATATTAGAATAAAACATTGTGAAGTAAAAATAACCAGCAGTTTTGAATATAAACACCTTCGGGTAATACCAGACTTCCACTAATTATATTATAAAACGTTCCATATGATTTCTGTCAATTGCTAGTTACGGATGCGTTTTTACAGTATTTAGTTGATAAATGGATATTGAGAAAAGACGTATTCCTTAGCGGGAAAATTTGTAAGCGATCTGACATTACATTTTTAAACTTGATATACATCCAGAGATAAAAGTATTTTTGGACGAATGACTACACAGGGGCCACAATGAAGTTAAAGAGATGTAAACTACTGTAAAATTCTTGTTTTCCAAAATGAATAAAATACAAAAATTACAAAATTACAAAACAAGTATTGGAAACAGCCCAGTCAAAATAAGATTTATAAAGGGTTGCACAAATACAGAATTGATGAAGTTTATTATTTTGCAAAAACTTGTCGCATGATGAATAGTTTTGTAGATAAAAGGATAAAAATACATAAGAAATTTGGTAGTAAGTCGTATACTGTGTGAACCATATAGACTGAAATCGAAGGTTAGACTATACTCGTGCAGAATATGAAATTTATGGAAAAGGACATATTCCGTTTTTGTAAATAATTTATAGCTAAATTTTATTGCATTGAGCTTGTTGGTTATTCTAAATTCGTCGCAGTAGATTAAATTTGTTTAGTCCAAATTTCCCCAATGCGTTTATTTATGCACGTTAACCTGTGTGAATGGTGAACGTTCTGTTAGTGCGCGGACGCAACAATTATCGATTGGAATATCTAAGAAGCTCGCTCAAGTATCGCAGAGAAGCTCGTCGCTCAACCAGTGTCGTAGAAATCGCAGTCGCATATCGTCGCTTATACAAGTCGCTTGGAATAGTATCGTATAAACCGCAGTCGCAGAGAGTAGTATAGTGTAGTCTTGTGAATTGTTCACACCGCTTTGTATATGAACCGCTTTGTGCATGTGCCGCGTTGAGTTTTGCACGTGCTGCATGCCGCTAATTGAATGATCCGCTTTGATGAACTGCCCTTGTTACTTGTGCTGCAAGCTGTTAATTGGTTCCAACGTTTTTTCATCTTTATGCCTCATCATTCAGGTGAGTGCTAATAATAAACGCTGTTTTGTTTGTTTGTGTTGTTGAAGAACATTAATTATTTTGCTTGTTAAAACACCCTTAAATTATACAGTCCATTTTCTATCTCTCCTTTGAGCTATTTGAAATTACCGCAATTAATTACAGGACATCTTCCAAATGTTGTTTTGGTCTTGATGCAAAAGTATCTTAACAGAAGACATGTTACATGCCAAAATTGGCAATGTACCATTTTTAGATCTAGTTATAATGTATAAATTAATTCCAGCGTATTTATAAATTAATAATGATAACTTCCGCCGTCACTGACAGTCGCGTCTGCGCAAAGTGAATGCAGGGATGCGCGAGGGTCAAAAGCGGGACTAAGCCACGAGCCCTCGATGAAGCAACAACTATCTTGGTGTTGTGTGTGTTTTTTTTTAGGTATGTAGGTTCCCTGTATCTTACCTTTTATTGTACCTGGTACCTTAATTCCTTTCATTCCCCTACGAATGCAATAGAAGGAAGAACGAATGGAAATTTGAATTCAACATGGCGCAACGCAACCCAACCTACAAATCACCGTTGGACCCTGAGATTAAGTTCCGAGATGCCACCACGTGAGTAATTTGATTTTATTTAAATTGTGCTTGCAAATTTGACTTAAAAAGCGGTTGCATCACTCTTAAAGCGTGGTCGGTAATATGTTATAAAATGGCGGGTGAAATATGCCGCGCGTGTAATTATAACAATACCGCAAAAAACTATAACAGACACGCTGTGTTTACGGACAGTTGTTCAATAGTCTTCTATTGCCTCAAGAGCTGCTAGTACACAACATTCTAAATAAAAGCAAAAAGAAAATCCTAGAAGTTGTTCAATCCAAATTAAAGAAATGGGAAATAACGACAAAACATTAAAATAATGTAGCAGTAGGAAAATGGTATGATGAGAGAAAAGTCGTGTTTCTTTCAACTTAATTTGGAAAAGAAGTGGTAGAACATGAAAGTGCAAAAGGATAAACCAAGGAAAATCTAAAGTGGTAGCAAAATATAATAAGTCTATGTTAGAAATAGTTTCACACGACCAAGTGATTGTGATCCAAGAAACCTTTTATACGATTTATGCAACTGCAGCTATCAACAGTTGTATCTATATAAAAAATTCTTCAAGAAAAAAACTAGAATACTTCTTTGGACTCTTGTAGAAAAATGATAAAAACAATAACTATTTCTGAAAGCAATATTTTTGCAGAGGGTGCTTTAGAAGTAAGATCATGAGAGAAACCGTTGGTAGTTTTTCCTGTGAAAGCAATTCGGGACTTTGTCTTAAAAACAATTTTATTCAAAGAAATAATTTGAAATACTATAAATTTAATTTTACTTATTTTGTTTGTTATTTTGGTTGTTTGTGTACTTTTAGACTTTTACTTGTGTTTTTATGAGGATGGGTGCTGATATATTCCCATCGTATTTTTCTATATTCTTTTTATAAATAAATAGCAACAAATAATAAATGACAGTTTGTGCCAAATATATTTTCCTTTACTGCAAGACATGACGCGAACGTTTTCTCAGTGGCATATCGGGAAAAAACATTACCAAAGACGCTATATTACCTCATTTTATATAACATAAAGCTGTCAAAATTTTGATGAATTTTTTCTTAATTATTTTAAAATGTTATTAGTTGCTTAAATACAATAAAAAAGAGTTTTATGTTTTGTCGATGTGCAAAAATATTAATTAGTAGTGAATATGTTAACTGATGTTACTCTGAACACTTCAGGACGTTCTCCTCGCCGCGCATGCGTATAGATAGATAGATAAATTAATTTATTGTTGTGGACTATACCTAGGTCAGAGCCCATACTAGCCGTACATTGTAGGTATTTACATATATTTAAGAACTTAGAATCAATAATTCCAAGACAACTGGGGTTCTTGAAGTTTTGGTGAGGGGGATTTGTCCTCCTACATTTGTCGTCGACTGTGCACGTGAAGTGGGGCTCATTGTGTGCATAGTGCAAGTGTAAATGTGATGTGGTAGTGAATTGCAAGAGTGTATATTAAGTGTGTTAGTGCCGCTAGTTGTGGATGTTCTGTTTGGTTAAAAGGATTTCATTTAGGAAATGGTTTAATTCTTGAGGGTAGTTAGTGACCAGGAAGTTTATGTTAGGAAGTGGGGAGAACGGGTCAAAGTTTGTAGATTGCTTGAGGTTGATTTATAGTAGAGAGGTTAGGGGACCGGAGTATATCAGGTGTTGTGGGGTTTCTAGAGCTTGATTGTTGCAAGGATAGTAAGAGGAAGGAGTTAAATGGAACTGATGAAGTTTATTACGGAAGTTACCATGGCCGGACAGAAATTGCATTGTAGGGGGACTAGAGAAATGAATATGTGGAGGGATGTTTGTGATATCAGGGAAGATATCAAATGTATATCTGCCGGTGGTGGAGTGGGGCCAAATATCTTGCCAGGAATGGAGTAGGGAGTTATGTATTCGGGATTTTATGTCAGTTTTAGGGAGAGTACGGTATTCGTCATAGTGAAGTGTTCTGTCGTGTAGGATGATTGGTAGGTTATGTTTGAGGTTTCGGATTTGGAGTGAGGAGTTTAATTGGATTTGGATCGGAGGGATTTGAAGCAAGGTATACAAGGACGCTGTGGAGGTGGTTCTGTACGCTCTTGAGGTGTAGAGTAAGAAAGGTCTTATGATCGTGTTGAGCGTAGGTCTGGAGGAGTGGGGTGTAAGCGGGAGCCAAGAATCTACTGCGTATCTGATGATCGGGATTATGATGTGATTAATGATTAGTCTTCGTGTTTGATTGGTGAGGTGGGCTGAATTTGGGAGTGCGTGAAGTAGGTTATCGAGTATGATTTGTATTTTGGTTCAAAGTTTGGAGAGATGGGAGTTTATTTTTAGGCATGTGTCAATGTGGAGTCCAAGGTAGGGAGCATGTGTATGTGTATGGATCCCTTTACTTTGTACAGCGCACTTAAATAAAGACCTGCAGCTTTCATCATTTGTTTTGCTTTCTCTATCGGCCTAGCAATCAATAGGAATGCGAGGTTTTGTTGGTTCTGCTCAAGCAGTTCTAGAAAGTACATAAAGTATGTGATTTTTATATCGGGGTTTAATTCACTTTATGGGCTATGGAGGATACTATCTTGGTGGTGTGGCGAATGTGCTTAGTTGTTTAAGATAACATCGTATGTTTTATAGGTTTTACTTCAGCTTGTGCGTTAAGGAGGATTTTTTTAGAGAGGATTCTAAACAATCTCGAGTATTTCTTAAAGTGTTGCTGATGATGAAAACCACTTAGTTGTCGAAATAAGTAACTTGTTTAAAATAGTATGTGATTAAGAGGTTTTATTGCATTGAATTTGGACTACTACAAAGTTCTTAACATTATAAAAACGTTCCCCGTTATAGTAAGTGCAAATAAAGCTAGGTAATTGATAGAGCTGTATGTTGGGTTGCGTATTTAATTAATACAATATTAAAGTTGTTTCCTATTTATTTGGAAGCTATAAATAGTTTCAACTTCTACGATTTATATTCAAGTTTGGGCTTCTTTTTCGGTCACATTTCCAACAAATAACATTTTAGTTTCGAACTTTGAACGATAATATCTTCACGGCAATTTCTGAGAAATTCATGCCCTGCCAATTTCATTTCATATATATGTATACTAAAATATGTAGGGCGTTTCTCCTTAATATTTATTCTCAAAATCTTTTCGTACTCTGCATAGAGTAATGGTATTCGTTTTCCGTATGAGTAAGCTGTTGGAAAAACGAAAAAAGCATTATTCATAAATATAAGTGTGCTCTGAGTTCTTTTGATACCGGTTTTCATTGAAGCTTCCGAAGTGTTCACGGTTACGTTTTTCTGGCGTTCTTTGTATTTTTTTCCTATATTTGCCGTTGAGTTACACAACGAATGCAAGTTAAAGGCAGCGTTGTGTTTCGTATTCTTAAGAGTTCTTGCGGATATCCGCATGATGGTTTTTGTTAAACGTTGTTGATCGTTTTCAAAGTAAAATCAATATTGTAGCCAAAATTTAATCTTGAAATGGATTTTGTCAATAAAGCCCTAAGGGTGGTATTTTTTATGTCCTTTCAAATACATGATCTTGTAATTTAATGGATCCTGTTAATGGGATTATACTCTTTTAAATTGATGTAGCTTCACATGAGTTTTGTTGGCCTCCGGGTAATACATTATAATTTTAGGGTGACGTACAGCGTTTCGTGCCGCTAATTAAAGTGTACCTTTCTGTTTGTACGCATTGTGAATTATATATGAATGGCGTATATATACAAGACCCTCTGTTAGTACTAACATTGAAAAATTGAACTCAAAACTTTCATGTATTTATCTAACATTAATAATTAAGGGGCACCGGTGGTTAAACTACGGTGTTGAAAGGATATCGACTCATATTTTATAAGTTCGAATCTGGACAATAACAAGAAAATAGATGCGGAAATGAAATTTTACAGAAGGGTAGCTATTATAGTTGAAAAATAGAACTTTTATGGTTCCCTTTCAAAAAATACTTTATTTTAATTTAGTTCAATTAATAGTAATTTTTTGTTTTGAACTGACTTGCACCTGGAAGAAGTTTAAGAATACTAAAGCAGGTCGAATGGCTTGCGTGTTGCAGTAAGCTGAAGAACCGAACTATAGGTAATTAAATTAGTGAAGGTTTTAGCGAGGAACCAGACTAAGAGAGGCCCCGAAAAAAGGGCGGCAGCTCTTTCGGTACTTATACTGACGGAGACTATGGGGGTTTGTATGGCATTTTAAGATACATTACTGCGATGTGGAAGGGAACGGAAAACCACCACATTACCATCCAAACACACATCGTACTAGAAACGTTTTTTAAGATTATGGCATCCTCTGTGATAAAAGATTCCTGAGAGTCCTTCATTCAGATCACGGAGAGGAGACAAATTTGGAAATTGTGATCGACAGGTGTAAAAAAATAGTCGAGAATATTTTGTTAGTCGGAGTGTGGAGTGTCAGAAGCAAGAATCAAGTAGGTAAGCTAGAGAATTTGAAATCTAGAGTTAGACATACTAGGGATTAGCGAAGTTCGGTGGCTGGAGGCGGGGTTTTTGAAGCGGAGACTATAGTATAATTCGTACAGCATTAGAGGAAGGACACTCCGTGTGGGGATAGTTATGCGGGAAAAGATAGGACACTGTGTAGAAAACTACTTACAACAGGACAAAAGAGTACTCGATAAATACAGTAATAATACATGCCTATCTTTAGCGACGATGAGGAAGAATAGGAACTATCTACAAGGATATCGAAGACATACTAAGATGCGTAAAAGGACATGTAAATTTAATAATTTTAAGAGATTTTAATGCTGTGATAAGTGAGAGTAGAGAAGGAGTGGTAATAGGTTTATTTGGTTTAAGCACGAGCCTGGTAAAATTTTGCAACGAAAAACAATTTAACCATTACTAACACATTATTTTATTATTTTAACATCATACGAGGGAGCTCGATATGTATCGGGAATAAGTTAAAAAAACAAAACTTAAGCTGTGAAAACTTCTTTACTTTTACTCCACGATGTTGATACACTTTTGCATACGTTGGAACCAATTTTCATAGCACTTTTTCCATTCCGATGGGGATATCTCCAAAACGAAGATTTTAAACGCATCAACCGCCTCTTCTGGTGTCGAAAATCGTTGTCCACGCAGTTTGTTCTTTACGTGTGGAAACAAAAATAATTCATTAGGTGCCAAATCATGACTATACGGCGGATGACGCATCAAGCCGATGTTTTGACTGCTCAAATAGTCACTTGTTTGAGTCGACGAGTGAGAGCTCGCATTGTCTTGATGGAGAATGATTCGGCGTCGTCAGTTTATTTTTATTATTTCTCCTAAACTTGTGGCAAACAAATGGTTGTATATCAAGCAGAAACAACTGCTCAACAATTCTCTAAAGTAACGATCGTGACATGTCCACTTATTCCAAAAAACAGACAATCATTTTCTTCGAAGTGCTTCAAGCTCGGACAACTTTTGTTGGATTTCGTTCATTTTGGAAGACCCATACAGTCGACTGCTGTTTACTTTCGGGGTTCATACGAATAAATCCAACATTCGTCACCTGTGTAGATGTTATACACAGCGTTTGACGCACCACAATCGTATTTTTTTAGCATTTCTTTGTACCAATCGACACGAGTCTTTTTTGAGCAATTATCAAATTATGTGGGATCCAACGCGCACATAGCATTTTCACAGCTAAATGTTCATGTGATATCGAATGTCTACTTGTCATGCTAGTGCCTAGGGATGCCTGAATCTCACAATGTCACATTGCATTATCAATTCGAGCACAGCATCGATGTTTTTTGGCTCAACAACCGTTTTTGGATGACCTTTTTTAAATTCGCCCGTTAGCGAACTATGACCACGATTGAATTCACTATACGAATAATGTACTGTGGTTTTAGTTGGAGCTTTTTCCCCAAAAGTAGAAATAAGTCGATTCAGGCACTGTTGTGGAGATCATCCAAGTCAGAAATCGTAAAAAATCATTGCACGAAAATATTCACGAGTTAATTCCATTTTTTGGCCGGCACGAAACAAATAGTGTTCATATGCTATAAATATGTATACTGTCAAAAATGTTACACTTTAGGATAGAAATGTCAGATCGCACTTAGCAACCCTAGTGTTGTCAGTTCCCGATTCATATCGAGCACCCCTTGTACTAGAAGACGATACACGTGGAAGATGCCAGAAGATATAGGGAGATATCAAATAGATTACATTCTTGTTCCACAGCGATTTAGGAATAAAGTAAAAGACTTATCCAGAAGCAGATATAGACACTGACTACAACACAGTAATTATGAAAGTCGTACTTAAATTTTAAAATGTGAAAAAGAAACGGAGAAGGCACTTTGACAAGTCAATAATTGATTAATAACCAATAAACTAAATTTATACCTGTTGAAATTTGACTGCTTATTTCACTTTCTAATCTTGTAAATCACGCACTTCACGTTGTTTACGGTGCCTAAGTCGCACATGCGATCCGCAGGGAGAACGGAAACCTAGTGCTTTTAAGAACAAAAGGTAGAGGGACAGTCATTGGTAATAAGAAGTAACGACGTAGCAAGGGAAATTGGAATGCGTGTACAGGTACGTACCTTGTGAGTGAAAACCAAAGAGTGTGAAAGAAGTAATCGGAAAACTATTGATTCGGCAAGTGTCTAAGTGGTGGGGATCTTGGTAGCCGTCAGGTTGATTGACTGCACAAGATAGAAAAAAATTAGCACCCGGCTGTGCTGTACTGAACCAGAAAAAGCAGCTTTTTCGAAGGCAGCTAACATGGAACAAGGAAAAGATTGCTGAACGCATACGTGTAGCGCACATCGCTGTACGGCTGTGAAACGTGGGCAACAAGGAGAAGAGGACAGAAAAAAGATAGAAACCTTTGAGGTGTGGTGCTACAGACGTACAGACGAACAAGAGGTTTTCGAAATGATGGGGAAGAAAGAAATATGTGGAAAACAGTAAAAAATTGGAGAAATATTACGATAGGACAAATACTAAAGCATGAGAAAACAGTGTGTAATATACTAGAAGCAGAGAAAGGAAAAAGAGAGATAGAGGTAGACCCAGATTAGACTATTGAACACAGATAGTGAAAGATGTAGACTGTGGGAATTTCAGAGAAATCTGTAGGTTAGCTCAGAATAAAAAACAATGTAGGTACGCCTCCAACCAGTTCTAGGACTAAAGATCTAATGATGATGAATAGTAACTTATTACCTATTTACATAATCAGTTACGAGAAGACACATTTTATTGACGAATATAATATTTACCAATTTGAAAATTATACGAGTCAAATAAAACGCTTTTTCATAATGTGTCAGGTACATAGTTTTATATAACTCTACTTTAATAAGAATCAAAATATGTTTGAATTGTGTTATATGGTTTTAAATCATACATTAATGGCCCAGTCCACCGTACAAATATAAATTCAATTTTTATTACTTTACCTGAGAGTTCCTTTACAATTGGTATAAATAAACACGATTAATTATTATTAGTTGCAAAGTCAGTTGAAATTTGAACACGGGAAATTCAGATACGAATATCCTGTCAGATATAGTAGAAGCACCTAACTTAGAAATAAATTCCATAACACCTGCTAAATGAAAAACAAGGTACGAAGAAGCTTCAACGTGCCATTTTGCCAAGAGCAAATTTTTACGTTCCAGCTAAATAAACCTTTCAATTTTACGTTAGCTATTTATCTCTTACCTAAGCTTATTCTATACAATACGTCTAAATTTGCTTAAATAATAATAAATTTAAGTCCTCAGAATTAATTTCTATTGGCATAAAACATAAAACATAAACATTTACGGGTGTTGATTGTGAAATATCTGCAACTAATGTTGACTGTGAAAAGATATATTGGAAAAAATATTAAATCGGTAAATGTTCAAGTGCTGGGGGAACTTACCAGCCCCCCTTCACAACTACTGAATGTCGGAGAAATAGGATATAGGATATATAATTGTAAAACAATAGAAGGGGACCGAACTGCATCTAACAAGAAAGAACAGCACTTATAATGAAAGACAACAAACATAGAAACAAGAAGAAAATTGTTGAAAGCATATGTATGGAGCACAGCACAGTATGCCTATGAAATACGGGTAGTAGGAAAAGCAGACAGAAAAACGGTAGCAGCCTTTTGGAATGCTGTGCTTCAGATGTATGAGGATGATAGCATGGACAGACAAAGTTAATAACAAATAGGTTATAGAAATAGTAGGGGAACAAGGAGAAATAGAAGGACAGAATACGTTCTAAAGCATTTTTGGGGAATAGTATGGGATATATTACAAGCAGAAATAGGAAAAAGGAGGTAGATGTAGACCTAGATCAGATAATGATAGATGCAGACTGTGCAAATTTTAGGGAAATCTGTAGGTTAGTTCAGAATAGGAAACAATAAGGGTACGCGTCTAACCAGTTCCAGGACTGAAGACCTAATGATGATGATGGCATAAAACATATACATTTGACTATGGTGTGTTCTTTTAATTTTATTGCTAGTGACATTATCCATTGCAAATATAGGTGGACTTGAATTCCATCAATTTTTTTATTATTCCATTTTGGGGTATGATATGTTAGACGATCTTGCCTAAAGGGGAAAGTAGCGCAATAGATCTATAGGAAGTTGAATTGTCGGTGGGTTTGTTAGGTTTGAGAATCAGTCTTATAGTTGCTGCTTTGAAATCAGGAAACGTGCCTGTTGAAAAACATTTTTGGAAAATGGTGTGAATGAATGATCTAAGGACTGGTCAGGTTTTTTGTATAATAAGGTTGGTAGTTTGGTCAGCACCGGGTGTTTTAGACTACACCCTATTATGGTACCAGTATTGGGCTCCGAAACTGGTTGTGCTCATTTGTATTATTAAAGTTTATTTACACCGTTTGTCTAAAGATGCAGACATTTTTGTATCTACAAATAATACGATTAAAATATCCAAAACAAAAGTAGTCCTAACAACAACTATATTTATACAGATTTACAATAATATTACGAAAGTTATAGAAGCTAATGACAACTCGATGTTATAGCTGACACTAAAATGAAGATAGGTTCAGACTTCATATCATGATATGAGTTAACTTTAACCCGAAGAAAATAGGTTTGACAACAATGCATTGCAATACCAACAACAAGAAATAGAATGCGCTAAAACGCAATGGTAGCACACTAAATTTATTAGCTCCATTTACGATTAGAATTTGGCTGCATAAATTATTTTGTATGACACATGTCACTAAACCGATGGATCAGATATAGTTGAAAATCTATTAACGGTTATTAAACGTCATGAGACGCGTTTTTAAATGCGTAAATTAGTCGATATGCCATTTTCCTTCCCCTACTTGTCAGGAATTCGGTTTAAAAGTACGTGGAACGTTTTGAGATAATCCCACATGTAGTTAAAGCGAAAAAATTTAGCTGGATCTTCACCATACATGAAAATTCAGATTTTTAGTGAAATTTCGTATCTTACAATTTTTAAACCGGAGAATGCATTTAAATATTGTAGTCCTCCATTACTGTACACTGCTCCCTCGATTAGAAAAACGCCTCACGTTGGACGCCATTTTATTACATGCAACTTTCGTAACAGAGACACGAGGTAAGCGCTGATTACATTTCTCTATTGTTACCAACATTCTTTTTGTTGTCCGGTATTTCATTTATGAATCATCCTGATAACAAAGCTAGCTCTAAGATAATTTTCTTGTTGTTTATCTACCATCCAATTTTAAACCCAAGAACGTATTTCAATTTGTATTTGTTCCTTGCAATTCTTCTCTCATGTCTTAGTATTATAAGAATGCACGTAGAAAAACGTTTGATATCAGGGCGAGTGGTGGTATCTAGCAAAGACACACTACTGAATCATTTAAGTATAAATATAAGCAAGTATTTACAATACGGACAATAAATATAGAACACCATAACTAATTATTTACAAGATTAACTTGTGTGAGTACTAATAATAATAATACATATATATATATATATATATATATATATATATATATATAGACACCTTATGGGAAGTACATCATCACATAGCTCACAATTTGTGTCTTCGTATGTCGTTTTACCTGACATCGCAGGTTTTACCAACAGTCAGCACGTAGGAGATCTGGCTCAACTGCCTTTTTCCATAGCCAAAAGTTATATTTTAAAAGAAAAGTAGGTTTTGTGAGCTAGGTGATGCTGTACTTCCCATAAGGTGTCTGTGTTAAATATTGCAACTATGCTACTCCTGTCCTCCTGATAAGCCCCAATTATGGCGAAACGCGTCGACAGGATTCCCTCGTGGCTGAATTTGAGTCACTTGCCAAAAATATTAATTTAAGACTCATTAAACCTACTTTTCTTTTACATTATAACTTTTGGCTATGGAAAAAGGCAGTGGAGCCAGATCTCCTCCGTGCCGACTGTTGGTAAAACCTGCGATGTCAGGTAAAACTACACGAAAACACAAATTGTGAGTTAGGTGATGCTGTACTTCCCATAGTGTATCTGTATTAAATATTACAACTTGTCTACTCCGGTCCTGATGAGTGAACGGCGATATGATAACAGGGAATTTTTGCTCACTCCTCTCCAACATTCAATATCTCCGTATAAGACCAACTAAATTCACCAAAAATTTGTATAATGAAATAAATAAGATTAGAATTTGCCAATTTGCACCCTTTTTAATATCATTTGCTTTTTATAGAACTTTTAAATCAAATTTAAATAAATACTTCTGTCTAATTAACTCTATACTAAGCTTATACCCTTTGTACCTTTTATAGCAATTAAATCCAGCAAAAAAAATGTATTTTACCACGAATAATTTCGTTGAACGTTCAAAGAAATATTCTCTTTCTTAATCATACTTTTATGTACCAACTAAATTTTTGTTGACCTTTTACACAAAATATTTAAATTACATGCAACTTTTAAGCTCATTTCTGAATACACCACTTATGTGGAATTTTAAATATAATATACTATAAATTGAAAAGATAGTCTTGACCTTATATTCTTCCCGTTTTTTCTCGCTGGAGCTTCCTGGCCCAAATCGGTCGTTTGTTCAGTAACTTGGAGTCGTCAACCAGCAGCTTACCGTCTTGACCCAGTACCTTGAAATATTTATTAGCAACTCGGAGTCGTTTGCCCAATGATTTGAAGTACAACCTTAGAGTTTTAACCCAGTAGCTTGGTTTTTTATACCATTAACTTGGAATATTAACGTCGGGATCTAGTATATTATTAATGTCGTGATCCAATATATTAACCCAGTAGCTTGTTGTTAACGTCGTAATTTGAATTATTAACGTCGTGACTTAGTGCCGTTTATGTCAACGGCAGAATTTTATACACACTTATTTCAACGCGCACTTTAGTATTTATTACTTGAAATTTTCAATTTATTCAACTTATAACTTTCACTAAATTTTAATTACATAATAATCTTCTTTCACTTATTACAGTCGGCGCGTCGCTTATGGAATGAATACCCTTTATCTGATTTGGTTAGTTTTATAAACAAATTCCTTCCCGAATGTTGCACGCGTTGGTTGCCCGCCCGTTATCGGTTGTTTGCCCATGGAAAAGGCGTTTGTATGTTTATCTGTTTGGTGTTACATGTGCAACCTGTGAGGTTTTATTAAATATTGCATTTTATATACGTTCGAATTTGCACATACATTGGAACTTTGTAATGGGATCCGTTAACAAATGGTATCTCATGTACGTTTTAAACGTATTTGGAATTTTAATACCCATACTTTAATTATATATGTTCGTTTTATTAAGTATGGCTATTTATATACGTTCCAAACCGCACGTACTTCATCGACTTAATATCTATACTTTATTTACATGCACTTATTGACTTCTTTACACAATTGCAAAAAAATTCATTTCACGTTTATTTTTCTTCAAATATGTTGAATTTTTAATTTGATTTTAACCTTAAAATTGTCTCAAATGTTTTAAAAATGATTGTATTGCTTCCGCAATTATTTATTTTCATGAATGTGGTGAAATTATTACTGAATGAGCTTCCTTTGATTAATTATGACTTGTTATTGATTTTATACAGGGTGATTTGTATTTGCTTTTGCATAATGAATGAATTATGTACATTTTATGATTTAAAATGTTTTCGTGGTTTTTATGATGTTTACATGAAGTATTCCTCCCTTGTGACCTTCTGTGACATAAATAGCTATATTATCATAGCAATATATTGCTACGATATCGCCCTTATGATTGGGCGTTATTAATATTGATATGAAATTCTTATTAAGCGCCACGATTGGGCGTTATTCTTTTTACTATGCTATCGCTTATACTTGGTGTGCCCTTAAGATTGCTATGAAATAGCCCTTCTTAGGATTTAAGCCCCTACGATGGCTGCCATTCTTTTTGCTGTGATATCAAAAGTCCCTACAAGCCACACAATTGGTACGCAATTCATATTGATGTGATATCCCTTATTATACGACGATAAAGTTTGTTTAACCCTTACTCTTTCTAATATTTAAATAAATTTAAATGAAGCAATCCAAAGATTACACTATATAGTGATTGATAATAATATGTACAATTTTATAAATTCAAAATTTAGCCTCTGAACAGAACATTAACATTTACTACATTTATGATTTCCTGAAAGCCAGCAAAAATATCTTTTAGTTACCTTTAAGTACCTTCGAACATTCTGAAATGCTTTCTCTGTTTTCAAATTTTCAAATGACCTTTTTGTTGACGCTTACAGATATACAATATATAGCAAATATTAAAATTGAAACAATCTTCAACTAATAAATATTTTAGTTTGCTAACCTGCGTTTTTCTTTCCTTATCACTGGAATTGCCTCGGAGTATCTGTGTTCAGCATCCCTTGCTACACTCGTTCTACTTATTGCTTGTAGTTTCCCTAGGATTCCATGGGTGTCCTTACTTTTGTTTAATTGGTCGTATTTTCAGATGTATTTTTATATTTTCCTTTTAGAGGTAATTTTAGAAATATATTCAGATATTTAATTTAGATGTGGGACGATATTGACTTCAATCAGTATCAAGATAATAACTTAGATCTGTATCAAGAGATTGATTTAGATCAGTATCAGAAGATTGATTTAGATCCGTATTGATTTAGAGCAGTATCAAGATATTGATTTAGATCCGTGTCAGGATATTGATTTAGTGCCCTGAATTGTAAAATATTAGAATAAATTTTATTTAATAGTTTAACTTACGTCTATGTGTAGATCGGCTATTATTCGTTGCACAAATTTGGCACTTTCAAATTTTTACTTATACTAAATTATAAACTTTTTACTAATTAATAATGTCACATAAATTTCTACTGCATACTGACGTAATTCGTGCCTTGTTATAGACGAACTAAGTGTTTATTCAATCCACATTGTATTTATAAGCTCTCCTATCAATGCTTTAATTGGTGCGCGTCGCGTGCTTATTGATAATATCCGCCTATCTCTGTAGTACCTTGGTAATTCTCAAATTTCCTGGTTTTAATTGTTGTTCCTACCATCCATCCCACACGTAGACATTCAATATATCATAGCATCTTAGAATTTCTAAATATTGCTTTTATTCTGTCACATATTTTATATTTGTCGTTTCAAATTCCAAAACTTATCGTACAATT
Source organism: Platerodrilus igneus (assembly GCA_036346225.1). Taxonomy (NCBI): domain Eukaryota; kingdom Metazoa; phylum Arthropoda; class Insecta; order Coleoptera; family Lycidae; genus Platerodrilus; species Platerodrilus igneus. Next base: position 1,560,711 of record JARFIW010000131.1, on the reverse strand, counting down.
AACCGTCTGCTGTTTATTTGTTATTAAAATATGTTGGTTTTCTAAACAAATGTACTATTTCTAGTCACGTATTTAATGACGTATTAGAATGTGTTTTCTTATACATGCGTTGATATTTTCGACAAAATTATTAAATATCCAGAATGCCAGTTTATCTATCTTTCCCGATAATGTATTTATATTGATGCAATTAGTTGCCTTTAAAACCTTATCTTAAAACATATTAGACGACGTACACATTATTATTTTCGCTAAATGGTATAGGATTATTGCAAAATGAGCTTCTTTCTTATGCATTAAATCAAATATACTATATATACAGTGTGTTTGCAATTGACTTTTTCTAAAATAGCCGCAAACGCTTCGTTTCCGATCTACAAGGTGTTGAAGTCTTAAAAATTTTTTCGATTTTTCTTTATATCTCCTGTAGTTTTTGAGATATTAAGATCAAATTTGGAGCATATGTCATGCTGTAGGGCTTACAGCATTGGGCATGTCGCATGATTGTGAGAATCTACAGGGCGGTAATTTTTGGAATCATGTCTCCTTTTCTCCCTCCCCCCCCCCATACTTTTTTAGGTGTCCGCTGGTAGATTTTAAAACACTAATTGAATTTTCTGTTTTGTTTAGAAAATTTTTGGTCTCTTGCATTTTTTTGTATCTACGACCGTTATTTAAGAAAATAATAAGAAACTATTTTCTGTAAATCGATAGATTAAATTAAGATTTTTAAGTGGGTCTAGTAGACTCTGTATTAATTGTGGACAATCTCTTGTTTTTATTAATTTTGACAGTACGGTTCGCATTTGAACGCGTAGCTTGTGTCTGCATAAGTTTATTAAAATAAAGGAAGTCGTGCACTGTATGGTATAAAAGTGTTTTAAATACTTGTTATTATCTCTTGAAAATACCAAATTTTACGAATTCTGAAATCGCTGAGATGCATTTTCATCTATGACGTTGCGAATGCAAATGCACGAGAAGCCAAACGTCTGCACATGGAACGCTGTCCCAATAGATTGATCCTGCTCAACGAGTATTTTCGGATATTAATAGACGTCTTGTAGAAACTGGAACTCTTAGTAGAAATACTAGTGATGCAGCTAGATCACGTACTGTTACGACACCACAGATGGAAGAAGCTGTTGTAAATGAAATAGAAGAACATTCAGACACTAGCACAGGAAAAATCGGCGAACATTTAAATATTAGCCATCAAGTTGTTTGGCGTATTCTACGTGACTCTCTATTATACTCTTACCACATTCAAAGGGTGCAGACGCTCCTTCTCTAGATTTCCCTTTAAGGATTAATTTCTGCCAGTGGTACCTAAATAGTCTAGCAGTAAACCCCAATTTTTATTGTAAAATCCTTTTTACCGACTAAGCCAATTTTTCAAGGAATTCTATTATAAATTTCACAATAATCACATATGGGCCGAAGACAACCGCATTGTCAGTTGGACAAATGCTGTATGAACAGGATTAACACGAACCGAACCTTTGCTGAAGCAAGGTAGAGATCTTTAACGTGCGTGACAACACACGCGCGGAATCTAAGTTTAACCTCTCATCAGAACGAAGGCATATTTTTGTGAAAAATGTTTGCCTAACATTTTTTAAGCCGTGTCGAGAATCGAACCCGGCACCTTAGGTTTAGTAGTCACACGCAAACCAACTAAGCCACGGAGCCCCTTGGTTAATAAGCACAACAAGAGCAAACGAAATGGACGTGGAACCTATTTCACATGTAAGATATCAAGCTCTCGCGTTATAACACACGCAATAAATGTACACATACAAACTTAACCTAAGGAAATATTATTATAAACTAATAAAGGATTATCATTCGCCAAGAGAAGATACAGACACTCAGGAAGTGACTACCGACGACAGTGGCAAAGCTGGTGCATTCACGGCCCATTGTGATACGTCTGAACGACGTGGATTCGCTGACAAGACCTGGCTGGCTGACGACGTCGTCGAGGTGCTACTCTGTATCCCTAGATGTAAGCAAGTAAGTATGGGGTTAGAATGTAATTACAGACTGTGTAAAAGAACAGATTAATTGGATGCCACAAGGAAATCAATCAATGGCTGTGTAATAATGAAGTAATGGCATGTTGCCGGGATAACAATCACAGACGGTGTAGTATTCAGAGATAAATGTAGGTTTAACTAGGATAGCATCACTCGTTTTATGGAGTGTGATTTAATTTGCGTAAGCTTGTACGTAGCGTAATACTGGACTTTTGGATACCAATTACAAGTGTGCTAGTAGGTACTGTTCCTTGGATAAAAATCGACAAGGCCAGAATTTCTGATCGATTCAAAGATGTTTATATACGTTTTCCTTCTTTTGATTGCAGGCGTGATTATCGTGATCGGGGCAAAATGTATTACGTTTGTCTTCGTTTTTATATCTGGTAACACGTTCTAGAATTTGACTAAACAATCTGCTATTGATAATCAGTATTAATAAAAGACTGCACTTTTGATTATAGTATTGAGGAAAATGTGTTTTTTAGTTTTAACAGCTTTCATTCGAAAGCTTCTTTATGTAAATTATAGATTTTTTAAACTTCTTTACATAAAAACAGTTAAAATAATTTCTCAAGTACATCAGCCTTTGAAAACTGAATTGTTTTCTTTCAATTTACTAAAGTAGGCCATCTTTCCATTTTACCTGTTCATACAGACAGGAAAGGTTTTGCTATTGATTAACTTTCCCTGTGATAAAAACATCAAATCTTAATTACAAATTTGGAGGATATAGAATAAATAATTGACGAATGGCAGAAGTTAATTAAATCAGGGTTGGGTGAATGCAATTTATGAATGAGAATGATCTACCCTTTTATTAGCATTAGCTAAATAAACCCAATGTTCAGACATTCGTAACCCATATCTGTACAATAATAAGTAGGCGGTTAATAAACTATTCGCCCTTTTTTCAGTCACTTCAAAAGCAGCAATCAATAATGTGTGATCTTCTTGTTAGCTGTCTTGTATGTGACAGAAAAATAATGTATCACCTTACGATTTTCTAGTATTTTGGTCACGTTTTGTAATACGCAGTGATAAGATGGAAAAGACATTGGCTATTTTATGAAGTCGTAAAGGGATAGTGTTTTACGGAAACCCTTAGACGCAGTATATAATATTCAGTAGTTGAGTCACCTTAAAGACACTTAAAATTAGGTTTCGTCGTCAAAAATGTTTCTGGAAACAATCAAGGTTTTACGAACTATCGTAAATGTTTGATACTGATAGTTCTAGATTTTATGGCTAATAAAATTGGCCATTGTAATTGATTGAATTTGGGTTAGGTTTACATCAGTACACTGGAATTTTGCATGTTCTGCTTAATATGCAGATTGTCGAGATTGTATCTAGCTGAAAATAAACGCACGCAACCTGAATGTTCTATACAGGGTGGTTTATATAAATTACGGCTAACTCATAAAAACTAGTTTTAAAACTTTTAACGGTTATAGTAAATTGTAGAATCTCTGATGCGATTGACCATGTTTTAATTAATTAATTAATTGTTATTTGTACCGTTCAGTTTAAATTATGTTGTGTTGTCTTTAGGTTCCCGATTAATAAGCTTGCAGTCGTGTCATTTTTGGTTCTTTCAAGATTATCCATTACAAATCGCGTAACAGTAATTAACCAAACAGCATAGCATAGTCTATCTGCTGCCCGGGGTATGCAGCCCTACCTCGCTTGTCAGTTATATATCCCAGTTTCATATCTGTACCCCTATTTTTATAAATCAGAAATCATCACTTTATAAACTTACAACAAGCGAATGCGATATACTATTTCTTATAAATCAAAATCAGGATTTCATTTCTGATAGATATTCCTACCTGGAACCAATCATTCTCCCCATAAGATCATTTTTCATTTCTGTATCTCTAAGATACGACTGCGACGGTTACGACGACTACGATTACAACATTAGTGACGACCGTGATGATTATAACTACAATAATTATGACGACTACTACTACTACTACAATTCTGGCGATTTCAGCGATTACAACTACTACAATTATGGCAATTGCAAATTAAAGAAATTACGACAATATTAATGTTAATTACAACTACTGTGGCGATTACGACAACGATTACGACTATGACGATCCACCTTCGTGCAAATATCAGATTATTCTATGCCAATATGGCTAATCGCTAATACAGTATTGCCCGAAATAAACAGTACTGAAACTAAGTTGGCGGTGTTTTTATGCGTGCGCTGTCACACTCAAGTTAGCTAGTATAGACCTGTCAAGTAAACCTCAAACAAGTAATTAGTAGGGCCTAATTGTTAAAAATGGTGTTAAGTACAGAGGAGAAAGTGTTTCTGGTAGAGCATTATTTTCGTTCATACGGAATCGGCCGACGTAATGGTGCAAGTTTGCTATACGTGTCTGATCAATTCACACAAAGGTTTAATAAACGTTCTCCAAGTAATGCTGTAATTTTGAAGGTTATTGAAAAGTTTAGAAATACAGGTAGTGTATTGTGCCAACGAAAAGGAAACTCGGGGCGTCCCAGGACAGTTAACAACAACAATAACCATGAACGTGTTTTTGAGCAAATCTTAGAAAATCCGAAAGTCAGCCAGGCAAGGACAGCGTTACAACTTGATTTAAAAGAACTTCCTTTCAAAGAATCCTGAAGGAGCTGGGTACATTTTCATATGTGATTCAGGTACATCAACAACTACATCCTCGGGATTATCGCAGTAGAGTGGAATATTGCGCCAGAATTCTCGCGTTACAGTATGAAAATCCTGAATTTTTGAAAAATGTTTGGTTTTCAGACGAAGCACATTTTCAGTTGCCAGGCTATGTGAATCGTCGCACAAATCGATTTCTGGGCTTTGCCAGACCCGATGAGGTTCAAGAGGTTCCTTTACATAGTGAAAAAGTGAGTGTCTGGTGTGCTGTTTCTGGACACAGAATCATTGGTCCGTACTTTATCGAAGAGAATGGTAGGCAAGTCACACTTAATCAACAGAGGTACAGACAAATTTTAACACGATTTATCCCTGATCTACGTCAATTCTGTCGTGCACGTAACTTGGCTTTTCGAAACCAATTTTTTCAGCAGGACGGGGCAACTTGCCATACTGCTGCCGCAATTCGTCAATTTCTTCAAGAACATTTTCCAAGCAAATTCATATCACGATTTACTGACTTCCTTATCCTTCACATTCTCCAGACCTCACACCTCCAGACACATACATTTGGGGCATGGCTAAAACGCCGTTTTCAAACGGCACCACAAACCATCGATGAATTAAAGGATGCCGTTAGAGTCTTCTTCGCAGCCCTGAGACAACCCTTATTCAATAACATGACCAGAAACTTAGAACATCGTTATGAAGTCTGTCTCGAACCAGGAGGTGCACATTTAGAACATATAATAAAGTGTCAATAATATGTATTTTTTAAATATACAAAACAATTACAATTTCAGTACTATTTATTTCGGGCAATACTGTACTAGGAGTTGAGATCCGGAACGAAATGATCTTGGGGGTACAAAAGTGCCGCATAGACCTTAGATTTTCTTATGGATATTTGCATGGGCGATTTTAGGCTCGTGCAAAAGCAGCTAATCTACTTACACATCGTTAACTTCTAACGTAATTAAATTTAGTATAGAAAAAAATTTGGAAGGACTAAAATTTGAATTCTCTGTTTAATGCACGTTTTATTTCTAAATTCGGAAAAAAGTGTTTTATATGCAGAGCTTATTTAAATTTAGTACGAAATAATTCTATTGGCCATGAGAGGGTACTCCACAAAAATATTTTGAGCAAGTTGAAAAATCACACTTTGCCGATAGCTAGATATGAAAATTTTAATTCAAGCATTAAACACCAGCGTCGATTACCCTGTTGATAGTAGTTTTTATTAGCATTTTACTGAGACAGGTGGATAAATGAAAGTCAAAAATAGAAATAATATTAGAAAAATGTATTGCTTTAAAATGCATTATTTTCATAATTTAAATGAAATGAACTAGGTCCTGTTATGAAAGAGGGAACTATGTATAGTTATCATGCTCTTCAGTTACCCTATAAGAATGGATATTTCAAATAGTAGAAGTGACTACAATTATCACATTCAATATTTTTATATTCGTTATTTTCTATGGCAGTAACTAATTCATCACATAAACTACAAAAAACGGGATTTTCATTGATTTGTTCAGTTTTATTTGTATCCAACTTACGTTCAAAAACTCTCCAATTCGTTTCATCATTTCCTTCCTTTGCTTTCTTTTTTCTATTTCTCATAGGTTTTCAATTTCTTTTGCTTAATTCTTTGCTTTTTCCGTTTTTGAGTTTTTCTATTTTGCATTTTTCTATTTTTCTTCGCATAATTTTTCTTATTTTTGCAAGTTACTACCGCATTTCTGACGATATATCACTTTTTACTTTCTTTCGTTTTGGTATGTTTTAGGGGCATAACAAGACTTGTCGAAGTATGTCATGATAAAATTTTAACATTACTTGACGATATATTGCAGATACCTTTATCTTCATTCCTGACATCGCAGCCTCTAAGCATAAAAACTTGAAAGTTTCTTCTTTTGTTGATAAAGCAAAGGTATCTGACAAAAAGCTTTATGTAATACCCAATTGGATAGTAGGCATAAGTGTTTGTTCTTTGGAAAATACATTTCTTTTGACATCTGTTCTAAATGTAACATCAATTTCTTCTTAGTGTGTTGGAGATTATGTATACATGTGTTGGGTTATTCAACAATATTTGTTTTCATTTTCATCAATTGTTAATGTATTAGTTTATTTGTGATTATTCAATTTTTCTGATTTTTCGAATAAAATATTTTAAAGGTTCGGTATTTTTTGTTTTATTTGGATCTTCTGTCTCCTCAAGTAAAATTTTAATTCGGAAGTCAGTATCTCTTTCTGTATATATATATATATATATATATATATATATATATATATATATAGCTCCTGCAGTTTTTGAGATAGTGTGAACAAATTTGGAATATAGGTTACGCTGTAGGGTTTACATCATTGTGCATGTCGAATGGAGGATCTACAGGGTGGTAGTTTTTCAGGGGTCATGACCTCTTTCTCCATCTAAACTTTTTTGAGGTGCACCGTTGATAGATTTTCTGTTTTGTTCAGAAACTTTTGGTCTCTTGCAGTTTTTTCGTATGTCGCCCTTGCCCGTTATTTATAATTCGGGGCCTATGGTCATCTATATATATATATATATATATATATATATATATATATATATATATATATGCTATGAAATTCCCTATTTTAGGATTATCGAGCCCCTACGGTGGGTGTCATAAAATTGTTGTACTATTCGCCCCACCATTGGACAAATTATAAAATTGCTGTGATGTGCCCTAATTTATTGCTGTGCTATTCCCTTTATTATATGAAATATTAATTTTAAGGTTTTTACCCCGACTAGCTTACTGAATAAATCTTATTGAATCAAATATAAAGCAATTCTAGAACACACAATATAATAATTGATAATATTTACAACACTCAAAATTTTTCTTTTTGTACAAAATATTTACATACACTAGATTTCTGCTTTTCTGAAAGCCAGCAAAATATCTTTTAATTATATTCAGGGACCTTCGAACGTTCCAAAATACCTATTCCATTTTCATAAATTTTTAAGTGACCTTTTTGACGACTCTTACAAATATACAATGTGTGGCAAATATTAAATCAAAAACAGTTTTTAAATATTAAAGTATATTAAGATTGCTAACCTGGAATGGGTTCTGGAGTTCCATCCTAGTCTATGATCTGCATCCCCTTTCTGTGTCCACTTTGCTTATTGATATGCCGGCCCCATATAAGAATCGCCTCCCATAAATCGCTTCCAATTAAAATCGTACCAAATTACAGTACATCCAAAATTAAAACATACCAAATCGGAATATTTAGAATATTTTCATTTTTAAATTATCTCCAAAATTAGAATATGTCCAAAGTTAGAAGTCCCACATTAAAGCCATCTCAAATTAAGGTCCCAAATTAAAATCGTCTCAAATTAAAGCCGTCTCAATTAAAGTCCTGTTTCGTTAATATTGGAAATGAATTTAATTAAATTGTGTAACTTACGTCTATTTATAGATCGGCTTATGTTTTGTTGCACAAATTCTTGCATTTTTAAATCTGATTTGTTTTGATTTATTTCTTTACTAGTTACGTGAGTTTTGAACACCTTCGAACATAGTCGTCGCTCAGTTGAATATAGACTCACATTTCGTTCCGTTACTATCGTATATATAAGCCCTTCCTCCAATTATTTTCATTGGCGTGTTTACAATATAGGCAGATACTTTTGCCTTATCTAGCAGAACTCGGAATTTTTACAAATTACTTAATTTAAATCTTCGATGAATGCTTTATTCATCACGTCTGCATCCAGCATATTGTACTATTATTCGCGGATTTCTAACTTTTGGCTTTCATTAACTCACATATTTGGATGTTTGTTAATTTATCGTATAATTTAACCGCCTGGTGTTTATTTGTTTCCACAGAATATTGGTTTTCTGAACCAATGTGTTCTATTCTAGTCACGTAACGATTTTCTAATCATGAATTATTTTAGGATGCGTTTACATTGATATTTTCGACGCAATTGTTAAATATTTGCAATGCCAATTTATCTATGCTTCCCGGTGATTTAATTTTGATGCCATTTATTGCGTTTTAAAATCTTATCTTTACTTGTAAACTACACTTAGACATATTTATGTTCTCATGCATTTAATTCCGTATATTTTATATACAGTGTCCTTTTAATTAGCATTATATAGGGTGACCAATTTACTCTTATAATTTCGGAATTATTTGCTTTTCTTAAAGTTGAAGTTGTTTATATTTATTCTACGACCCCTATGACTTAACCTACCCCTAAACTACCTTATTATCATAGCATTATATATATATATATATATATATATATATATATTTGTGAGCCTAGACTCTAACTACTCGAGCACCACCGTTGTGCGCCATAATTATCATGTAGTTCCCTTCGGCTGCTCCGGTTACTTTCTAAAAATGCTTATGAAAAACTTTCCAAGAAGCTTAACTGGACTGCAGAATCTCAATTCCACCTAACTGCCGCTATGCTGTAATTTAAAAGAAAATACTTCCCTACAATCCTACTCAAAATAACGCAGATCACAAAATACATCACACTCTATTTACACAAAATAAAATTAACATCTTCCAAAACTTTTTTTTATTACATACAATAATATAACTTTGATTAGAAACAATTCAATTTCAAAAATGTGTTTGTATTAAATATTTTTATCAGACATATACCCTATTAAAGTAAGTGGGCTATCCTCATAGCTGACTTTAACTCTTATCTTAATATGAGCTCACAGTACAACTCTTTAAACCTGTGTGCAACATTATAGCACTGCAAAAATAAAAGTCCCTTTACTTTATAAAAAACAGCCTGGTTATCCTTACATAAATTATTCACCTGTTTTCTCTTACATATGAAGTCAATAAAATTTTCAGTTCATCATCATCAATATTCATAAAATAATCACTCAAAAGCACAAAAGAGTTAAAACACCTCAAATAAACAGCACAGCAATGTTTTATAAAAATTCGTTACCAGGTCACCATTATCCTGCAAGCAGCTGCAAACCTTCCCTCGAAGAAGTTGCCGTCTAGAATAACTCTAGACTCTGAAACCGCTCTCCAAGTTGAAAGTGCATCCACAGCTCCAAAATCTTCCATTACCATTCCATTTTAGATCAACAAATCAATGCATTCACTATTAAAATTCCATTTAAGAACGCCTTTGTACGCTCCAACACCCAAAATAGCAGTAGTTTGTACATACATGCTTAAAAAAAGCTTAGCTCTTAACTCTGTATTTACTTTAAAATTTTCACTTTGCCAATTCATTACCAAGACACACCAACTTGTGTAATTACAATTAACAATACTTGTTATCAAATCACTAAGTAAGATTGACTACTTTAGTTAACCTCGATGGTGAGCGAAGAAGTAAGAGAGCTTCACCCTGCCTCTACGGTGTTTATATAGAGCTAAACGTGCTCCCCTGTTTTCAAGTTTTCGCACAATTCTCCAACGGATAAACAAACATTCCAGGTATTCTGCCAACCGTCGGCTCACTTCTTGAAACTCCAAGCATAACGGCCACAAAATTCCACCTAATTTCGAAACAAACATCAACGGTTTTTCACCCTTCATCAAGTTTAACGCACGCACACAGAAAATACCGAAAAAATCGTTCCTAACCGTCCAACGGTCGGTGCATTCGCCGAAAAACTAGCCTCAACGGATATTGATTCCTGCTAGACCATGCCTCACTACTGAAACGAACTTAGTCCCTCTTTCTTTCTTTTACATACAGCCATTTTCCGTCTCGTTTCATTATTACGAATCCCACTTGGATAAGTGCCCTTTCTAACTTTTAAAACGTCCAGTTATATTTCTTAATTCCTTTCCATATTTTCGATCGATACAAACATCTTTCATCTTACTCTAACTAATAGCTTCAGAACTACACTTATTTTCCTGTTTGTTTCGAAATCTAACTGATATTCGACTTTTGCGTCTCTTTCTTTTATGTACTATAACCAAGTCCGTCCTTGTTTGCGATATCGATCCGCGTCTGCCTTTAACGTTTATTGACATTCGTAGAAATTATTGATTTTTTTTCTATCCTTACCAAGCTCGTGTGAGCGATATGCTGTGAAGTTTATATCTCACTTCTTAACGCAACAGACGCATAATCTTAAAACTAAATTTAAGAATCCACTTCCTTAACTATCTCAGTTAGAAAAATACTGAAAAAACTATCCAGCTCTGATAGATTGATGTTTTGAACCCATACTAATATTCAAAAGTACAAACATTCACAAATAAGATAATAAGATAAAGGAAAATAAAAGTTTTTACAATATAATACCACATAAAAGGATAGATTAGATCGAAGTTTCAACTTACACCAATTTAATATTCTGTTGCATTTACAGTGTGCTGAGTATACTGACACCACCATTTTTACTCTCTTATAATATATTCTTTTTTCCACAATACGTGTAAATTGCCCTTTGTTCTACAAATAATGAATTTTGTAAGTGAAAGGCCTGAGATTTTCAATTGATTAAACCTAAAAGATACTACGTTTTACAATAAATTTATCAAATTACAAAACACTATACAAATTGTTGATATAAATATCGTTATAGAATCTTTTATAGAAAAATTATAAATCTTAAAAGCTACCTAACTTTTCATTACAGGCGCCTTTAAATAATTTCAGATTTATTAGCCCTCCCAAAATTTCATACAATCCTACTATTAAAGCTCTATCAATAAGGGTCTCGTCCACATCTGATTTACTATCAAACTTACTTAGCGTCGATATTGTTTTAACTTGAATTCAAATATACGAGACTTTGAATAGCACTCATCCAAGAAAGTTAAGCAAGGAATAAACTAAAATCGAATAGGTTCGAACTGAACCGAATTGAGTTAAATTTGATCGAATTTGAATTGTATTGAATCGAATTAGAACTGAGGCTCTAAAAACAATTCCACGTTACTTAAACTAATTTAATTTTTTTAAATTGGCAGAATCAACTATAACTGCAAAAACTGTTTAATAATTATGAATGCCTCACTTGCATTAATTTTTATTAAACACGGTATTATTTTTAAATTACTTCATTTGTCAGTAGAATAACAGGAGTAAACCTTTTAAAATTACTCTTGTCGTATTTATAACTTATCGTCCAGATTTAGAACACTAACACCATTCAGGAAAATTTTCTATGCTATAAAAGTATTAGATTTGTTAGAAATTACGTAGCCCACAATTGATAATAATAGTTTCACTTCACAATAAAGCATCTGATTGGTTTAGCGCTCTGAATAATGCGACACCGACTTTATATACCAAACGTAAAATCCCACCATTCAAACAATTAAGCTGCCCAAATGTCTCTTCATAAATAGAAATTCATTTAGATAAATCGGTGCATCACTGCAAATGTTAATTTGTATTGAATGGAATAATGAACAATTACGTGATTTTTACATGAAGCAATTTAGAGTAAAAATTTATGCAATTTTCAGTGAAAGTAATGATTTTTTCTTATTAAAAATTTTACCTTTATACTAAATAAATATTTATCCATTTAACTAATATAAAACGTAGTTTTATATACAAAGTGTTTTCAATAATAATTCAAACTTTTATTTTATTTTAATTACATCGTTCTCTATGAATCAGTTCAACCAGAACCCTATTGATTGTTCGCGAATTCATGACGTAAAAACCTTAATACAATAAAAGTCATAAATAATCAGAAACGCCGATCAATGATTGATTGTCCGTTTGTCGGTCAACTACGAGCAATAATTACGTTCAAGTTCATGTTAGTGATACTAGACGTTTAAAATATTTGTCAGTACAATATATTTAAAAAGTGATGGAGTATAATATTCGACATGCAAAGTAAATTTTACTAAAATAAGAATAACTTAAATTAGAAGAAAACTTAATGGAGTTACTGAAATAAATTCCTGTATGATATTGGAAATTTAAATATAAATGGAAAACGACTTGGGTTTTCAAGAACATTTATTGGTGAATTATTTCTAAGAATGGAAGGAAATGGAAATAGACATTTAATCAAAGATTTAGTTTGACGAATTTATGAATCCCGTATAATCAATAGTGAAAGCGCAAGTATATCTTTGTTTAAGTCTTTAAAATGACATTTTCGTACTATAATTATTTTAAGTAGGTTCTTGCATAAGATTTTAACATACAGATGTTTCTTGTAAGTGGATAATTTCAAATTTTTTGAGGTCAAATTTAGAGTTAATTTCGCCATTATAAGAAGTTTTTTTGAGGGTAACTCATCGGCTACACTTAAACGGCTTTTAAACAAAGGTATTACAAATTATCTGTAGCGCTCTCTAAAAGAAAATTTTTGTACATAGTGACGTACAAAAGAAAAGTTTTGGGAATACTAATTACAAACAAAGACTGTCTGAATTCTGTATGAATATTTAATGTAGTTTTTAGGCTTAAGTTGTAAATTGCATTTGTAGGTATTATGCTTGTGTGTAAGTAATCTTTTGATGATATAATAATTTTGATGTTGGCGTTTAGTTGTATCATTTAATTTTAGCTAGCAAGACAATACGGACATCTTCAGGCAATAATTCACACTACATCATTTTTATATATAACACCTTTTATTGGCTCCCAGCGTCTGGGCAGCATATAGTTACATATTCATAGTAACTTAATAGTTAGCTAACATAGCCCAAATAATATTCAACCTATACAATTGTTACGCAAGATACAAATGCTTGAATTATAGTCGCAAACGTAGTGTTTCAAATGCATATAAACATTTTACTAACCACATTTTAAAAACAATGATAATGTTTATTCAACGCTCTTTAATTAGCATCTCCCGAAGTTGTTTGATCTTTTGTTCTCGCCAGTTTCCTTCTAATAGCAGGATGGATGGTACGGTTGTGCGAACATTGTGATAGTGTCAGATATGGGCAAATAAAGTTATTAGTCAAGCAAATAGTCCGCAATAGAGCCGTTTTAAATATTAATTTAGCAGGTATAATGCTTCAGCGGCGTAGGTGAATAGGTTTCAGCGACTCCCTGGAGGGGTTTCCGGAAATTGTCAGAGTTATTATGCATGGTGGTTTACTTTAGAGCACCGCCCGTATCCAGGGAGATCCGAATCCCTGCTTCCTTTGTAATTGTGTAACCCACTTTAGCAAACAGTAATGATCATTAGAGAAGCAAGAGACCGTTTTTCTTAGTTCTGTAACCGTAGCAATAGTGAGTGCGCTATATTAAAAAATTCACCAACACCTTTTTGACGTGCAAACCGTTACAAAAGGAAAACTAACCAAACTTTATGAACTCGTGAAAGTTTCAACAGAATCAATTTACCAAAACGAAACGAAATTTAAGAATATGTCTTTATAGAGTTTACCATTCCCAGGAGTAAATGTGAAATGTTTCTCCAGAGATGGGCGAGATTTTATTCCTAACACAAAATTATTATGCTGTTAAAAGCTTTAAAGAACATTGTAATTAACAAAACTTTTAGGAGGATAGGGCAACTTAGTTTAAATAATGAAGTTTGTGAAATATCCAGAGGGATTAATTTTTGTTTGAATTGTATTTAGAGTTCTTTGTGTAAATATATTTATGGAAAGTAGCAGTAGGAAAGCTCGTGTAACAGGATTGTATGTAATGTAGCTTTCCTTCTATTCTAGCTGTTTGGAGATCTGAACAAACTGTTTCGTACTAAAATTATAACAACATCCATATTTTGTTAGAAACTCTAAAATGTGATAACCACGTTTTACGCATAAGATAAAAATGGCCCAGTCTATCCGAGCATATTAGTCATGTATGAACTTGAATCACCAAGCATGCATATGAGCTAGTTACCAGCTAGTTATTTAAAAAGCGGACAGAGAAGTACTTTCTAAAGAGAAGAAATTCAAAACTGCTCTAAAGCATTTTAGACAAGAATAGTTTTGGCGCAAAACACCAAACAATTCTAAGTTGAATGATTTAAAAATAAAAGAGCTTTTATAAGATAACTAGGATATCGACGAAACATGACTAACTTGACTACAGCTGCACTTTCCTAAACAGTTCCATCGCACGATGTCGTTCGTATAATCCAACAGTTCCGTAACTTGAATTTTTTCCTCTTCGTACAGTTGAATTATGTGAAAGAGGCGGAGTTAGGGGCTGGTGCTGGAGAGCTTTATAAAGGAAGAAAGTTAAAGTGTAATTTGGGAATATGTTAGAAGTAGAAATAATAGAAAAATCCTCTAGTGATTGTGAAGACCTTTCCGAATTCCGAGGGATGCACGTTGAAGAAGTTCTAGCTTACTGGAACGGGCGGAATGGCTTCTGCGTTTCAGTAATCTAAACAGCCAAACTACAGATCCAAACAAGGTAGTAGGGTCTTTAGTGAGGAGGGTCCCCGAAAGAGAGCAGTAGCCTTTTCGGTACTTCGAGTGGCAGAGACCATAGGGGTCGATATGACATTCTAAGACACACTACTGCGATGTGGAAGGCAATGGAAAACCACCACATTTTCTCCCAAGTACACAGCGTACTTAAATCGTAAGTAGCATGATGGCATCCTCTGAAGCACAAGATTCCGCAGCTAAAATAGCCCCTAATTCGGATCTCCGGGAGGGCACTACTTCGGAGGATGAGATCGGAAAGTTTAAAGGAAGAACAGGGAACATTTTGCGAGTTAGAGCGTGGAATGTCAGAGTATAAAGCAAGTAGGTAAGCTAGAGAACTTGAAAATTGAAATGAATAAGTTAGCACTAGACATAGTAGGGATCAGCAAAGTTCGCTGGCCAGAAGCGGGGAATTTTTTGAGTGGAGACTTTAGGGTAATTCATACAAGATAGAAGGAAGGAAATTCGGGTGTGGGTATAGTTATGCGAGAAATGGTAGGACAACGTGTAGAAAACTATTTACAAAAGAACGAAAGAGTACTCATGGTTAGAGTAGAATCTAAACCGGTAAATACAGTAATAATACAAGTATACATGCCCACCTTTAGTTACAGTGAGGAAGAGGTAAAGTAAAAGTACATGAAAATTTAATAATTATGATGGATTTTAATGCAGTGGTATGTGAGGGTAGGGAAGGAGCGGTATTAAGTTTATTTGGTTTAGGCACGAGAAACGACCGGGGAAATAGGCTGGTAGAATTTTGCGACAAGAACGATTTAACCATCACAAAAATATTATTTCAACATCATGCTAGAAGACGATACACGTGGAACATGCCAGAAAATATAGTAAGATATCAAATAGATTACACTCTTGTTAGACAACGGTTTAGGAATTAAGTAAAAAACTGTAGAAGCTACCCAGAAGCAGATATAGACACTGACCACAACATCGTAATTATGAAAGCCGCTCTTAAGTTTAAAAATTTGAAAAAAAGGAACCAATAAACGCACTTTGACTTTGAGAAACTAAAAGATAAAGATATTCACGAAAGATTTGAAAAAAAAGTCAAAGGAATTGCTGAAAGATATCGGGAAAATTTCTTATACTAAGGAAGTAGAAACAGAATGGAATAACATTAAATCCAGCTTATACATGATAGCCAGAAATATTCCGAGGTATACACAAAAAGAAAATAAGAAACCATACAAACGATATCCTGCTTCTAATAGAAAAAAGATGAAAATGCAAAAATAGATCAAGTGAAACAGGAAAACAGAGATACAAAGCCATAAAATAGGAAATTATTGGCAAATGCAGGAAAGCTGAAGAACAATGGATTGATGAAAAGTGCAAAGAGGTATAAACTAAGATGGAAATAGAAATACAGACGAAGTATACAAACTAATTAGAATGAATTTTTAGGTATATAAAACCGTATAGCGGGAAAAACGTCATTATAGAAAATGCAGAGAAAGTGGATAGATGGCAAGAATGTATAGGGAGGAACTAACTGCATTAGAACAGGAATCAGACATTGAAAAGAATGACTTGGGATATCCTATACTTAAAGATGAGTTTGAATTAGCATTAAAGGGTCTGAAAAAAGGTATGGCGCCGGGTACAGATTAAAGTGCAAGCAGAAACTCTAAAAGCCGCTGGACAAACAGTAACAGAACTTCTCTTCCAACTTATAAGCTATATGTATGAGACAGGCGAGATACGCAAAGATTTCAAACGTAACATCATAATCACAATAGGAAAACAGAAATGTGAAAACTTTCGAACAATAAGTTTGACAGCACACCTGTAAAAAATATTAACTAGAATTGTACAAAGACGAATGGAAAAGCAAACTGAAGAAATACTAAAAGAAGATCAATTTGGGTTTATGCAAAACAGGGGAATACGAGAGGCTATTTTAGCTCTGTGGGTAATAATGGAGAAAATAATAGAAAAAGGGGAAAGCGCGTATATAGGGTTTGTGGAACGGAAAAACGCATTCGACAATGTAAAATGGAAAAAGAAAATGTTCGAAATACTCAAAAAGATTAGAACGAGTTTTAGGAATAGACGGATAGAACATATCTTATACAATGAGAAAACAGCGATAATAGAATTAGAGCAGGAACATAGAAAAGTAAATATTAGGAAAGAGGTGAGATAGGGATGTGCCTTATCCCGATTAATTTTTAACTTGTACATCGAAAAGTCACTGAATACTGTCAAATGCAAGAAGACATTTGGAATTATTATGCAGGGACAAAAATTGATATTCTTAGATTTGCATATGATAAGGCGGCATTAGCATCTAACAAGGAAAAGTTAGAAGGTGCTCTTAATGAATTGGAAACGGTTCTAACAGAGAGATACGGTATGAAAATTAACAAAAATAAAACTAAAGTACTAGTATGCAAAGGAGAGGAAGATAAATTAGAAACTAGAATACAAATAGGTAACGAGAACTTACAAGAGGTTAAGGATTTCTGCTACCTAGGAAACCAAATAATGCAAAGTTGGAAGAGCGCAAAAGATATAAAACAAAGATATTAGCACCGGGTCGTGCTATATTTAACAAGAAAAACAACCACTGTGTTCAAAGACAACAAACATAGGAACAACGAAAAGATTGCTTAAAACATATGCGTGGAGCACATCACTGTACGGCTGTGAAACTTGGACAGTAGGAGAAGCGGACAGGAAAGAGATAGAAACCTTTAAAATGTTGTGCTACAGACGTCTGATGAAGATATCATGGACAGGCAAAATTAAGAACTAAGAGGTACTAGAAATGGTAGGGGAAGAAAAAAATATGTGAAAAACAGTAAGAATAGGAGAGATAGGATGATAGGTCATATACTAAGACATGAGGAAATAGTGCGGAATATATTAGAAGCAAAGATACGAAGAATGAGAGGTAGATGTAGACCTAGGTTAAACTATTCCACACAAATAGTGAAAGATGTAGTCGTGGAAATTTCAGGGAAATGTACAGGCTAGCTCAGAATAGAAATCAATAGAGGTACGCATCCAACCAAACCCAAGGTGGAAAACCTAATGACGAAAAAATAACCGTACTTAAACCTGATGATTATTATACGCAACTACAGGTATTGGTTTTGCAATACTCTTAACTAATGTTAATTGTGCGAAAGGATTTACTGCAAAACTATTAATTGGGCAAATGTCTAAATGTTGGGGATCCTTAGTAGCCACAGGCTACTTAACCCTTTCTATATACCACTTGGTCAAATAGGGCATACAATTAGGAAACAGCAGAAGTGGAACCGAGCTGTATCTAGACTGTGGGAATTTCAGGGAACGGTGTATGCTATCTCAGAATAGAAATAAGTGAAAGTACGCGTCCAACCAGTTTCATGACGGAAAACCTAATGACGAAAAAAATAATTGCACTTAAATCTACAACTACAACTACAGGTGTTGGTTTTGAAATATTTTCAACTAATGTTGATTGTGCGAAAGGATATAATGGAAAACTATTAATTTGGTAAATGTTCAAGTGTTGAGGGATCTTGGTAGCCGCAGACTGCTTATCCCCTTCACATACTACTGAATATCGGGGAAATAAGGTATATATTTGTAAACAATAATAGGAGAACCGAACCGTATTTAACAAGAAAGAGCAGGGGTCATGTTCAAAGATAGCAAACACAGAAACAAGTAAAAAATTGTTGAAAGCATATATGTGGAGCACATCACAGTACGTCTATGAAATAGGGGCAGTAGGAAAATCAGACACAAAAATGGTAGAAGCCTTTTGGAATGTTGTGCTTCAGATGTATGAGGATGATAGCATGGACAGACAAAGTTAATAACAAAGAGGTTATAGAAATAGTAGGGGAATAATGATATATGTGGAAAGCAAAAAAAAATAGCAGAAATAGAAAGGCAGTATACGCTCTAAGGCATTTTTAGGGAATAGTGCGAGTTATATTACAAACAGGGATAGGAAAAAAGAGGTAGATGTAGACCTAGATCAGACTATTGCACTCAGATAGTGAAAGATGTAGACTGTGCAAATGTCAGGAAAATGTGTAGGTTAGCACAGAATAGAAAACAATGAGGGTAGACGTCTAACCAGTTCTAAGACTAAAGACATAATGATGATGGTGGTGAAGAAATAAAATGCAATTACTATATTATATTTAGGTACAAAAAAAATTAATCAACGGATACAACCGCAGTATCATAATCCAGGTGGCTTCGTGGCGTAGTTGGGGTGTGTGTGACTGCTGCGCCCAAGGTCCCGGGTTCGGGTCCCGACACGGTCCGCTTGAAAAATGTTAGGCGAGCATTTTTCACAAAAATACACCCTCGTTCGGATGAGAGGTAAAATGGAGGTTCCGTGTGTGTGTTGTCGCGCACGTTAAAGATCCCTGCCTTGCTTGGAACAGCAAGGGTTCGACAAAATTCCAAATTTTCCAGGTAAAAAAGACTCGCTTCCTGGCCAATGTAGTACCTTTCGGGTGGAGCATTGGAAAATCACATGTAAAGTATCATAATCCATCAAACATGGGTGATGGAACAGCTAGATTACGGGAAAGGAGTATCTTTTATAAGTTAGATCTTCGCAACTCATTCTAATTGATTACTCTAGAAAGGGAATTCATAAAATTTAAAAGTTTTTCAATCAAGGACTAATCTATCATTTTAAAGCGGTTCCTTTTGACTTGACCTTGCAGCTTAAAGAAATATTTGTATGAGTTTTATTTAAGAAAATATTTAGATGATGTTTGAAAGATGAAGCGAAGTAATTTGAAATTGAAGGTTTTCACAATAAACATTTTTCAATTTGGATTTGAGAGATAATAATATGGCGACAAATAGATAGACTTCAAATGAATAAATAATCCCTTGACATTCAATGGGATTTACTCTTTGTATGATTGAGTAAAATTAAGTTGGAGTTACCGTTACATCCAGTTACTGAGTTATCCAGTTATTCAGATCAGTCTAAAAGAAACACGTTCGGACGATTTGGTCATGCAGAAATATCGAGTAACAAACGTTTAATGAATAAGGTGTGGTTCGAGAAGAATAGGTAGGTTACGAAAGATGTGGCTGGATGTGCAAAAGAAGGAAAACCAAAAGCTTAAAAAATAAAAATGGCTTGTATGAAACGATGCTTTGCTGTTAACAAGGCGAGAGAAATGCACCAGGACATCAAGATATGCAAGGAGATTGTTAATAGAGTCTGAAGGTTGGAGATAAACAAAAAATATTTAAAAGGAAAGGGTTTTTCAATGCCTGTTTAAGTGCTTATACCTTCTACGCAACATGACGTGTATGTATATTTTTGTACGACTTCTATTTCTGTATCGGGTCTCTTATTTCTCTCAAAAATAACATGCTCACCTTATACTCTTTGCAGTGCAAGGAATATTTCATATTAAGTACTTTAAATTTTACACTATTGCGGTACGCCAAAATAAATACTACGAATAAAATACATGCATCTTTTCACTCCTACTAATAATTAAATTTCAGTGCGAATTCATCGTCCGGAACAATTGTCATTACAATATATAATAAAATTCAATTCACATTAAATAAATCACATGTTAACATGTTAACTATTTTGTATATTGGTTTTGTTTAGGTTTTATGGTTCTACAGTGGTGAATTCATTTTATAGTAGACAATACATCTATGCTATCGGAAATAAAACGAACACACACAGCCATTAACACAGAACATTAAAATTTAATTGAAGTCGGGAGTGTTAACGTTAATAGCTGTGAAGGAGACACACCAGGACACCCCTTCTGAAACTGAATCTAACGGCATGTAAACAAAATAAATATGGTTTGATTCACCTTAGGAGTTTGCTGAACCTTTTTGTTGTTTGACACCTCAAGCTACAAACACTCTGTATATAACAAAGGGAACAAACAACTGTTTAAGCGCTTTTTCAATGTCTGGAAACTTTTATTAACATTTTATCTACAGACTAATTAGATAAAAACATTCTAATTAAGAAAATTCACGAAACTTAATTAATAACATTTTCCAAAGGCTTCTTGTAATTAGCATTCCTGAAAAGTTGTTTGATCTTTTGCGTTTCCCTGCTTCTCTAACGGTAACTGTTAAAGTAACGGTTGATGACGTCAGATAAATAACAAACTCTAAAGATCCATGACAATAAAGTTTTTCTGGATTAATTAATTAAATACTGCGTATAAGTTCAAATGAATCCATTATACTGGTATCCAAACGTCGATTTCATAAAGAATTTATATAAATAACTTCTTAGACATTAACGAAAATAGTGTGTTGTGCAGTCCTCACTCTAGAATATTTGAACTCAAGCTTGTATAAAAAGCAGCAATTAATTTAATGATTATACACATATATGGGAGTGGCGGCTTCTGGATTATACACACGGTGGAGCATAAATTTAAAATCGCGTTTCTAAAAAAATTGTATAAAAATTTTATGTTAATTATAATAAGTTAGATAAAAAAAGTCTATTTAGCGGTTTTTCTTATTGCCGAACCTAAATTATTTTTCAGGCAACGATAATTAATTAATACGATTTGTAAGCGCGATAAATTTGATCTTTAAAAGCCCAACTTCTATAAATGAAGTTAGAATGTTGCAGAACGTGAATACGTGAATTGTTTCAGCTAATTTTAAAATATGAGTTCTAAATTCATATATATATATATATATATATATATTGATGTGATTAGAAGTCATCAAAACATCATATAGCGTCGCCTCGTAAACATACGACGCCGCAAACCCGAGCAAATTAGGAATACTTGAAGAAAAACTTCAAATTATGTAAATATTCAGTTTCATAAGGAAGCGTACTTGAAACACTTCGTATATGGAATATAAATGCACAAAAATACGTAATTGAAAGTTTTCTTTCTTAATGACCAAGAAATCATGTTTTTAGATAAGAATAGTGGTATATTCCGGGTATAGAAGGACATATTTCAAAGAGTTTCTTTTGCATGTGGTTATCAAAATAGTCTGTGTATGGTATTCAAATGCATTTTTCTTGTAATACCAAACATACTTTGGTATTTAGATGAAAGCGTATTCAATTCAGTTTAAAAATATGAGTCAACATTTTAAGAAAAGTAGTAAAAATGTATTTGAATTGAAAGGATGGTATGAAGAACATGTTCATTAATAATGTAAAACATAAGGTAAAGACATCGTCCAAATTATAAGATAAAATAAGATTAATTACTTCATCAATCTTAAATATCGTAAAGATACGATAATGCATAAGTAAACGATATTAATTATAACTGAAGCTATTAGAACAACAGTTTTCTGGAGGTTGCGTCATTTGTGAAGATTCTCGATGCTTACGTAAAACAAGCCCACTTTTAAAACCAATCTAAACATAGAAACGACAACTAGACTTTGCTAAATTTTTCTAGATGCCTATGTAACATGAAGGCATGTCTATATAACCCAATGGAAGTCAAATACGGTGACCAGTCAGTCAACCCTCATTCCAACGTCACAATGCGAAATTATCGGATACGTTCGTAGTTAGAGGTCGATCTAACATATATTGTGTTAATAGTTGAAATTATTTTATTGAAATAGCGACGGAAACGCGTTTTAAACGCTCAGAAGTAAAGTAAAATTATTGAAAGTACGTAAAACTAATTAAAGTAGAGAATATATGAATAAATAATGATTGAATACTGCAAGACACAGTTTTTAATTCGAATAAAAGCATATATGAAATTGGAAGAGTAATTTTGATATTTAATGGTATTTAAGCGAAAATTTGAAACAATTTGAAGGATTTTGGAACATGAATAGATGACCACGTGCTCAAAGGTGGCAACAACAACGACCTGTATAATTTACACGGTAAAATAAAATTACATTATTTGAACTTTTAAAAAGGGCATTTCTATGATGGGAGTATTTTGTGTGCTAGTATTTGAAATTAGAGTAGAGTGTGTGTACAAGTTGATAATTTGATTTGAAGGGGACAACATGCGGGTAGGTTTTGCCATTATATATAAAAAAAATTATTAAACCTAATTGATCAAATACGCTTAAATCTGATTTAGAGGGCTCGATATTGAGCTACCTGAATTATCTTGTTCAATTTTGTACCTAATAAGATTTAATTAAGGAGTTATTGGTGAATGAAGTTAAGCTTATAGCGTGCTCATCCTGATTATGAAAGAGCCTTTGGACTTTATTTTTAGCATAAGTGAGTGATTATTGAGAAGTTATATTTTTGTTAGATACAAGATATTGTTTGTAAGGCAAAGCCGTTGTAGCAATTTTGGATTCTACTTTTAAATTTTAATATTTGTGGGAATGTGTTTTTCCTAGAGGTTATATTAAAGATGTCGTTTGTTAGAGAAAGGCTGTTGTGAATGTAGTAATTATTATTTGAAAGACTGTTTGATAAAGAATATTTCGAATTATTATAGGTTTGATGTCTGATCCTATTGGTTTTGTTTAAATTGAGTTAGCATATTTAATTACTTTTTTTTAAACACTTTTATTAACCACTTCAATCCACAGCATGAATAATTTATTCTTCATCAAAGATTCAACTCCGGAGATTTTTTTGTCATTGCACAATCTTACAATTGAGTTTATGAAATAAAGTGCGGAAAGGACGTGTTATCATTAAATTTGCTTAGGTTTATATTTGTGTTGCTTTGTACGCAACAATATAAAATAAATACATGGTAATGTATTGTATGACAAATATTAATTCATTTGTTTCCTTATATTTATTTATTTTCCTTACATGACGTCTGGTTGTTGAATTTTATTATAAAATATAATTAAAGTGTCTGTGGTCTTCTTTGTATTTGCAATTATGTAATATAAAATTTAATTTATTCGACTAAAATTTCTGAAAGCTCATATTCGATATTATTTACTTAATAATTTTAAAAGCTTCTTAAAAAATGACATGCTTCCAAGACTAAACTTTACAGTTGTAAATGTTTTGTTTACAATTTGTGGTTTAAAATAATTTACAACCTTGAGTTGAGTTCCAATATCCATTTGACAGGTATAAAACGATCCTATTTGTAGTTTTAAGTTTGTGATTTGAATAAAAATACTGATTGTACTGCAATGTCTTGTTTTTAAACACTATTACACATGAAATTAATATTCTACAGGTTGCTTTTAATAATAAGTTGTCGGCTTAAATTACTTTTTCTCCCTTTCTCATATACTTTTTATTTCCCTAACGCCAAAACGTTACAATGTATGCAGACTTTTAGACGCAATTAAATCAAAAGATGTCTTCTAGCACCCTAACTTCGTTACTTCTCTTTTTTCTACAAGACATCGTTTGATTTAATTGCGTGTGCCTGTTAAAAGGTGTCTTGTTATAAAGCAACTCTTTTGCTTTGATACAAGACATTTTTAGCTTAGTTGGACGTGTAAATGTGCAAGTTAAAAATTATTGATTTACATCTTGTCCTGATGATACACTTTACAAAGGTAGACGCAACGTTGGCTTTATTAGTATATATGACCGCAAAATTGATATTATTAATTAGGATTATATACGGTTTCGTATACCCTACTGTATATGTATATATGTATGTTCGACTTTATTAATAGTAAAGAACTTAACAAAAAAAAATTAAGACTGTAACTTAAAATAAATTAAATTAAGTTCATAATACACTAACATCCTCAAGCGAAATTGGCGCCAATAGGCTCCGTCTACCACTTATCTTGAGAGTAACAGCACAAAGTAAATCATATAAGAAAAACACAATAACTTGTAACATGAAGAAACAAAATTTCAATCACTCACTCAATCACACAATCAGACATACGCTGAGTAGAGCCAATGATAGAAGTATAGGCTGTAGCAAAATATAAGTTCTATTACACATCGATCAATAAAAGATGTTCAAGCAAGAGTTTGCGAAAACTAAACTTGTAGGAGCATATCTTGATTTTTCTGACTTAATTGCTAGTCAATAACAAACCCAAGGTCCTTAACACAATCTGAAAGTTCTAAGGTATCCATACCAAGGCTCAACGACGGAGCGATATTTAAATCAATTTTTCGAAACATTTTTAGGGATCCGATAAGAATAGCTTTACACTTGGATGGGTTAATTACAAGTCCGTTATTTTTACTTCGCCTGAGATCGTTTGCGAGATTTTCATTTACTTTATTAAACGCGGAAATGATGTTATCTGGGTGAAAATGTAAGTATAATTAATCATCTGCATAACAGTGGTAACTGGAATGAAGAAGGAACAGTGATAGATCTTGGATATAAAACTAAATAGAAGAGGACCTAAAACACTTCCCTGTAGAACACCTGCTTTTAGCTCCGCCCAATTGGAGAAGTACTTCGTACCAGCAGAGATAACTTGTTGTCTGCGGCCATTAAGGTAAGGGAGAAACCATTGAACTGTAGAATGAGATAAGTTGCTAAGCATGTATAGTTTAGCACAGAGAATTTCAAAAGCTAAAATCAATTAAAATAATAATAGTAATATGTTTATTGTCCATAACGTCTCTCATATCATCAACTAGCCGAAGCAATGCTGAGCAGGTATCCCCTTTGCGAAAACCTGATTGATCAGTATCAAAGAGAGGGTTTTCTTACAAGTATGCAGTAACTTGGAGTGCTGCAATATATTCAAGTGACTTTGACAGAGTAGGTAGAATGCATATTGGTCGGTAATCACTAGAAGTAGGCAGACACGTTTTCTTGGGTAAAGGACAAACGAAAGCCTGCTTCCAAATATTAGGAAAAGTGTTAGTGCAAAAGAAGTATTTACAATGGAAGTGAAGCTAGCAAGAAAAGAAGAGGTTATGTAGTTCAACATACGAAGTGAAATATAATCTGGTTCAGAGACGTTAGCCTTTATGCGAAGAATAGAATCCAAGAAGACATCAGACGAGACTTCAAGGAAATTAAATCTAGGAACATGTGGAAGTGGGGAATCAGATATATTAGCACTAGCTTCGCTGACAAGTGCAGGATCTGTGGACATTGAGCAAAAAATGTATTTAAAGAATCTAAACAAAAACTAACAGAGACAACATTATTTGCTCTGTTAAAGCCTAAGGATTTTAATTCTCTCCATGACCTGAATGAATTTGGTTTTGACGAAATAGTATAAAAATGACGTATTTTTGCATTCCTAATTGATTGTTTAGTTCGATTCGTAAAGAATTTATAATGCGTCCAGTTTTGTTCAGTTCTAGATCGCTTAAAGTAAGATTCAGCGTCTTTAAGGCGCGTAAGAGTCTTTATTTGTTGGGTCATCCATGGGGACTTTAGTGACTCTGTCGGTTCTCTATGGGGTATGGGTGTTGCAAACTGTATTAACTAAAGCATTGAACCTTTCCACTGGCTCAATTATTGTGTGTAGGTTATCGATTTCATCTAAGGTAAAAGATTAGCATCAGATTTAAGGGCCCCGAGGTCAACATTTTTAAAGTTATGGTATCTTATCAGAGTAAAAACAAATTTGGGAAATTTAATAGAATAAAAGACAAATAAATGCTCATGTTTCGAGATTTCAACAACAAGGATTTGACCAAAATTCAGAACCTTATTCTTATTAGAGACACAAATGCAGTCAATATTGGTATGCGATTCATGAGACAGGAATACAAGATGGTATGTTGGCTTAAAAGGTAAAATGCTTAGATTACATGACTCAAAAATAGTTTTTAGCTGTCGAACATGATTTCTATTATGCAGAAGATTAGCATTCAAATCCCCAATAAGTATTATTTCAGAGTAGGAAGGCAATAGATCAAATAGCACCTTTTTAATATTAGTGAGGTGGCCAATTTGAGGCGGGCGATTAGGGCCGCCGCGACCTATTGTGCAGTGTGTGCATTGCATACGGGCGGCCGAATCAAAAGGTCGGCCAAATAGCTGGTATGAAAATCAGTTTTTTAATTATCTTTTTTAGAATTTTTGAACTTATCAACAAATTAGTACTTATATTTACGTGTTTCTTCTGTGGTGCTTATGGTCATGATCATCTATTACTATATTTTTATTTTTAAATACGATTCAGTAGCCTGTAAGTTCTCGGAAGCAAAGTATAGATAAAGGACAAGCATGGTCTACAGCGAACCGAGCGTGTTTTCTGATATCTATACAGCAGAAGTAATAAACCATTGTGATGTGAACAGGAAACACCTAATCTTGTTATAGTTCACTCAATAAAGAGGATTTTATAAGTACACCAAAACCTTTACTGATAATCCTTTTCTAAACATAGGAATAGGAAGTGAAAGTCACAATAAAATATTGTGAAATGCTCTTTGCCACCTTTTAATTTAAAACTACAACGTTCAGTTTGGATTTGGATTTTTACGTATAACACACTTGTTTCGAAGTTTAAAAATGTCCGAGAGGAAACAAAAAGTTTGTCGGGTTTTCAATATAGGCAGAAAAAGAAACAAAAAATAGAGCAGCAACAGCAACAATTCGGCGTTTTGGAAAAATTTTTGGCTAATAATATGAGTGTCAGTTTATCGGATAGTGCTATTGTGAGTACGAGTACTACTAGTGCTAGTGCTAGTGTGAGTGTAGTAATAGGCGAAGAAAATTTAAAATACCTTACTACTTTGGGTGAAAAAGAGAATACGAACCGCTCTGATGATAATAATACAGAAAATCCCAATTTTATAGAACCACCTGAAGAAATTGCAAAAAAAATGTATTCAAATGATCCAGGAGAGTGGCCAGAAACAATTACCACAGAAGATATTGAATTTGTGATTGAAAATTTTTCCCTTGATCGATAAGCAATGGATGTAAAAAATTCTGCATTGGGATTTTCTCCAGATTGCTCATCAAGTGCAAATTTTCGATAGCTGAGTGGACTGTTGTGTGAATGGTGAAAACCAAATTGATAATAACAATAATAAATGCTGAGGTTTTACAATTTCGACAATAAAAAAATGCAATAAATCGGAACAGTGTAAACACTTACCCAACACTTGTCGAGAAGTTCTTCAATGTTGCGTAGCACAAAAAAATGAGTCCCGCGAAGGGAATACAGGTACGAACCGCAAATGTGGCGCACAAGGCCGTGCATCTACCATACGTTACGAAGTATCGAACACGACTCCTTTTATTTTATTGTTGTAGATAATAGGACGGGTATTATCTTTCACGTGTATGCACAGTTTCGATAAAACCGCCTAATATCGTCAAAAGAGGAAACCTCATATATTTCTAACACCCCTTCAAGTACAAAATATAGATTTTCCAAAAGATGATCAGCAAAGGAGGTTTACCGAGAATTACTATTATTGAAAATTAGATAATGGAGAAAATTTATAGACAGTGGTTGCTATATTCTCTTTCATCAAACTGTGTTTTCTGTATTGCATATAAGCTTTTTGAGTCTGAAGTTGCTCTAAACAAATTGGAACACCTAGTAGGAGTACGAGGAGTGCGTGATTGGCAACATTTATCTCCTATTCTCAAAATACACGAGTCAAATTTAAATCATATTAAAAATATTAAAAAATGGCTGACTCATCCTCTGATTTAAAGAAGGGTACCATTATAAATGCTGCTGAACTACGTATTTATAATTTAGAAAAACGGTACTGGCATGGAGTGAATGAAAAACTTCTATCGATTTTCAAATTTTTGTCAAAGGGGATCTTTTCAAAAAGTATTAACGTCTAACAACGGGAATTTTCTTCAGTTAACCCAATTAATTGTCCAATTTGGCGCTGTTGTGTCAGAACACATTCGTTGCATACAGTAATCACATTATCTCGGTATGTAAATTCAAAACGAGATGATTTCGTTACTGGCAGATGCCATTCGGGCTAAAATTCTTGAAAAAGCCTGGTGCTCAAAATATTTTTCAATTATTCTTGACTGCACTCCAGATGTGACACACGGAACAAATTACTGTGATTAATCGATTTGTATCAAGGAATGCACCAGATGAAATTTTTGAACATTTTATTTGCTTCTGTCCTGTAACAGATACTACAGGTAAACGACTGTTCGAATTTTTATGTAACAAATTAAAGGAACTCAATTTAGATATACATAATTTACGCGTCTGAGGGTATGACAATGGTGCAGATATGTGTGGAAAAAACATTGGTCTTCAGAAACGAATTTTAGATTTATATCCAAGAGCATTTTACGTTCCATGTTCTACATACACTTTGAATTTATTTATTGACGATGCTGCAAAAATTAGTTTTGAATCAGTTAAATTCTTCAATTTGGTACAAAAGCTGTATGTGTATTTTTCTTCGTATACACATAGATGGAATGTACTTTTAAAGCCTGCATCTACTCTTACATGAAATCGTTATCAGAAACCAGATGGAAAAGTTGAATAGATGCAATTACACATCTGAAAAATCAGTTAGTAGAAATCTATGACGCCTTGGTTGAACTGACTAACGATGGCACTCGAGATATGAGTACTAGAAGTATGACAAATAATCTAGGCCAAAAAATAAAGTCTTTTCAATTTATTTGTTCTGTTTTCATCTGACATGATATTTTGAATAAAGCTAATGTGGTCAGTAAAATTATGCTAAATCCTAAGATTAATGTTGGAAATTGTATGGATGCATTAGACAATTTAAAAATATATTTGGTAGGATTGAGAACAGATCCCGATTTGACATAATAGCGGGACGAGGCAAGCAAAGTAGCAGTCGAATTTGGTGCAGAAGAAAAGTTTCCAATGGTTGGAGCAAGACGCATAAGAAAGCGTACTCTACAATTTGACTATGAGCATGAAGACGAATCGATTCAAGATCCAAAAGAAAATTTTAGGTTGAAATTCTTTTTTAAAATTCTAGACTCCACATTAACTGTACTATAAACAGATTTAAATTATTCGAAAATCACATTTCTATATTCAAAATACTTCATAACTTTTCCGAATTGAAGGTGATAAATGATTGTCAGTCGAATGAAAATTGTGGAACAATTGAAAATGCAGTTTCGGATAAGCTCCAAGATCACTCGGATATCAAAGCAACGAAATTGTTTGAGGAAATCAAAGCGTTGCAACCGCACATGTCTTTGAAGCTTTACACTATATTTATGAAAACTGCTTGTCTTCTTCTTTTTCGAACGTAGTAGTGCTTCCACGTATTTTTTTGAGAATACCTGTGACTGTGATTTCCGGAGAACGCTCGTTTTCCAAATTAAAAATTATTCAAAACTATCTGCGATCATGTATGACCCAAGAAAGACTATCAGCATTAGCGACACTTTCAATTGAACATTACATTAGTAACAGTATTGACTTATCATCCTTAATTTTGAAATTTGGGACCCCAAAGCTTGGAGAGCCCTCTTGTAATACAAAAGTTATCCATACATACAAATACGTAAGTGCAATTTTTTTTAACTTTTTTCTGCACGTTTATTATTACAAAGAATATTTACGAGAGTATATGTATAACGCTAGTATAGGGCGGCGCTTTTTAAATTTGCACACACGCGGCCAACATATGCGCGGCGGCCCTGTGAACGATACACAACCCCAACAAGTAATCTAACGGATCGGTCATAAATTTCTCTAAAGAGATGTTCTGGTTTAACCCGATACCTAATTGGAGAATATGCAACAGTTCTGCATTTGAGGTCAGACCTGACATAGATGGAAACTCCCCCGCCATTTTTCCCTGTACGATCATTTCCAAGGATTTTGTACCCCTGTAGGTAAACAAAGACGTCTGGTAGTGAAGGCTTCAACCAAGTTTCCGGTACCGCTGTACAATGTACACATACAGAAGAAAAAGCGTAATGAAAATCGTCAAGGTGCGAAAGTAGTGATTCTGCGTTAATATGGCAGCAGTTGATAGCACGCGAATGGCGAGATAGCTCAAGAGCGAGCAAGGACTAAGCAGTACGAACACTAGGAAGAGCGTCCGGGAATAGAATTGCCCCATGGTACGACCTGCCTGTCGTAAGAGGCAACTACAGCGGTCCAACACATACACACACGCACACTTTATACACGTACACTACATACACACACAGTTCATACACACGCGCACGCACATACACATACACTCACCTACTCATTCATCAACACACACACACGCACTCACATACTCATACATCAACAACACACACGCACACACATACTCATACATAACTACACTGGGATTCTGTTTTATTTTCTTTCGTGCGATGATTCTTAGGTTTTTTTTTGGTTCTTGTACTTGTAACGGCCATTTTGGTAGTTTTAACATTTCACGCTGTTTCCCAATTTATAAATACATTTCTACAAATTACTATTTCTATATTTAATATTTATTAACTCGTTGACGAATGCGTCGTGTTATAATGAATAGATTGCATCGTTCTTGTCTTGCCGTAAATATAAATTTAGTTCCTTATGTGAATATACAAGTCTAGATAATAGGCGATAAGCGGTTGTAATAGCGACGAGTTGAATAAACAGATAACAGTCGGAGTTTGTTCTTTGGTTCCGATATACTAAGTACGTTGAAAATACTGCTTCTTTCTGCTTTTGACAATAGTGAGAATTGATGCGGGATTAATTTTCGTATTGTTCCTGTACGAGCACGGCACGATTTTTAGTTGTTTTTCTTGTGAGACAAATGCTTTAAGGAACATTTGACGGACTTACTTTAGTGATACGCGTACTTTACTAATTTGTGGTTTTAGTTGTTTGTCTTGTGAAATAGGAGTCGTAGAACTTGCTAAACTGACCGATTCTTTCTTTAGGCTAATGTGTGTGCGATCTAGTCTAGTGTCCCTTTGTTTTATCAGATTAGTACATACTTTGGCTTATTTAAATACAGTGGATACTGTAGTTTCTGCATTTTTCTAACACCAAAGAATCTGAAATAGATCATTGTTTGCGCGAGTTTCGTTATTCAAAAGCATTAGATTTTTCTTTGTTACCATAGGTAGCAAATAAAACACCTCACGTTACTTTTAGTTCTAAATTTTTATTACCTTTTTTTTCGATTTGTGTTACCAAATATTTCGACATTATTGTCTCAGGAAATAGAATTAACAAGAAATTTATCAATGCTACATAGTTCCATCAGCATGATAATGTCTGCTGCTAACACTAGTGAAATACATAGGTGTGATTAGTGTAAAGTGTGAGAAATTCCATCCACACCCTCACAGTCAAGGGTGCAGTGCTTCGTTAGTGCAGGACAACGGGAATCCCACATTCAATTGCGAGGAAGCGTTGCTGAAGGACTGTTTGTAAGTTGAACTATTTCCTACTTGCTTTTACTTTTAATACCTGTCCGTTGCTTTGCCATACCTTTGGCGTTCTGATACCTTTTGCCATAGACTTGCATGCTATTTTAAATAAAAGAAAGAAAGAGAGGAATCAGTACTGCTGGACTGCTCATATTAATTGTGTTTACCTATTTATATTTTGTTAAAGTTTTGTCTGCTTTATGTCTAATTGGTGTGTGAGGAAACGTTTCTGCTACTCCCCAATATTACCTCACTTTGTACTAAAGATTTGTTATATTGCTTTTAACGTTATTATATTATATAGATTATCCCAACAGTTTTTTTTATTCTACAAAGTACTGAACAATTATACTTGATCCGTATGCTATGCTTTTTCTTTATTTCAGGTTTGCAGGACTAATTTGTTTTTTTTCAGGTTTACTATTCTAATTTTTCTATTGCAGGTACTGTTACTAATTCCTTGCAGCCGCTTACCTTATATGTTGGTCTGCTTTCTACAAACCCCCCCCCCTACTCTCCGATTGAGCCGGGTCATTTCTTTGTTTTTCTTTGTGTTACGTACGGCCACGAGCCAGCGTAGCATAAATTTGACGAACCAACGTGGCTGCCCCGATAATAACGTCACATACTTGTTGCTTGATGTTATTTTTTTTGTTTCTTGTTTTTCCTCGTTCCTTTTGTTTCACATTCCTCGCCCTTTTCCTGTGGCTAGTGTTACTTTCTGTCGGTCTTCGTGCTGACTTGATATATTTTTCGATCCACTTCCTGTGGTAGGTGGTTTCTGGGTTCGAATCCCGACTCGGTCCGCTTTAAAAATGTTAGGCGAGCATTTTTCACAAAAATACACCCTCATTCGGATGAGAGGTAAAATGGAGGTCTCGTGTGTGAGTGTTGTCACGCACGTTAAAGATCCCTACCACGCTTGGAACAGCAAGGGTTTGGCAAAATTCTAAATTTTGCAGGTAAAAAGTAATTTATTTTTTTCTATCCAGCATTCTTGTTGTTCCCGAGCATACTTTGAGGCTTGACACTTTTATTATTTTGGCTGTTACTGTTGGTTTTCTTCTTCGCTTCTTTCCTTTATTGTTGATTTTATGCAGGGAACCAATCTTCGTTGGAGATTGAAGACTTTACTGTTTCTTTTCTGAAAAAGCATTCGTCCTTTGACGACTTTGACATTGTTGACGCCATTCTACCTTTGTCCTCAGTGATTTCTACCTTCTACGTTTCCTTTTCTTATATCCTCTAAACTTCTTGATTTAGTCCGGTATACTGGTTTCTCGAGCCGGATGAAAATTCTTTTGTTTTTATTTTGGAGTGTTGCGTTTGTTTTTTTTGTTAAGCGATTTTTTTTGTTGTTTGTTTGGTTTTTCTCTACTGTCCGCTTTCGTACTTTTGCTTTCCTACCCAGGCCTTTTAATTTTGATGGGGGGGATTGTTACGTTTGTTACGTTAATTAGCGGCTGCCACGTTGGGCGCCAAAGTTATGTTACGTTGGCTCGTAGCCGTGCGTAACACAAAGAAAATCAAAGAAATGACCGGGCTCAATCGGAGAGTAGGGGGGGTCGTAGAAAGCAGACTGCCATATAATGTATGCGGGCTCTAAGGAGTTAGTAACAATATCTGCAAGAAAATTAGTTAAGCAAACCTGAAAAAAAAGAATAAGCATAGCAGCAATGAAAAGTCTAAATTATTCAGTACTTTGTAGAATGTAAAAAAAAGAAACTGTTTGGATAATCTATATAATATAACAACGGTAAAAGCAATACAGAAAAATGTTTAGTATACAGTGAGGTAATATTGGGGAGTAGCAGAAACGTTTCCTCACACACCAATTAAAATAGATAAGACACAATTGGTATGAGTAATTCAGTAATATTGATTTTTCTTTCTTTCCTTTTTTTTTCTTAATCGCAGGCAAGTCTATTGTAAAAGGTATCAGAACGACAAAGATGTGGTAAAGCAACGGATAGATATTTAAAGTAATAACCAGTAGGAAATAGTTCAACTTACAAAAGTCCTTTAGCAACGCTTCCTTGCAGTTGAAGTGTGGGATTCAACGAAGTCCTGCACTAACGAAGCACTTCACCCTTGACTGTGAGGGTGTTGATGGAACTTATCACACGTTACACTAATCACACCTACGTATTTCACGGGGGTTAGCAGCAGACAATATCACGCGTCGGAGCTATGTAGCCTTGATAAATTTCTTGGTAATTCTATTTCCTAAGACAATAATTTCGAAATATTCTGTAGCACTAGTTTAATTTCAACTAGGACCAAATGTATATTGTTTTCATAAACATCCCAAAAAGCAGTGAGAAACTTCAACCAATACCTTTGTAAGCCGGTAATCTGTTATATGTCGCAAATAACGAAATTTGCGCAAGTGATGATCTATTTTAGATTCTTTGTTATTAGAAAATTCAGAACCTACAGTATCACTGTATTTAAATAATCCAAAGTATGCGCTACTCTGAGAAGAAAAGGACCGCGAAACTAGATCGCACACACAGTTTAAATATCAAACGACAAAACAACTAAAAAGAACCATAACGGGTAAAGCACGTGTATCACTAAAGCAAGTCCGTCAAATGTTCCTTAAAACATTTATCTCACAAGAAAAACAACTAAAAACAATTAGTAAAGCAACGCGTAGCACTTAAAAAATGTTCCGTAAAGCACACGTGCCTCGAGTTTAACAAGCTCTACTACTTTTACTTTCGACAGAAAATCAACTAAAAAACACGACGTGCTTGTTCATGAACAATACGAGAATTGATACCGCAGTAATACTCACTATTCTCAAAGCAGAACGAAGAAGTATTTTCAACGTACTTAATATATCGGAACACAGAACAGAACTCTACTCTACAGTTAATAAACAACTTTTCCTTCACAAGAAAACTCAACTAAAAACACAATTAGTAAAGCAACAAGGAAACAGTATTTTTAACGTAATATATCGGAACAAAACACAAACTACAATTGTTCTCTAATCTGTTTCTATTCAATCGTTGTTACCATAACCTCTTATCGACTATTATCTAAACTTGTATATCCACATAAGGAACATCCAATAAGTGAATGCAGCCATCATATCTACTAATTAATTACGAGCTGTTTATCATATTCGATAAGTTGGAAAGTAATTTACGAATAATCCAATTTAAAATTCGTTCCTTGCAATCCATTTATTAATGAAAATCAATCTTCACATTATCTACTTTTAAAGTAATACCCACGAGTTAAATTGCATACAAATCTGAATTATTCTGAAGTATTTCCTTTATACAAACAGCGATCCCAAAGAAACGATGTATTTTTAAGTACGTTAACAGAAAGGAAGCGTAAAATGTTAAACTACAAAAATGCCCGTTACACGTTCACTTACGACGGTAAACGAAAACCGTATTGTGTTATTTTGTTATTCATTCACATCGATTCCGTTTATACTTTTCAATACCCCAACAACATCCTGTATATTTTACCTGTTCAAAATAAGTACGCTTCCTAATAATTTTCATTTTAAACCTATTTACTTCGAAACGAAAAACTTATTTTATAAATTAAATAGTCAATACCTTGTTTTAGATGTCCGTGAACTAGCTGCACATTACGGTAGCGTATAATTACTTTCTATATTACTTCAATCTAAAGACTCGTAAAATAATGTACTGAACTATCTGATAAAGCGTGTTTCCAAATTTCTATTTAATACCTGTTATGATAACGCGAGTATTGTAGTGAATCCTTGCTAGAAAACTAATTCATTTACTCGATTCTTTCTATACTTATATGACAACGATTACTCGTCGTTAACTTTTTCTTTGTTGTTATCTTCACAATTTCGTGCACACACTGTGTGGTAAGTGGTTAGTATATATATATATATATATATATATATATATATATATATATATGTATAAACATTACTGAACAATGTTAGGATTTATGGCCGTAATAATGAGGCTTTGCTTTTTTTGTTCTAAATGACTCAGGTTGGTAGTGGCAAAATGATTATTTTCGGTACTGAGATATGTGTTGGTAATATTCAATTATTTAAGAATTGGGTTTTTCTTTTTTTTGGGACAATTTGATAGGTTAATTGTATGTTTACGGGGAGGAATTTCATACTGTTGTTTTTTTTTAAATTTGTAAATTTGGTTTAATTAAGACATGATATTAATAATTTTAGGTATGTAACTTTAGGCTTACTATGAGGATTATGAGCTGTTGTTTTTATTGTTGTATTTGGGTTTTTTTTTGTTGTTATTTCAGAGGGGTAGCGACCTAAAAACTACAGCTCGCAATTTTTGAAGTAATTTTGTTGTTCTGCTGGATATATGTATATTGGGGTTATTGAATTTTTTGTGTTTGGGAATACTGTGCTTTTGTACATATTTTTTTTAATTAGAGGTTTCTCTGTTTTGTATGTTTTGTTGTAAGTTGTGAATGAGTGTGTATTTTTTATGTTTCAAGCCTTCCTTTATTTTTGGTATCGTGAGACCCCGCCTACTCACCCGTTGAGCCCGTCATTTTTTTTTTTTTGCTACGTCAATGTACGTAGCAGAGCACGGATCGAAAAAGTGTCAAATTGAAGAAGAAGTAGCTCAATTTTATTTGCTATTGTAATTTTGTCCGCGCTAGCGGTAGTAGTCGCTTCACCAGCAAGCGAATCTAATTGCGCCTGGAAATCACCCATCATCACTCCTAATTCAGACAATTTCGCAATAAATTTAGTATCCATGGTTGCTCTAAAAGAAGAAAACTTAAATAAATCAAATCGAGCAATTTTAAGCACGTGCACTACTACAGTGATGTTCATACGATAAGAATTGAGTACACGAGTGAGTGTCAGCAACCAGAAGTGCAAAAACTGTATTATTTACCTATACAAATGGTAAGAACATCTGATTGAAATTAGAAGTCGGCATGGAATTATAGTGACTGATAACTAAACAAGTTCAGTAAACCGCACAACTGTCATAAATGCATACAGAGACTTTATATAAATTATGCATAAGATCGTATAATGCTGTTATACTCACATATAGCAAAATTTTTTTAGAAAATGCGTGCAAACTTTCACGTGCGAACGTATATTTATGTAGTCAGCAACTTATCACACAGTATGTTCTATATAAAAATATTTAATAACCCGTAAAAACTCAGAAAACACTGCAATTTACACGAATGATATAAAATGCCCAACGTCCGAACTCGTAGATGTTGTTGAAAAATTTCCATAAGTTTCACTCGCTAGATTTGCAAAATATTTGTTATCTCATAATCAACATGACATACCCAATAATTAGACCGTTTTTTTTTAAATTTATGACACACATATTGCTGAGTGTTATGTTAAACTGTTTCAAATATACGTTAACATAAAATACGTCTTAGATCAGGCATACCAGAGTTAGATGAAATAGTAGCGTATCGTAAAATTTTAATGGCCAATTAAGGTATTAGTTTTGTTAGAAAATTTTTATTTCCCCGTGTTAATATAGGATGTTGAAATATTGCCTTTAAAAAAGTCTTTGGGAAAAATTATTAAGAAATACATAAACTTACGTAAGTGCTAATAGTTAAATGCAGACAGACAAGTAAAATTTACTACTACTATAATTAGTGGACTGGCTTTTAGTTTTCTACACAGAAAGATTGCGTGAACGAGCTCTAGGCATCAACTTATAGCAAAGGGCCTATGAATTTACTTTGTTTTCTTAAGCAGAAAATAATTAAAAGTTATTTTTTTATTGTTTCTATACGATTTTCAGGCTTTATTAAAATACCTACTTCCTTTTTGATACCAGAGCAGATGTGTTCATATGTCAATATATACACAAGCAACAAAACCTATATTTAAAAGACACTATAACCATAAATTTAAAAGATTAACGCGTGTGCGTGTTAATAAGCACAAACAGGAACAAATACGTGTATATTAAAGTACATTAAGCCGATTAATGAAAAAGCATGATGAAAGTCTTTACGAGATTAACACAGTTCCTATTAATGAGCACAACAAGAACAACTTTTATATATATATATATATATATATATATATATATATATATTGCAGTGGATTAACTTGAACAATCGAGCCCCACGCTTGGACGCAATAAATATTGTGGAGTTTTCTGGGTTATGTCCCTACGAATTGAGCGCCATAAATATTGCTGTGATAAAGCTCTAAAATCGAGCCCTATCAATTGGACGAAACATACAACCTTTTTATTCATACAAATCAAAAAATTTACGTCACACCAGCTCAATATTTACAAAATTGGATATAAACATCTTCATAAATTTTTACAATATCAAACATTAAATCCTTTTAAATTTAATGAATTTAATTTATTTCAACATTTCTTTATATACAGTTCAAGTAGATGGGCCTACCTTGAAACCCTAAATTGAAATTTACCCTGGTCTATGGTGAACTCAGTATAAACCCTGTTACTCTGAATGCATAAATAAATTGCATTTTTGTTTTCAACAACTCTAAAGACCCGTTTACTCTTTACATCAAAATTATACGTCATGTATTTATTCCTTCAAATAAAAAATTCAAATTGTCCTTTTCATATGACCTTCAAATTAGATTATATGTTTATAACATGTTCACCAAATATGCCAAATTACTCTAGCACAAAATGTTCAAGCAATAACAAAAGAAAATAAATTTCGTTACCTGGTGTATCCTCTTGCACCATCACCTCTGAAGATGTCGTCCACCAACTCTTCGTCGTTGTATTCCATCCAACTTCCCTCTGCTACATGTACATCAAACTCATTTCCACACGTTCATCCAATACTATGCAGACGCCTTCAATACTTCTACTCATATAGTTGTCCAAATATGTTGATCAGCTTCTGAATCTACCATACAACCAGCAGCTTCGTTCCGAAAAAATAACTAGTCTCGCTTACCTTAGTAACATCTTTTGTTTGTTATTCGTGTTTACTAACAGCTCCGTTTATAACATAGCACCTACTCGTGCTTTCAAACACTTTTAATTTAAATTTATCTGACTGCACTATCACCGATTTACAAAATTTTAACTTAGATGTTACACCATATAGGTCTGAAGCGAACAGAAGAAATAAGAGAGCCCCACTACGTCTCCTAGTGTATTTATAAGCATTCCAGCCTACCTCCTGTACCCTGTTTCATTGAAATTCACTTCTACCTTCACCGATTCTTAAAGTTCAAAATACAGTGATCTTTTAAAACTCAGAAATTTCTCATTCTCTGTAGCTTTAGTCCGAAAATACTGATTATCATGCACAACGGTTGCAATGCTCCTAGAAAAGTCTTTCACTCCACTTGCAATCAGCCAATCAAAAACATTTTCCTCCATTGTAGGTCTATCATCCAACTATGTTATCCTCGTCTAACTCATATTCCTTGTCTTTATTAACATCCCACTATAGCAACTTAAAATCAATATTGTTGTTAGCCTCTACAAATTATCGCGTGCTTTAAATCGCTGTTTTATCCAACGTTTGTTATTTGTAATTCTCTTTTACCCTATGCTATTTATTTTCCATCCCTGCTTTGTTTTCCAACCACCTGCTATTTCTCAACCTTCGCTTCGGCCGTTAGTTCAAATTTCTAAAGAATTATGTTTCAACGTACATTATGATTTCTTGAATTGTTTATTTGTCTGTCAGTCTTTTCTATGAACTGTTTGCCAGTTTGAAATTGTACTTTCCCATGTTGCTTAACCTGTAGATTTCCTGGAATTTGTTTTTAACGAACTCTTTGTTAGTTAAATGAATATATGCGTTTGCATTATCGATTTTATATACAAAAGCTCTCCTTTATTATTTGATGTGCTCGATATACAACCTTAGAAAATTAAAGCTAATTGTCCTCGCATTCTCCTCGAGTTTTTATGCCCTACCAAGACACTATGCAACTTTAAAATTACGATTTATTAATACAAATGTATGCTATTATGCGTTTGTTTTAAGGCCAAAACTAATTAATTTAAAGCGTAAATAATATATTCCTGTTTTCTATATAAAAGGTCCTTACAAAATTACTCTCTTGACTTATCTATCCTTCTTTACCTATAATCTTCACAATAATATATATATATATATATATATATATATATATATGTATTGTCGTGATAAGGGGTTACAAGAGGTCATGGAAACCCAAAGTCTACAAATACAACCCACCCAATTAGAAAGTGTAATACAAGCGTACTTCTTTGTCATTAAAATGCAAAACAAAACGCACTTCCCGTGTATTTAAAAACCCCCAATTTTAAACCGATTATACAGCCGTGTGTACAAATTAAGCCGTATATGTAAAAATAATTACCCTTGAGATACTTTAAAACGCATTACATACGAACTTTATTAGAATACAAATGAATTGTATGATGTAAAATGAAAACCATTCACTTCATATGCGTTAGAGCACGTTTTTTTGTTACAATTATTAAGATGCAAATCTTTTGCATTTTCAAGCAATTGAAGCTATAATTATTTATGTAATTATACTGAAACCTGTATTTGATTAGCATGTGCAAAGCAAATTGCAAGCTTGAATTATTTATGTAATAAATAATTATGTGTGTGCAGATATGATATTTAAATTCATTTAGGGGTTTTAAATGAAACAAATTTTAGAACTCTCTGATGCGTTATTAATAGAGACAAATTCGTCATCAAATACTAAGAAATATCCTATAAATAACTAATTAATGAATAAATGGTGATACAAAGAAGCCCGAGTTGTTAAAATGTCGTAAAATGGTACCGAGATACGATAACACGATTTGAACTACTCTCTGTAGTACAATACGAAAGATGGAGATGCGACCATCAACTTTGTGCATTAGACAAGGATAAGCAAGCATGTTTTTCTATGAACATAAATTACGTCATTCGACACTAATTAGGTAATAACCAGGATTATTTTCGGAAAAATGAAATCATTACGGTGTTATGTTCCAAACTGAATGAAAATTCTAGAATAAAGATAAATTTAATATATAAGCGGAAACTTTGATACAAGTGGATTTTATGTTTGAAAATTATGCTGTAAACTGTTCTGTATTCTTTTGTATGAAAGAGAATTGTTTTTCAATGTATATATGCGTTTTAAAATTGCTGTTTGATTTCATTTTGTAAATTCCATTGCTTTCGTTGAACTAGCCAGGCAAGGAAAAGTTAGAAAGGAATGTAAGTCAGTAATTTCAAATTTACAATTTGTTGAACCGTGTAACAGCACTCTTTTAGCGCCTATTCCAAAGGAAGATGATAACAGCAAATTTAACGGCACACCAACGCGAGTCCGGATCACAGCAATATATATATATATATATATATATATATATATATATATATATATATATACACATATATAAATATCTATATGTAAATATATATATATAAATATAGTAGTTAATAAGATGAAATAATAACTTAGACTTTTATGCAAAGCCCAAATGATCATTTCAAATCGAACTAGCAATTGAAGGATGGAAAATAGAAGGTCTTGGACAGGACTTGAACCAGTAGTCATTCTAGGACCGCGCGTTTACCAATTACTCCACCGAGACCTATGGTGATAATAGGAAAATTTACAAATCCAAATCGTGTACACAACTATACATCAACCTAACTTTGTGTACACGATTTGGATTTGTAAATTTTCTAATTATCGTCATCGGTCTCGGTGGCAGTGTTCTAAGTTGAATAAACACTGTCTGCTTATCTAATTCGCCTGTTGTTTAAGCACCGCCCCATCTACAATTCATTGGTTATTGGTATTGTTTATTCAAAGTTTACGACCAGCCATAAGATGTTTTCGATATTTCTGGGCTTTTACAGGTATACGTCTTAAAATTGTACGTCGAAACGATTTCTTGGCACGTAGTCTACTAGGATTTCTATTATGTATTGATCTTTGAACGTTTGTTTTGATGTTATTACAGGAAATTTTAATTCGCCTTGGCACGTAATTTTAACTTATAGATTTTGTTTGTCAAGATAATACTTTGGGTATTGTATAAAATTCATGCAGAAAATCACGTACGGGAAATGACGTAAATTAACATATTTCTGTTTACCTCCTGCGTTTGCAAAACTTATTTCTTTCAAAAGGTGCGTTTATTATCAGGACGCTTTGCTATCTTCTTTCATTATCGCATGTTTAATTTTAATAGAAATTGCGTCATGATTTTTTAGCTTTTACCGTATTTCCTGCGTATCTATTTACAATTTATGAATGATTTTTGGTTTAAACCTAGTTTATTGTTGAAGGACATGCTTCTTGGCATGAATTAAACTCGTTTGTGATCCTTGTGCAGGGTGTTAAATGTTTGCTCTTTGCATAATGTACGAATTACGTATTTTTCATGATAAATAAATGTAGTTTTCTAACTTGTAGTACTATTTACATGTGTTGTATGACCACTATGATTCAATCTACCCTTAAATAACCGTCTTATCATAGCAATATATATATATATATATATATATATAATTGTTTTTCAGAGTGATTTGGGTTGTGCGCTCTTTTGTTTTATTCTCTAACCCCCATCTCTGACTGTGTTAGTATGGCACTCATTTTTTCTTTCTTCTTTCTCTTCCTTTGTTGACGGAATTTGAGGGGCATTCCGTTACTGTCCGTTACTGATTTCGTTCTTTACTTCCTGGTTTGTTTTACGTGTAACACTTTCCTTATTCTTATAACCATATCCCGTGTTGTTGGCGCTAAATAACGTTATTTGGTAGTAGCTATGAGAAAAGGGTGCCTCTTTTTTATGATAATAATCGCTATTGTACAGAGATTTCCTGAATATGACGATAGCCCGGGGTAAAGTTTGTTGGTAAGTGGCTTAGAGAAAAAGAAAATTCTTATTTAGGTAAATGTCTAAGTTTGAACATTACTACATAGCTCTGGCATGAGACGGGGTTGTGGCTCGATTTTATTTCATCACTCAGAACACTAAAAGGGAGAGCGCCACGGCGTTTACGTTATAGCGACACGGAAGCAAGAGTTTTGGGAAAAACGCAGAAACTCCTTTGATTCTTAAATTAATTTTAAGACTAAAAAGGGACTGTTCTACAAATCCTTTATACTCTATGCCTGAAAAGAAAATAAATGATAAATTAAACCAAGATCACGAATTGTGGTTCTCCCTCTAGATACAAATAAACCCAAAACAACAGTCCGCTAGAATGTAAATGGTCAATCAATACTTTAATTTTGATGCATTAATTTTAGGGTGAAAGACCAACCTTAAACAAGCAACTCCTTTTTAAATCCATGTTTAAATGTATTTACAAAAAAGTGACAACTGTGTAATAAAAGCATCAACATTAGTTTCATAATACAAAGCAAGTTCCGGGAAACAACTGATAGAGAGTCGTGTTTTCTTCTTGCTTGCGATATGTTCTTTAAAATAAAAATACTGCTTTTCTGCTTTTAAAAATAGTGAAAATTAATGCGTGCTTAATTTTCGTATTGTTCCTGAACAAACACGGCATGTTTTGTAGTTGATTTTCTGTTGGAGTTACAAGGAGTAGAGCTGGTTAAACTCGGCGCACGTGTGTTTTAAGAACATTTGAGGTACGGTTTTTATTGCTTACGCGTGCCTTACTAATTGTTTTTAGTTGTTTTCTTATGAAAAAATATTGTATATTAACTGTACAAAAGTGTTTTACGGAACAGATTAGACGAACTTACTTTAGCGATACACGTGCT
The DNA here is from genome assembly GCA_036346225.1 of Platerodrilus igneus. NCBI lineage: Eukaryota > Metazoa > Arthropoda > Insecta > Coleoptera > Lycidae > Platerodrilus > Platerodrilus igneus. Next base: position 1,516,674 of record JARFIW010000131.1, on the reverse strand, counting down.
TTACTTATTGTGGTTGTTTTGTTTGATGATTTTGTCTTCTGATAGTTAAACGGTGTGTGCGATCTCGTTTCGCGGTTCCTTTGTTATTGTATCAGAGTAGTGCCTACTTTTGGGTGATTCCAAATACAGTTGATACTGTAGTTGCTGAATTTGCTAACCCCAACGAATCTAAAATAGAACATTGCCTGCGCAACTTTCGTTATTGGCAAAACATAACAGACTACCGGCTTACAAAGGTAGTGGTTGAAGTTCCTCGCTGCTTTTTGTATGTTTATAAAAATAATATACATAGTTCCTTCGCGTGATAAGGTCCGCTGCTAACCCCAGTGAAATAAGTCGGTGTGATTAGGGTAATTTGTGATAAGTTCCATCAACACCCTCAGAGTCTAGGGGAAGTGCTTCGTTAGTGCCAGACATCGTGAATCCCACACTTCAATGGCAAGGAAGCGGTACTGAAGGACCTTGTGTAGTTGAACTATTCCTACTTGTTGTTACTTTAAATATCTATACGTTGTTTTGCAATATTCTTTGTCGTTCTGATACCTTTTTACATAGACTTGCAGGCTAGTGTAAAACATAAAAAAAAAGGAAAAAAGAGAACAATCAACCATACTGAATGACTCATAACAATTGTGCTTATCTATTTATCTATTTCTTTGTTAAAATTTTACTGAATTACTTATATCAATTGTGTCTTACCTATTTATTTTTTTTACATTGTGTCTGATTTATGTTTAATTGGTGTGTGAGGAAACGTTTCTGCTACTCCCCAATATTACCTCACTTTGTACTAAACATTTGTTATATTGCTTTTAACGTTGTTATATTATATAGATTATCCAAACAGTTTCTTTTATTTTTATTCTACAAAGTACTGAACAATTTATACTTGATCCGTATGCTATGCTTTTTCTTTGTTTCAGGTTTGCAGGACTAATTTGTTTTCTTTTCAGGATTACTATTCTAATTATTCTATTGCAGGTACTGTTACTAATTCCTGACAGGCGCGTCCCTTATAGGTTGGTCTGCTTTCTACAACCCCCCCTACTCTCCGATTGAGCCCGGTCACTTTCCTTTTTTTTCTCTTTGCTTTTCTTTTTGTTACGCACGGCTACGAGCCAACGTAACATAAGTTTGGCGCCCAACGTGGCGTCCGCAGATTAACGTAACAAATTTGGCGCCCAACGTGGGATAAGAGAAAGAGCATAGCATACGGATCAAGTATAAATTGTTCAGTACTTTGTAGAATAAAAATAAAAGAAACTGTTGGGATAATCGATATAATATAACAACGTTAAAAGCAATATGACAAATGTTTAGTACAAAGTGAGGTAATATTGGGGAGTAGCAGAAACGTTTCCTCACACACCAATTAAACATAAATCAGACAAAATGTAAAAAAAATAAATAGGTAAGACACAATTGATATAAGTAATTCAGTAAAATTTTAACAAAGAAATAGATAAATAGATAAGCACAATTGTTATGAGTCATTCAGTATGGTTGATTCTTCTCTTTTTTTCCCTTTTTTTTTATGTTTTACACTAGCCTGCAAGTCTATGTAAAAAAGTATCAGAACGACAAAGAATATTGCAAAACAACGTATAGATATTTAAAGTAACAACAAGTAGGGAATAGTTCAACTTACACAAGGTCCTTCAGTACCGCTTCCTTGCCATTGAAGTGTGGGATTCACGATGTCTGGCACTAACGAAGCACTTCCCCCTAGACTGTGAGGGTGTTGATGGAACTTATCACAAATTACCCTAATCACACCGACTTATTTCACTGGGGTTAGCAGCGGACCTTATCACGCGAAGGAACTATGTATATTATTTTTATAAACATACAAAAAGCAGCGAGGAACTTCAACCACTACCTTTGTAAGCCAGTAGTCTGTTATGTTTTGCCAATAACGAAAGTTGCGCAGGCAATGTTCTATTTTAGATTCGTTGGGGTTAGCAAATTCAGCAACTACAGTATCAACTGTATTTGGAATCACCCAAAAGTAGGCACTACTCTGATACAACAAAGGAACCGCGAAACGAGATCGCACACACCGTTTAACTATCAGAAGACAAAATCATCAAACAAAACAACCACAATAAGTAAAGCACGTGTATCGCTAAAGTAAGTTCGTCTAATCTGTTCCGTAAAACACTTTTGTACAGTTAATATACAATTTTTTTTTCATAAGAAAACAACTAAAAACAATTAGTAAGGCACGCATAAGCAATAAAAACCGTACCTCAAATGTTCTTAAAACACACGTGCGCCGAGTTTAACCAGCTCTACTCCTTGTAGTTCCAACAGAAAATCAACTCCAAAACATGCCGTGTTTGTTCAGGAACAATACGAAAATTAAGCACGCATTAATTTTCACTATTTTTAAAAGCAGAAAAGCAGTATTTTTATTTTAAAGAACATATTGCAAGCAAGAAGAAAACACGACTCTCTATCAGTTTATTCAAATCGTTCCATTACAACCGCTTATCTACACTTGTTAATCCACATATTAATTACAGCGATTTTATTTATTAATGATAAGTTGGAAAGTACTTTTACGAGTATTCCAATTTACAAATAAACTATCTTTTAAAATTAATACATGCGAGTCGAATTGCATACCAATCTGAAAACTAGGCCGAAGTATTTACTTTATACAAACAGCGACCCAAAAGCGATGTATTTTAAGAATTGAGTAGAGTGTAAAATGATAAATTCTTAAAAATGCACGTTACACATCCCAAAAGAAACTGTTTGAGAGTTAACAATAGTCAAGTATAAAGTTCTAGTTCGTCATAAATTTGTTGTTTACAGATAATTAAATTTATACAAAATTAAAGAAATTTGGTATTACAAGTTGTTTTATTCCATTCAGATCCGTCTGGCATCACATTTACTATATCATCAAGTTAAGAAACGTACTAGAATATTAATCAAAGGATCTAATGACTAAAAATTAATATTTTGTTAAACAAAATTAATAATGCCATTGCTCATTGTTACTCAAGAGATTATATATCCTCAGTGTACAATAAAAAAGAAAAACAGCGGTTCTTTTATTTTATAATAATTTAGCGTATCTCGTTAGGCAAGATGTAATCCTTTACTAAAATGTTTAGCTTCAAGAAACGGATAGTATTTTGATGATTTCCGATAACAGGAAATAAATCGCTTACTCCTTTCCATACATTCTAAATAGAACGAAACCAGACCACTCAAAGGGGGGACGGCCGGCAAAACCTGTCGTTACAGTTCTCGAAAGGTTGGCCTTATAAGCAAGGCTAATCTCCATCCAGGTGTCTATTTTTGTAATGTTATCTCAGGAAACGCAAAGTTATTTTCCATTGAATCTAATCGTAAAATCTCCTTAATCTCCATAATTTAATTAGCAAAAATTGTTTCTTTATTTGGATTTAATTCCAACGCAAGAAATTTAGTAAATGAAATATATGATATTAGCTTAGTTAAACCCTAAATTGTTGCTCTAAAATACCTAAACAATATTAGTCTGATAAATATTTAATTTATCTTGACCATTGTTACCCGAGGACGGCCTTAAGGAAAGAATCGAGACTTTCGGCCTCTTCACGTAAATTTTCGGTCTCCAACAAATCGCGTGGATGTGTCCCGATTAGACAGTTCGCATAAGAGCTAGTTGGATAAACCCAACACATTTCGTTTGAAAACATGTAAAATTATCACGCCAGACTTGATATTTGTAAAGCGTACTCTTATTAAAACTACAAGAACGTATATTCTACATTTTTTAATGATAAAACCTGCTATTCTGAAACAAATACGGGATGATACTAAATTATGTTAAATTACGAATCTTAAAATTGTATTTACGTTACAATCTGTCAATGTTTAAATACTTAGCTGTAATTTATAGGCTTTTACATGAACCAAATTGGAATTTTAAAGCTGGTTTCTTCTTCGCATTTCAATCATAACTGCAATTTTTTAAGAGTCGTTTAAAATTTGCTGAGAACATATTCTTTCTGTAATTTTAATCCACTCTATGGTTGCACGAATAGATACCATCCTTTGTATCAGGATGCGTTATGAAACGCTTCTACGAAAACATTCGTTTTATGGTAGAAATTCGTTTCAACACTGTTGTAATAGCAAACGCCTGCAATCGATTTCAAACACATTAACGGCGACTAAAGTAGATTTAAAGATAAAGCTTGTATATGTGTTCGTCTAACCGATTTACTGATTACAATCACATTATTTATTAGTGGCGTTGCAGGTTTTTAATTCAGGGATTGAATGGTTGACACAATTTCTTTTCAAAATCGAACAATACGGTTATTAAACGAGCACACATTAAAAATTAAATAACAAGCGGGGAGTTTTTATTGCTGTAGATAGTGTGATAAAACCCAGCCTTTTGAATCAAAATATTTTCTTTTGATGAAAAATGTTTTACATATGGAGATTTTGTGTAGCTTGTTTTATTACTAAGGTGAAGGCTTTTAAAACACTTTTTGGCACCGAATGCTTCAGGGTTTTTCTAAATATATTTTTCAGACTTCAGAATCTGCAACCTACTTTGGTTCAAGTGGATCTCTATTAATCAATTTTGTTACCTTAAAAACAGCTATAGTAAATTAATTAGAAATTAGCTAAAACCAGTTAAGTTTTGTGTTTCAAGTATAAAGAACCTACATAATTTTCTAATCCAAGACGAGGAACGCTTAAATAGTAAACAAGAGGTTTAAATAATGACTGGAACCGCTTTACACTAAGAAATAGAATATTTATAAAATTGTATGCAATTAAAATAGGGTCGATATTTAACATTATAGCTCAAATTAAAATCAATTTAGACTAATTTTCATATAATTTAGATAAGCGTATTGTAACTGCATGATTCTCTATCACTAGTCACAGCTAACTTTATGTGCACGTTTCAATATGTGTGTAAGAACGAGCAGCAACTCCTTTTGCCATCCTATCAAGTGAAATTGAGAAGGCATGTGCAGTTCAGCTTGTTGATGCGAAGTGCTGTTCTACGCGTTGTCCTGCTTCCCTTTCTTAGTGCTCTGATGGACGATGAATTGCCATCGCCATGTTTGGTTCTTTGTGGCATTCCAACAAGGTTGTGACTAGTAACTAGAAAGGAATATACTTTCAATGTTTTTCATTTTATTGAAAGCACCAAGTTGTCGCAGGGATGTTACTGTAAGTACTAACTGGTTAATGCCTCCAGATACATTTGGGCTGGCACTATCAATCATCCTTTTAACTGGAGTGATGCATTTAGGACGAAATGTCTTCTACGAATATTGTACTATAAACAGCTGTTTATGAGAATTCTTTTTTAGTTTGGTATTTTAAAAGTTTTACTTTAGAAATATTTGAGTACCGGAGCATTTGAGATTTGGGGTCAACAGGTGCCAAGGCTACTTACATCAACAACGTATTTATCGCTAACCATTGCTTTAATATAACTGGTTGTATTAAGGTATTTCTATTCATTAATATTTTTCTCACATGAACAAAAAACAACAATACATTTAAATTGTTTCATTGAATAAATTATGCATTCATTTAAAGTATTTACCAAATAATTCTGCCCAGTATTTTTTTTAATTAGGGCATTGTTGTTAACTGTACCACTGTTGGCGATACTTTGAGCTCAAGGTGTTGGTAAGTGGCTTTAACTTTTGGTTGTCAAGTTATTTTTTCATTATTTTATTTTTAAGCAACTGCTTTATTATACACTGACAAATACTTGTTGTTCTATACCTGATGTGGAACCCTTAAAACTGTAATTATTGATTTAATTTGTTTATTTAGTATAAATCAACTTGATGGTAACTACTCAGTTGTTTTATTTGACAAGCTTGACTTAGCGAGCTGCTGTATTAATTTTACTGTCATTAAGGTACTTATATCATGATAGCTCCTGCAGTGACAAACGAAAAACCCATTTAGTGATCTAGAGGTAAGGTCTCATAGCGGTGTGGTTGTTTAGTCATTTTAAATAGTTGCTCTTGCATTAAAATAAAAAGAAATGGATTATTATTTAGTATTTCGAGCAAGTATTATACAGGTTGTGACCGATATAGTATATCAAATACCAGATACTTTTCTTATAAACGGAGAATAGAAAAATAAAATACATTTACCGTACATTTTTATGGAAAAGAAATTATAGCAAAGTTCAAAGGTACTACGAATTTTGAATGCTACAAACGTCTGCAAAATAAGTAATAAATTTATTAAAGTCCAAAATTATTTTACTTTTTTCTTTCCAATAATAATAATTTACGTAAAATTTAAACCAATCAGATATGAAAAATCTCCCTAATCGTCACCTTTCAATATGAACTTAAATATTTTAAACTAACACTTTGTTTTAGTGTATAATGACCCAGAAAAACAAAACGTGATGTAAGATTATCTTTGAAGTTACCTTCTACTTGTCCACAATTCTTCTTTATCATTTACCCAAGAGTATTTGATTATACTGGCTTGGAAACAATTAATTCAACGTATTAAATCCAATGCAGGAAGTAATGACATTTATGTATGCTCATCTGCTATAGGCAAATTTATTTCAACTATTAATGTTGGTAGCGTTTCGTTGCTTAAGCCTTACCATAACATATAATTTAACACTTTTCCTTTTTGAACCGGATAACCAGGTTATATTTCATTTCCTTATAAATGGTAATTATGTAAACATGTTAGAGTTCTTTAACAACCATCAGGTTGCTAATATCTATGTAGAGCCAACTGGATAGAAAAAAGATAGAAGGATATAGGAAGACTAGACCAAACTATATTAGTCAAATTATTAGAAATTTAGGTTGTGAAGGGTATGTAGAGCTTTTTAGATTAGCACAGAATAGAAAAGAAGTTAGAGCTGCGTCAAACCGACCTTAAGTAAGTCGAAAACAAAATGATAAATTAATAATTCCTTCCAGTCTTGTTATTTACAATGCTTTGGAAACACTCCCTTGTTAGACCAATAACAAAAACATCAAATTTATCTGTTTGATCTGAATATCGCCTTATATAAATCTTACAAACATTATCTAAAGCTATCATACCGAGATTTTTGGGAACAAATAATTTGTGTGAGGTACATTTCGCGGAATGTGTTTCGTTAAATCATGAGCAGTCAGCAGTTGACCATTCTTAATCCTTTAGATTTTAAGTTAGCTTTTAACAATGTTGACTTTGATATTCTTTTAAAAAAACTTGTTGTTTGAGTAACCTTTTTATTAAGGCTTTTACTTGGATTAAATCTTACATTACAATCGCAAGCAGCAAATAATTGATACTTCCGGACAATTTCCAAAATCAGCTGTTTTAACTGTGTGGTTCTCCAGTGTTGACTATATCACCATGCCCGGGCTGAACACGGAACAAACTAAAGAATCGCTGTTGACTATATCAAAGTACACGAGCTGAACACAGAACAAACCAAGAATCGGGAAAATTTCCAACTCATTTTTTGTGGTACCCAAAAATTAGCACGCTCATTGGTCAAAAAAATGTGAAGATTCTTTTACACTCGAAAATTGAAACACACAATTTCATTGGTTAAAGGCATCATTAACGTTTTCCAACACAGGAAACATAGGAAATAGAAGTGTATAAATTGCAATTACCAGTTCTCCGAAAGACATTCGCTAGTGCTCACCATAGCCTAAAGAATCTACTGGCAGTGCTCCCCATAGCCAGCTAATACTCCAGCGAGCAGTGCTCCCCATAGCCTGCTATACTTTAGCGCGCAATGCTCTCCATAACCTGCGTATTCTCCAATGGTGACGCTGTCCACCGCCGTACCTAGGGCACGCCACTATAATTCATCAATCAATAGTTAACAAACTACTATGGCCGTTAAGCTCCGTTCTATACTTCACCGACAAGTCGTTATTCTGATTGCGTCTGTCAACTCTACCACCGGGATGACACCCCCGTAGAGTTCTACGGCGATGCACACGACGAGGTCTAAGCTATCACTACCACGACGACTTCTGAAGAGTTCCGATGATCACCGAAGACCTCCGAACCCCTCCAAGCTGTACATACGTTCACACCATAATTCTTTATACCCTCACTTTGTCTCACAAGTAAAACACGAAGTTTTCCGAAGAATTCCGAAGACCACCGATGACGTCTGTGTCTCTTAAAACTGTAAATATTTTCTAATTATCGCTGTTTAAGTTCTTACTGCGCCTTATAAACAAATTTCGAAACCCTCCGAAGTGTTCCGAAGACAACCGAAGACTTCTGAACCTGTCTAGGCTTGTATATATATGTTCAATTAATAGTTTTTAATTTCGTATCATAATTCTTTGTAACTTAACGTTGCACCACAAGTAAAACACGAAGCCTTCCGAAGAGTTCCGAAGACCGCCGTAACGTCTGGACCTCTTCAAACTGTAAATATTTTCTAACTACCATTATTCAAGTTGCTACTCGGCCTCACAAGCAAATTCCGTAGCCTTCGAAAGAGTTCTGAAGACTACTGAAGACTTTTACACCTCTTTAAACACTTATTCAATAAGTGTTTAAGTTTATTTTGGTTCTACAAGCAACCACATAGCTTTCCGAAGAATTCCGAAGATTGCCGAAGACTTTCGAACTGCTTCAAACTGTTAAAATCATTCAATATTAACTATTTCTCTTTAATTTTTATGTATTTATGAAACTTATAATTATTTTTGCTTATGCCAATTAAACAAATAATCAAGCCAAGCCTACATACTTTCAGACGCCGCCCACTCGAACAATAACAAGTGGCGTCCAACGTGATTGGGCCGTCTTCACAGAAGACATTGCAAACAGCGCGCTTCAAAGAAACATCAACATGCCCGAGACGAGTAGTCAAACGACATCACACGTCCAGCCGAACAACAGCCAGCCGCCTCCAACACAAGAGGTCACACAACCACCAACAGTTCTGGGACTGCACCAACCCAGTGGCGCTCAACAAACACAACCAACCAGCAAAATGATCACAATCAAGGCGCTAATGGAGGACCTTTACCACGTCACCGCAGCGAGCTCCGAGCAGAAAAACCTACATTCAGTGGCATCCTTCTGGAGCATCCCGTAGAATTCGTTCAACAGATGGAAGCAATGGACAAAACGAATGTATCTACAACGACCCATCAATTCCCAGGCCAAGCAGCCACATGGTGGGAAGCCTACGAGATGTTCCAACGCAGCTGCAACTAATTCAAAATGTTCTTTCTCGACAAGTACGACAGTCCAACCATTGGAGCCAAAATAAACTCCGAGTACTATGGACAGAAGCAGATGGGGTTTTAATCAGTAGCCGTCTCCCTCCGCAAGCCCATCACCTCAAGCTAGACATCAACCGGGACATGGAGCTGTTCACTGATATCCTCCTACCGACACTGAGGAATCCAATTCAGTGTCACATGCCGACAACAGTATGGAAAATGGTCTCCAGCCACACAAAAGCCGAAGAAAACATAAAAGACGTAGCAAAAGGGACAACCGTCCCCACGCCAGCAACCAAAATTCCACAACGGAGCAGCTACCAAGATGCGCATTCTGTTCACAACGACATTGACACCGAGACTGCCCAACCAGAAACTAGGGACACGACACACCGGTCGAGCCGCGCCAACACACCGTCCGGCCGGCGAAACGAACTGGCACGACTAAAGATTACTCACTATGACCCACTACTAAGGATCCCCGTCACCATATAGGAGATAACCTTCGACGCACTATTATATACAGGAGTATCGACGTGCATGATTAGGGAAGATCGAATACCCGCAGGTTTACGGATGGAAACATATCTTGCCTCCGCCTATCTAGCCGAAGCAGGTACAGAAATGGCAATCAAAAGCAAGTTCCGCATGCCATTCGCCCTCGGACAAGTGACGGACAACGAAACCTTCTTGGTAGTAGCAAACCTCGCTGAGGATATCATTCTGGGTGAATCTTGGCTTCAACGCCAGAAAGTGGTGATGGATTACGAACAAGGTTCCATTCATTTCGGAGCACATAACCGTAAGACGGTGATACCCGTTACCGCCAACAGGCCACACACTCTAACTGCCACTCACCAGTTTCCAGCTGAATCTTGCCCAGCAACCTTAGGGAAGATTTCCTACCAATAGTCAATAGGCCAACGCAACCAACTACTACAGCCAGCACCAGTCTATTACCAATGGACACCGAAACATGCAGACCACGAGCTAACCACGCAGCCCTTGTCGATCTGCCCAATTATGTGCAAGACGCACAACCAGAAAGGCATACCTGTGGAGGGATGTCCCAAGAAGAGGTACCCTTTCAATTATAACTATTCCACCCAGCAGCAAACGAGCATGGAATGGTCCGACGCCACCACACAACGGTGACGTTCATCGCCGGTAACAGGTCACCCACGCCAACTGCAACTAATTAGTTCGCAGACGGATTCTTGCCCAGTAGCCTTCGGGAAGAATTTCAACCATTGGTCGATACGTCAGCACAACCAACTACCACGGCCAGCACCAGCATATTATCACTGGATACCGAAACATGCAGAACACAAGCTAACCACAGAGCCCTTGTCGGTCTGTCCAATTATGTGCTAGACGCACAACCAGGAGAGCATACCCATGGATGGATGTCTCAAGAACAGGTACCCTTTCAACGACAATCATCCCACTCAGCAGCAGGCGATCATGGAGAAGCCCGACGACGCTACACAAAACGAAAACGCAAGCGCCGCCTCACGCACAAATATTTTTTACAACAAGGACCCCGCCGCATCTTCACAACAACCTAGCTACCCTACACTCTTTAGCGGGGGAGATGTTGACTATATCACCATGCCCGAGCTGAACACAGAACAAACTAAAGAATCGCTGTTAACTATATCAAAGTACACGAGCTGAAAACAGAACAAGCTAAGAATCGCGAGAACTCGTTTTTTTGTGGTACCCAAAAATCAGCACGCTCATTGGTCAAACAAAATTTGGAGATTCTTTTACACTCGAAAATTAAAACTCAAAATTTCATTATCGTTTTTCAACAAAGGAAGCTCCCCATAGCCTGTTAATACCCCAGCGAGCAGTGCTATCCATAGCCTGCGTATTCTCCGACGGTGACGCTGTCTGCCGCCGTACCTAGGGCACGTCACTATAATTCATCAACCAATAGTTAACAAACTACGTATGGGCGTTAAGCTCCGTTTCATACTTCACCGACAAGTCGTTATTGAGATTGCGTCTGTCAACTCTATCACCGGGACAACACTCCCATAGAGTTCAACGGCGACACACTCGACGAGACTTAAGGCACCATTACCTATTACCACGACGCATTCCAAAGGGTTCCGAAGATCACCGAAAACCTCCGAACCCCTCATAGCTGTACATACGTTCACACCATAATTTTTCATATCTTCACGTTGTTTCACAAGTAAAACACGAAGCCTTTCGAAAAATTCCGTAGACCACCGAAGACGTCTGGGCCTCTTAAAACTGTAAATATTTTCTAATTATCGTTGTTCAAAGTTCATACTGGGCATCACAAATAAATTCCGAAGAGTTCCGAAGACTTCTGAACCCCTCTATGCTTGTATCTATGTTCAGTTAATAGCTTTTAATTTCATATCATAATTCCTTGTAACCTAATGTTGTCCCACAAGTAAAACACGAAGCCTTCCGAAGACCGCCGAAAACGTCTGGACCTCTTCAAACTGTAATGTTTTCTAATTACCGCTATTCAAGTTGCTACTCGGCCTCACAAACAAATTCCGAAGCTTTCCGAAGAGTTTCGAAGACTACCGAAGACTTTTACACCTCTTTAAACTATATATATTTATTCAGTAAGTGTTTAAGTTTATTTTGGTTCCACAAGCAACCACGAAGCCTTTCGAAGGATTCCGAAGATTACCGAAAACTTCCGAACTGCTTCAAACTGTTAAAATCATTCAATTTTAACTATTTCATTTTTATTTTTATGTATTTATGAAGCTTACAATTATTTTTGCTTAAACCAATTAAACAAATAATCATGCCAAGCCTACATACTTTCAGTCGCCTCCCACCCGAACGATTACACCAGGGGACTATTCTGGGTTTACTTCTATTCGGTCTATAGATACTAGACAATTGCACACGCCTAAGGTTTTGGCGGTATTATTACTGTGCTTACTATTTGCAAGTTTTTAGCATTTTAGTCCCACACTAATGTAATTCAAGCATTCAAATATGTTGAGTAAATTTTCTCATGTCAACATACCGTCGTTACCCTTTGGCACATCCTTTATCTTTCTTTGATGTATAGTAAAAACTTAGGCATGTTGATCGACTACTTCATTGTGGTGCTAACTGATATTCAGAATTTGAAAAAGTAACTTTATCGTTTAATTCTCTTAAACGTCTCAAGTGATTCTTTTCTGCGAAACCTATATAAATATTAGTTTAGATTTTTGAATATCCCGGTGTAATATATGCATTTCAATCACGACTACGAGCTCCAAAAGAGTCCATTTTATTTATGTTTTGAAATACTCGAATAGAGTGACATCTTGCTGTATAAATTTCAAATGACTTACGTTGAATAAAAGGCGCAGTCTCTATTTAGCATGCATTGTTTTTAAGTTATTGAAAATCAGTCCTTGTAGTAGTTGGCTTCACGTTATTTAAATGTTTCAAACTGTCAGTACAATACAAGGTGCTTTGACCAATTCATCATACTTAATTACACCACTCATCTTTATTTGTTTCAAGCACAAATCTTTGAAAATCTTTATCGCTGGATACTCAAAAACATCGTCCATACGTGCCGTAAACTCTCATGAATATCTGCTAAAATCGTACAGATTTCCCAATACATAAACCATTTTTCTAGTAGATGCTCTACCAAGTGAATGTGTGCGTGCGTGCGCGTGCATGCGTACGTACTTGTGTGGTTTCTTATCTAGACTTTAAGTTTGGTGTGCGAAAGCATTTCGTTTTCCTAATTTGGTTTATATGTAGATAGAATGAACCATATAAAAGTTTCAATTCAAATGTTTGTCCGAACATTTTGGAGAGTTTGGAATTTCCTAGTTTGCATTTTGAAAATATAGTTATATACACTAGCGACACAAAAACACAACAGTTCTATATTTTATGAAATAGCATGATTTTTTTCAGACTGTTAAAATTCTATTAATTGCTTTATAACTGTTAATATTGTTGATACTTTTTGTGTGGTTCATATTCATATTTGTATTGATCTTTACTTGAATCATTACTAGGCTTCAAAAGTGTATTTAGCCAGAAGTAGCGTAGAACGTCGTAGTCGTAGAACGTAGAACGCCTACTGATTCTCTATGGCCGCACCACAACTAATGTGGCAACACGAATCAACTCGAACAAGTTTGAAGATTAATAATAAATTAACTGTACGAAAAAGTTTGCGCCACAAAATCTTTCGCTCAAAAAAATTTGGCACAGTCTTAAATTTCACCATGCAACGTTGCGTAGCTCAACTGCATTTGGCCTGAGAACATCTTGACTGGATGATGGAGTAATACAGAAATGTTTTGTTCTTCCATGATTTCACATTTTGCTTAGGGTCACCAGGTGGAGGAGAAGGTTTGGGGAACGGTGTTATGGAAACAGTTTCGTCCAAAACGTGTGGATTCTATAACACAATGGATTGGCATAAGCTTAATGTTGTAAGCGAAACTGATTTTTGTGGACCACAGAACTCCCACGGCACTTCAGTATGTGAAGGAAATCTTTGAGAGGTTGTCTGTGTTTTTTGCTCAATGTGTTGATGAAAGTTATATTTTGATGCATGATACGCACGCCCCCATGTACCTTGAAGTGTACCGTAATACCTAAGATAACTAACTGGGAATTCTGTTTAGGAAGTTAAATCTATTGCAAAGTGTAGATGCTTAAGGTTTATTATCACAATGCTATAAATAACCAGAGTTGTAACATTACATTTGTACAGTTATATCGAATTTTTTTTCGCTTTTGCTTTGTCTTTTAGATTGAACATTATTCAAAACTCATTAGCAAATACACTGTCTATAAGTAGTAACACATCAGAAGCTATAACGTTAAGTAATGTCAAGATAGACACCTAATAAATTTGAAAGCAACCAGCCTCCCTCCATTACGTCAAGAATCGTTTTACAACATTCATTCTTCATTTGAAAGTGAATGTTTTGCTTACGAGTTTATATAGCTGCTCCGTTAATTTTTTTCTGCAATTTAAGAATTAGTTTGATTAAAAATTTGATAATAAAAACATAATTTTCAACAGCATACCAGTTCGGCACATTCCGTCGACGCCAGAACCTAAACACGACGGGTATTAAAAATGCACTAACTCAAGTGCTCTTGGTTTAAATAAATAAATTTTCTGTTAAAAATTAAAATAACCCTTGCTTCTACGTCATGTCGAATGGTATTTTTAACGCAAGGTAAGATGGGATATACAGAAACGCTTTAAATCATGTGCATATGTGATAAAACGTTGCCTGCATTTTCTGTTCTATAAACCGCTGTTAAGAAATACTTATTCTCTACAACCTCAAGTACACTTCGCATTTACTTCAGCAATGAAAGGTCGCACTGAAAACGGAATTGTACAAGAAAAATGCCCATTTCCAGCTCTTTTCACATGCAGATTTAAATACTGCTTGCTTTCCAGGGAAGTCGTGAATATTTCTAAAGTGTTCTTTCTCCAGTTGAATTTCTTGCATTATACAGTTTAGTTTTATTACGAGTTTCTCCACGAATAGCGTTATCATTTTTTTCATAGTAAGTCATAATGCAATTACCCTATCTAAATTTTCATTTTGACGTGCAAAACCTGACTGATGTTATTAATCATCCATCCGATAATGTAAAAACGAAGCTCAAATCCGTTGCACACTACATTAAGCCTCAGAAAGTGTGGCTAATAAATCGTCCGTGGACAAAAACAGTAAAATTCTCATTCATTTAACGCTGCTAGTGATGTATACCATGTCAATAGGAGATAATCCTCCTGACCATTTTTATTTTATTTTCCCTGACGAATTCGTGCTACAACTTTTAGCGTTTTATGCAAACAAGGTTTAGTTTTGTACGCTACATAAAAATGCTATTCGACAAATATACAGTTCAGAATTCAGTGGATTTTGGGTCGTTTTATGTTTACCAGTTTATATAAGCTGAAGGATCGCTGCATAAAACACCATGTACAGGCATCGCTCACATAGCATACAACAGTAAAATCTGGTAAGTAGTTTTAGAGTTACACCGATATTTCCTCCTGTGGATTATATAATACTCTATTCAAAGTTCAGAACAACATGTCAGTTTTATCGAATAAATGTGTGTTTTGCGTAATTTTTAGTAAGAGCAATCATCATTTAATAATCTGACTAAGTCCACTATGGCGAGTGTAGATTTCCCATTTTGAACGTTAATTCTTCCAAAAGTATTTACAGTTTTTTAGTTAAGAGCTGTTTGGAAGGTTGTTAAAGTTCAAAAGTCGTCCAAATTTGATAACACTAGGAAATTATAACATTATAATAGTAGAACTTTTAAATTTGATAATCTTAAAGCTTGAGATATGTATAATAACGTGAAAATAAGCAATTAAAATGGAAAACAGTGTCAAATTGTAAAATTTATTAGTTACGAAATTCGAACAACTCTAGTGAGATCTACAGCTATTCGAAAACATACGTATGTTAAAGAAAGGTAACTTTCAATAAGTAAACCTACCAAAATTGGCTGTCAAAAAATATTGCCACAAAAACACCTGGTCTCCGAGAAATATACAAATAAATAACGTAACGGATAAAGTGTGAATCTTAACGAGTTAAATTCCTATCTGGGAAGATATTTTAAATAAGATATTATTTGTTTGTTGGCAAACTGTAAAGAGAGAGAGCCTGCAATGACCGATGTTTCTGTTTTTATATCTCATTAGATTAATCGATTTCTCTCTTCTCAAAACGGCAACAAAACATTTCAAATCTAAGATTCATAATATATATATATATATTTATATATATATATATTATATATATATATATATATATATATATATATATTGCTATGATATCGTTGCAATAACCCGGTGCTCCCTTTTGTGAAATAAAAGGTAGTTTAGGAAACTCGAAACGAGTTAGGGAAGAAAGTTGTTTGTTGTCAAGATTGGATGTAAGAAAGTCAACGGTAGAAAAGGAAACATCATGGGTTCTCAGAATATCCACGGTAGAAAGAGAAAAGTATTGGCTGTACGAGAATCAACCTTACGAAGAGAAACAAGCAGAGCACACTTCAGTTACGTTAACTAGAGAGACAGAAGTAGATAAAATTTCAACGACGTTAGATAAAGGACTAGCAGTATCATAGTTAGGACAGAAAACAGCATTGGCTGTAGGAATATCAACGTTAGGAAAAGAAGCCGAATCCGTTAACACTTCAACCATATTACATAAAGATACAGAATCAGGTAGAAGTTCATCAACGTTACAAGAACAAACAGTATCAAGTAGAACTTCGCCAATGTTAGATACAGGGTAGAATGAAGTTTATTAACATGAAAGAAAGGAGCAACACCAGACGGATTTTCATCAACCTTACAAGAACAAACAGCATCAGGAAGAATTTCATCCACAATAGATTAGGAAGCAGAGTCAGTTTGATTTTCGTCAACATTAGATTTACAATACATCAGCTAGGATTTCACCAACCTTAGTTAAAAGAACAGAAGCAAGTAGCATTTTGTCAGCAAGAAAAAAATGAGTAAGAGTAGGTAACGTTTCGTCAACGTCCCATAAAGGGGTAGAATCAAGTAAGATTTCATCAATGTTAGACAACGGAGTAGGAACAGACAAAACTTCAGCCACAATAGAAAGTAATTCCTTAACAATAGTAGATAACGAAACAGGATCAGGTAAAACTTTGATGACAGCAGCAACAGGCATTATAACGACGGGTTACTTAACTTCAACAGGACCTCCTCTATCTGTATTAGAAATTATCTTCACTTCAGCTACGGCTGTGATTGCCGGCACGACAGAAATTTTTGAGTAGAAGCATTTAAGAAAGCAGGAACAGGTAAAATTTTGACAAAAACGGGAAGCGGCATTAAAGATACAGGTTAATGGACTTCAAGAGGATCTTCGCAGACTGAATTAGAAGTTATCGTCACTTCAGCTAACACAAAATCGGGGCCAAAGTTACACAAAACAAAATCGGAGCACAAAAAAATTAACTAAAACGAACTCGCAACCCCACGCCAGGGCATCAGAAATTATGCTACGTTCCTAGACATAGCCGGAAGAAAAGTAAATACCAGGCTAACTATCAAACACAGAGAGTGCGGGGGATTCACCTAAATACCAAAAAAACCAAAAAAACACACATTGCCAACGATTATCTATTAACACAAAAATAAATAAAGGATTTTGTACAAACAAGTAAAAAGAAAAGAAATTAGGTGTTATTATTTTACACCAAACAATTATATTGTATGGACAATTTAGGAATTTAGATACGAAGTGCGCATCTCGTATATCACACAAAATAAAATTAATCAGTAGTAAATAAACCTATGAGAGCTTTTGTCAAGTGTTTTTATAATTTTACCTAATACTTTTTGTAAAATAACTAATTAGTAGGAAGGAAGTAAGATGTGAGAGCTTTTGTCAGACATCTTTTAAATTGTATATAGTGCCTTTTGTAAAATAAACCAATCAGTATAAAAGAATAAGCGGGTGTCTGTCCAACATTTTTAACAATGGTACATTGCACCTGTAGAGCGACAATATCGATTAGCAACAACAAACAATAGTTCTACAATGTCACTTTTTGGTCATGTAACTACAGCAAACGCTGATACGGAATATGCAATTGACACACAAAAGAAAACGAGTTGCATACCTGTAGGTGTCCTGATACGTAGCTTGCAATCCACCTGGGGTGAGTCAACACAGAAACGCAGCGGTATTCAGAATCCATTCACCCTGCCATCGTAACTACAGCAGCAATCCACAGACAAAAGCAGCTGGTTCACGGCAACGAACAGGTGGGCCTACACAAAGAAAGAACCCATTTGGCCTCCCGCTAAAAAAAGCTAAAAAGAGAATCTGATTAGAATGGGTGCACGCGGGAGACTCACCAATACACGCAAAACACCTCCTAGTTGTCGAACAAAAAAAAACAAACGCGCATTACTTTTGAAATACGGTGACGGATAATGTAGAAAATATTTCGACGCACAAGCTGCAGAATCAAATTCAACATTCGTCAAATGACACGAATTCGAACTGCAGAATCCTCGCGTTATCGAAGCGCGATTAAAACTGAAAAACCCGGCTTATATCAGATAGTGCGCGACCTTATTTCAACAAGTCTTTACATTGGAACAATAGAGAAAACCATTTTACGCGGTCGTAATGTATACCAAGATAACGGGTACCTAAAACAGGATATAAATTATTTAATTGTAGCATAAACTTGTCGTTTCAAAGCAACTAGATTTAAGTTGAGGAATTATTAGAGAGCGTATTTATTATTAATTATGTTCAAGGATTTAACAGATTACCGGATACCTAAAACAAGGCATAAACTTTTTAATTTATCGAATAAATTTTTGTTTTAAAAGCAAAATTGGAACGTAACAACTCAAGTTTTGTTCTAAAAGGAGTACATACCTATATTAATAAATATTTGGTAGGAAATTGTGAATTCTTTAATACACAATGATTTATATCGGTGTTCTAAGTCTGTTAAATTAAACTTGACGACGGCTCAGGTTCAACATATTTTAGAATGACAATTGTCAAAATGAAAAAACACGCAAATTTGCACATTTTACATCAACAAATGTTAATAAACATGTTATACCGAATAAATTTAATTCTTTCACATTTCGTACTATTAAAAACGAAGTCGATTACCTTAATTGAAAAGCGACACCTCATGAAATGTAAGTTAGGTTGGTATATTTATTTTTGTTACAGTTACACTTTTAAACAAAGTGCATAGATTAATGAAGCTTTTTGGATAGGTTTGCACTTTTCGATGGTAATACTTTTTTTGAGTAATTTCAGTTTGAAAAGCACACACAATTTTTTATAGGACCAAAATTATGGAAAATTATGATTTTCTTTTGCGATAATAAGTAAATGTTTGAGGAAATCCTCATTTATTAAACACGCAACATTCATGCATACAACAGAAAACGAACTACCCTCAAAAGGTCAGTATTTCTTTTATTACAAATTAATAAATCAGGGCACGTAAGATGCTTATGATTACATTAATTTTGCTCACAGGTATTGAAGGAAGTATGTTCTTTCTCGCTTTTTACTGTAACAATCACCACTATGAATCATGATCATCTTGATGGGAGGATAGACGGACAGAGGAAACAGGTTCAGGTGTACATCTTTTCATCATTCAACTTATATACAAAATGAACATCCCAACATAACGCGGGGTGGGTCTTGGTCAATGAGGAGTATATGTATAATCAGATGAATACTAATGATACAAGGGTTCTGAAGCCTGAGCTGCTTTCACGCCTCGATCCGTGCGCACCGCATCCAAGCGTGTCACGCATGCGCCGTCGTTATCATATCAATGCAAGCGCTGTAATTATGCTCTACCCTCGCAACAATTTCTTAAATGTACGTACGCGTCCGTCAACACGCGCCCGTCACCTAAACCAGCAGACGATGTCCTTTAAGACCAATTTTATTAGAAAGCAGATTAACACTAGCAACTGTAATACTTAAGGCAAATGTATACGAATATGTTGTTGATACTTACTTTTAAATATAACAAAAACTTCGGTCATAAACATTCTTGTTGTGACGGCATCCATATCTTAAAGTTACCCTATTCGGTACAACTGACTCTTTCCATTAATATGACACCACAGACATCTGCTAGAGAAGTTTAGAAATATTTAGCCATTTATTACTTTTTATATGCATCCATAACAATCTATCAATTTAAACATAATAATACATTACGTCATTAATTTATTTTTCTTACAAACTCGACATTGCATCACAGAAATGTCTGCTATAGGATACTTCAGAATAAAACAAAATTGATATTTTTTTAAGTAGTGAAAATAAATTTGTATTAGATGAAGAGCTTGTATAGTAAGGATTAATAACTAAAAGGACATTGATTATTTCTGCTAAAAATGTTAGAAATGCTAATCAATAGAGCACATCCAGTAATAGGATGTCATCTACAAACTACTTCCGATGATAACAGGAAATAGAGAAAATTGTGAATAGCAATTAATTAAAGAAAAGAACCACTTTGGTCGTTTATAGGCAGTTGTGCCAAGTTATAGAATAAATAGGAAAAAGACATCCAGGCGAATTGGTTTTGAATCGTAATTAGCTGCTCTTCGAGGACAAATGCAAGTATTTTTCTCACTGTTTTGAAATCATAGCTATTGATGGAACGACAGTGGTCTATGTACAAGCTTAATTGCAAAGTAATGATAGCAGTAAAAATATGCATTGTATTGAATTCCATTCAATAATAATTTAAACAAGGGATTAAATGGAAAGTGCAAATTACGAGACACTATCTGCATTACAATATGGTATCCTAATATGAATTTATAAATGATTCTAATTTGAATAACTGCATTATTGGATATGTTCATGGAGTATTTCCAGTCACCTCTGTTTACTTTACATATCGCGCCATAGAATCAACCCGTTTTTGTTATGGAAAGAAAACAATTACACATAAAATTTCCAATCGATTTAAATAAAAACGGCAATATTGACTTTTTCAATCACATTTCCAAATAAAATAGAAAAGAAACAAAGCGGACCCTTATTTATTTCCAATATAAAATTCAAATATTTTGTGCCTCTTGGAGTTACAAGCCAGGTATACTAACAAAGAAAACGAACTTTGTAGATTACATCCAGCACAAAGAGGAAGAAAATTCCTGTTCTTCTGAAAGGTCTCATAATACGGAAAATAAAGGAGAATACTAAATTGCTTGTCCTTTATAAGAGAGCGGCTCTTCGTTTAAGTTTGCACGTACGAATACTACCCTTGCCTTACGCGTTTTATATTGATTAAAAATGGAAAACGCGTATATTTCTTTCGGGCCCCATCATGCTTCCTTTCCCACTATATCAAATATGTCAAATACGCTACTTTGTATAGGTTTTAACATACATATTTTGATTGAAGTTGGCGGAATTAACATTTGCGTTTGTATTTTCTGAAAATTTCAAAAAACTGCTGAGCTATGAAACCACTTTGAAAATAATGGTATATTAGTAAGGGTGAATTTACTGAGACGTTACTATCGCAACAAAATCCATTTTATAGCGTTTTATCAGCCACTGCTTGTTGAAACTAAATCCTTAGAGGATTCGTTGCTTATAAGGTAAACCTGGTAGAGTTTTCTCTTTTCACAATTTTCCAGTAGAAATGCTTATATTGTACTTGTCAACATTGCGTATTTATGCACTTTACTTCTACTGAACTCGAAAAATATGCGTCATGTTATAATCTCAAAGAGGCCGCTAACAAGGATATATTTTTGGTAGATTAGTGTATCACTCCGCTTTTTACAGCTATAAATCAAGGGTACAGATATATTTTGACTGCTGCAGAGAGTACGTTATATATTTGACTGTAATAACATGTTTTCTGTCAGAAGTGAGCTTAAAAATTCCAAAATGATGTGCCTACTGTAGCATATTGTTTTCTGTTGTGATTTTCCTGTACGAAAATACAACCCAGGGAAATTACGTTTTAAACAGTTTTCGTGAAAAGAAAACATAGATATGTAAATTAGTTGGGTGTCAATCCAGGATAGTACCATGAGACAAGGCGGTGAGCGACACAAAGCAAAAAGAAAAGTTAATAAACACCATTGTATCTATGACACAAACTAAAAAGGGATAAAGAATCCAAAAGGATAATACTAAAAATTGCAGGAAGAATTAAACCTATAACTACACCAAATAACTACACCAAATATATACTTATGTAAGGCAACTGCGAAAAACAAGCGCTCGCGAGATATCTTGCACAACACCCGAAATTAAATACAACAAAAATCTGCAACATATCTGAGATCGCTTTTACATTTTGTTTAAATGGATGCAATTCGATTCGAAATAAAACGAGTATATAGCTTCTACTACCTTCTTAATTCAAGTAATCACTTTTATCTATTTTCTCAAGATTAGAATAACCACTTAGGACCAATTCAATTATATTCTGCTATAAAATCCAAAAAGATACTATTCCCTATCCCTTTCATAAGATTTCAGGTTACAAACATTATATTTACAAAAGGACTAATCAATATTTTTTTCTAAACGTTAGTAATTATAGCAGAAAAATATTTGAGTCAAGTATGTAAATTTACATTATCCTTGTTGCGCTCCAAAATTACTTTACAAAAATTCTAGTTAATAATTACGTTAAGGGATTTCTAATCATTAATTTAAGGGTACTATCCATTCTAATTTAGCTAGAAAATAGGTTGTGTGAATTATCTTTAGTTTTTTTTTAAATAGTTTGTTATTATATATTACGTGGAAATGTAATGTTAATATGATTTTCGCCAGTTTGAAATGATGTGCGTCGTTGTGCTCGACCAATAAGAAAGCGATACGTAGAAGCGAGTGGTTTACAAGTTTATTCTACACGTAACTACATTATCTTGAAAAACTGTGGGAGTAGTGCGTTACAACTTATAGTATGTGCTTTTCTACCAATTCCCTTTCCACTTCCGCTATGGTATTTACTTTGCGTTCCTTATTTAATGTTGTAGGTAAACAAACGACTCCTCTAAAACAATTTGTAAACAGGACGTTTTAATTTCGAGGTCAACCATGGGGATCTCATTTAGTATAAGTGACAGCGGGTAGGTTTAAATTTGGCACTTCTGCAGAATTTCACCTAACGGCATTTGTTTTTCGTGAGTTACATATCCCCAAATCAGTATATGTATATTTAAATAAAGTTATTAAGAATTAAGAATTTTTGTTACAATGTATAATTGAAGGACATTTTACAAAAGGTAATGAAAGTTCACAAACCTGACATGAGAACGGAAACAGACATTGTATTCCAGACGTATCATGATACTGCAGGTGTAGGTCACATTAGGTTATAAGACAGCAATTAAGATTATGAAAATGTAATACTTTGTATTGTATCAAGAAATAGCAGACATGAGATTTGCATTTTCTACAAAGTGATGTAAGAGCAGGGATAGCATAAATACCCTGAGAATCCCAAGAAGGTCCGTCAGTCTGAAAACTCCATAACTTTTGCATTGTTAGTTGTTCAAAGCTACTCATTTGTAATTATTAATTATTGATTTGTACCTTATAGTATTTTTCAATTCGATTACTTAATGTTTAATGTATATAAACGTTCAAGTGTCTTAGAAGAAATAAAGTCATTTTGTAATTAATAAATTAAAATACCCTTGCTAGGTGTGAAAATTTGGAAATAAAGCCACTTTTTAAAAAGAAGCTCGCAAAGGCCTAAAATATTTGGCGCAGTCGGTAGTATTCCAGAAGGGCACTAAAAAAATCCTAAATCGAGGAAACTGGGGTTCTGAATTTCTATTCTTCATCTGGAACAATAAACTAATTGGACGAAGTACAAGAATAGACCAAGTCCAATAACAAAGGAGAAAGAATATAATTGAACTGGCAAACGAACTCTTGTAAGTACGAAAGTTCATTTTCCTTACCATCATCAACTGAATATTGATATTAGCTAGTAAGAAACAAAACGAATTTTTATGTACAATTTTGTTATCGCAATTTATTATTATTCTGAAAGAATTTACTCAGGAAACTTATTTAACAAAGGAATTTATATAAACGCATTTATATGCACAATTTATTACAATTTAATATAATAAAATGAAACAATTTATTCAGCAAAGTCTGAAGCTTTAGTGTATAATTAGAACGCAATTCTTTGTACCATTTTATTACAGCGATTATTACTGAAAGAAATTATTCAGAGAATCTGAAACTTGATGATATTATAAAGATCTATAATTAAACACTTTCAGTGTAACAAATTAACGAAGGTGTATAATTATAAAAGCGCCCAAAATTTAGAAGAAGCAATAAACATGATTGTAAAGGAGGGAAACTTTATGTACTACAGAAATAGACTATATAACCCTAAAGCAAATAAAAATTACGCAGCGCTGAAAACAATACAAGCCTCGATACAAATACCTACACAACCGAAATTACATCATTTAACGCACAAATGAATCAACTACGAATTAACAACCCAAACTTTAATAACACAAATTTCCACAACCAATTTAGACAATTTCCAGGTCCAAATTCAAATTTTACAAAACCCACATTTACACCAAGGTTTAATCAAAACATAAATCAATCAAGGCAAACATTCGGCGCAAATCCCAACAGAAACACAGCGATGACAAGAAACAACAATAACCTCAACAATTATTACAAACCAACTCCTATGGACACTTCATCTGGTAACACTAGACAGAATACTAAAATATTGCAAATCAGACCAACTATAACCAAAAACGAAACTTCACTTCCGAAGAACTATTCCACCAAAAAATAGAAGATTTTGACAACCCGGACGCGAATAATAACGCGACTTCGAGTAGAGACAAACTACGAATGCAACTACCCTTATGAAAATTACGAAGAGGACGACGAGGAAAACGCGTGCTCAAATTTTCAGTTAGACCGATTCAAATACGACCAAACGTGATTAATTTAAATAACATTCATCAACAAATTTTACCTTAAATAGAAATATCTCATGCAGAACTCAAATTACTAATCGAGACAGTATGTTCAAAAACTTTAATTAGCCCCAAGACCGTACAGAAACATTATTTAGATTTTGTAGAAAGAGAACCTTTTAAAATCAAAACAACACACAAAACGATGTTACACCAATTTATAGCAAACATACGCTTACCAAAAACTTTTAACGTAAAACTGAAACATAAATTTTGCATCTTTGAATTTAACGACAAATTTGACGGACTAATAGGCATGGATCTTCTAAGAAAGATTAACGAATTGACTACCGCTATACGAGTTGTGTTTCTAAATATTCCCTGGAGAACAATTCAGAGAGTGGTAAATAATATGAAAAAGAGGTTTCTGTTTGAACATTTACTGTACATTTTATTTTTCTATTTTATTTTTGTCATACTGCGTTTCCCACTTTTTAAAAGATTAAAATTAATAAATCGTTGATCGTCACTTTACTGTGTCTTTTTCCAGAGGTATCTTAATTGTGCATAAAATACTTTATTGAGAATAACGGATTTTTTAGTAATAATAATGTAGGGAAATTAAACATTTTTGAAATCGGGAATAAATTCTTTACATAACGGTAACGGCATAACAAATCTAATATGGCGTCCATAAGAAATAAGAAAGTTGATTTATCTGTTCTGTTTAAAAAATAGTAGGCGTCAGTAAGTCTGTCTGTAAAATGTCAGTTTATTAAACATATATAAATTAGCTATCAGAAAATTATTTTAACTTATTTTGGGAAAGCGCTGTGTTCCGAGCCTGTGTCTTAAGAAGCTCAGAACGGGTAGTTTTGAAGTCTTCTTACAGGTTCAAAAGAAAAGAAACGTTTTATAAAAAATTTAATAGCTTCAGCTGCTAGAAAATAAAAAATTGTCTTCAGAATGCGGTTACAATTTTCTAATATTTTTTCAAATAACGAAAAATCAACTTTTTTGGTATTTTGCCATAATATGGAAACAAATGCAGTTGAAATTTCTTTATGGCATATTGTTCAGCATAAAATTCTGCAGAAGTATCAAATTTAAACCTATCCGCTATCACTTATATTAAATGAGATCCCCACGGTTGCCCTCAAAATTGAAACACCCTGTATGGAACAGACTTGCTATATTTCACGACTCAGTTTACGTAGACGAACAACTACATCATTGCGGTATATCAATGCCGTAATACAAAGGATTTATAACGTGGCTTTACCTTAACTTAATTATCTATATGGACAAAAGGTAAGCCTTGTTATTATTCAATTTGCATATTTCCTTTTGTACAACGAATTAATAAGTCGTTTGCAGAATTGATACAATACTATTTCGTCATCTAGACGAGCACGCGATATACTACTGTACTATTGTCAATGTAACATTCTTGACATGTATGTACTTGTGTATGACTAAAAATTATTTCAATAATTTACTACATTATAAATTATTAATGGCAGAACTAGTCTACTGGAGGCTCATACAAAATTTATACGGAAATGTCTTACTTTTATTTAGATTTGCTTTAAAAATTCAATATTTCGTATATTCCTATACTTTTTATAATTTTAAACGGGTTGGACTATTTTTCAGTTAATAAATTTATAAGAATTGTGGTGACAGACAAATAACAAGCTTTTTATCACCCGATGTTGTTTTGAAACATGTCAATTATTCAGGAAAAACAACAATTTTACAATAAACAGCCACGTGTGCGTGCTTGCGCGCACGCACACACGCACACACGTATACGTGCACTTGCGCACACACTCATTAATCTAATAAAACATTTGTTCTGAAAAGCGGCCGGAACACGAAAAAACCTACAAAATCCCGGGAATAACTGATAAAAATTATTTATGATTTTCGCATTCACTGTTGGAGAGAAGCGATACGCCACAATAATAGTATATGTGAAAGCAGGACGAACAGCGCGTATCACGGATAACTGAAAACAGATAAGTAACACTAATAGCAAGATTAAAAGTAAGATATTAGCAAAATATTCACCAATATATGTTTACCTACAAAAAATAGACTAAAATTGCATGAAAAGCTACACTAAGAGAGTATACATTAATTCAACTTGATGATTCACCATCTGATCGTGCAAGTAGTGGCATAACCGTATTTATAAAGAAAAATCTTAGTATTGCGTTAACAACCCCACTGAGAACAATAGATGTGTAGCTGCTTGCGCCATTTACAGTAACGGTATGCAGCATACACTTTTCACACTTAGATTGGAATGTTGCTAATCTTGAAAATATAATCTCTCAACTATCTTGTAAAATCATAAAAATGGGGGATTTTTTACACAGCGTAGTGTGAAGAACAAAAGAATCTGATGTCAAAAGAAAATTTATAGATGAGCTACTAATCAGCAATAACTTACTAGTTTTGAAAAAAATCCAACACGTATATAATCTCAGACTGATATTGATTTAACCTTTATCTCCCTTGCGCTTTTCCCGAAACTAGAATGGGAAGTGTTAGACGATCCTCATGAAAGTGACCACTTCCCAATTATCTTAAGAGTAGAATTCCCAAGCCCAATGACTGTGAAAGCTATTTTAACGTATTCTGCATTCGTACAATTACCGGTGATATAGATTACTCCACAAGAGTGTTCACCGAATCTATACTAAATGCCGCTAAGGAATCAACTCCAGTTTCGTCTAGCAAAATTTTCAGAAAACGTGTACCTTGGTAGTCGCGGGACGTTGAGAGAGTAAAACAGGAAAAAACGAAAACTGCACAGATTCTTAAAAAATTACTCCACATATAATATTATAGTATTTTAAAAAGTTTAGTCGTAGGGCTATTTGGTCAGCCAAAAAGAAATGATGGGGACACATACGTATAGAGTCTTAAACCTATTTCACCCCAATCCGAAATATTGAACAAAATCGGCAACATCGTTCGAATAAGCAAATTCTCAATAATACCATATATTAGGAAAGATGACCAGGAAATCATAGAAACGAAAAAAATAGTCATGTTGGTATATTCTTTCCGAAACAATAGCAGCTCAGATGCTCAGACCACTACTGCCTTAGTATTATATCTCAGCTAAATAGTATAAAAGTGCTGCCACTAAGCTTCTCTTATTCCCTATAATACTCCCTTTAACCGAAAGGAATTAGATTATGCCATCCATTCTGAAAAATTTGCTAGAAAAGGGCAAGCAAGCTTTTTAGAGCTCTACAATGTAATATGGAAAACACATCAATATCCAGCTGATTGGAGCAAAATTGTAGTTGTCCCAGTTAAGAAATCTGGTAACGATCTAACTCTAAATGAGAGCTACCGACCGATAGCTATCACATAGCTTAACAACCCATAAACAATGTGTCACCATCACTAAAGACTTTCAAGAAAGAAAACATGTCATAGGTGGGTTTTTGACGCGGAGAAAGCCTATGAGATAACTTGGAAAAGAAGTATCTTGAGTAAATTAGAAGAGTGGGGCTTGAAAGGTAATCTGGTGCTTCTTTTAACCTCATTTCTACAAGAACGTAACTTCCGGGTAGGATTAGGCAACACACTCTCCAAAACATTGCGGTTAGAGAATGCCGCACCTTAAAGATCAACACTTAATTGCATTTTATTTTCTATTACCGTCAATAATATCGCTAACGATGTTCATCCGTCAGTCCAAAAATTTCTCTACGTTGATGATCTGGCTATAATTAGTGCTGCTAAACATAACACATAGCACATACATTATAATGTAATTAAGAGCTGCTATGCTTGCGGCCACGTCCCCAATGCTCCACCCGAAGGTACTACATTGGGTTTAAACGCGAAAAGCAAACGTGCTCCAAATTTAATCTAACTTCAAAATTAATCGGCACATAAAACATACAGCTGCATCGATAGATTTCCGGTTTTCTTCATCCAAAACCAATTCTGTGCATTTCTGTAAGGGCGCAGAGAATTCAGTGTTCTTGTCTTAACACTATATAACATTAGCATACAATATATAACTCAGGTGAAGTTTCTAGGTCTTACACTAGACGCTAAGCTTACATATAGACCTCATACTGAAAACATTAAGAAAAAATGCTCAAAACGCTTAAATATCATTAGATACTTGGGAAATATTAATTGATGCTCAGACAGAGACGTTCTAATAAAACTACACCACTGTTGTAAGATCAAAAATTGATCATGGGGTAATTGCGCATGCTTCTGCGAAACCGGACCTACTGAAAATGTTGAATTCAATTCAAAGTTCGCACCTTGGGTGCTGTTGGAACTATCCCAGTTGAAGCCTTTGATTTTGACGGAAACATAGAACCCGTGTCTATTAGGCGCTTTCATTTAACATTAAATTACACTACTAGATCTTCATCTGTTCAAAACGATCCATTACTAAA